>OY744481.1:270280008-270895508 GCA_963556165.1 Tipula helvola
TTCTTTCAAATATTGATACGCATGGCAAGAATATCAGAAAATATGACTACTTAGTTAACTAGAGTTGATAATTATCGTCCTCCATTCTCAGCTTCGGTTGATTCAACTCTTTCTCGCGAATTAATTTTCATAAATTAGACTATCAAAAACTGTCCATTGAATTAGGAGGTGGCCTTCATTATTTCAGAACATAGCTCCAAATTATGCTATTGCATTATTTTACAATACAATTTTCTCCTTGATCGGTCGCTCTGACTGTGTTACTAGTAAATAGGACTGCTACCCGAAACGGTATTCAAGCAATATTGTACGCTTGATGAAAACTTAAATAAAATATCGAAAGTGCTTCAAATGTTATAATAATCGATTTGGTTATTTAATTTTTTCAAAATACAGGACTTGTATATCTCCCTTATTGAAACCAACATAAACCATAATCCGGTTTCTAATGTTTCTACCACTTATTCATTTTGTAATGCGGTTGGTAAGATGTCTATAATTTCTGAAGTTAAGATTTTGACCATATTGAATACATTGGACATTAATAAAGGTGCGGGCCCTGACCAATTGAAATTTCTAAAATATCTCAAAGATGTTCTTGTGGTCTCGATCACGCTTCTGTTCAATTTTTCGATTACTATGTCTTACTTTCCTTCCTTTGTGATATAGCGGACATAGAAAATTACAGGCCAATTTCTATTCTAAACTTCCTAGCAAAAATATTTAAGAAACTAGTTTACAATATGATTTTTTATCGGGTCAAACATCAAATCTCGCCAATACAGCATGGTATTTTTCGAGGCATCTAACCTTAACCAATTTAGCTGAATTTTTTGATATTGCTGCTAGCACTTTGAACAGAGGTGGGTAACTCATCGACTGTGTTTACACCGATTTTTCCAAAGCTTTTGACAAAATTTCGCAATCTATTTTGGTATATGCAAACTTGAATCATATACATTCCGCCGATTTTGCTTAAATGGTTTTGTTGGTACCTAAGAAATAGAACTCAATTTGTAAAATTTTATGCTATCTTATCAAATGGAATAGAACCTACCTCTGGAGCTCCTCAGGGGTATATTTTGGTTTCTTTGTTGACTTGTTGTTTATTCTTTATATTAATGATATTTCAGAGGTTATAACATCTGCGGTTAGTTATTATTATTATTATTATTACTTGAGGGCCATGTGGGCATTCAAGCCGCCTCGCACTGCGACCTAAAAGATCTTTTGTGCATGGACCCTACTAAATGAGCCGTCCAGTCAATATTCAGGCTCTTACAGGAGTTAGTCCTAGGAGTGCCTCCATTGCTACGGTTGGGCATGTTTTCATTGAGCCCGTAACCCCAATGCAGGCCATACGCTAAACCCCATTCAATAAAGTTTGCGCTGTCCTTTGTCCGGTTTTAGGCCACCACACTATAGCGATGCGTAGGTGACCATAGGCCTAATGATTGTTAGGAATGACCAGTAGATCATTTTTAGTTGTAGTCCCCAAGTACGTCCGTAGAGTCTCTGACAGGCCCAAAGAGCCTTTGTGGCTCTACTTTGAATTTTTTGTAAATGTTGTTCCCAGTTCAGTTTATGATCTAGGATAACCCCTAGATATTTAACCTCTTTGGAAAAGGCAACAATAGTACCGTTTAACGAGGGAGCCATACGCGAGAGCTTTCTCCTCCTCGTAAAAGGGACAATGACAGTTTTGTTTGGATTGACACTAAGTCCTTCCTTGTCGCACCACTGCCATATCAAGTTGAGTAAAATGAGTACTAGCAAGCATCAAATCTAAGACCTCTTGCCTAATCGCATTTATAAAGGTAGGTTTCTTTCCCCTATTGACAATATTTACATTATTAGTAATTAAATGCTCAAAAAGGTACTCACCCCTATTATTGATGTTCGTGCTGCCCCACACCGTGTGGTGCGCATTTGCATCGCATCCTATCAAGTAAGCCAGCCCATTGCGCTGGCAATGAGCTATGAGCTGCCTAACTCCGAGGGGAGGTATCATCTCTGAGTCTCCAAGAAAGTAGGCGGACGCCATTATAGCCTCCTGTTTTCCTCTTTCCCCCAGAAGCTCCACCATTACCGCAACTAAGTCCCTGGAGATGAACTCTGAAATGGGAATAAAATTAATTTGCGAGCTGGCCAAAATGGCCGCTTTTGGACTCTCAGTTCCGTTACAATAAATCAACTTACCCACCTGCTTTGGTATACCTTTAATTTGGTTACCTATTACCCATGGCTCCTGTATTAGAGCCATGCCAATTGTCTGGCAGATAAACCTACGACAAAGCACGTCTGAAGACGCCTTTGGATGATGCAGGTTTATCTGTAGGCGGGCTATTTGTGCCTTCATTCCAGCGACGTCTGCAGAAGGCCCGGATCAGCCTCGTTACGCGCACCGCCGTTGCCAGATGGCGAATAAATGTCTCCCATCTTGCTACTGCTACCCTTTGCTAACTGAGAGCCACCAGGCCTCACCAGTGATTTGCGCGGGGGGCCCTCTCTCTTTCCCTCCTTTTCCTCGCTTGCCTCCTGAAGAGGGCCGCCACACCAGTGACGTGGTCCCCCTTCAAATAGACGCCAAACTGCCAATCTGCGATCACTTACTGTATGCTAATGATCTGAAGCTCTTCAGAAATATTCATTCGACTAATGACACTGAAGGTTTGCAAGCAGATCGAACCGCCATTGAAAATCAATTACCATTGAATATTAAGAAATGTGTTACTATGACGTTTACTAAAAAAGTTAATAAATTTGATTTTACATACAGCATTGACCCAGAATCTTTAAGAAAATAGGATACAATTAAAGATTTGGGGGATTACTTTCGACCAGAAATTACGTTTTGATAAACATATTGACCTAATTTGTCGTACTTCTTTCAAAACATTAGGTTATATCTTTAGAAGAGGTAAAGATTTCAGGGATCCTTCAACTATGTCATTACTATATACTCTAGCCTTGTTAGAACTAACCTTGAATATTTATCTCAGGTCTGGAATCCATTTTATGATGATTATAACGACAGAATTGAATGCTTCCAAAGAAAATTCACAAGGTTATGTGTTTTAAGTTTATCCCCTCCACTGGCTATATGACATATGAGAGATGTAGGCAAAAGTTCAGTCTGATCTCATTGGAAGATAGGAGAACTTTAATGGATGAATACTTTCTTTTTAAAATAGTCAACAAATTGTTAGACTCTAGTTTGTTAGCGAAAATCAATTTTTATGTCCCGGCTTACCGCATATCAGCAGTTGTTCCAGCCATCGGCTTTCAGGACAAATCTTGGTGTACCATCATGTCTTAACAGGCTTGTGTCTAACCATGTAATTTACTTTAATGATTTGGATCTATTCAACATGTCACTGTCGGAGTTTAAAACAAGGTGTTATGCTGCACTATGCAGCAGTAACAATGGCGAATTATTGTAAGGCATCTTCAGACCTAAGTTAAAACTTTAATATTTTAAAATTTGCTTCTCTTTAATTTGTTGTTTCCTTTTTATTTTTTGTTATTATTGTTATCATTATTTTATAATTTTTTTTTTTTTTTTTTTTTTTTTTTGAAATAAGAATACAATCTGTTTATATAGTAGTATTAGTGAGGCAGCTTTGGGAGGTTACAAGGGTTTAAGTTTAAAATAATTGTAGAACCGAGCAATACCGGCTATTTAAGCTACTATAGTTCTTTATGTCGGGGTCGTAAAACAAAATCAAATATTTCGATGGCAATTAATTCAGTCAGTGATCAATATTGATCATAACAAATTTCAAATTTCAAAACTATACACATACTACTCGTAAATTTTAAATATTTGTTAAATTTTAGAGCGCGAATTTCGCATGTAAACACTAAATTAGAAATATGTTATCAAATTTCACCCGGTTCGTCATACGATGTCTACGTGCAACACTAAGGTGATAGATTTGATATTGATCCTTATTAAATGCATTAAAATGGTTTCATATCACAAGACATAATATGCTAAAAACCATGTAAACTAAATGTATAGATAACCGGAAATTTTACTACATATTTCCTAGTAAATGTATTAACAATATATCGCGCTAAGATTGACTAAAAAAATTAGCAAACTTGAAATTATATTTTTGTTGAGTACATTGCGCGATAAGGTCACCAAACAACATTAATAATAAATCGCAACATCATGTTTAATAACATTCTTCACTTCGATTGTTCAATCTCTACCGGTTTTGTAATAATTACTTATAAATATCATCATATGGAATTTTAATTACCTCTCCCGTCTAATAGTAATTAGCACATAATTTAGCACATAAATCATCCCATTAACACTTTTAATTAACCCAATCGTTTATATGCCTAAGAACTTAACAATAAATTAAAATTAATTAAGACGCCTAACAAAATATGTCATGTACGCAACATTTTTTTTTGTCGCACATGAAACTTACTAAAATTAATCATTAAACTTTAATATGTTTGCAAATACGTAATTATAATTATTATAGGTGTGTTATTCACATGTACACGTATAATTTATTTAATTAAATTTCATTTAATGATTGCACCGTTACACGGTTCTTATGCAATTATAATGTATTGTATGTATACATCCATCACCCACTGTATATGGAAAGTGATATTGTCAATGACATTATTATGCCGCGAGCGCGTTCTTATCTCATCGCGTTTGTTTTTTATGTACATACATACTTAATTAGGTTAATGCCAGTGTTTGTTATTTATAATTATTTTTGTTGTAATTTAGAATAATTTATTAATTTTAATATTACTACGGCGGAGGTATACTAGAACATGTGATGGAAATTTATGAGGAATGTTATCAGAGCATTAATTATGGGGTTTATATAAATTTGTCTAAATACCGGTATTTTAATCAATTTCTAACTTTTATGTAATTTGTTACTTTACGTTAAACAAGGTCGGAAATTCGTAATTAAGAAATTCTAAATACGCAGTTTGAGTATTGTTATAATTTTGTTGTTGCCATATTATGCTAGGGAAGTTTTTACTATTTTTTTACCAAATGACGTCATTTGTATATAGTAAATTTTTAAAAAAATCTTCACTTGCCTATATAAACCTTGGAAGTTTTTACTGAAATTTGGTAAATTTAACTAACTATTTAAAAAGCGTATAAGTATTAGTTCATAATTAAAATAAAGGTAAACATTTAGGCGTTTTACATAAAATTCAAAATAGGTAAATGGTACGTTATAAAAATATTTAAAAAGATTTCAATTATGTATTACTAAAAAACTTGTAACTTGTATCAATGGGTGGAGTAAATAAAAAGAATTAAGTACTGATACGAATTACCTTTCCCATAAAAGGTACTACTTTTAAGTAAAAGCTTTCTTTTATTTCGAAATGAATAATACCTACCTTGTGCTTACAAGTACTTACAGGAAAAAATTTAAGTAATACCTTTAAGTCTTTACTTATTGTTAAGGCAGTACTTCTGATAATTTAATTCTAATTCTTTATCTAAATAATTTAGTGCTTATTTTGTAACAAATCAGTAGGGATTTTTTGTATTTAATTCTCAGTTATTTTTCGTTGACCTCGAATTCGTAGCTGTTTATCTTTATTCTCGTCTTCTCCATCGAAGACCTAAACGTGATTGCTTCTATTGCCTGCATCCTCTTCGATTACATAAATATAGTTTAAATGCATTCTTATGTTATGTAGAACTGCGCTACAAATAACAGCGATTGAAGCCTTTGCGGTAACAACACGCCAATGTCTGGTAGGCTTCCTTATGGAGTTACAAACTTATCTGCTGCCCCAAGAAACGAAACAGGACCTGTAAATTGCACTAATTTTGCTTCTATATTTAGGCTTCGTTACCCTTTTCTATTAATAAAATTGTGAATATTTTCTCATGGGAATGATCCAACGCTATAAAACCATTAAATGAAATGCCCTACGAACAGTAATTCTATATATTCCCATATCCTTAAGAAGACCACCTTTTTTTACTCTTCTAGTGGATTTAATTTCATTTGAGGAAAAGCTAGTAATACTATATTTATAACACCACCCTTGATACTCTTGAAGGATCACTTAAGTAGCATAGAAAATTAAAGTTTTTGATATGAATACAGAGCTCCACTACTACAACCGAATGTTTCATCCAAAAAATACACCTTAAATTAAAAAACAAAATAGCCCCCAAAAAAAATGTGTGGACGTTTTTGGATCCTCCCATCCACCGGCGTTCACGATAATTTCTCATTTTTCGAAATTTCCAAACTAAACTCAAGTCTCCTTATACCCAACCTTGTAAATCATCAAGTAAGTACGGAAGAAGTTAAAAACGTACCTTTATTATTCACAGCTTTTTAAGTAGGTATTGGAAAATCTTTAAATGTTTGTCTAAAAACAAACCAGTTACTTAAACTTCAAGTATTCACTACTCCATCAAAAATATACTTAAATTTTATTCATCTACTTACAAGCAGATAGTTGAAAAATCACAAGTTAGGTTAGGTTAGGTTTGGGTGGCGGTCCACTAGGGCCAGGCATAGACACTAAAAGATCCGTAGCCATACCACAATTTAAAAATTTTTCTCCAACTCATTGAAACCACTTTGAGCTTGCTACGAAGCGCTAGATACTCCTGACGTCCATCCTGCTGAGTTCCATCAGGCCGTTGAAGAGGGGTGCCTCTAGAAACTTCAGTCTGTTTCGTGCCAGATGAGGACAGGTGCAAAGAAGATGAAGTACTGTCTCTTTCTCCTCTTCGTCCTCGCAACTACGACAGTAGTCATGTGAGAAGAAACCAAGTCTACTCGTATGTCTGACTATAAGACAGTGCCCCGTAATCACTCCAACAACCACACTGATCTGACTCCGCTGATGTGAGATCAGCTGTTTGAATCTCGCCAAGTCCAATTTTGACCAGACCTGCCGAGTTATTACGCATGAGGTACTATTTGACCATCTGTCATTCGTCAACTTACTAGCTTCCTCCTGAAGCAGAAGTTTGCATACCGCAAGAGGCATTTCAATATCCTTTTTGCTGTTTGAGATGTGGTCCGTTGTACCACGTCGAGCCAGTTCATCGGCTTTTATATTCCCCGTATACTAATGAAATATCCTCGCACCCATATAATGTGAATGTTGAACTGATCTGGCATCTCGTTAAGAGATGAGAGACAGTTCCGGACTACTTTCGACGTGAGGAGGTGTGATTGAAGCGCTTTAATGGCAGCCTGACTGTCCGTATATATGCGAATATCACAAGTCGATATACATTATACCTCAACCAGTCCACGACTTCCTTTATCGCAGTTACTTCAGCTTAAAAAATGCTACAGTAATCAGGGAAACAGAAGGAGATGTTTAACATAAATTCCTCGCAGAACACCCCAGCCCCGACTCTTCCATCCCGTTTTGAACCATCAGTGAAGAAGTTTAAAACTCCTGGTTCCAAAACTGCATCCATCAGCCAGTTCTCTCTGGATGGGATAATAGTCCGAAACTTTCAATCAAAAGATAGTGACGGGACAGTATAGTCGGTGGTCTTGGGCAGCCCTTTGTTGTAAAGTATAGATGAGTGCCCTGTATCGCTGCAGGTCCACATTAACGTGGATTTCAATCGAATGGCAGTGCCAGCTGCCCACTGTTTTCCCAAGATATCTAGAGGAGTCAGAAATAGCAGAGTCTCCAGTGCCTGAGTGGATGTGCTCTTCAGTGCACCACTGATCCACAGAGAGATTGTTCTCTGAACTTTTGCCAACAACTTTAGGTTGACAGTTTTGTCCAGAGCAGGCCATCAAACTGTTATCCCATACAGAAGAATGGGTCTAACTACTGCAGTGTATAGCCAAAGGACCATGTGGAGTTCCAGCCCCCCATTCTTTCCCAATGGCATTTTTGCAAGAGTCTAGCGCTACCATAGCTTTCTTTACTCTTTCCATAATATTAGGTTTTCAGTTTAATTTACTGTCTAAAACGAGACCTAAAAACTTTGCTTCATCTATAAAAGCCAAGTTGAACCCATTTAAAGTGGGAGGATCGACATGAGGAATTTTATATTTCCTAGAGAAGAGAACCAATTCGGTTTTGTGTGGGTTCACATTCAACCTACAACCATTGGCCCATAATGAAAGAATACCCAGAGCATTTTGAATAAGCTCACTAAGTGTGCCGGGATATTTTCCACGGACACCAATAGCGACGTCATCCGCATAGGCAACCACCTTATACAGAAAACAAGTAAAATACTAAAATGTACATTAAAATGCACACATACTGCGACTTCAGTTTCTATCATCAAATTCCCAGTCCTTGAAGTATTTTATAAAAAAATTTTAAATCAAAATTTAATTAAAAAAAAAGTGGTGTGGCAGTGTCGTAGACACAGCCGTATGTTTTACGTTAAAGGTGCTATTCCACTTGACTGAAAAAAGAGGGAAAGAGAAAAAAGTTCAAAACTTTATGTAATAGACAAAGGCAACGTTTTTTTTTTTATTTTATAGCAAAATTTTGAGGAGAAATTTTGACAGCACACAAAACATAACCAATATTCCTATTAATTAAAATTATCTAAAAAATTAATAGTATATTATTCAACGAGCATAATATAATGATAGATGTTATTCACGAAGATGAAGTTTGGCGACACGAGGTGATAGGCGAGTGTCGTAAATCATCTGAGTGAATAACAGCCATTATATGCGAGTAGAATACGATACTTTGTCCACGACCGACAAATATTATTATGTTTTATAATCAAATCCTTTAAATACTCTTCAAATAATTTTCGTCGACATTTTGACGTCACAGTTTAATAATAATGAAAATGGCAAGAGGCTACTAGATAAAATTTTAAAAATCAAATAATTTACTTGGAAGTATTGAATAATGAAAGAAGAGACTACTAGATAAATTAGGAGTGAATAATGGATATCATTATAAGTGATGAAACAAACGTATAATGAACATATTATACGTTAGTCGTGGACAAATATTATTAATAGTCACATCAGAATTATATTTTTCAGTATATTTTCCGTAAAAATTAAAAAAATCTCTACCAAAAAAACGTCATGGGTTTTTTTATTTTTACTTTTTTATAGTAAAATTTTAAGGAGAAACTTTGAAAAATATATTAACCATAA
Source organism: Tipula helvola (assembly GCA_963556165.1). Lineage (NCBI taxonomy): Eukaryota > Metazoa > Arthropoda > Insecta > Diptera > Tipulidae > Tipula > Tipula helvola. The sequence continues at coordinate 270,289,155 of OY744481.1, forward strand.
AATTATTAGTGTGCGGGAAATATTTCTCATCATATACTAATTTTATGCATGTGGGTTAGTGTGACTGCTACAAAATGTTCTCAATTTGATACTTTTTATTGTAGTCACACTACTACAGACACAAATAGTTCTTAACTGAGAAGTTTTTTTGTTTCATTCGCCCATCTAGCAAATGTATATTTTTATCTTCCTTTAATTTTACTACCAGTCAATTCAGTCAAGTGGAATAGCACCTTTATACTGTCGTTCGATGTTGAAAGGCCGAATGCCGGAAGGCCGAATGTCGAAAGGCCGAACGCCGAATGGGTCGGAAGGCCGAATGTCGAAAGGCCGAATGTCGAATGGCCGAATGTATCGAAAGGCCGAATGTCGAAAAGCCGTATGGGTCGAAAGGCCGAATGTGTCGAAAGACCGAATTTTCATGAAATTTTCTTTCACTTAATTTATTGAAATGGAGATCACTACATTTGCTAGAAAAAAAAATCCAAAAATTTTAAAACCCAGAATAGTTGAAAAGTAAAAATCCAGAAAAATAAAATCCCGAAAAAAAATCCAGAAAAAATATTTTGTTTAAAATAAATGAAAAAAAAATCAATTTTATTGTCATTTTTAGACTTCTGACATCACTTGAAACGTTTGTGGTACATCTATCAGTAGAAGCATACAATTCCTTTGATCTGTGTCTGCAAGGTTGACGAAGCATTTACGAAGCATTAAATCGGCAATTCGATCCAATACATTCGTCGACGTCATACTAACATAACGATTTAATCCAACCACAAAATAACTTGAAACATTTGTGGTATAACTATCAGTAGAAGCAATATTAGCGATTCTATTCCTTTGATCTGTGTCTGAAAGGTTGACGAAGCAATTTTCATTATCGTAAATATTAAGAATTTCACGGAAAAAGTAAAATTCTAAAGACATTTTATAAATTTTAATTTTAATTTGGTCCGCACTTTGATAATTGCGTTTCTTGATTTTAGTTTTCTGGATTTTTTTTCTGAATTTTTTTGTTTCTAGATTTTTTTGTCTGGATTTTTTTTTCGGGATTTCCGGTTTCTGTATTATTTTTTCTAGGTAAGGTAACCAACCCATTGAAATAAATATTTAAAACCATTGCATTTATTTTTAATGTAAAATGATTTAAATAAATTGAAAATACGTGCTAATAAATCCTGTGCATGAAGTATATTAATGTGATGAAATTTTGTCGAAACTACGTGTTTTTTTTTTGTTTATTGCTATTTGATGTATCGGTTACATTTTTTGTGTGTTTTATTATAATAACTGTTGTTGATAGGCAATATGTTTATTTTTTTGTGGTCAAGGATATTATTTCTAAGCATATTTTGCCGCCGCTTTTAATACTTGAGTAGGTAAGAAAAAATTATTTTTACGTTAGCGTATACATATTTTCCATTTTTATTATTTTAGTTTTATCATTTTACATTTTTAATGGCGGATAACTTATAACAAAATAGCGCAATTATTTTTCTTTTTTGTAGGTGTCATTAATAAATTCCATAAATCCGCTCCTACGTCCCCCGAAGATCAAATCTAAAGCCCGCGTGTCCGTGAGAGTCACCGAAGCCGTTAGCCTCTATAATCCGAAGTTAAATTAGGGGTTGGCAATGTTTGCTGATCCCGGCTCCTACTTCCCCCGAAGTTCAAATCTAAAGCCCCTCGAATGGCTAAGCGGGGGGAGCGCAGCGACCACCCGCGTGCCCGTGAGAGTTACCGAAGCCGTTAGCCTCTACAATTCTAAGTTAAATTAGTCGATGTCATTTTTCTTCAATTTATTTTCATCAGAACTGTTTATTTATGTTAATAATGTTGTTATTAATCCGCGCGCATAAAAATAGTGGTTATTTATGTTAATCAAACCTCGCGCGCGGATTAATAAAAACATTATTAACATAAATAAACAGTATTTTGAAAACAAGATTTTGAGAAACAAGATTTTCTCCAAAAAGATTTTTGGTGAAAAGATTTTAGAAACAGTTTTTTTGTAAACAGTCTTTTGAAAACAATGGTACGTGGCCAACCCGTGGAAAGGCTGATTGGGTCGAAAGGCCGAATTTTCATTAAATTTTCCTTCACTTAATTGATTGACATCAATATTTAAAACCACTGAATTTATTTCTTAATGTACATTGATTTAAATAAATTAAAAATACGTGCTAATAAATCCTGTGTATGTAGCATATTAATCAATGTGATCAAATTTTGTCGGAAAAAAAAATTTATTTATTTTTCTTTTTTTATTATAATTTTATATGACAAAAAAAACGTAAGAAGATTCTAATTTTTAAGGCGGTTTAAAAAAGAGATGAAAAATTAAAATCAATTTCAACACTAACGGCCTTTCGACACATTCGGCCTTTCGAAACAATCGGCCATTCGTCATTCGGCCTTTCGACATATTCGGCCTTTTGACATTCGGCCTTTCGACACATTCGGCCTTTCGGCGTTCGGACTTTCGACAGTCGGCCTTTCGACATTCGGCCTTTCGTACCTATTCCAATTACTGTACGTTACTTACGAGTAATATTTTCTTTAAGCGTATTGACGATTGGAGCATCACGGATTCCACCTAGTGGAACATTTTTAAACTGAGCTGCCTGATAATTTGACGTTCGAAATTGTTGTAAATAATTCCAATTTTGATCTGTAAACACAATTTTTACTTACCGGATTGCTAATAATTGTAAATAATTCCAATTTTGGGCGATAAAAACAATTTTTAATTACCGCATTGCTAAATTTTCTTTCGTCGCATTTGTGACAAATGTCATTTTATCAGGCGCATCATTGTAACTATTGTCCTCGAGAGGCGCTTTCTTTACTTTTACAATCGTCAATTATATCATAATCATTTTTGAGCACTATTGCCGATTGTAAAAGTAGAGAAAGCGCCTCTCGAGGACAATAGTTACAATGATGCACCTGATAAAATGACATTTGTCACAAATGCGACGAAAGAAAATTTAGCAATGCGGTAATTAAAAATTCTTTTTATAGTCCGAAATTGTAATAATTTACAATTATTAGCAATCCGGTAAGTAAAAATTGTGTTTACAGTTCAAAATTGAAATTGTTTACAATAATTTCGAATGTCAAATTATCAGGTACCTCAGTTTAAAAAATTTCCACTAGGTGGAATCCGTGATGCTCGAATCGTCAATAATAATTATCCGTGTATTTGCAACTAAAATAAAAACATTTTGTAAACTTTAATTGTTTTATTTTAAGCACTTTCAATAATGCATTGAATTAAATTCTAAATATGGCCCTCGCCCTGTTTTATTTTACTCTATCTCTTTTTCGCACAATTTTTGTAAAGCTTGACGTTTGTTGATTTCTTCTCTATGTTTTTATCTCTATGGAAAAAACGTTCTCTTGTGAAAACGTCAAATAAATGTTTATATTTTGATTGGAAAGCACGAAAATTAATTTATTTATCAATAAAATGAATGAAACATTGTGTCGTACTTGTTTGGTTGAAACCGATGGATCTATATTTAAAACAATTTTTCTGGCTGAGAAACAGTTATCATTGGTTGAAATGCTTAATGAATGTACGGGATTAAAGGTACGCTAACGCTTTCGATTCGAAATTGAAGCCAACTTTAAAAAAAAAATTGATTTCAGGTGACCGAATCAGACGATGTATCATTAAAAATTTGTGATGCTTGTACTGAAGAAATAATAAATTCTTATGTGTTTCGTAAAAAATGTTGGGACTCGTATTATTTTCTGTTAAGGCGATTAGAGGAAAGCAAAACACAGAGTGAGCCGATAAATTGTGAAGCGGCAGATCCTACTGAAAATGATGATGTAGCCCCAATATTATTAGATATAATAAAAGAAGAAATGGATGATTCTATATTAAATGAAACGAAACTGACTAATCTCGAAGGTGTTGTGAAATGTGAGCTATGCGATAACATCTATCTACGTGGAAAATTAATGCTTAAGCATTTGCGTAAAGATCACAACATACTCGAATATCAAAAGTATGAGTGTAAATATTGTGAAAAATTGCTGAGTTCACATAGAAGTTTACAGCGGCACATTGCGGCTCTTCACGAACCAGACCAAGAAGGAGATGGGTCGAAATTTGTATGCCACCATTGTGGCCAAATATTAAAAAATCGAAAAAATTTGATTCTTCATGTGCGGCGACACACCGGCGAAAAGCCTTACAAATGCGATTTATGTGATTATCGTTCAGCCCGAGACGCAGATTTAGCTAACCATAAGCGGACCCATACTAATGAGCGGCCGTTTAAATGTGACATTTGTGGCAAACTATTTCGAACATCTAATGCACTTGGTTACCATCGAAAGGTTCATTCTGAAGAAACGCCATCTGAATGCGTTGTTTGTTTAAAAAAATTTAAACATAGGACCACTTATAAGCAGCATATGATTATTCATGACCCGGACAAGTATAAAGCATGTAAATTCTGTGGGAAAAAATTTGCGCGGAGATATAATCTAAACATTCACATGAAGCAGCACACTAACGACAAACCGCATATCTGCGAATTTTGTGGGAAGGGTTTTGTGCTAAAATACTGTTGGCAGACTCACATGAAAAATAGTCACAATCAATAAAGCAATAATTTAATTGTAAATTGTTTTTGTTTGTAATTAGGTTAAGAAGATCGAAATTTCAATCATAGAAAATATAGAAGCACAGGTATTCTGTGCTCGGTACAAATCATGTTTATTTGCTTCCACCACCAAAATCTTTGGCTGTGTTTCAATCGGGTAAAAAGTTAAATTTTTTAACTGTGGTAAAAAAAATTAAATTTTCCTCACTTTTTAATCGTTTTGGTGTTTCAAATGAAACTGGTTAAAATTGTGACGTTTACGTTTTATGTTTGGTAAAACAGGGGTGAGATTCCAGAAGGTGATCGGTGATTATTCTTTTGGTGATAGCAAAAAGTGATCACCACCTAAATTGGTATTTTATAAAGTGATCACTAAAAAATTGTACTAAAGTACTAAACGTGTTGTATCGGGCAACAAAAACACTTGAAAAGTCAATAAAATGTAAACTTTTTAAATGTAACCGAAATTAAAATTTTTAAGGCTTTTAACAACGATTATTAGAAATGTTAATTTGACTGGGTCAAAATAAAATTGAACATATAATAATAATAATAAATTATTAATGTACCTCATTCGGCATATCCGCGCGGGGTGGAACAGTTGAAAGACAGACTTAACCATATCTTAAACGGGCAATTTGTTTTTAATAATAATTTGGTAGAAATATTTATTTATGTCGTTTTCGATTGACCACAAAAAACTAAACTCGACATAATAAAAAAAATAGTAATCGAAAATGACATTAGTCTTGCTGGCTCGGCTATAATTTTATTAAACATTTAAATTACATATTCAAAATTTAAAATTCCCTTTGCCACTCAACTGATTTTATTTTTAAGGACCGTTTGCGTTAAAACTTGTTTTTTATTAACATTTTTGTGATTTGTTTTGTTTTAAATTTAAATATATAAATATGAAGAAAATAATGAAATATTCATAAATAACCCATTTTATATAAATAAATCATAAAATACTATTTTGTAGGTTGTTCTCTGGTTGGTGATAATGAAAGTGATAGCTAAAACACAATCACCAAAAAGTGATCACCAAAAGGTGATAATTGTGGTGATAATCACCATACGGAATGTTAATGGGGCATGCTATATGAAATTTATTTTATCTTTCTTTCACTAGAGGCGACAGCGTCGGTCAAGTATTTTTAATAATTAATTACTTAATTTTTATTAATTATATAATTTCTTACTCAAATATGAATTTATTGTACAAAATATAATACTAAACAACGTATTAGTACTATAAAAATACATTAACATTGAAAAATTGTTTCATCTTAATTGTGTATCGTACAACAAATCAAGAGAAAATACTTGACCGACGGTGCTGCCTTAAGAAAAAAGCATCAAATATGTTTACTATAAGCATGCCCCATTTTGAAAAAGTGATAGGTGACTATCACTTATCACCTTATGGAATACCACCCCGGGTACTACTTAGTTTTGGGTTCATGTTACACGCTGCGTTAGAATGTTATGTTAAATGTTGCGTGTCATATAAAATGTTATATTAAAAAAAAATATTTTCTCTCTTTTTATTTAACACATTAAAATAGAAACAGAAAATACAAAAAACGTAGGAATAGTAGTTCCAGTGTTCATGTTACATGTTTGCTGTGTTAAAATGTCATGACGACACCTTTGAGTTTGAGGCTAAATATTTCTGTGCGTCCGACTTTTCTCAATGTTATATAATAGCATACCATACATTTTCAATGATCATCATTTTCAAAAACAAAAACAAATCATGTCATATAGCAAAAATATTGTTACGAACTGGGCTACTGAGTTCGTTCGGATTTTGTAATTAAAAACACTGTACTTTTTATTTTTTATACCCTTTGATATTTGCTTTGATTTTACTATTTATTTAATTCTGCCCGCTTGCTACTGGTGGTGGCTATGACAACAGATTTATTTCTTTATTTAACGATTTAAAATAAACCAAAAACTTTCTCTGCTTGCCATCGGTCGTGTTTATAACACTTAACCATCTAATCTATTGATGTTCATAGTTACCAGACTTTCGCTAGGTTGAACCGGGACAAAAAAAATTTTTTTTTTTTAAAAGCATTTATTCAAATAATTTTGAATACAAAAATATCACATACAAATTAAATGAAAAACAACAACAAAAAAGAAATGTTTAATTCAAGGGATTTTGTTCAGGTTAATCACGTTTGTGTCGAGATTTTGGCTCTGTCATTAAGCTCTCTAAATTATATTACAAATAACCATAATAATAAAAATAAAAAATAAATAAAAAGCAATAGTCATATTTACGGCAAGATTTACCATCTTGTAATTGACGAGAACTTGTATTATCATCTCAACGGTTTCCGGTAGTAAACGATTTCGCTCATCTGGCCATTGTTTTCCCAGGAGTGAAAAGTACGCTCAACATTTCCATTGTGCCCAGGAATAACAAATAAATATTCACACAATTTAAACACCTCATTGTACTGTTCGAAAAATTTGGTTTCCATCTTGGGAAAAATGAAGCTCCACTTTTGATGTTTTTTCTTTGAGGTATCTGGCTTAACTTTAAGGTCCACGTGATGACTTTAAAATCCACGAAAATACAGAATATTTTTCTAAAGGAGCAATCCACGCGGCTAAATATTCTATAAAAATTTCATAAAACTTATATGTGGAGTGTAGCATTAGCCTGAAACAGGGAATGCATGAAGAGGTAAGTGAGATAATTTTTTTTTTTTTTTTTTCGCTGGCACTACATCCCATAGAGGGATTTGGCCGCTTCATTTTGAAGTTTCGTAATCATTTTTGTTAACGGTTAATGAGTGATTAATTCATTGATCCTACCCTTAACCAGCCGTGATTTTTTCATCACCCGCCGGGAATCGAACCCGGGACCTCCGGAGCGTAAAGCAAGTATGCTAACCACCTGTGCCACCGGGGCGGTGAGTGAGATAATGCATGATGATTAATATTGTGCAGATTAATCTTCACCATACGAAGGCTGCTTCGGCGGCTCTCGTTCTCAGACTGACTAGATCAGGAGAGGAGCTAGCGTTAATCCAGGAACCTTGGATTAACAAAAACAGGATCTGTGGCCTTAAGGTGAAAGGGTATACAACTTTGTACTCAAGTAACTCTGAGAAGATAAGATCTTGCATTTTAGTGAAAAATACTTTAAAAAATTTTCTACTTTCTCAATACAGTAGTGGTGACGTTACTGCGATCAGTATGGAGGTTGGCAGAGACAAGTTTTGGCTAGTCTCTGCTTATATGGATCGGGAGAAGGAGATCCCGCCGGATAACCTGGGGACCTGATCCGAGAAGCAAGGAGAAATAGGATTGGTGTGATACTCGGATGTGATGCAAACGCGCATCACACAATTTGGGGGAGCACTGATATTAATGAGAGGGGTGAGTTATTTTTTGATTACTTATTAAATACTAACCTTTCAGTCTGCAATGTTGGGCAGGAACCGATATTTATCGTTAGTAATCGGCAGGAGGTTCTAGATGTGACCCTCGCCTCGGATACTATTTTTCAGTTGATTAGGGGATGGAGAGTGGCGAAAGAGCACTCATTCTCTGATCATCAATATATAACTTATAACCTTAACATACACCCGGGTACCCAGAAGCCGTTCAGGAATCCTAGAAGGACAAACTGGGAGAAATATGGGGAGGTGTTGGAGGAACTATTGCCGGAGGTCCCCGGACTTCCGGAGACAGTGGAAGAATTGAATTGCATTGTGGATGTTGTCACAAAAGCATGCAATCTTTCCTTTAATGCTTCTTGCCCTCTGATAAAGCCAGGGGGCAGGCAAAAACCGACATGGTGGTCCATGGAGTTGGAGACCTTTCGGAAAGCGTGTAGGACAGCCTTTAATAAGGCAAAGAACACGAGGCATGTACGAGACTGGGACTCCTATAAAGAGGACCTAAGAAAGTACAAAAAAGAATTGAGGAAGGCACAGAGGGGATCTTGGAGACTCTTCTGTGGTAGAATGGAAGAAGTCTCTGAGACTTCCCGCCTTAGGAAGTTCTATCTACTAGCCCAACTAGTCCTAGTTACTTAATTAGACCAGACGGGTCATGGACAGCTTCAAGTGCGGAATCGTTGGAGCTTCTCATCGATACCCACTTTCCGGGAAGCTTTGATGACTCGATGGAGCCTGGAGCTCATCGAGGAACACCTCCAATAGTCATGGAGGGCATATTGGATAGAGAGCGGATCAGGTGGGCGCTGCAGGGTTTTAAGCCTTATAAGTCGGCGGGCCCGGATCGGATTATACCAGCAGAGATTCAAAAGAACTCGGAAGCCATCATCCCCTGGCTTGAGGTTATCTTCAGGGGATGTTTGAAACTAGTCTATATTCCTAGGAATTGGACAGAGGTCAAAGTAGTCTTTATCTCGAAATCGGGAAAGAGCTCACATGCTATGTCCAAAGGACTTGAGGCCTATAACTCTATCATCCTTTCTGCTGAAAACCCTGGAAAGGTTGATAGATGTGTTTATTCGATCAAGAATTGAATCCAGGAATTGGGCAATGTCGCAGCATGCGTACTGTAAGGGAAAGTCGGTGGACACAGCTCTGCACGATCTAGTACGCACAATTGAGAAATCAATTTACTTGCAAGAGTTTTGCATGGTAGCATTTCTCGATATTGAGGGTGCTTTTAATAATGTAAAAACGGAGGCGATCATGGAAGGATTGTCTTTTTTGAAGGTGGACTGCTCTATAAGTAGGTTAATAAATCAGATGCTGGTAAGCAGGACTATTACCTCGGAGCTGGGAGAGTCCAAGATTAGAAGACGGGTGGTTAGAGGAACCCCACAAGGAGGTGTAATGTCCCCCATTCTCTGGAGTGCAGTGATTAATGGATTGCTGCTGGAACTAGACAGAGAGGGGATAGGGGTTGTAGCATATGCTGATGATGTAGCGATAGCTGTCTCAGGCAAATATCTAGATACGATTAGGGATGTTATGCAGAATGCACTCCTGATTGTTACGAAATGGGCCAGCAAGTGTGGATTGGGGATTAACCCTTCCAAAACAGAGCTGGTACTATTTACTAGGAAATATAAAATTCCGGTGGTTAGCCCTCCTATCATAAACGGCAGCGGACTAGTTTTTGCTGACCGAGCGAGATTTCTGAGCATAATCTTTGATAGTAAGCTCAGCTGGAAGCCTAACACTTTGGAAAGGGTGAATAAGGCTATTGTAGCCTTATACTCGTGTAGGAACGCTATAGGTAAGAGATGGGGCTTGAAACCGGAGCTGGTATACTGGCTCTATACCGCCGTGGTAAGACCTGTGCTAATGTACGGGGTGGGCGTTTGGTGGCCAGCTCTAGATAAGGTAACATATAGAGGTATGATGGAGAAGGTGCAAAGAACGGCCTGTATGCTTATAAGCGGGGCGCTTAGGACAACACCTACACGCGCTTTAGAGGTTATGTTCCACCTTATTCCAATCGACCTTTATGGTAAACAGATGGCAGCCAACGTGGCTACGAGACTCTTGGCTGTCTCTCAGTGGAAGTGTCTTCAGGTGGGACACTCGACGATAGGTAGATTCGCTGGCGAAGAACTGGCGAATCTGGATTATATTACACCAACGTTGTGCTTCGATAAGGGTTTCCGTACCATCTTTCCCTCAAGGGAATCCTGGAGTAACGGATCAATCTTGGAAAACGAGGCAGTGCAATTTTTCACGGACGGCTCGAGGCTAGACGATCAGGTAGGAGCCGGAGTCTTCTGTGATAAACTTAATGTTAATATTTCTGTTCGTCTCCCTGACTACTGCAGCGTGTACCAGGCTGAAGTGGTGGCGATCGGGCAAGTCATGACATGGTTGAAGCATAATGTGGTATCCGGGAGGGATATCGCAATTTATGTGGACAGTCAGGCAGCGATCAAGTCACTTGGGGCAGTTTGTCTGAAGTCGCGGGTGGCGCTGGATTGCCGATCATCTCTTAACGAGATGAGCGAGTATTTCAGCATCCAGATAATCTGGGTCCTGGGTCACTCGGACGTCACGGGGAACTGCAGGGCGGACGAACTAGCTAGGTACGGTACGACTCTCCAGATGCAGCCGGAAATGGTAGGTCTGGGGAGGCCTATGGCAGTGCTAAAATGGGCGCTCAGTAAAAAGGCAATCGCCTTAACAAATGAGAGGTGGATCAACACTCTCACGTGCAGGATAGCAAAGCAGGTTTGGCCAAAACTGGACTTGCGGCGCTCCAAGGTACTAATATCCCTGGGAAGACAAGAAATAGGATGGGTCGTAGGGATAATGACAGGTCACTGCCTTTTTGGGGAGCATGCGAGAAGGCTGCGGATACAGACGAATGACTTTTGTAGAAGTTGCATGGACGAAGAGGAGGAGGAGACTTTGGAACACTTCCTATGCTCATGTCCGGCGCTATCATACAGAAGGCATAAGTATTTGGGTGTGTACGGTATGGACAGCCTTTCGGAACTCGCGGACTGTGGAGTGCGAGATTTATTACGCTATATAAATAGCTCTGGTTGGTTTCAACGGGAGTAATGGGGAGATGGGATCCTGTGGTATCACAACGGGCCACTGCTGGCCTAAGTGTGCGATAGCAGCCACTTCAACCTAACCTAACCTAACCTATATGTGGACTAGTGTCCATGTTCAAAATCTATCTATACAATTCTATTATTATTCGAACTTTGGTTTTTGACGTGATAACGTCTCACACCGCATGTTCAAAAAATTGACCCGAAATTTTGCCCTTGGTAATGGGCAATTACTCGTCAACTGTAAGCATTACCTTTAATTTAATTGTATGATTTCTTAGGTTGGTCCCTAGGATTCATGCCTCACGCATAATATTATTGCAATGACGTCACCAGGCTGCGAGGAAACTCGCGCCGCGAACCTTTGATTTCGCGCGATTTAAAGGCTTGAACCACTGTAGCGAGAGAATGGCTCATCCGATCGGAGCAATTTTGGTGTCAGTTTTTGCGTCAAGAAACAGTGTTGGTTAATTTATTTAAATTAAAATAATTAATCTTACCATATATCTTAATTAAAATTAAAAATTACAAAATAGCGATTTACAGAATCTGAGTACACTATGCATAGCGAGAGAACTCCTCATCTGATCGGAGCAATTCTGATGCTAATTTGTGCAAGTGCAAGAAACTATGGCAGATAATTTATTTTAAATTAAAATAATTAATCTTCACATAAATTTTAATTGAAATTAAAATCTGCAAAATAGCGATTTACAATGGTTGAGAGCATAGAGAGAATCCCTCATCTGCCGAAGCAATTCTGACATCAATTTGTGCGTAAAGATACTGTGGAAGATAATTTATATTAAATTAAAACAATTAGTCTCCTTATAAACGTTATCATGAAAAACACCTACGGCGTACGGCCGTGTAGATGACACAGCCCAACCCGAATTTTTAGATTTGTTTTTGAATTGTTGACGTTATACAAATAAATTGTGAATGTTTAACGTTATACAAAAAAATATGAAAACCGGGACAATCGGGTGTCCCGAAGAGATCTTTCGGGACACTGGGACTATTATCCAAAAACCGGGACAATCCCGGAAAACCGGGACGTCTGGCAACCCTACGTGAGCTTGTTGTATGATGACCAAAATCACCACAATATTTACCTCTATTTTTGTACTTATGTTTTACCAAACATTTGCGGTACAGGTGGAACTTGAACCCCGTTACTTTTTTTTATTATTGTTTTGCGTAGAGAAAAACAAAATACAGGCTACAAATTTTTAACTGGTCCGGGACCAGTTAAAATTTTTGTGATGAATAAAATGCCAAAAATTTAACTTTTTAACCTTTTATGCGGTTTTTTCTTCGTTTGAAACACGGCCTTTGTCGTTAAAGAAAATTTGTGTTGTTTCACCAGGGCGGCGCGCTGATCGTTTTAACGAAACAGCTGTTTTGGTGTCGTTGTTTTCTATTGACGATTGTAAAAGTAGAGAAAGCGCCTCTCGAGGAAAATAGTTAAAATGTTGCACCTGATAAAATGACATTTGTCACAAATGCGACGAAAAAAAAATTTAGCAATCCGATAAGTAAAAATTGTGTTTACAGTTCAAAATTGGAATTATTTACAATAATTTCGAACGTCAAATTATCAGGTAGCTCAGTTTAAAAATTTTCCACTTGGTGGAACCTGTGATGCACCAATCGTCAATAAATGTCAAAGCACCATAATGAAAAACAATGGATCATGTTTAAATGTCAAATTTTCTACAACCGTCAGAGCTACCATTTTTCGGAAAACTCCGAAAACACAAGCAACTTTCACATAATGCCACTAGGTATCACTAAATATTTGCTGTCAAAAATGGTATGACATTTTTATGTGTGAATTTTGTAAACATAAACAAAAATATTTTTGTGTAATAAAAGTGATTATTATTAATACGCGGTAATTAAATTGATTTTGACTATCCCCATTTGTAACGTCAGAAATATTTTTTTTAATGTGTAGTGACATCTAGTGGCAACCGTTCTGTACTTCTTCTTTGACCGTGCTGCCTCTTTCGGAAAACGCTCTGTACTTTTTCAATAATTGTTCTGCCTCTTTCGGAAAACATGATCTATACATATAGCGCTTTGACATTTTAATTGACGATTGGAGAATCACGAATTCCACCTAGTGGAACATTTTTAAACTGAGCTGCCTGATAATTTGACGTTCGAAATTATTGTAATGTAAACAATTCCAATTTTGAACTGTAAACACAATTTTTACTTACCAGATTGCTAATAATTGTAAATAATTCCAATTTTGGACTATAAAAACAATTTTTACTTATCTCATTGCTAAATTTTTTTTCGTCGTATTTGTGACAAATGTCATTTTATCAGGTGCATCATTTTGACTTTTTTCCTCGAGAGGCGCTTTCTCTACTTATACAATCGTCAATAGAAAATAACAAATTATCGCTTCGGTTAATAAAACTGATAATGATAAACGAAGTAATACTATGGCAATATTAAAAGCTTGGCAAGAAGGTAAGCAGACACGTGCAGAAGAGGTAACACGGCAGACCGAAAAAGAACGCGAAGAGAAACTATGAGTTGATTGTGGTTGGTGGCAAATCTACGGTCAAATTGAAAGCCAGTAAAACATATTCTGAGAAGTCTGGAAGCAGTCTTCACTAACAAACGATCAGAAAAAGCTATTCGACAAGCAGCTGTTCATCCAGTAATTCTGAAGATGAAAAAGAGTAAGATTATTTGAAAGAAATACAAGGCTACATTTAATTCAAATATTTATTATAGATTCAATGCAAAACCAGTAGTAGGACAAATAAAGGTTTACGTTTAAAGCATGGCACTCAAGAAAAAATATTTCGTATGAAATTTGGGTCCCATTTGAAACGTGATATTTTAAAACGCGATTTGACAAAACGCGATATTTCAAAACGCGATATGGTACAAAACGCGATATGGTACAAAACGCGATATTTCAAAACTCGATATGGTACAAAACGCGATATGGTACAAAATGCGATATTTCAAAACGCGATATTTCAAAATGCGATATGGTACAAAACGCGATATGGTACAAAACGCGATATTTCAAAACGTGATTTCCTAGTTCTGATCGTACTTGTTCAATTTCATAATTTTGGTGAAGGAAAATTTTATTAAATGAAGGAAGATTAATAATTATTATTATTTTAAAATAATATTATTATTTTTTTAATTTTTATTATTTTAAAATTTTAATTTTAAAATATTGCGTTTTGTACCATATCGCGTTTTGAAATGTCGGGTTTTGTAACATATCGCGTTTTGTACCATATCGCGTTTTGAAATATCGCATTTTGAAATATCGCGTTTTGTACCATATCGCGTTTCGTCATATCGCGTTTTGAAATATCGCGTTTTAAAATATCGCGTTTCGAGCGGATCCCATGGAATTTATATCAAATCAAGATTTTACCGAAAGTGAGTTTGAGAAATGAAGAAATTTGCAGTATCTCATATATTACATTACCTACTTTGGACACAATTTAACAAAAAATTAAGGATATTAAAGGCATAACGTACGAATTGAAAGAAGAGGACATTGAAAAGATGGCGGAAGAGAAAAATCGTTTCTGGGGTCGCCCGACAAATTATGCTATGCGTAAAACTTGTCCAATGAAAGAACGTACAACTCAATTGCGCGGTGAGGATGATTTGGCACGTGATTTGATTATTCAAAGTCAAGAATTAGAAGAATGTGCCAATGAATTGGATACACATTGCTCAAGTAGTATTAGTTCAAATGTCACGTCAGTGTGTGTTTAATTTCCCTGTACAAAAATTAATTAAGCTTTATATTATTTATTAATATTTATAGTCTACAACAACTCAACGAGTACATAACGAGATACAGAGCATTCACAATGAAAACACTTTTTACTTTTGACGGATTATGAACTTTCAACATAACGAATAAACATTTTTGGAATGTTTTAAATTCAAACAAACCTCGGACAAAGCTAATTATCATCAGAAAAATACTATTATATATCCCCATTACACTATCATATAAATATGGTGATGTTTTTATATGACGAATAAAAATAATAAAGCCTAAACTAGTGCAAAAGTGTAAAATAATGACGCGTTTTTAGAAAAGTTATTTTTAATAATAAAATTAATTTTATTAAAATATTGAACTAGCTAAATAATAATTATCCGTGTATTTGCAACTAAAATAAAAACATTTTTTAACCTTTGTTTTATTTTAAGCCACCCACCCCGTTTTCATTGCATTGAATCAGAGATTTTATTATATTAGAGATATACAAAGCTAACTACGTTTTTCTATTATGGCATTGTTGTTGTAAATTATTCGGACCCTGGTAATGTATTGATATAAATTCTTTATATTGCATTTTGCATATGATATAGTATACATACAAGAGAACGCACATTTACAAATTTTACTACTGTTTTTTCTCTATTACCCTTTCCACGCTATATTTTTCAATCGTTTCGTTGCATTAAAAAAATATTTTTTAGTTTGACTAGAAAATTCGTATGGTGTGGATGAGTTACTCAAACAGTGCAACAATAATTCGTTTAATTTTAGTACAAAATAATTTAATTTGTTTAAATTTTAGTTTCTAATAACGAAAATACAAAATAACAATTTAGTTTGTTAATTTTCTTAAATACATATATTTGACGAATCGAATTTTTCGATTAATGTGTAACAGAAAATAAGTTCCTTTTCAGTTGTTCATATTTTTTAGAAACAGTTATTTTCTCGTCACGTAAAAAATTATTTTAGTTTATTATTTGTCTTATGCATTCCTTTCTATAATGGCGTTTTTTGATAAAGAAAATCATATGGTTAGTGGAATCCCATGCGCTGTTGTGAATTGTAAAGCCACTCGACGCAGCCATCCTTATAGAAAGTTTTATGGTTTCCCGGAAGAAAATTCTCCATTTTTTCAAATTTGGGTTGACAAATGCTCATTGTCACATGATAGTTTAAAAAAAAAATTAATTATTTGTGAAAAGCACTTCGATGAGACCGATAAAGGAAAACGAAAATTAAAAAAAAATGTTATCCCAAAATTATATTTAGGTGACCCTGATATGGTATTGATGGATGAGAGTGTAGTTGTTGATTCAATGCCAATGGCCGGTAACTCATCTTCGGATTTAAATCTGCCTGGAAATTCATCAAAATATAAAAATATAAAAACATATGGATATAAAGACAGTGGGACATTGCCCGAAATGAGTATTTTCGACTTTGAGAACATAAAATCTCCTAGACATTATTCAAATACATCTTGCAGTGTCGAAGCAGATTGCACTAACTGTATAAAATATATTAAAATTAGTGAATTATATAAAAAAAAATATTTATCATTAAAAAAACATTACGACATATTGAAAACTAAATACATAAAAAATCGAAAAACTTTAATTTACCTACAATTTCAAAATAAAAGAAAATTAATTCCTAATAAAAAACTACAACCACAACACACGCGGAAACAGATTGATGAATCAAATTTAAGTTTGGCTGCAAAAAATTTTGCAAAAATGATTTTATGTCGAGATTCGAAAACCTCTAAGTATCTTCAAGAACAGCGTAACATAGCCCAAAACGTTTATTTTATATCTCCAGCATGTTATAGATTTCTTCGAGACAATTTAAAATTAAATTTACCATCTAAGAGTTCAATTATAAATTGGATGCCAATTAAAAACCTTGCTCCTGGACTAAATGAAAATGTTGTCGAAAATTTAAAAAAAAAAACTGCGAATTTATCAATTGAAAATCGTTACGCAGTTTTGATGTTCGATGAATTGAACATCCGACGAGATTTGGAGTATGACATAAAAAATGATTTAATTCAAGGATACACAGATGATGGAGCTGAAAGTAAACCTGAGGTGGCA
Source organism: Tipula helvola (assembly GCA_963556165.1). Classification (NCBI taxonomy): domain Eukaryota; kingdom Metazoa; phylum Arthropoda; class Insecta; order Diptera; family Tipulidae; genus Tipula; species Tipula helvola. Next base: position 270,306,210 of record OY744481.1, read on the forward strand.
AAATATGTGTTGGTGTTTATGGTCCGTGGATTATTTTCTAAATACAAATATGTTTTATCATACTATACTTCGGCCAAAGGAATATCTGGTGAACATTTGGTAAAATTAATTAATGAAAATATTAAACTGTTAGATCATATTGGATTTGTTGTGCAAGCTGTAATATGTGATCAAGGATCGAACAATAGAAAGGCGTACAAATTGTTAAGCATAACTGACGAAACCCCATTTTTTAAAACGAGTTGTGCAGACAGACAAATTTATGCCATGTTTGATGTTCCACATCTAATGAAATCATTTAGAAATAATTTAATGCAAGCAAATATTGAAACGCCTGATGGAGTAGTTAGCTGGGGAGTATTAAGAGAACTATACGATACGGAAAAAAATAGTTCTACAAAACTGTGCCCTAAGATTACTTATCGCCATTTATATCCAAATACGTTCGAAAAAATGCGAGTTGCATTGGCAACTCAAATTTTCAGTCGGACTGTAGCTGCTGCAATAAGAACTATGTATGAGCTTGATAAATTTTCTATCGAAAATAAAAAGTATGCTCTTGCAACAGCCAACTTTTGTGAAAAATTAGATAAATTGTTCGATAATTTGAATAGCAGAAATTTGTATTCAAAAAATATTAACCAATGTGCTTTGAAGTATAATAATCACGTAGTTGAAAATTTGGTTTCTATGAAATTATACATAGGCAGTTTAAAATGTCAGAAAAAAAGTCCCAATTTCTGTTTCAAAGGGTTAATAACAACAATAAATGCAATTCTCCAGTTATCTAATGATTTATTTAAAGATAACTGTGATAGATTCATAATAACTTCAAGATTTAATCAAGATCCGCTTGAAAATATGTTTTCGGTTATTCGAGGGAAAGGAGGACATTGTAAAAATCCATCGGTTTTGGAGTTCAGCAGAACGGTTGCCCAGATAATGTGCTTAAGATTATTAAAAAACACAAATCTTGCAAATTGTGAAAATGATGACGAAGAAGATACATCTAGTCTCAACGAATTCGAGAATTATGAAGTATACACAACACCTGATTCAAGAGACATAACTGAAAACTCAATACCATCCGATGATCCAAACCAGATTGAAAATTTTGAATTTGAAGATTTACTTGTGCTCCCAGAGCCTAATTTAAATGGAGATGGAGATATAGACGATGCTTCTCTTAAATATTACATTGGGTATGTCTTTTTTAAATCTAATAAAAATATAAAATGTAATTCGTGTGAGCTATTACTTACTAAAAGCGAAGAAACAATAACTCTTAAAAATGAGCGTTTCATCTATTTTAAAAATTATTCGAAAAATTCTGATTTTGGAAGCTTAAATGCCCCATCTGAAATATTTTTTAATTTTTCAAAATGTTGTGTAAATATTTTTCATAAAATCTTTAATAACACTGGACACATCAAAAATATTAAACAATATATTAAAACAAAATGTATTGAAATTACGAAATCGCGATTCGAATTTGAAACTATTTTAAATCATAACAACGGATGTTATGATCACCATAATGAAATATTAGATTTTATGATTTTAGTATTGTTGCGAAAACATTGTAAATGGGCAGTAAAAAAATACATTTCACAATCAAAATTGTCAATTTTAAATAGTTAGTTTTTCAATATGTATCTACATCTACATGTATTTTTAAAAAAATAAAATATATATAGTAATTTAAATTACGTAACGATCTTTTACTGAGTTTTAATCTCGTTTAATCGCTGGGGTGATGATCTTCACCCGTAAAAAACCTCAACTGTTAAAAATATTAGCAGAAAATATAAAATTTGATACCATATAGTCGAACTCCCGTTTAACCATGTATAAGAAATCAAGGATCTCAACGGGGAATCTGCTGTTACTTAGAAAAATATATGTCGGCTGTGTTGATCCACGTAAAACTTCTCAGTTAAATTGATATCAAAAGGTTCTGTTGATTTCAAAAGAGCGGACTCGGGGTTTCCAAGACGTACGTAAGAAAATATCAGTCCACAACCAAATCTCAATGATCGTCAACCAGTTTATTCGTCATAAATTGGCTTAAATTTTTAAAAGTTCATAAAAATATATTCTTAAATATATGTATTAAAAACTAATGAAATTTCATTATATTAATTTACGTTAATACAAAATTTAAACGTTTTCTTTAAAAAATATAAAAAATCAACACTACCAAAATATTTTAAAATCATTTAAAACCCAAACAATAAAAATATGTCCAAAATATCCCGAAAAAATTAAAAATAGTAAAACAAAGCTAGGTTGCCACTTGCAATTATTTGTTGTTTTTGTTTCTATATCATCGATAATAATTTTTCTCGTTTATTTCTTTTCACCTTCGAGCTTAAAATTTCATATATTATTTTTGTTTTATTTTTCATTCTATAATGTAATATCAATACATACTAGATCTACAAAAATGATAAAAAAAAAACAAATGCAAATGTATTGTTTTCTCGTATATGTACATTAAACAATTTAGACTAACACACATCCAGGGTTGGAATGTGATTTTACAACAACAAATTATCAGTAGAAAAAATATATACGGCTTTGTATATCTCTAATATAATAAAATCTCTGATTGAATACAAATCTAAATACGGCCCTAAACTATTTTAGTCTTTCTCTTTTTCGCACAATTTTTGTAACGCTTGACATTTGTTGATTTCTTCTCCATGTTTTTATCTCTATGGAAAAAAACGGTGTTTAAACAAGAGAATCTATTATGGAAACGTCAAATAAATGTTTATACATATTTTGATTGGAAAAATCGAAAGCGCGGAAATTAATTTATTTATCAATAAAATGAATGAAACATTGTGTCGTACTTGTTTGGTTGAAACCGATGGATCTATATTTAAAACAATTTTTCTGGCTGAGAAACAGTTATCATTGGTTGAAATGCTTAATGAATGTACGGGATTAAAGGTACGCTAACGCTTTCGATTCGAAATTGAAGCCAACTTTAAAAAAAAAAATTTGATTTCAGGTGACCGAATCAGACGATGTATCATTAAAAATTTGTGATGCTTGTACTGAAGAAATAATAAATTCTTATGTGTATCGTAAAAAATGTTGGGACTCACATAATTTTCTGTTAAGACGATTGGAGGAAAGCAAAGTACAGAGTGAGCCGATAAATTGTGAAGCGGCAGATCCTACTGAAAATGATGATGTAGCCCCAATATTATTAGATATAATAAGAGAAGATATGGATGATTCTATATTAAATGAAACGGAAGTGACTGATCTCGAAGGTGCTGTAAATTGTGAACTATGCGATAAGATCTATCCACGTAGAAAATTAATGCTTAAGCATTTGCGTAAAGATCACAACATACTCGAATATGAAAAGTATGAGTGTAAATATTGTGAAAAATTGTTGAGTTCATTAAGAAATTTACGACGGCACATTGCGACTCTTCATGAACTTGCCGAGGAAGGAGATGGGTCGAAATTTGTATGCCACCTTTGTGGTCAAATAGCAAAAAATCGTAGAAATTTGATTCTTCACGTGCGGCGACACACCGGCGAAAAGCCTTACAAATGCGATTTATGTGATTATCGTGCAGCTCGAGACACAGATATAGCTAGCCATAAGCGGACACATACTAATGAGCGGCCATTTAAATGTGACATTTGTGGCAAACTATTTCGAACATCTAGTGCACGGGCGTACCATCGAAAGAGTCATTCTGAAGAAATGCCATCTGAATGCATTGTTTGTTTAAAAAAATTTAAACATATGTCGATTTACAAGAAGCATATGATTATTCATGACCCGGACAAGTATATAGCATGTAAATTCTGTGGCAAAAAATTTGCACGGAAATATAATCTAAACATTCACATGAAGCAGCACACTGATGAAAAGCCGCATATCTGCGAATTTTGTGGAAAGGGTTTCATACAAAAACGCTGTTGGAAGACTCACATGAAAAATAATCACAATCAATAAAGCATTACCTAATTGTAAATTGTTTTTGTTTGTAATTGGGATAGGAAGATGGGAATTTCAATCACAGAAAACATATGTATAAAAGCAATGTTATTCTGTTTTGTTTTGGATTTGGAGAAGTGTGGCGTATTGTGGAGTTTTGATTATCGGTAGATGGTTTGTTCCCGCCAAATTTAGTAATTATTTTGTCGGTTGAAAGCTCAGGGAATTGTGGAAGAGTGGAGACTTTTTTTCAGACTCGGTGTGGCAGGGAAATACAAGTTTTCCCTGGAGGTTTTTGTTTTTTCAAAAAACATTAGTATTATATAAATTGTAAATTCAGAGAAAGTTGAGAATGTTTTGATCAACAAATAAAAAATAAAAATATTGTGAAAATAAAAAACGTTGTAGTTCAACTGAACTAGTATATTTGGAACCAGAATAAAAATATTCTATTAAATATAATTTGCAACAGCGTTTGCTATCCATTAGTGCTTTCCATTTAAAACGGAAAATATAAAATTGATATTTGAATCCAAGATCAATGGAATTAATTCAATTCGACGTGCTCCCGCTCATCCATTAAGGAGCTCTCAACGTACAGCAATTACGTTGCAAGCCTACCGGCGCAACCATAAAAACGCGCCGCAGCTGAAGTCAGCCGCTACAGAAATATTCGGTTTCCCACAGAGAGGTTACATAAATATACGGTTTCCTCACAGAGAAGTTTGGGAAGATGTGAATTACCTCAGAAGAAAATAAGAATAAATTTGGGAGTAGGTAAGCCAACCACAGCCCATACCTACCTCCTCAGAAGTTCACATAGTTTTGAGCCTTCTTGACACGAAATGGTATTCTTAAAGGTTCAACTTTGAGGAATGTGAATGACCACAGGAAATGCTTGGACAAAAAGAAAGTTACTTTAATGCTTTTATAAGATATTCCGCAAGCTTCCATTATCGAACCCACTAAGATGCAATTTTTGTACAAGTTTTTTATGTAGTATAAATAATTACTTGTCGCCACAATAGATCTTTTCACATTATTATGTATGTATTTGTAAACTTATTTCGAAATCACAACAGTCACTTAATAAAATACTTGTATCATTTTATTGTTGTGGCGGCGACAAAGTTGACGCAACACAAATCAAGTATTTTTCAAATTATAATAACTAACGGGGAAAAAAAAATCACTACCAAAACTACTCTAATCGTATCAATCCTAAATTCCAAAATCTCCCATCTCCAAAATTTGCCTCATAAAAACTTGAGCGACATTTCTTGCATGATATCGGAAACTGGTTGGCGTGGTGAATTTCTATGCGGACGCGACAAAGAAATCGTAGTGTCCGAGGAAAACAATTCCCTCTATATAAAGAAAACGCTATATTATTGAACACTTTTGACAACTAAAATTGACGTTTCTATTTTTGTTGGTGTTAGTAGCTGCGGATGTGAAATTCATGAAAAATCCACATTTCGTAAATTGATGCACATCTAAAAAGCATTGACGTTTTTTGGTGAAAAGAACACAGTTTTTGGATGTGCAGCAATTTTTATTGACGATTTTGGGTAGAAAGAATTCAACATTACTTTATGCGGGCCTCAGATGCCCTGCCAATTGTCAATGTTGAAAAAAACTATTGACAAACATCAATTGTCTCAGACGATCAATACTATTGACAATAAGGCTGTGTTTCAAACGAATAAAAAACCGCATAAAAAGTTAAAAAGTTAAATTTTTGGCATTTTTTTCACCACAAAAATTTTAACTGGTCACGGACCAGTTAAAAATTTTTAGCTTGTATTTTGTTTTTCTCTATGCAAAACAAAAATAAAAAACGTAAACGTCACAATTTTAACCAGTTTCATTTGAAACACCAAAACGATTAAAAAGTGAGGAAAATTTAATATTTTTTACCACAGTTAAAAAATTTAACTTTTTACCCGATTGAAACACAGCCACAATATACTTAAACGTCATACAATAAAAAATATTTATTTTCAGGTTAATATGTACTCCACTTTGAACCATGTTAGATAAAAGTACGGCTTGTGTAGCTATTATTTTGGCTTTGTAAATGAAAAAATTAAAATAAAAGAAAAGAATATAGAAATGGGAGTGAATAAAAATACAAATACTTATATAAATTCAACTTGATATTTATATTTGCAAAAATGCAACCTGTGGGATCCTGTGGTATCACAACGGGCCATTGCTGGCCTAAGTGTGCGATAGCAGCCACTTCAACCTAACCTAACCTTTATTTTAATATGTATTCGATCCGAGACAGGAAAAAGAACCGGAGCGAAAACCTCATCGTAGTCAGTACCGAATTTTTGACTGAAACCTTGAGCAACAAGTCGTGCTTTGTAGATATTACCTTCCGTATCGGATTTAATTTTATAAACCCATTTAGAGCCAATAGCTGAGCGGTTGCTTGGCAGTTTGACGAGTTCCCAAGTGTCGTTTTTATGAAGCGAGGTTATTTCATTCATCATTGCTCCGATCCATTCATCTTTGTTCACACTTGATATTGCATCATTGAATGTCCCTGGTTCACCGTTAAAAGCAAGAAAACCAAATTGTGTTACCATTTCAATTTCAGTAATCAATCTTTTCGGCGGAATAGCTTTTGTCGATCGATCAGATCGTCGTTCCTGCACTCCACTGTTTAAATTTACTTGTTTATCGGATTGATTTGGCATAATTTCAGGCGCACCTTCATAGTTTTTAGCGCCATCATCGATTAATTCGGCATCGGAAACTTCAGAAACATTGCTCAATGGAACAATTGGAATTTCAGCATCAGCGTATGAAACTTTCCCGCACTCATTTATTGGAATTTTTGATGTTCGTTTGGATTTAATGTCTTCACAGAATTTAACGTCTCTTGAAATAATTATTTTATTTTTGCTCATGATGTAGCATTTATAAGCTTTCGCCTCCATAGAAAAACCAAAGAAAATGGCTTCTTCTGCTTTCGGATCAAATTTTCTTCGATTGGCATCCTGGATGCGAACAAAACATTTTGCTCCAAAACGTTGCAGGTTTGTATAGTTCGGCTTTTTACTATACCAATATTGAAATGGGGTATACCAATGCCTTTACAAGGTAAAACGTTTTGCAAAAAATTTGCAGTCGTAATTGCTTCACCCCAAAATTTGTTGGAAAGGTCAGCATCAAACAGTAGACATCTTGCCATCTCCACCAATGATCCGTTTTTCCTTTCGGCGACACCGTTTTGCTGTGGCGAATAGGGCGCTGTGCGTTGGACTTGAATGCCATGTGATTTGAGAAATTGCTGAAATTCATTCAACATATATTCGCCACCGCCATCGGTTCTAAGCACTTTCAACTTTTTATTAAACCGATTTCGCGTCATTTCGAAGTATTGTTTGAAAGCATCGAAAGCTTCTGATTTTTGTGACAGCAAATAAATTGTTGTAAAGCGACTGAAAACATCGATGAATGTTATAAAATATTTCTTTCCGCCTGGGGTTTGGTGTTGCATCGGCCCACATAAATCACTATGTACGAGATCAAGAATTTCTGTAGCTCTATTGGTTGACTCCTTTGGAAAGGGTATGCGAGACATTTTGCCCTTGACACACACGTCACAATCAACGATACACGTGGAACTATATTTTTGTATTTTTATACCATCGACGAGCTGATTATTTGGCAAGTTCTTGATCAAATTCATGTCGCGATGACCGAGAACCCTATGCCAATCATGAATGCACATACTGGCTTTATTCTGAATAAAATTAATTGATTGTTTATCACACAATTTGTATAAGCCATCAATGACGTTGCCGAATGCGAGTTGATCGCCGTTTGCTAATAAAATTTCACACTTATTTTCGGTAAAATTAACATGTAAGCCTTTTTGCGCCAAACGCTTCACCGAAATGAGATTACCACCAATCGATGAAACATATAAAACATCACAAAGGGTCACATTTGTGGCGACACCGGTGTCATTAATGAACTGAACATTCACTGATCCGCGACCCGATGACATTCGCCACAGAAACTTTCTCGCGATGATTTATGTCTAATTCGGAAAATATAACTTCGCATCACAACAAATATGGCACGTAGCACCGGAGTCTAAAATCCAACCAGTAATTTTTCCGATAACAAGCAACATGTTGTTATTGAATTGCCCGATCATGTTAGCATTATTTGTTGTGCTTTTATTGTTTTCTTTGTCCTTTAACCACTTCGTGAACTTGCGGCAATTTTTCTTCTCATGACCAAATTTCTTGCAAAACGCACACTTGATACCTTTGCGAATATGTTGATCGTTGTTTGATTTATAGGAAGACATTACTTGCAGCGCGGCTGTCGTAGTTCCGCCTTCTCTCTCATTTCGTCGTCGATATTCTTCAACAATTTTCGATCGAACGAAAGAAGAGGTTAGTTCGTCCACTTTTCGGGCTTCGAGTGCGGTGATGAGGCTATTGTAGCTAGTTGGTAGCGATCCCAACAATGTTGCGGACATCAAAAACTCGATTTTTACTTCGGTATCAAGGGATAAGAGTTCCTGGAAAAGTTCAGTCACTTTCTGAACATGTTCCTCAATATTGGCGCCTTCGTCGGCTCGTTGTCTCATTATTGTTCGAAGAATGCGTACACGGCTACCAGCGGAATCTTTTCCATGAAAATCCTTCAGCGCATTCCATGCCGATTTGGCATTTTTGCATGCACGAACGTGTTGCAACTGGCTATCATCGATTGTGAGAACAATCGTAGAGAAAGCCTTTTCATCCGTTTTCTTCCAAATTGGGGTAACGGGAGACGGTTCATCAATGATTGCTGCCCATACGTCTTTCTCCTTTAACAGCATTTCAATACGAAACTTCCAGTTAAAGTAATTGTCACCATTTAATTTTGGAATGGTGTACTTGTCCGTAGAAGCAGCCATGATTTTGTTTGCGCGGATTTTTATAATTTTACTATGTAACTATTAATCACAAGCGATCCCTGGGCCCATAACCTGTTGGAATCTCAATGCAAACAAACTCTGCTGAATTCGAATTATATTTTATTTTATTTTAATATGTATTCGATCCGAGACAGGAAAAAGAACATTAAAAACAATAGAATAATATTGTACTACTATGATGTAAAATAATATGGAAATTATACTTCTAACAAAAAGATAGTGGCGGGACAGTTTAATCGGTGGTCTTAGCTATCCCTTTATTACACAATATAGTTGAATGCCCTGAATTGTTACAGGTCCACATTGAGGTGGATTTCCGTTGAGCTGCCAATTGTTTACCCAAGATATCTAGAGAAGTCAGATATAGCAGAGCTCCAAGTTCCTGAGTGGATGTGCTACTCAGTGCACCACTAATCCATAGGAAGACTGTTCTCTGAACTTTCGTTAACAGCTTTTGGTTGGCAGTTTTGTCCAGAGCAGGCCAACAGACTGTTACACCCATACAAAATAATGGGTCTGACTACTGCGTTGTATATCCAATGCACGATGTAGGCCTCCAGCTCCCATTCTCTTCCAATACATTTTTGCAAGAGAATAGCGCTACCGTAGCTTTCTTTACTCTTTCTATTTCCTGTAGAAGAGAACCAACTCAGTTTTGTGTGGGTTCACATTTAACCTACAACCATTGTCCCATATAGAAAGAATGCCCAAGGAATTTTGCATGAGTTTACTAAGGGTGCCGGGATAATTGCCAGAGTTTATGTTGTCGATCTCAATGCTAACCGCTGCAACATCTGCATTGATGAAATTTGATAGCAGAAAACAACTTATATTATTTTGAACGGGAATGCACGACCGAACATAACCTTCTTTCACGTGCATTAATCTATAATAGGGAGTCTTGAGCCCAAATACCCGGTCTTCAGTGACCCAAGATTCAGCATACGAGAGTGAAACAATTCACTCCTAGTAACTTCACCCACCAAGTAAGTCAAAAAAACTAAGGCGACTTAGTAGCCTATCCAAATCGTTAGAACTAAAACACACAGTACTTTTTTATAATTTTTCATTATTTTCTCACTTTTAGAAATCTTTATTCAATAATTTTAATAATAATAAAAAAAAAACGATTTAAAATTAAATATAAACTAAAAAACGCATTTCTTAATAACTATATAAAATAAATAATAATTTTTATTTGATCTCTTGAAAATTAATTACTTTATGTTTGCAGTTTAGCAAGATATTTAAGATATAATGTACATATTTATGTATGTGTAGTAAGTAGATAAGATGAATCCTAATAATGGCAGTTAATTTTTTTTTTTTTAAACAAAAATGATATAAAACTAATTAAATGTTTTCATTAATTCCAGTGAACACGAAATTATAATTTAAACAAAAGGATATAATTCACTGATATAATTTAATGTTTTTACACAGCCACGATTTGTTTTTAGTTTTAAAATTTAAATTTAATTCATAAAAAAAAATGTTTTATATTGTATCCGAAACTCGCGGGGACGGGTTCATCGTCGCAATAAGATTTAATTACCATTTCTGATGCTGTCTGCATCCATCTTATGAACAGTACGTATCTAGCGACGATGACCGATACAAATTTGCAACTCAAACAATACTAAAATAATTATAATAGTTAATTTAATTTAGTAATTCAGTTAGAAAATTAAAAAATACGTTACTTAAAATTAAATGTAATATTTAGTTTTTTATTGTAACATTAATTATATACGTATGTATGGATCACTCACTCTCGCCTTCTCTCTAACTAAATACAGAATATTATTTATTTATATATTTTATGAATGTGATATAAATGTAAAACGAGATGGTTTAAACCAAATCGCTTATCAAATTTATGGATATTTTCTATAAGAACTACACAGAATCTATGATTCTCATATAATATAAATTTAATAAATATTGTAAAATGTAGTAGAACAAACTCTTCTAAAATTGCAATGACATCTGTCCACTAATAGCAAAGACAAATTATTATTAAAGCAAAGTAACAAACTTATTGATGACATAAACCGTTTGGATATAATTTACGTTAGATGTCACCCTAACACACTTAGTGCCTATTTGTATAATAAATACCTAATCATATCGTTATTAGTATGTATATATGTATAATATATTCAAGTATTATCGTTTAAATTTAATTTAAAAAAACGAAACATAAAAATTGCTTTCTGTTCATTACAAATTTGTCAATTTTTTTTTTCATGAAAAATACATTTTTTCTATGTTAACGAATGAAGTGTAACATGGGTTAATTTGTTTTTTGTCTTTAATTAAAAAAGAAAATCTAAAAAAAAAACTAAACACCGAAAGCAAGATAATTAGGGCAAAAAATTTAATTAATTAAAAGATTATCAAATCGCCGATAGTATTTGTTTTGGTTTTTACTTATTTTAATTATTTGTGCTGAACTCTCTATTCGCCGTTTTTAACTGTAAACACGTTACACAAACAATAATTCTCAAAGATGGAGTTGCGTACTGACTAGAAGAATAATATAATTTTAGTACATTTTTTTCCTCAACATAATTTTGTGATGTTTGTGCTTCTGAATGTACAAAACTATTCGTTATTATTTAGTATACTGGGAATGTTGTTTTTTTTTTAGGTTAGTTTTAACGAAACCACACGACCACGTGGTTACCACGTGCTATTTACTTTAGATAGTCCTTAAATTCTACAGATACACACATAAAAAGGCAGTTGTAATTGTAAGCAATTATAGATATATAAATTAATACTGATTTTAAACCATTCCGAGCATGTTCCATCGTTTAGCACACATATTTTTTATTCAAAGTGAATATATTATTTTAAATCGGAATGAAAAAAAAAAAAAAAACTTATCGAATATATTTTGAAACTTAATAAATATTAAATCACGCGAATGCGCGCGCTGCCGCCATATTTGTTTTACTTATGTAATTGGGTTTGTTCCATTTTTTCGCGTATCTCCTTATTCTCCGGATTCGACATCACAGATGTTATAAATGCTTGTGTCTCCGCCTGAAGTTGGGCTAAACGACTTTGTAGCAATTGATTACGTTTCATTAGATGAACCGTACGTATTGCAATTTCTAGTAGTCCATAGTTTGGTCGTTTAAGATTATTACTGTTATGTAGCTTCTCGTCACAACTCTCGTTAATATTATTATTATTATTATGATTATTATTGTTTTTATTTAAAATTTTCATGGAATACCTGGAAAATAAATTATTTAGTATGGCTGTTAATATATTGCTTCTTTTTCGTCGACAACTTACCCAATATTCATTAAAGACGACAATTTTTTACAAACATCCGTATTACGTTGTTTCATATTTGTATAAAATTCAGTTTTACAACAGCCATTATCATTCATATCTGGATCGGTGCAATAGCTGTCGGCACTAGAAGAATTGCTTTTCGGTCTTACTACATCCTCATCGTCATCATTTTGTTCGTGCATCATATCCATACCACTATTATCACTACTGTTGTTATTATAATATTTATTATCTGCCGATGATACTCGATCGTTTATATCATTGCTATTATTATTATCATCGTTAAAATATAATGACGATTGTGTACTTGTTGGTGTACTACTACTACTGCTAATATTACTATTTGAATCACTATTATTATTATTACTACTATTACTATTACTATGTGTATCACGTATGAATAATTCTACTTTTTGGCGACTGATTACAATGTTACTGTTATCACTGCTGCTGATATTGTTTGTAGTTTTTCGAAGCTTTGTTGATTTTTTGCCAACTGTAATAAGAAAAAAAAAAACGAGAAAATGATTAGAACAATGTTTATTACCACAAACTATTAGGTCACCAAAAATTATAATTGGGTCACCAAAACATAAAATGTAAACAAAATCAATAAATTGATTGTTTGATTTGATAGACAAATTCGCTTATCGTTCAAAATTAGTACCTACGACGCAACAATCGCAATTCTATTATAGTCAGCACAAATTACCAGATAAATTCCCAGTAATCTCTGTTTATAAATCAACTAATTAGAAAAATTTATTAGCAAATCGTACATTTAATTACTTTTACATTATACAAATCGTAAAATGACGTACAATACTAATTAAATAGAAAATAAAATCGCAGTAATGGAATTTATTTATTTCCTTTATTTACATGGGAAGATCTGTGCACAGATTACATTTGGCACAATGACAAAATATCCGAAATAAACTCGTGCTTTTTTTGCATGATAAATTCCAAAAAGAAAAATTAATAATTAATGTGTGCCTGTCTCTCAGATCAATCATGAATGAATCTTAAACATTTTTTTTTTGTTGCTGTACACAATGTTCGAACGTCATTACCATTTGACTCATTATAACAGTACAATACATATCTCTCTGTATCGTATCACACCTATCTGTTAAATCTACATATATAATGTTAAACCGCGTGTCGTCGCCATTGAACAAAATCCCGATACGGTATATACATACATATATACTACATTATACCTACATACGAGATAAGAAAAAGAAAAATATTTTTGTTGTTTGTAGCACGTGTAGCCAAACGCCAACACGTTAATTAATGTGTGCAAGTATAAAAAGATGATTACATTTTTTCATTGTTATTATTACATTTGTATGTCTTTCTAATACTATATATAAGTATAATATACTAAGAATAGATTAAACGAACCGCGATTAATTATTTTATATACATATAGAATTTTTTATATTACTAATCAGAATTTCTTATTTGTTTCTATATTTTATTTTAGTCATACTTTTATAAATGGAATAAGAAAGTTGATCGCGTTATACAATAGGCTTAATTAAATAGACAAACTCGGAATCGAATTTCTGAATATAAAAAAGTACTTCCGAATAATTTATCTATACCTATATACTCAAGTTGACGTAATATGATACGCGTGTCAAACATTTTATAGCACATATGACGATATGTTTAATATGATTGTGCTGGAAATTTGCAACACCACACGGTTTCTGTTTAAAAGTTGTTCTGTTTATAATTGAATGGTTTTACCCTAGTTCCACCAACCATAATCGAATTTATTCGTTTTGCTCGATACACATTATTTAGGCTATTTCAATTAGAAATAATTAATTTTGTTTGGTTGATTTCACTTGGTTTATTCAAGGCTTAAATTTTTTGTCACATTTTAAAAACAAGGCTATAAATAATATGATTGTAAGCAATTTTGTAGGTTATTATTCAAACCGACTGGCAATAAGACGGGCAATAAAGACAATGTTTTAAAGCAATGTCACACTATTTTAAAGCAATTCGATTGCAATTTGTCATGGGATGCTGATCGTGTCACGCAAGTATATCGCAAATTCGCAGCTGCTCGTTGTTCATGAACTACTTATACGAGAAACTGACGGTAAGCTTTACTAAACATTTTGGTCCGTGCCCTATAGCAATTTTGTTTGGCGTTTATCTTTTATAACACTCTCTCTCTAATTCTATATAGCGTTGTTATCAACACTTTGCCGTATTTTTACAAAACGAATTATATTTTATTCGTATTGCAACGGTCATTAAGTAAACATCGCAGTTGAACATTAAATAAATATAAAATGAAATACATTCAATGAGTTTTCACTAATTCATTGCATTTTTATACATTTTTGGCACAGACATAATTTTTGTTTTTGCCGATTTTATTTAACAGGTTCACGGTCACAAAAATATTGTTGATAGAAAGTGTTGTGACACAGGCAATGTTATTTAAGTAATGCCGTCATGCTTCTATGATGGCTGTAGCCGCTATGACCAAAGAATACTTTTATTTAACGGCATAAGTGCGGACTAAGCGCTAAAAGGACTAAGTACAAGAACTAAGTAAAAGCAGTCGATAGCGAAAGCCAGTTCAAGCCTGAATCAAACAATGAAACTGATTATTACAAAGTGAGAATAATAGGTTCTAAATTGAAAGAGGAATTATGTTAATAATTTGCTGATCGTACACATATTCAATCACTATGAATGGTGAGTGTTCGCAATCCGAACAATTGTAAAGCACTTTATCAAGAGCTCATGAGAGTTTTAACGTAAACAACGTTAGTCGTCTGAATCTAAAAGCATACTGAACATTGTTTGTGATACAGTCACAAATTGGGCAACAATTTAATAAGCCAACCAATCATATTAAATTTGAACTGAGAATCGATTAAATCAAATAACAATACCGGGCCCCTGCAAATCTATTTGATGATTGCCTTTTCTTCTGTGGTGGCGCCACGAGTTTATGGTATCGGTATTAATACAAATATTATCACACTCTTGTTTGAGTTTATTTTCTTGGTTTTGTTCAATAATTAAATCAAAATAAAAACAACATAGACATTAAAAAATAAATTGTAATTTAAACACTTTAATTATTAATTAACATTTTCAATCTTTTTTATTATACATATCACAAATTTTTTGTAATTTTAAAAATATTGATAATAGGTCCATCTATATTAAAATAGCGCAACTTGTATTTACAATTTTATTTTAACTTTTACATATATGTAATGGTGCTGGTGCCACTTGCACTCTCACTAAACTCAAAAAAGAGATAAACTTCACTAATCGCGCTTTGTCACTAATCTCGAAATAAAATGTGTTTAGCTAGTCTTGACTTGACACACTTGAGCTAATCTCGAAAAATTCACTAAAAGCGCTTAGCTAATCCCTAGCCTGTAAGTGGTATTAGCCCGTATGAACTAGAACAATGATAAACCGGTTTACCGTTTACCTCCTTAACTACTTTCGAACATTACATATGTTAACGATCTGGTATTGACAAGGGACTGACAAATTTAGAAATAACTTTCAAAATATACCCGCTAAGTCCAACAGTATCAATTGACTGTTTTCGTTCTAAAGGCCCTGATACATGTTCAATTTTTGCCTTTAAGGCAAAAAAAATCTTCTCGCTGATTGGTTAACTTTTTTTGCCTTACACGGCATAATTGAAATTTCTTTTGTACCGATACATGTAACATTTTGCCGTAAGGGTCTTGTCTTTTGGCCATCGTATAAAACATAACCTAAAATTTATTCAAATCAAAATTTTGAAATTGACGGTTGCCAAGTTTTAGTTGGCAGTGAAAATGAATAAAAACCAGAATAGAAAGCAACGAATTATAAATATCGGTCTTTATACTTATTAAAAGAAAATATTGAAGAAGAAGATCATATTTTTAAAAGGGAACCAAAGACTTGATGGGTTTCACCTATTTTATTAAAAAGTTGATACCGAAATGCGATTAACCGATCACCAAAATTTTAAATTGTATCATTGAATGAGCGTAACTCAATTTGACAAGTTAGCAATTGTAGGTCCAAGTATCGAAAAATGCTATTTAGTTCGAGAGCCCATTCGACCTGAATTAAGATTAAGTGTAACATAAATACAAGCAAAATTAAAAATCAACAGAACTAACTTTGCACGTTCATTTTCAATTTTAGGTCTTTTAAATTAATTGTTATAAAAATTTAATTTTTTAACCTTTGTAACCGACAAATCACAACATGAAAATTTCAAAATATTTTGAGGTTAGGTAATTTTTCCCTTATGAAAAATTAAGCAATGTTCAATTTTAAAATTTTGCCTTAAAGACATTTCAAGATGGCCGACATTTATCCAATCAACGTACAGAATTATTTTGCCTTAAAGGCAAAAATTGAACATGTATCACGGCCTTAAAACGGTTGCCATAATATATTATTCTTTCTCTTCTAATATTAAAACTAATTTGAATGCCGATTTGTTCATAAATTTCACAAATATCTGTATTATTATGGTACTTATTTAACTTTGTAAAGAATTGTTTTGTTTTTTTTAATTTGACTAGCAGAGTTTGATCTTTTTAACCCGAAAATATTCCAATCTAAATTCTCGAGAACTTCATTTAATAGCACAGGGTGGGCCATCTGTTGGTCGGTTTTTCAATCAATGAATTTTAGTACTTAATGTTATCTGTTCTAAAAAATTCTTTGACATATGAAAAGTCAAAAATATGCCATTTATCATCATGGAGTCGCTAACAACACAACAACGCATTTTGATTGTTATGAAAATAATCGTTCAAAAACAACAACATTTTGTAAATTACGTGGGAATTTTGGCCGACATGGACGTCCTATTGAACAACATGTTCATCTATTTCGTACTCCTGATGCAGTGGCAGCTGTTAGTGAAAGTGTCCTTAATGAGCCAAGCACATCAACCAGGCATCGTTCACAAGAACTAATCGAACCACATTATATGACGCATTTTGCCTTCATTTGCATCCATATACAAAATTCAACTAACTCAAAAATTGAGGCCACCAGACCATTTAAATCGTCGTCATTTTGTTAATTGGCTGCTTGAACGAAATGAAGGTTTTTCATGAAAAATAATCTTTATTGATGAATCTCATTTTCATCTTAATGGGTACATCAATAAGCAAAATTGTCGTATTTGGGGAGCGGAGAATCCTCATGTTATTCACGAAGAAGAACTTCATCCTCCAAGCGTCACTGTTTGGTGTGGTGTATGGGAGACGAAAAGGAAAATGCCCTTACAGTGAATGTGGAACGTTATCGCAACATGTTAACTGGTTTTTTGTGGCCCAATAATTAAATGAATTGCGTATCAACGACTTTTGGTTTCAACAAGACGGAGCGAGATGCCACGCAAATCGTGCAACATTCCATTGATTGTCAACAAAATTTGCTGATCGCATAGTTTCAAGAAATTGTGAAGTTCCTTGGCCACCAAGAAACCCGGATTTAACATCACTTGATTATTTTTTGTGGGGTTATTTGAAAGGTAAGGTTTATGCTAATCATCCACAAACAATTCACAACTTAAAAATAACATTCGAGCTGAAATTGAAGTCATTGCTCTGCTTTTATTGGAAAAAGTCATCGACATGACATATGAACGATATTGATTTTCATACATAAGTGGCATAGAACCACCTTTCATTATCAATAAAAAATTATGACTTTTCATCCCAAAAAGTGTGTTTTATATACAAATAGAAAAAGGACTAACAGATGGCCTACCCTGTACTAGGTTGTTTTATTTTTTGTTGTAAGTTCATTTGGGATGGCGAAAATTCAGCAAATTTAAACAATATCTCAATAAAGTGATGATCCGGGCAAAGAAGTGGTCGATACAAGTAGACAATAAAGTAAGTTACTCTAGTAGGAATATTAACCAAAGATTCAAGTCCAAAAGATGACATAAGAAACATATAATCATCGCAAGTTGATGGATATTTCAGGATATCAGTGTTAATATCACCAATAATGAATAGATTTCTCGATCTAATATTCCCTATAAAATCCGAAATTTCTTGCGAAAATACATGTAATGATGCATGTGATGTAATCTATTTCATTTGCCAAGCTCCAATCAACCCTAACAATATCCCCCAATGTGCGTCTATTTTGGAATCAAAATCAGACTTATGTTTCGTTTCAAGCCTCAAACAACGTGTAATCGTCAAGTTTATAAGAAAATAATTTGCAATAATTGGCCCAGATTTCACTCAAAAATATAAATACTGGTTTATTCTTATAAGCATTGGCTACGAGGAGCTTTAAATTTTTTCGAAGGCTTCAAAAAAAAAAATTAAAATTGTTATCGTGCTCAGAATCGTTGAAACTACAGTTAAAATTATTAAAAGATGACTGATCAACATTTTATTTGTGTTTAGAATTATTATGCGCAAGAATGTGTGAGTGACTATTATCAAAATTATGCTCATAATGCTGATGATGTTGTTGTTGAAGATGTTACCGTGGCTGAAGAAACTGTACTCCATCTACTCTGCACTTGTCCCCATCTAGTGTTAAGCAGATGGAAATTTTTAGGAGCTCCTCTCCTCAGCGATGGACGCCAGATGAATTCAACGCTTTGTTGTAAGCTCTGTATAGTTCAATGAGTAGAGTCGAGAAAAATTGTATGTGGTATGGCTATGGGCCATTTTTCTGTCTATACCGGAGGACAACCACCCTAACCTACCGGGACTGGAACTGCTTTTAAACGCCGAAAATTAATGAAAGGTTACACTCATTTTAAACCAAGCCAAAACCTTTTTTGAAACTTTACATTAAGGATAGGTTCATATTCTGGAAAAATATTTGCAAAGTAGAAATCATTACAAGTAAAACGTTATATTACTCGAATAAATTTAAAGCTAATATATGTAATTCTAAACTTGTTTGGTCCCTTATTAAGGAAATTCTTTTGAATAATCATGTGTACATGTATTAAAGCTGGTGGAATTCAATCTATAATCGTGGATAATAAAACTGTTTATGATTTACAGCGGATCACTGAGTCGTTCAATGAGTTTTTTGAGAATGTCGGTTCCAAGATATGCAATAGTATACACCAGCAAGTAAATTATGAGCTTAAAAGGCACGACTTATGTAGTCGAATGGAAAGTTTTTCTAAAACAGTTAAGCTTGAATATTGATGGCCTCGTACGTCCAATTACAGAATTTATTAACAGTTCTTTAGAATCATGTTCTTTACGTGATTTCTTAAAAATTTCTAAAGTTATCCCAATATTTAAAAACGGTGATAAAATGTCATTGTCAAATTATAGACCCATTTCGGTCATTTCAGTCATCTCTAAAATATAAGAAAGGGTTATTCATCCCCAAATAGTGTCCCATTTAGAAAATAATAAATTGATTCATATCGCATGTCTCAGTTTAGTCAATATGACTTATGTATATCTCTATGGAACAAAAGAAAATTACTTCGACTTTGTTTTTAGATCTTATGAAAGCCTTCGATTGCGTTAATTACAAAAAACTACTATTGAAATTTAATAATTTGGGCATAACATCTAAAGCTTACATGCTACTTGAAAGCTATCTCTCAAATCGATTTCAGTTTGTAGAAATAGAAGATTGTAAGTCACCTCTCTTGCATTTAAAATGTGAAGTTCCTCAGGGGTCTATCTTAGGACCAATTTTGTTTTTGATATATGTACATAAACGATATGTTTGATTTAGACCTACTGGGGCACCTTCAATTATTTGCTGATGATGCTGCTATTACATATAGAACTGATAGTTTAGAGGTCCTAAAGCTTACGTTAGAACATGACTTAAAATTGCTTGAAGACTGGTTCTCACAGAATGACTTTAAAATTAATTCAAGTAAATCTAATTTTATAATTTACAAAACACAAAGTCGTGTAAATCACAATTTACCTTTCGTGGTTTATGGTAACGAGACTATTCGAAAAGTTGAGATGACTAAGTACCTATGATTAACAATCACTTATCTCTTAGATTGGTCTGGTCACATAGAAAACATGAGGCTAAATTGATTCCAATGGTTGCTGCTTTAAAACGAGTGGGTAGGTATTTGACACCTGCTGCAGCCGACACTC
Organism: Tipula helvola; assembly: GCA_963556165.1. Lineage (NCBI taxonomy): Eukaryota > Metazoa > Arthropoda > Insecta > Diptera > Tipulidae > Tipula > Tipula helvola. The sequence goes on from OY744481.1 coordinate 270,326,584, forward strand.
TTTACATGTCATACATCCAGTCTCATTTATTATACCTGATCCGTATTTGGGAGCATCAGGATGTACTAAAATAAATATTCTAGAAATTTTACAAAAACAAGCTTTAAAATCTTTAAATAATTTAAATCGGCACACACCAAGTAATTTATTGTGTTCTCCGTCTATAATGCCGTTAAATAAATTAATTTTATATGAATATTTTATGTCATTTATAAAGTTAAATCCAATTTACTCAAATGCTTTTCAAAGCATATTTGGAGGAATATCATTTGTCACGGTTTACGTGAATTACTAATTGACATGATTAGCACATAATCAAAACTATACCCAGCTTTACAATTTCGATGTATTCAAAGTTTTTTTGTGTACAACAAAATAATATTCCATTCAATAATTTCTTTATTCTAAAAATAAAACAAATACAAAAAGACGAACAGCCGATGCTGTGAAAATATGTGTCAAAGCATTCTTACATGAGAAACGAAAAACGCATTGAAGTACCAAATGCCAATAATTTTAAACCAGTTGATTAATAAAATCCCAATAAGAAAAATTACGAGATTTCACTTTTCGGTTTTATTTTAATATCTATTTTTAAACTCTGTAAAGACATGGTTTTATTATATGAAACATTTGAATCATTTGACAGATTACATATTTATATTTATAAGCACGCAGTATCCAACCACTGTAGAATTTTATGGAAATTCCAAAATTTTACTTTTTATCGGGCTGACGTCATTTAATAATATACGCGATAGCGAATAGCTTGGCAAAAAAAGGTTGAGTTTTGTTCTACCGCACTTTACATCAGCATGGCTAGTTTCAAAGGTAACCCCCAGTTCTAATATTTTCACTTGTTAAGCTCCAGAAAGTTTTTAATTGTTAAATTTAATTTTATTGGTCTGTAATCATTTTATCATAAAACAGACTGCAATATTTGGAGATTTACAATCAAATGCTTCACCGAAAATGCAATTCAACGTAAAGTAAACCCAGATAAATTTCAAATTGTATAATAATCGCTTGTGTCGGAGTCTATACTATTGCTGGCGGACAACTAACGATATCTAACGGTAAGCCAAAACATATAAAGCGCCCGTAATATTAAATGATTTCTCTCACTCTTTCTAAAGCTATAAATTGATATTAGTAGTCGAACAGTTATAAACTGATAAGAAAAGCATACAATTTTAACGATAGCCAAAAATAGATTGCTAATCTCGATTTTAGCGTAATAACTCGCGTCGCAAAGGGAAATAAATGTGCCTTCAGAATGGGTAATGTCTTTTGGTGAAGGTCACATTCACTTTTTTAGAATATCAACCCTTATTGGATTTATGCAAGTCGAACTTCCTTTTCAAATTACACCAAAACAAACAGCCCACGGTTTATGCTATTTCACTTTAAAGTCAATGTATTTATTTTTAATTGGCTAATTTCGAAGTCAAACAAAAACCAATACGAATAAATAATGTTACGAAAACGAGGCTATGGATCGTAGAAAATATTTTTTTTTTTTTTTAAAACGTTTAATAATCGCACACTCACAATTTTGTACAACATTTCGATGATGAATAAATAATTCCAAATTAAAATAGTACTTCATAATTATTGCACTTGCACGCACTCACGTACACCAAATTCACACACAAAATTTATTTTCACTTGTATATTATTATATTCAAAAATAACTGACGTGTTAAAACAAACACTTATTAATGGTATGCAAGTTTTTTTTTTTATAATAATGTAAATAAATAAAATTCACTTTACAAAAAAAAAAAAAAACAGAAAAATTTTGTTTTTATAAAAAAGTTAAACACGATTAAACAAGTAAGAAGTAACCTCGACAAAATTCAGTTTAATACTAACGTTTCAAATCGCTCGCAAGTATATACACACAAGACAGTTTTTTTACGAAATAGCATATGTATAAAAAAAACTACTACTACTGTTATGTTTCGTTAGAAAAAGAAAGAAACCCCAACTAGCTGTATATTATGTAAAGTTAACCGAAATCCAATCAAATACACGTGATCTCATAAAACAATCGAATCAAATAATAACTCGTGTTCGATTGAATACACGGAATCGGAATAATGTGATGTAAATACTAGTACTAGGAATAGTGTGCATGTGTTTATTTTATATAGTACAGCACCGTTTTTTGTTTGTTTTTTTTTGTGCTTTGTGGGTTCTTCACAGAGATGAAAAAGTCCCGATTATGTATACAAATCAATCTTGGCATACATTAAATATTATAATGTTACACGTTTTTGCTTATTGCTTTCTTGATCTTAAATAAAGTGTATAGACATCACACATGTATGCATAATTTATATTAATATTATTCAAAATAGATGACCACACAATATGTAAACATCACTAAATGTATGTAAAGTATTGCTGCACGATATCCAGAGCGTGATCGTATATAAAATAAAGGAAACACTGTTGTGTAAACTGATTGATGTAAGCGCACGCGGTAATATTATAGTTTGGCGTGCAGATCAACGTGATACATATTATTCAGTGTGACAAAATGATTCACTTTGGTATCAATCATCAACACGTTTTCGTGCTGATAGCATACGTATATAACATGATTTTGCATTCTAAGTTAATTTTAGAGTAGAATGGTTAATAATACATGAGCGGTTAATATACTGTTTGTATAGTCTAAGTGAATATAAATCCAAATTAACCGTTAATGTAAACGGTTGTCCAATTGAGGCGCAGGAAAATAAAAAAATAATTTTGCAAAGACACCATGTTTGCCATTTATCGCTATGAAGTCGTATTCGATTGAAGACCGTGTTAAAGTTATTTAATAGTACTACAAAATCATCTTCAGCGATGAGACGCATTTCACGTTAAATAGGACGGTAAACAATGTATGTTGACATAGGCCATTATACCACTTTAACCACGCGTTTAGTCTTGTAATTCAGTTAAGACAAATAGATAAAATTAATAATAAAATATTTAATTTAAGCAAATGAACATTTATGTCTTTTGTCCCGAATGTCATATTTTTTTGACGTAACAGACGGATCCAATAAACCGCGTAATTGTTGGTTATTGTTTTTTACCAATGAACCATAAATCGTAATTACAAAATTTTGGAATGTTATAGGGTCGGCACAGGCCAACGAGAATCCAAGGCATCATCGAACCTTACTTTTTTGAAAATGAGGACGGAAACGCGGTTACCATCAATTCTGTGCAACAACAAGCAATGATCACGGACTATTTTTTGCACTAGCTTGTTGGAATCGACTTGGGTGATGTTTATTTTCAATAAGACGATGCAACTTGCCTTATTACGCGTGAGAATATCAACGAATTGCGAAGGTTCTTCGAAAATCGCTTAATTTCGCGGCGCGAAAATGTGAATTGGCCAGCAAGATCATGCGATTTAACGCCATTAGATTACTTTTTATGGGGATTTTTGAAAAGCAAAGTGTACTTTGATAGTCCAACCACCATCCATGACTTAAAAAACAACATCATTGCCGAGATAAATGCCATAGAAACGTTCTTATTGGAAAATGTCATCAACAATTTTGACCATCGGATCAACGTCTGTAAGTAAACCCAGTTGTGGTGAACATTTGAGTGATCATTTTTCATACATAAATGGCATCGATAAACTTTCAAAATAAAGTACCCAACTTGATTCAAAAATAAATATTTGTAGTTTTAATTTGCGATAATTTTCTTGTGTCTCAGTTGGACAACCCTTTATAAGGGGCCACCGTGACGCTCGGGGTCATAGATATTCTAACTAAAATAATTATATAATTTTTAATAATATAATAAAGGGCTTTTAAAGAAAATGTTGGAGTAAAAGCTCGATGACAAACTCGAGCTGAAAATTACATTTGATATGCTAGAAAATTTCTGCGACTTCCTAGCAAGCAAAACATTAAAAAAGTTGTGAAAAAAGTCGCTATCCAGAAAACAAAAAAATGTGTAAGGAAAAATAGTTATTTACGTCACAAGGGCGGTAAATGAGTTATTACAGTACGAGTTCGACGTTTATTTTGAACGAGTACTGTAATGATCATTTAACGTACGTGTAACGTACAACGTTTTATTTCATACTACATGGGACATTAATTCGATTTTTTAATTTAAAATTGAATTTTAAAGTAAAAACATGAATTTGAAATTTAAAGAAAATCAATCCAAATGATTTTCAAATTATCAAATTACCCTAGTTATTTTTTTTTTATTTGGTTTTATATTTTTCTGTACTGTAATAGCTCGTTTTCCGGACACTTTTGTTCTGTACCGTCATAATTCACAAATCACTTATAATAGATTACGCCTTGCGCACTTTGCCTATTTGGATCATAAAATAAACGGCATAAAACTATGACGTCAAATGAGAGTGAACAGCTTTGTTTCACAATATTGTTGTATGTAATTGAATATAAAAATTAAATTAAATTAAATAAATAACGTGGTGCACCGTATTTAATTGTTGTAATAACAATATAAATAATAGTCCATATAGTTTTCATTCTTTTCCAACAAATAAGAGATTGCTGAAAGCATGGAGCCTATTTTGTAAGAGGAAAGAAATATTCAACCATAATACATCCATATATTATACATTTATTAGACAAATTCCTTATTTTTCATACATTTCCTTTGCAATATCTTACTAGCAACTCTCAGTTGACGTAATGCGCAGTAAACTACGAAAACGAAATCCACGAAGGCGTAATCTATTATAAGTGATTTGTGGTCATAATTCATTTCCCGGACAGAAATCAATCACGTAATCATTGATTTTCGGTATAGATTGTGAAATTAGTTCATAAATCTTTCACTAGTTTCGCTAGTCAGTGTACAAATTTGCTTGTTTACGTTTTTTTATATAGAGTTTTGCTAAAAACAGCTATAATAAAATTGAAATAAATTGAATAAAAAATACCTCGATATGAAGTTTAAAGTAATAATAATAATCTACAATAGATTAATACATGTATTTTGAAAAGATAATAATCCATAACCCTTTAATATCCACGAAAACGATTAAGTTAAAACAGCTAATTTTGATATATTTATAACTGATTTATTAACTAAACTTATTATTAAATTTATATTTTTCGATGCAATTAACCAACTTTCTCTTTATTTTATAGTTTTAAATACAAAATATTGCTCAAATCTCATATTTTGTTGGCTAATAAATTTCCAAAACAACGGACATAACCTCATAAAATACCAAAAACGACCTCATTTTTATTTGTAATTTTCTCGGATGTTAAATGGTCAACGGATTATTTAATTTAAATAAAATATGTTAAGTAGTATTTCAAAGTTTTATTATAACCATCAACGTTTCTTCAAGATAATTTTAATTAACAATTTTGCGATTTAATTGGACATGTTTTTACCGAAACTCCATATAAAAAAAATGTAAACAAAAAATGTTGTACACGGACTAACGCCTCTTGCGAAAATGTATGCGAAGCAGTTGTACTAAAACACGATCCATAGATTGTGCTTTAGTACAACTGCTTCGCATATATTTTCGCAAGAGGCGCTAGTCCGTGTACAAAATTGTTTGTTTACATTTTTTTTATATGGAGTTTCGGTAAAAACATGTCCAATTAAATCACAAAATTCTTAATTAAAATTGTCTTGAAGAAACGTTGATGACTGTAATAAAACTTTGAAATACTATTTAACATATCTTATTTAAATTTAATAATCCGTTGACCCTTTAACATCCGAGAAAATTGCAAATAAAATGAGGTAATTTTTGGTATTTTATGAGGTTATGTCCGTTGTTTTAGAAATTTATTTGCCAGCAAAATATGGGATTTCAGCAACATTTTGTATTTAAAAATATAAAATAAAGAGAAAGTTGGTTAACTGCATCGAAAAATATAATTTTATTAATCAGTTTAGTTGATAAATCAGCTATAAATATTTCAAAATTAGCTGTTTTAACTTATCGTTTTCCTGGATATTAAAGGGTTATGGATTATTACCTTTTCAAAATACATGTATTAATCTATTGTAAATTATTATTGTTCCTTTAAACTTCATATCGTGGCATTTTTTATTCAGTTTATCTGAATTTTATTATAGCTGTTTTTAGCAAAACTCCATATAAAAAAAACGTAAACAAACGTTTTTGTACACGGACTAGCGAAACTAGTGAAATATTTATGAACTAATTTCAGATTGTGTTTTAGTACATCAGTTCAACCTTTATTCCACAAGACGTCGCGACGTTACGGGGTCAAAATTTTTGTTTACATTTTTTTTATATGGATTTTAGCCCAAAACAGCTCTAATAAAAGTTTAAAAAAATGAATGAAGTTTACTTCGACGCGAATAATTATCAAATGATATTTGTTAACAAAAGAAGGATTTGTTTATTTTTAACATAAAATAAACGGGTCGCCGTTACAATTGTTAGTAAAACGAAATATAAAATCATCAATTATTTAAGTTTTGTACGGTAAATTTTATGTTAAAAGAACCATATGAGCTGCCTGGAATAACAAATTTCACAAAAACAATGATCAGCAACGAGCTTCTAATAGAAATGGAGCAAAAAAATTTAAATTCTTGAACAAAAACAAACATAAAGCATCTGACATAACCTCACAAAACTCAAATAATGTTCGGTGTTTAAACATCAAATTCTTGTAAACCAAAGGCTTTTCTAATTAATTTATGTTAAAAATATAATAATTATTCTTTTGTTAATCAATTATTTTAATTTGCATTTCGTATCATGATAATTTTCATTGATTTTTTTACTATTTTAATAGAGCTGTTTTGGGCCAAACTCTATATAAAAAAAATGTAAACAAAACTAATTGACCCCACGTTCATATACTCTGGTGGTAAGTAGACATACTAATCACACAATCTATAGTATGAAATAAAATAATTTAAATGACATACATATCAACTGTCGAATTGTTAAGGATGTATTTAAATTAAAATTATATTTAAATGAACTTTAGGGAAATTGCAAAATTTGTATTCAAAATAGGCTATCTTTTTAAACACACAGACACACTCGTTGTTGTATAATTTCTGTGTTTTTTTATAAGTCTCGATAGATCTATTCAGATATTTGCCAAAAAAAAAAATTGGAAAATTGTAGCTACTTTATTTATTTATTTATTGTACTTTAACAATAATTTAGTATTAAAAGGAAAAGCACAGATGGAAACAGAGTAAACGGAACAAAAGAACAAAAATAAAATGATGAAGCTGCTTCCATTAGGCAGAAAAACCTTTTAAATTTTTTCAAACAATTTCCATCTCATGCATACACATTCTATTTTGAGCAATAGCTCATTTACAATAAAATGTATAGCAAGAGGTGAAATAATATTAAAATTTAACAATAATAACAATAACAATAATAATTAAAATAAATTTAGAAAACTACGTATTGCCCATCAATCACGCCACTCCAAAAATTTTGACTTAAATAATTTGGCCGATCCTAAACTCTTAATTTCCAATGGAATTGAATTCCAAAGAGAAACTCCCCTAACGTAAAAGGATTTGTTTAGCGACCTACAACTATTTTTGGCCGGAATCAGGCGGAAGTTTGAGGAATGAGACCTGCTAAAAAGTAACTTCCTATAAAGATAACAAGGCTTCTTAGCTTTGAGAAGTTTAAAAATAAAAAGACAAACGCGAAATTCGTAAAAGGTAGATAAACTACATCCTAAAACAAGGCTAGAGTAGGCAGAAATATGATCGAATTTCCTAATACCAAAAATAAACCTAGTACATGCATTGAAACATCTTTGGAGAACGTTCATATTTTCCTGAAGCATACCGAATAAAACTACGTCACCATAAATAAAATGAGGAAGAAGATAAGACAAAAACATTTTTTTCCTAAACTGACTATCAGAAAATCCTACTACTTTATACAAACAACTAAGCATACCAAAGACCCTCTTACTAATACTAACTAAATGGTCACCCCAAGAAAGAGTTTTATTAATAACTAAGCCTAAATCTCTAACAGTATTTGAATACCTAATTAGCGAACCCTGCAGAAAAATACCAGGAAAGGACGAGGTGTCTAACGATTTTTTATAAATTATGATCGACTGAGATTTATTCGCATTTAAAACGAGCCTATTAGAGACCGACCAACTAGCGATATTACTTAAGTCTTCATTTATCAGAGAAATATTCCTATGAATAGAACCCTGATCTAAACGACTATTTTTATAAATTTGGACGTCATCAGCGAAAATGTGAAATGAACAATGGTGAATAGAGGATTCTATGTCATTAATGTACATAGAAAACAATAGAGGACCCAGCACTGAACCCTGAGGAACGCCGGAAATTACAGGAAGGAAATCAGACAAAGAATTGTCGAAAAAAACTGCCTGAGAACGATTAGAAAGATAGTTAAAAATTAGTCTGGCAGCGGAAACCGAAAATCTAAACTGAGATAAGAGTTTGTTAAAAAGAATTCTGTGATTAATAGAATCAAAGGCCTTAGAAAAATCTAACAAAGTTAAAGAAGTCAATTCCCTATTATTCATATTACGCCTAATATCATCACATACATTTAATAACGCAGTAGAAGTGCTATGAAATTTTCTAAATCCAGATTGGAAGAAACTAATTAAACTATTGCTATTTAGATGCGATTGAATTTGAGTTTTAACAACTATCTCGAAAACTTTAGAGAGAGAATTTAAAATGCTAATTGGCCTCAAATGGGATAGCTCTGAAGGATTACTAATCTTTGGGATGGGTATGATTTTACTTAGCTTCCACTGATCTGGATAGGAAGAGGATGTGAGAATAAAATTAAAAATATGTAACAAATATTTTGAGACGAAAGGGAAAACTCGTTTAACGAATTTTAAATTGACGTTATCCAGACCAGAAGATTCCGACTTAACATTCCAAATGGCAGACTGTAAATCCTCGAGAGAAATATTTGAAAACGAAAACGAATTAGAGGACGCATTAGAGAACAAATCGACGGTACTACTGCCCGAGTTCAAACTAGAGCAAAAATAACTATTAATATCATTGGGCTTAAACACCCCACTAGAACTATTCTTGCATCTGCCTAGGCCTAAATTACGAACATTACGCCAAAAAACCTTGGGAGGAAGGGAGGGGTCTAACTTGTCCTTAAAATAATTACGTTTAGCAATCCGAATTAACCCTACAACTCTATTACGAGCCTGCTTATAATCTAAATGAGACTGACTATTAGGATACCTTTTCCATAAACGATATTTACTAACTCTAATACTTATGGCATTCGAAACTTCCTGAGACAACCAAGGCGGAGATTTTGCTTTGAAAGTAACCTTTTTAAGCGGAACGCAACTATCAAAGACCAAACTAATATACGAGTTGAAAAATTCTACTTGGGTAGTTGATGAACTAAGGCAAAAAATATCCTCCCAAGGAACCGAGTTACAAACTAAGTAAAGGCGGGAATTATCTATACTAGCAAAATCTCTAAAGCTAAAACTGTTAGGCTTAGGTGGAGAGTAACAATTCACAGAAAAAACTAAAAGATCATGATGGGATCCCATACCGAGAGACAACTGATTGAAAAAACAAATAGAGTTATCAGTAAAAGAGATGATATGGTCAATAAGGGAATAAGAGGCACCGCTAGCGGTTGGACAACAAAACGTCGGCGCCACAGTGTTGTGGACGGATAAATTAAGACTATTTAAAAGATTCAAATAATCACGAGGGAAGCCGGAATTTTGGAGTATATCGAAATTGAAGTCACCTGATATATATATTTCATCGAATCTACAAGAGAAATAACTAAACAAACTTTCTAAGTCTACAAGGGATTTTTTAAATTGGGCATACGACCTCTTACTAGTTTTTGGAGGGTTATAGACGGTACCGAATAAGATTTTACGACCACTAATGAAAACGTTGACAAATAAAAACTCTAAATCCGATACTAACGATTCCGAAATAGAAGAAGGTATGGTAACTAATCTAGCCTTAATATGATCACCTACAAACATACATAAACCACCATAATTAAGGGGAGGTACCGTCCTATCTTTCCTAAATATATTAAAACCTTTGATGGCAAAAGCTGAATTAGGGATATTTGGATTTAGAAAGGTCTCAGAGAAACAAAGTATGTCCACTGGAGCGCCATTAAAAATGTGACGAATCTCGTCAATTACGTCTACTTCTATCATCCACTTAAAAATACTGGCACTCGCAGCACTAAGAATTGTGTTTCACGATCAAATATCTCGAAAAATAGCCACTCTACGGAAAAAATGTCCATAATCAAAATTTAATCATACCGCGGGGGAAATACATTAGTGCAAAAAAATAGTCCCCCACCCCCCGCTTTGTAGGTGGGGCGGGGGTAACTTTTAAACTAAGATAGGAAGCCATATTTTTTATTGCAGATACGGATTCTACGACTAAAAGTACGTATGATTTGAATGAAATATTTTGTTCGGTTCATGATAGATGGCGTTGTAATCAACGAAATTCAATTTTTTCAATTTCTTCTTCTTAGAACACACGCATTCGATTCTGCAATACGTTTGAAATAAAAAACATCACGTTTTCATTGGAAATACTCGAAATTCGTCATCAAAACAATTTATTCAGTTTTGTAAATCACATTTAACGTTTATGTTATTTCGTATCTTCATGTTTTTCGTAATTGCAAAATAAACGATAAAATACTTTAGAATGGACCGTTTAACTGTACCAGAGAAAATTGAAATGGTTCTGGTTTATGGAGAAGCTGGCAGAAATCTTGAAAATGCTGTTGCTATGATGCTGAAAATGATATTTGATATGCTCGAAAGTTTCTGCAACTTCCTAGCAAGCAAAACATTAAAAAAGTTGTTAAAAATATCGCTATCCAGAAAACAAAATAATGTGTAAGGAAAAAAATAATTTAAATGGCATACATATCAATTGTGGAATTGTTAAGGATTTATTTAAATTAAAATTGTATTTAAATGAACTTTAGGGAAATTGCAAAATTTCTATTCAAAATAGGCCATCTTTTTAAACACACAGACACACTCGTTGTTATATAATTTCTGTGTTTTTTTATAAGTGTACGTTTCGACAGCAAAGTTCGTTGTTATTTTTGCAACGCTTCTCACACGATAGTATACATATGCAAAAAAAAATGTGTATCGGCACAAAATTTGTAATCCACACAAATAAAAAAAACATTCAAAATAACAACCAAAAAGTACTAATGCCTAGATGTTTTTTGGTTGTTATTTTTACATTAGTACTAAAATACAAAATTTCCCCTACGAAATTATTGAACCACCCTATAATGTAAACACATTTTTATTTTGACGTTTGTTGAATGTTTTAATTATACGACATGTAGAATATTATTTGTCCATTTTGAACAGGTTTAAGGAATTTTAGGATTGAGCATGACCATCTATAACAGATAAAATATGATTCGTGATAATTAAATCGCATTTTGGCGAGCTGCACGCCAAAATTTGGTAGTTACCCAAATGTCTAAATCGAAAATATTACAAAATGCCAACATGGCAGCTGATGATTCCAAAGGCATACATACCAAAATGGCGGCTCAAAGTTATAAATAAAATATTAATTATAGATATTTTTAAAGTACATATTCTAATGAATTTTAAATTAATAAAATCAGAATATAGTCGGAAATCATGTCCTTGATACAACTCTCTTTCTTCGTGCGATTCTCAAGCATTTTTCAAGCAGCAATTCTACTCAACCTGTTGTGAAGTAGAATACAATTGTATTGTATTGCAAATGATGTAGCGAACGAACCCTAAAATATAAATATAGAATAAAGATAGAAAGAAGAAAAAGAGAGTCAGTAATATGGTGGTAGTTATTTTAGATGCATTGTAAGAACAAGTGTATGTTTAATCATATTATAAAATATTAATATATAATATAAAATATATAATAAATATAATTATTGAAGTTCTAAAATAATAATAAAGTGTATTATTACATTACAACGAGTCACAACGACACATGGCGCAGTTGATATACGCAAAATAAATAAAAAATTGATACACCGGCGAAAATCACCGCGTGGAAAAATTAAATAAGTAAGGTTAGAATAACCTAGTAAAGTTCAAAAAAAAATTGAAAATAATAAAATATTAAAATGGATGGCTTAAATAAACCGTCTCCTTTGGTAATAAAGGGTAATCTAGCCAATAATTGGAAGAGATTTAAGGCGGATTTTGAAGTGTTTTTGATTGCTAGTGGTAAAGAGACAGCAAAAGAAAAAGTTAAAGTGGCGATATTCAAAAATTTAATTGGGTGTGAAGCCGCCGACATATTAGAATCGCTGGATATAAAAAAGGAAGCTGAAATTACGTTGGAGAATTGCATCGAAGAATTAAATAAGTATTGCGAACCTAAAGTGAACATATTGTATGAGCGATACAATTTTTACAATCGAAACCAGAAAACATACGAGCCATTCGATGATTTTTACAAAGATTTGTGTGCAATGACGGAGCAATGCAATTTCAAAACGGAAAAGGACGTATTAATTCGGGATCGACTGGTGTTTGGTATAAAAGAAACTAACCTCAAAGAAAAATTTATAAAAGAGGGAAACCCTTCGCTGCAAGATGTGGTAGACAGATGCAGATTAGAGGAAAGAACACGCAAACAGGCGGAAGAAATTTTGAAGCAAGCCGATATAGCCGAAATAAAAGGTATGGTTGGGAATAAATTTTTAAGAAAGAATGAAAATGTTAAACTGGGTGACAATAATTTCAATTCTAATTTTAAACAAAATAGTAATAATGATTATAATTTTAAACCAAATGTTAATTATAATAGGCATTTTCAAAATAAAAATAATTCAAAAGCTAGGTTTGCACAATCGAAATTTATTTGTCAAAAGTGTGGTAGAAGCCATGATCGTGGAAAGTGTCCCGCATACAACGCAATCTGTGCTAAATGCAATGCAAAACATCATTTTGCAAGATGCTGCCGGGCGAAACATGTTAATATCGTAAAACTCGATTGTGAAAAGCTAGAAAATGATCATTATATAGACATAATTGAGCTAGAAATATATGAAACGATAGGCAATAAGAAAGGGTGGTTCGAAAAATTGTTCATAAATAATGTTGAATTTAATTTTAAGGTAGATACTGGCTCTGAGGTAAATGTAATACCTTTTAACATGTTAAATAAATTAAATATCAATTATAAAATGGAAAGTACTGATGTAATATTACGAGCGTTCGGGGGTTCGAAAATAATTCCTTGCGGCCTAGTCAAATTAAACGTGAGGTATCAAACTATAGAAGATGTTCAAAATTTTGTGATAGTAGATTCAGAGGTTACTCCAATAATTGGATTTGAATTAATTAAAAAGTTTAACGTCTTTAAAAATGTGAACGAAATTACAGAAGATAAGGATAAATTTATCAAAGATAATGAGTCAATATTCAACGGATTAGGCAGATTTCCAGAGCAATTAAGAATTGTCCTAAAAGAGAATGCAATTCCAGTTACCAGACCACCGAGAAGAATTCCAATCGCTATTCGTGAGAAAGTAAAAGAAGCGTTGGATAATCTCGAAAAAAGCAATATAATAGAGATATTACCTGAACCGACCGAATGGATCAGTAACCTAGTCGTAGTTCAAAAACCAAATGGTAGTCTACGGATCTGCCTAGATCCTAAATTTTTGAATGAAGTAATTAGGAAGGACTACTACGAAATACCGAGACTAGAAGACTTAAGTTCTAAATTAGCAGGGGTACAATTATATACAGTCCTTGACTTAAAAGATGGATTCTACCAAGTAGAGCTTGACAACGAATCAAGAAAACTGTGTGCATTCAGTACGCCGTTTGGTAGCTATAGGTTTAAAAGGTTACCATTTGGTATAAATATAGCCCCAGAAACGTTTCAGAGGCTTAACGAGAAAAATTTCGGTGATATACCAGGAGTATACATCTATATAGACGACCTATTAGTAACTGGGCGAACAGAAGCTGAACACGATCGAAACTTAAAATTAGTAGTAGAACGAGCCAAAAAATTAAATATCAAATTTAATCAAAATAAAGTGCAATATAGAGTGAAGCAAGTTACTTTTTTGGGGCATACTTTTAATAAAGGTGGTATTAGTTGTGACCCAAATAGGATCAAGGCAATTATACAGATGAGTGATCCCACGTCAAAAAAGGAATTACAACGATTCCTGGGAATGGTAAATTACCTACGAAGTTTTATTCCTAATATGGCAGAAATGACAGAACCAATACGTCAATTACTGAGAAAAAATGTAGAATTTTGCTGGCTAGAACAACATATACAGTGTGTCAAAAAACTGAGAGAAATCATTACAAATACACCGGTATTACAGACATTTGACATAAATAAAAAAGTTTGTATACAGACCGATGCTAGTCAAAATGGTGTAGGCTGTGTGTTGCTGCAAAACGGAAGACCAGTGGTGTTCGCGTCAAGAAGTTTGACTGACACCGAAAAACAGTACGCACAAATTGAGAAAGAGATGTTAGCGATTCTGTTCTCGTGCATAAAATTTCATCACTACATTTTTGGGCGACAAGTTGAAATACATTCAGACCACAAGCCACTCGTGAGCATTGTCACAAATGAAATGCATAAGGTAAATTCTTCGCGACTTCAGCGAATGAAAATGAAATTATTAAAATACGAAATCAAGGTTATATATAAACCCGGGAAAGAGATGCATATTGCCGATCATTTATCGAGAAGCTATTTAACAGACGAACGCGCCGACGAATTCAAAGAATACGAGGATATTATTCATACAATAAACATGTCCAACCACAAGAAAGAATTATTTATACAAGAAACAGCAAGGGATCAAATTTTATCGATGGTAGTGAAAACATATAAAGAAGGCTGGCCAAATTCTAAAGACAAATTAAATGATCTGGTAAAACCATTTTGGAAATTTAAAGGAGAAATTTTTTGTGATGAGGGCTTAGTTTATCTAGGGAGACAGAATAATAGTTCCATTCAGATTAAGACAAGAAATGCTGCAATCACTTCATGCAGCTCATCAGGGAGTTACTAAAACTAAACAAAGAGCGGGGGAAATATTATATTGGCCAGGTTTGAACACGGATATTGAGAACTATATAAGCAAGTGCAGAACATGTGAGAAACATCAAAGATCCAACACAAAGGAACCGTTGATACCACATGAGGTGCCAAACCTACCATTTGAAAAAGTAGCATGTGATATTATGCAAGTTGGAGCAAATGAGTACCTAGTAATCACGGATTATTACAGCAAGTGGATAGAAGTTATCTCATTAAAGACAAAACAGTCGGGCGAAATCATTGAAAAGCTCAAGCAGGTATTTTCAACGCACGGAATTCCAACAATTTTGATATGTGACAATATGCCGTTCGCGTCAAGAGAAATGGATGAATTTAGTAAAAGCTGGGAATTCGAAATTAAAACTTCAAGCCCAACATACCCAAGATCAAACGGGCAGGCTGAAAAAGCCGTGCATATTGCAAAAAATATAGTGAAAAAGTCTATAGAGGACAATCAAGACAATACCGCAACCATCCGGTGGCGAATCTAGGTGCGTCACCATCCCAACTATTATTGAGCCGCCGAACTCGTTCCAAAGTTCCTATAAAAGAAGAACTACTTAAGCCAAAAATTGAACTTAATGTAGTGGAGAAGCTCAAAATGAATCAATATAGCACAAAAACATATTACGACGCAACAACAAAAAGGAAACCTGAATTCCGAGAAGGCCAATCAGTGGTTTATAGAAAAGACAAAACTTGGGAACCTGCACAAATAATAAGCAAACACAGTAGTCCTCGATCATATTTGATAAGGAACGAAATGGGCCGAGCACTTAGGCGAAATTCGTTTCATCTAAGAAATTCAAATCGCAATTTCCAAGTAAAGACTGAATTAAACGATAAGGATAGGAATAACAATTCGAACTTTGGGGAACAGAATTTTGAACATCATAATTTTGAACACAGAAACTTTGACAATGATAGTAATTTATTTGAAAGTGATAATGGTAACGGTTCGAATATTGCAAGTCGTATTACAAAATCGGGACGTATATCGCGACAACCCCGAAGGTTCGATGATTACATTAAATATTAATGAAATAAGTTTTGATTAAAACTAAAATTAATTAAAAAAAATAAAAAAAATTAAAAATTTTAAATAAAATTGAAATGAAAAGAATAATTAATTTAAGAAAATTTTATAAGTTAGACTTATCTGAATTATTGAATTATAAATTATGTTTTTTTTAAAAGGGGAAGATGTTGTGAAGTAGAATAAAATTGTATTGTATTGCAAATGATGTAGCGAACGAACCCTAAAATATAAATATAGAATAAAGATAGAAAGAAGAAAAAGAGAGTCAGTAATATGGTGGTAGTTATTTTAGATGCATTGTAAGAACAAGTGTATGTTTAATCCTATTATAAAATATTAATATATAATATAAAATATATAATAAATATAATTATTGAAGTTCTAAAATAATAATAAAGTGCATTATTACATTACAACGAGTCACAACGACACACAACCTTAAACTTGTCATTCATTTACAACCAGTTTCAAAATTGTATCAAAAGTGAAAAAGTAGAAATACATATCCAAATGAAATACCCACACAACCATACAAAAAAATATTTCCCGTTGTTAAAATAACAACGAGATATGCGGTCGAAACTAAGACTAAGTCTCGATAGATCTATTCAGATAATTGCCAAAAAAAAAAGGGAAATTGTAGCTACTTCTATCATCCACTTAAAAATACTGGCACTCGCAGCACTAAGAATTGTGTTTATTTTGACAACGCTACGACATTGTTGTTTTCATTATATTTTGATATTCCAAAAGTATAAATACATGAGGAAAAGTGCGAATACATTTTATCCATATTATGTACATATGTATAAAAATATGACGGACATACTAAAACTTTTTTTTTCTTTCAAAATGTTACTATGATCTTTTAAATTTTGAGCAACTTTTACGGAAAATGATAAACAGGTACATTTTTCGAAGTTTCCATTATTTTTCGCCAAAAAAACTTGTGGATTGTGGTAAATAGTATTAAATCACACATTTTGAATATGCCTCTTCATAATGGCAGGAAATAATACTGGTTTTCCAATCGACCACCGCAAGTATCTATGTACTTATAAGCACTTATGGTTCATGTCTTTGCTAAATTAAATGCTCGCAAGTGTTCTACCTAATTTTTCATGAGCAGTCTAAGCAATTACGTCAACATTATCCGCTAGCTGATATTTGATAATAATTTACAACAATAGATCATGTTTAAATGTCAAATTTTCAACAACCGCAAGAGCTGCCATCTTTCGGAAAAATCCGAAAACATAAGCAACTTTCACATAATGCCACTAGGTGTCACTAAATATTTGCTGTCAAAAATTGTATGACATTTTTATGTGTGAATTTTGTAAACATAAACAAAATTATTTTCGTGTAATAAAAGTGATTATTAGTAATACGTGATAATTAAATTGATTTTGACTATCCTCATTTGAAAAACGTCAGAAATATTTTTTTAATGTGTAGTGACATCTAGTGGCAAACGTTCTGTACTTCTTTTTTGACCGGCTGCCTCTTTCGGAAAACGCTCTGTACTTTTTAAACAATCGTGCTGCCTCTTTCGGAAAACATGATCTATAAAGGTAAAATTTATTTTTTAAATATTTATTTTAATATTTTATTACCATACATTTAAAAAATTAAACCGCAATCGCATTATTTTTTTGTATTATGCGAATTAAAAATTTAGAGGTTATGTTTTGCTCATTTCATAATTGTTTGTGTGTTCCAATCAAATAAATTATAAAACCTATAAAGGACATAACTATACTTTTCCATAGTAAACTTGTGGTCAATGATATAGGCAGATTTATCGATAATACGGGATTACTTTTAAAGATGTCAGCTTTAACAATTTTTAATTTTTGATAAATAAATACAAAATAAGTTTTTTTTTTATAATTCAAGTCTAGTAGTCTAGTTGTCTGTTTTATTCGTGTGTTTTGCTTTTGTTTACATTTTTGTTTCGAAACAAAAAAATTAAAAAAGACTAGTAGCGCCATTTTTAGATTTAATCCATCTATGGCATTTTTGACAGCAATGTCCTTTATAGGTTATTATAATTTATTTGGTTCCAATCGAACATTTATCGATCAATCTTCCCGTTCTTTTCCAAAAGAATAAATGATGTACAATAAAAAATGCATTTTAGAATGATTTCCTTGTGTTAAAATCAGAAGAAATACCCAAAAAGTATTATTCAATACATATTTACTGCAACACTCAACTTTTTTTTTTGGTGAAAAAGAACGGAAAACCCTGAAAAAGATGAACTGGTTTATCTTTTTTCGTAAAAGTTGCGCAAAATTTATAAAATCAAATTCCCATTTTGACTGTGTTCGTAAATATTTTCTAGTACTAATTTTTGACATTTATTTGAAAAACTGCACACATCCAAATTATCATAGTCAATTCTTATGATAATTTTTGACAGCTACAGAATAAAATCATTTTCTGATTTCCTAGCTGTAATTGATTTAATGTACCGATTTTACTTAATTAGCATAATTATGCCTTAACAAATGTACCACCCAGAACATTTTCTGTCCAAACATCTATCCATTTCTCGGAAATTGCTGTAATTAAAATGAAGCAATAAATATATGAGGCGGGGGAAATTTACCGAAAAAATATTACAATATTCGGACAGCATAATGTGAATGTAGGGGAATATTTTTAAAATAAATGTCAAAAATTTGTACTAAAAAATATTTATCATAGGTTCCGGACACGGTCTGTGAACGAAAAAATTAAATTTTGAATATGCCCGTCCTACTTTATGTATTTGCTCCATATAAATAGGTAGAGCTAAATATTTTTTATTTCATGTTTTCACTTATGAATTGAATTAAAAATTATATTTTGACGTTAAATAAATGTAATTTATCAATAAATGGCACGTCAAATTTAAATTTGGGTGTAGAAAATTGACTGCTCCGCATAGCAGCTATCGGGAGCGAATAAAAAAACTCAGCTTTATTTATCTTCATCTTCGTCATCTTCCAACAATGATGCATCTTGATTATCCTTTAGCTTTTCAGCTTTTAATAACCTTTTCGCCTCTTCTACTTTAACGCGTTTACTCTCCCGAATTTTTATTTTGAAGAAATGTCATATAACTGCATGAAGTTAGGTAAAATTTTAGTTTTATGGTTACTAGTGACACATGTGTATAATGCAGTTACATGTAACGGAGCTACTAGCTATTTTGTTCGTGTGCAAAGGTTTTCACAATTTTTTTATGGTAGAAAATTTCCAGTTCTCACCGATCATCATCCATTGGTTAATTTATTAAACAGATTACACAACTTCATCGCATCGAATACGATTAAAATTAATCACATGCAATTTTAAGCTACCGTTTATACCAGGAAAAAATATTCTAATCGCAGATCTACTGTCACGCAATATATCAATAGAAAAAATGAAATACATGAGAAAGAAAATTTAAACGAAGTAGCGCATAGTACTATTAATTGAGTAAAGAGAAAGAAACTATGTGGAGGAAACGTGTAAACTAAGATACTGAGCAAGGAGAAATAAGAGGGGTAATTTTCATATGGTGATTGGCTATTTTAAACAAAACAGCTGCTTTGAATTAATTTGGAAATTAAAATGCATTTTTTTCAGTTTATGTTATACCAAACGTTATGATTTATGATAATATGCCGTTTGCTAGGGATGTTTAGAGTATGAGAAGCAAATTCAGGCCAGGGAATAGAACCTCCTATCAATAGTGGTGGAATAGAAACTCCTAATATTAGTGAGTAAAGTCGAATGGATAACATTCCAAATCAAAAGAGCATCCTATGAAAGAAAGCAGTCAGCATTATTAGGGTGAACCGTATAGACCTGACCGAGGGCATCACTGGCAATTGCATCTTGTTCAGGCGCACGTTGTCCTATTTTCCTTTTTCAAAAAAACTTTGTGTTGCCTCGATTTATTTGCTCTCAAATGTAGATTATTTTGATCTAGAAATTTGTACGCTATTTTAAATTATATGAAACATAATAGGATTATGTTGGGGTTAAATTAGTGTGGGGTTGAGGTTGAGTAGGCGGTTCAGTTGGGTATTTATTTGGGGTTGTATTGAGGGTTGAAGCTTCAGTTGCTCTGAGTTGAGCTTATATACGCATGTAGTTTTCGGAACGCATTAGTTTCAAAATTGAGTTATACGTTAAGTTTGGGGTTAAAATTAGGGTTGACTTGGGGATCGAGTTGCAGGTTGAGTTGGGTTTATATACCGTATTGATTTAGGGATTGAGTTTAGGGTAGAGTTGAGGGTTGGTTTAGTGGTCGTTTGAGAGTTGAGAAGATTGCGTTATTATTGAGTAAAGGATTAAAGGGTTCCGTTAGATTGACTTCACTTGAGATGAATTCACATATTGATGTGATAATGCTTCGGACCGAAGTTCAGGTCACCTCGCAAGGCTTCAGCCCTTCATATTTATTTTATGAAAACTATACTGCCCTACTGCACACATTTTGTCAACCCCTTTTTTTGTGCAACAAGTACCCAAAATGTCGTAACCTTCACTGGGTTAACAACAAAAATGAGAATACAATATTCATGATTGTAATGAACGTAAAGACGTAAAAAGCGAATATAAAATAAATACACGAGTCGAAATATTGCTTAATCTAACGTATATAAAATTTAATGGATGATTGAATACAAATTTGATAATAAACAAAACCAACAAAAAAAGAACAAAAGTTCAATACCTCGCTAGCATCACTTTCTAAATCCGGTCACTGCGCGCGGTATAAAACAAAATATTTGCATAAATTCGCACCTCAAATTTTTTTGTTTTATTTTTATTTTTTTATTAGTAGTGCAAACAAGTTGAATACTATACAATTATAATGATTCACGCTACATTACACAGTCGTCGTTATATAAACACACATAATTAATTAAGATATTCCACGAGAGTAGTATGGATCACGTTTTTTTTCTGTATTTTATTTTATTTTTTCAGTTTACATTTCGTCATTGTTTTAGATATTTTTAAGGCCGTTTTATATCGTGCGGCACGCGGTAACATATGATTGCGATTTGTCATTGTTTTATATTTGTTGTAAAACCTTGAAACGTCAATAGAGCTAGAAAATATCCAAATCTTCTTTCATTGTAATACGTGACGCTGTTTACAATCTTTAGGTTTATACATAAAATATTCTTCCGTATATCAAATGGACCCTGCGTACGTAAACAATGGGACAATAATTGCTGCATTGTAGCCTGTTATTTGCTTTTATAACAGGATTATTTCCAGGACAATATTGGTCACATGGTCTTGACGCATAGTGATAACTTAACCAATATTTAAATATTTAAATCGATCCTCAAATTCGGTTTGGCGCTGACTCACTGTAATCCGAAGCTATAGGCATAATCGTTGCAATGTAGGTACTAGCTTCAGTCACGCTTCTCGTTCGCTCACTAATCCAAATAATCAAATCATCAAACAAAGATTTGTATTTATTTTGTATCTATTAAAAAATTCAACATTTATTTTGATTCGGATTGTGTATTGTTGTGCCACAGATGTCAATTTAAACAATTACAACAATCGGTGAGTAAGCAGGAATATTAGCTAAACCAGCACCACTGAGCTAAGGCGAGACACATACACACACCCATATATAGGGTAATAAAATAAATGTTCAGTATCTCACAATCACAAACAACGATGTGCGTCGTGTTTGTTTGTATCAAACAAACCATAACGCGACTACCGCGACTACGCGTTCATATCAACAAAATTGCAACAAAAACATATTCATTAGAATGAACAACATACCTATACAAATCGAAGATTACGAAAAAGTTCTCCATATACTATATACCCCGGTAAATTTAGCTGAGAAAAACGGATACAAGGTTACGTTAATTGACAAAAATCAACAATAAACAAACCGTAGCGAAAAATTATCAACAACGTTTGACCACACTAAAACGTGATAAATTAACAACAAAGACAAAAAATGAATCAGCGTTGAATACAGTAAGCAACATATAAAACAATAAATTCAGTAAAGCATAAATTCGGTTGCACAGCCACATTCAAAAATAGTAATAAGCTAAAACAAAACATCGAAGATAACAAAAACACATACTATATCGGTCAAACCAGCAGATCATTACTCGTATATAGTAGATTAATGACGTAATAAAAACTAGGATAATCATCGAATTACGCATGACATGTAAAAATTGAAAAAAAAACAGTGCTGAGATGTTCTAACATCACTTTCGATTCGTTTTCGATAGTATTTTGTCTCTTGTAACAAGAACAAAATTATACGCTATTTTCTTCTTTCATTATAATTTTTCTAATGCAATCTCAGCCTTCTGTATACTTTTCCTTTTCTTCACATCGATAAAATATCGCAAACAAAATTTTTTGTGATAAAGAGTGATGAATGAAACTAGAAATAGAATGATGTTTTATGCGAGCATGCTGAGATCGCAACAGAAAAAGCTTAATTCGAACATCGAAAAAAGTGATGTTAGAACATCTCAGCACAGGTTGTTTACGGAGATTAGATTTGTTAGAAAAACTTTCAAAAATCGTAGTAGGTTGCGAAACGGTTTATTTTTCATAGTCTACTTGATTTACAATAAAAATTGAAATTTTACGACTTAATGGGCCAGATACTCGATACTCTAGCAATTCGCAACTCTGCAAATATGGCGGATTTGCTAATCGAAAATTTGATTGCGTAAACTACTCGATTATTTTAGCAAAGTAAAATATATTTTTGTATTCAGCACAAACGTTAAAGTGCGTTAAAGTAGCCCATTTTCTAAAATTCAGAAACAAATTGGATTGCTAAATTATCGTGTATAACATTTCTAGCAAATTCGCAAAAAATAACTGCTTATCTGCTTATCTGAGTATCGAGTATCTAGCCCAAAGACTTTTCTTGTATGCAACATGTTAGGAATTTTAAAAACGGTTATTTGACCGGTCATAGTAGGTTTAGTGTTAAAGTTCTTATCGAAAAATATTCGAGTGGAAATTCCTATTCGCGATTTGCAACAAAGTAGCTGACATCTGGTGAAAACAATATGAACAAAATTTAACCATAGAACAAGGGGGATCAGAACTGTCAAACATTTGAATTTGACAATACTCGTCCCCTTTACTTACATAGAAACCAACGCTAACTACATTATGAGGAGTGTTTTTTCAAAAGGTCGTATTTCCATTTTTGGTCCATTTTGATATTATTACGGAATCGTGTTCAAATTGTTAGAACGCATCCCCCACAAGTCCAACACACTTCAAAACAACTTAATTCCCTTTCAAAAACGGTTTACATCTTCAGTGTTTTTTTTCAAAAAGTACTTAATTTCATAATTTTATAAAGGTACTTCGATATAATTAGAAATATGAACCAAAACGGCACATTTCCAGTACTAATCAGTGAAATATTCATGAATTTTAAACAAAAATAACTTATTTCCATTACATCAGACTTTGTTTCAGTTACACTATAGTATTTTTTGTGCCGTTCGTCAATCTCTATATCTTCTTTTTCTTTCTCATTATTATTAAACATACACAAGTGTTTTAATCATCCATTCACTCAAAATATAACGGTATTTTCGTATTTCTATTTCATATTTTCGTTACGCAGTTAGTAGCTATATGAAGTTAAAATTTTGTTTAGTCCTGTTTGAGATTGCACCGTACATGTACGTTATATACACGCTAAAAATTTAAGTAGCTCTGATATTCTATTATAAAAAAAGTGTTAAAGTATTATTGTTTGGATTGTGAGGATCATAGATTAAAATGAACGAAAATACCGTTGAACGGCTAAATAGCGGCGGACGAAAAACCAGATAGAATAAAAAACCAAGGTCGAGAAAAGAGTATGTTTATAGAATTCGCAGTGATGTTTGTACATATTAAATTAATTTGTGTACTCGCTTTATAGGTACATCGACAATTACCCTTTATGTATAAATTTTAAAAAGCCATGTGCTCATAAAAGCGAAAATACTAAATTTCGCTGTGCTTTCTTGGACACTGACGTTATAGTGGCAAATCGTCGCAGATTCTTTACAAGTACTAAGAAAGTGGAGCAGGATATGTACCTTTCAAGATTATTAGGAATCCATGAACCAATACGTCGAAACAAGATTCCATCAAAACGTGAAAGAACGCGCAAATTGAGCTGTACCTATAACCTATATACCCGTAAGAAGAAACCTGTTCCAGTTTGTAAAAAACCATTCATGGCAGTATTTAGTATTAATGAAAAACGTATTCGTAATTTAAATATCACGCTAATAAATGGCAAAATTCCCAAGGAAAATCGAGGGGGTGATCACCGTTCACATACGTCACTGCAAAAAAAGGAAAGCTTAAGATTTTTTTTGCGTAACCTACCCGCACGAGAAAGCCATTACGATAGGAATAAATGCAAAAGAATTTATTTAAGTTGCGATTTGTATCCCAAAAAGTTATTGAAGTTATATAACGACTCAGTTGCAACAGACATCAAAGTCAACAAGGCATGTTCTATAAAATATTTCATGGCGAGTTTAATATCGGATTTTCAACTCCGGCTACAGACGCTTGTAGTGTATGCATTTTATTGACAAATAAAATAAAAAGTGAACGTGATAAATTAAAAAAAAATGAAATAATAACACAAAAACGTATCCATACTTTGCGCGCCAAAGCTTTTTATGACTTAATGAAACAGGATGTCCCGCATAGCATATCTTTGTGTTTTGACTTGTAGCAAGTATTGCCGTTACCAAGGACTCCAATCCAAGATTCCTTTTATGCTAGGCAAATCAACTTATACAATTTTTGTATTATTAATTTAAATACTAAAAAAACAAATTTCTTTGTATGGGATGAGACCGAGGGACATCGAGGGGCTGTTGAAATCGGTTCAGCAGTTTATTCATACTTAAACAATTTAAACATTCCAGCAGATGTCAAAATAATTAGATTGTTCTGCGATGGTTGCGGTGGCCAGAATAAAAATAGCCATATTATCCACATGCTAATGCAGTGGCTTTTCTCAAAGTCTCCGGGAAATATACAAGAAATACATATGCATTTTCCTGTAAGAGGCCATAGCTTTTTACCAGCGGACAGAGTGTTCGGTCGAATTGAGAAAGAATTACGATTGTATCCTACAATTTCAACCAAAGAGGAGTATTTAGCAAAAATAAGAAATCATGGGGATCTGCACATTTTGGGTGATCAATGGAAAATTTTCGATATCAAAGGATTATTAAACATGTTAAATAAAATGGAGGGCATTCAAAATTTTAAAAGAATTTATATAAAAAAGAAGATATCGAAAAAAACTGGAAGACCTATCAACTGCCTATTGACGGGATACCAGCATTTTAAATTTCAATCTGGTGAAGAGAGGTGTGTTTCATTTTTGAAAAAAGGTAAACGCATTCCATTAGAAATTTCGGAGATTCTGCGATTTCAAATTCCATTGTCTTCAAACAAAAAGAAAGATGTACGCAATTTGTTACAAAAGGTGTTTGGCGATAGTTGGAAAACATTAGAAGACCTTAGGTGGTATAAAAATATTATTGAATATCAAGCCTTATCTACTAATGATACGGATGAGTGTAAGCACAATAATGAATTGTGTGAGTGCAATGAACCAGATACAAATGAGATACGAATATAAATTATTCTGGATAAAACAAACAAAAAGTAAAGGCGATGAAATATATTATTTTTTGTATTTTATTTATTGAACCATCTTTAATAACCCATATAATGACACTGACACAGCCCCAACCTGACATCTCTTTTGTATTCTCTGAAACAATTTTGTACGCATTGAGTAAAGGATGCAAATAGTCAAGCGCACCGAAAGATTGTTAAATTCAATAGTTTATGCCTTTAACAGATTTAAGTGTACTCGCACCAATGGTAGGACTGACGTCGGATGTCTAATAATTTCTTGTTATTTTATTTTTTTTGTGTTCAGCATCGAACTCGGAGAACCGCGGCATGATAGTAACACACTTTACCATCGCACTATAAATGACTATACATTTAAACGCCTTAAATCAAAATGAATTGTTTACAAAAGGGCTTATTTCCAAATAGTTTTAAACAAAAAGGCTTAATTTTGAAAATATTGACCAAAAGGGCTTATTTCCAAACTAAAAAATAAAATAAAATGTAAATAGTCTTTTGAAAAATTACAAAACAAATAACATGTGTTTCGAAAATAAATTAATTTTAATAATCAAAAATTAACCAGAAATAATTTAATAATTTCAACCCTTTGGAACATTTTTCAATTTTCTGAAAAAAACTTTTGTATGGAAATACGACCTTTTGAAAAAACACTCCTCATTTGATGAAAATCGCAAATAGACAAAACAGTTTCACCTACTACCAAGCCATATCGAAGGATCCCAAATTCCAATTTCACTAAAGGACAAAGTGGAAAAGAAATTGAGGGAACTTATCGATTATGACATAGTTGAACGTGTAAATGAACCATCGAAGTGGATATCACCAATCGCTCCAATTATTAAAGAGAATGGAGACGTACGCATTTGTATCGACATGAGAAGGGCAAATATAGCAATTTCAAGAGAAAATAATGCACTACCCACTATATAGACACAATTCTTCCTCGATTGTGCAAGGCCAGATACTTTTCGCTTTTAGATATAAAAAATGCTTTTCATCAAATTGAGATACCACCATCATCTCGACCTATTACAACTTTCATAAGTAAATTGGGGCTTTTGCGCTCGCTATAAACGATTAATATTTGGAATATCTTGTGCTCCAGAAATATTTCAAAAAATTATGGAAAGAATGTTCATGTCCTGCAAGGGAACAATAAACTTCATAGATGACATTATCATTTTTGGTGAAACAGAAAACGAACATGGAAAAAATTTACAAGCAATGCTAAATGTACTTCGTGAAAATGATGTATTGCACAATGAATCAAAATGTATTTATTAAAATACTCAAATAAAATTCTTAGGATATATTTTGTTAGCACAAGCGGTGAAACCGTGTGATAGTTATGTCAGTGTCATCAAATCGTTTAGAGCTCCTAAGACAATAAACGAGGTTCAAAGTTTCTTAGGATTGGTAAATTTCATAGAGAAATGGATACCAAATTTATCAACGTTAACGGGTCCATTAAGGCAATTATTACGACTAAAACTAGGGAAACATTCAAATATCAAAAAGTATTGGGGATCGAACAAGCTGATGCATTTAGACACTTGAAAAGAATATTATCGAATAGCAATACATTATAATACAGATGCAAGTCCAGTAGGTTTGGGATGCGTGCTTATTCAATTTGATGGGAGAACCGCTCGTCTTACTGATTGCGATAAACGGCATTGTCAAACCGAGAAAGAGGCTCTAGCGTTAGTTTGGGCTCTAGAGCATTTCAGCGTTTTGTGTGGTGCGGTTCCAATCAAATAATTTCAAAGTAATATATCGCGCAGGGAAATAAAATATAGCGGATCCTTTGTCCAGGGTCCAGGCTATGTGTTAATACATCTATCGGTGAGGATTTAAATTTATCATCTGGAAACTATATTCGTCAGACAGTAGAATATGCAAGGCCGATTGCCACTCCGATTTCGGATAAATATTCAGACCAAGACGGTGAGATTTTGAAAGTTAAGGAAGGGGAAAACCAATGTATCCCAATCAAAATTGGGATAAATCGGTTTTCAATTATAAAATTATTGAGACAAAGTTAAGCTTCTATGGTAATATTTTATTACGAGGGACGAGAATTGTTATCCCGCTGAAATTACGACCTAATATTATAGAAGCTTCTCATCAAGGTCACCCAGGCATAGTGAAAATGAAAGCACGGTTGCGTACCAAAGTTTGGTGGCCAAAACTAGACCATGATGCTGGAAGGTATGTTCGAGATTGTAAGGGTTGTACGTTGGTGTCGGTTTCAAATCCCCCAGATGCAATGAAACGTCGTCAGTTACTTACAACACCTTGGGTGGATACTGCAATCGACTATTTAGGTCCGTTACCTATAGTGACGATTGTTCGATGGTGATAATTGATTACTTTAGTAGGTAAAAAGAGGTTAAAGTTAGCAAAACTATTAATTCAATAACCACTATAAACATGTTAGACGAAATATTTTCAAGGCTAGGATACCCAATGTCAATAACTTCAGATAATAGTAGCCAGTTTAGCAGTTCAGAATTTATAAACTATTGTAAACAGAATGGAATAAAGTTGTTCAAAACGATTCCTTACTGGCCACAACAAAACGGTGAAGTAGAACGGCAGAATCGTAGCATATTGAAAAGACTAAGGAAAAGTCAAGTGTCTCGGAAGAATTGGAGAGAAAAATTATTAGAATATCTAATGATTTATAATAGTACACCGCATTCTACAACGGGCAAAACTGCATATGAACTGTTCTATGGCCGTTTAATTAGGGACAAATTACCCCACATTCACGATTTAGGTAACAATATCCTTCTCGAAGGCATTGAAGAGAAAGATTGCGTTGAAAAGAAGAAAGGTAAGGAATATATATGCCGATAAAAAACGCAGAGCGATTACTAGTTTAACAGATTGTGGTGATTGTTCAGAAGCAGTTTGCCTATAAAAAACATCATTCCAGCAATATGCCTAAAATTAAAGTAAATTGAAAATTGGATGATTATAAATTACTATACGAATATTTACACTTTAAGAAAGTAGTGTATATACATAATTACATATGTAAAACTCGATAATTTATTGATTTAAAACTAAGGTCGGTTTTATAAACGACGATTTAAAATATAATTAAATAAAAATGTCAGGATGGTATTTTTAATTACACTCTTTCTTTATTCGTTTACAAGCCGGAAGTACAGTGTGGTTTTTTGAACAATATATCGGAATCCAAAACAAAAAAAAAAAAAAAAAAGGATTACTCACGACCAGTCTCATATTGACTCACGACCAGTCTCATATGGTCCGACGGGATGACTCCTCTAAAACGGCGACGACCATCGGGTCGGTTTAATTCTTCAATACGATATCTGTCCCCATATAGAACTTCTACTACAGTTTAGAGTCCTCTGAACTTACGCTGGAGTTTCTTGCTTTCACCTGTTATGATAGGTTCTCTCGTAATCAAAACTTTATCTCCAATGTTATAATTTCTCGGCGATCGGTGCTTTAGATCAAAAGCCTCTTTTTGTTTTCGTTGGTTGTCAGTGATTTTCTTCGATGCTTCGTCACGTAGTCTCTCTCGGTTTACTTCTTCATATGCAAAGTTTTTCTCATCCAACAATTTTAAAATTAATTTTTCTCCAAAAATTGGTCTCGGTGAAAACCCGAATAGCAATTCTTGTGGGGAAATTTTAGTAACTGAATGTGGCAAACTATTGATCGACCACTGGATGTTTCTTAACTTTTCATCCCATTTTCTATCATTGGAATCAGACATGGTTCGGAGTGCGTGTAATATTGTGCGATTGGACCGCTCAACCTGCCCATTAGCTCTCGGAGTGGCGGTTGCATTGAGTATGTGCTTTATATTATTTTCCCTGCAAAAATCTTCAAACGCTTTGGATGTAAGTGAAGTTCCGCGATCGTTAATTATACGGACTGGCATACCAAAGTGTGTAGCCAAATGATTAAAAGAGCATATAACAAATCGCGTTGACGTACTACGAACGGCGTGTAGGGAGACGTATTTGGTAAACGCGTCAATAATTAAAAAAACATAAAAATTACCTTTGGTGGAACCTTTTCGATGGGGTGTAACTCTATTCGATTAGCATCGCGATTTTCTTTATGATACAGGCACTCAACGCAAGTATCTATATACTTCTTCACGAACTGACGCATACGAGGCCACCAACATACTTTGCGTAAGGCTGATAAAGTTTTATCTAAAGCAAAATGCCCTAGGTTGTCATGACACGAATGAACGACTCTTCCCCTTATACCTTTTGGAACTACAAATAATAGTTCATCATCAATTTTTTTATACAGTTTACCATTCTTAACAACAAATTCATTATTCGCGGATGTATTTATGTTTTGCTTAATTGTTGCTATCTCGGAGTCGTTGTCCTGTAAAACTTCTATCCATTCTCTTTCTATGCTTTCTATTTGTAAAATATCTAACGACGCTGGTTCTATCTCCTTTGGCTCTAAAACGGGGTTCCTACTAAGTGCATCAATATGAATCATTTGATTTCCGCTTCGGTGTTTTATTTGAAAATCAAATTCCTGTAGTCGAAGCCACCATCTACCGATGCGAGGAATGATATCACGCTTAGTTGATGCAGTTAATAATGCACTACAATCCGTTACGACGATAAATTGCTTACCCAATATAAAAGATCTAAACCTTTCTAGCGTTGCTATATGGTATTTTTTTCGAGATCGGTCGTCTGGCGACTGAAATACCCTACCGGATGTAATTTTTCATCCTCTTCACGTTGTAGCAATACTCCTACTAATCCTATTGAACAATCATCAGTGTGGATTTCGTGTTGCTTATTATTGTCATATAGAACTAAAATATTGCGTTGGCATAACTTATTTTTAATCGATTGAAAAGCTTCATTTTGAGCTACTGTCCATTCGAAGGCTACATTTTTATGTGTTAACCTTGTCAGGGCTTCAGCTAGCATTGAAAACTTTGGCACGAATTTACAAAAATAGCTTCCTAACCCTACAAATTGTCTAACTTTATGAACATCTGTTGGTATCGGAAAATTTTCCACGCATAGAATTTTTTCTAAACCTGGCTTAATGCCAGTTTCCGTAATTTCGAGGCCCAAAAAGTCTACTGAGGTCTTCAATATTTTAACTTTGTCATTTTAAGGGTAAGGCCGTATTCACGAAGCTTAATTAAAAATAATTCTAATAATTTAAGGCCTTTGTTCTATGCTATCACTTGGTATAATGATATCATCTAAATAAACTACTACGTCGTGGTTCAGTTCGGTCGCAATTCTATTCATAAGGCGCTGACAAACTGCAGGAGCGTTTGCCAATCCGAAGGGCATCTTTCTAAACAGATATTGGCCATCGGGGGTTACAAATGATGTTAACTTCTGAGATTCTTCAGATACAGGTATCTGGTAGTATCCCGAAGCTAGATCGAGAACTGTAAAGAACCGTTTACCTGATAGTCGTTGTAATGTATCTTCAATGTTTGGTAACGGAAATCTATCCTTTACCGTTTTCGTATTAAGCTGCCTAAAATCAACGCAAATGCGACTCTCACCCGTTTTCTTTTTAACTACAACTATAGGCGATGAATATTCGGAAGTAGAATGTGTAATTATTCCAAGTTCTAACATTTCGTCGCGATATTTTAAAACTAATATTTTCAAATTTTCTTTCGTAGCTAAATCAAGACTTTGATTTATACATTGATTAAATAAATCTTCGTCGATATTTTGAAATGTTATATTTTTGATATTCTCAGTTTTAAGTTCTACTTTTGTTATTGAATCACTTTCCGTATTTTCGGTGCAAAATAAAATATTTAAAAAGTCGTCTTCAAAATTAGAAATATGGTTTATGGCGGAAATATCCTTATTTGCAAAGTTAAAATTACTTGAATTATTTTCGACGAAGTTTGTTTGTGCCTTCCCACTATTTTGAGACGAGTTCCTAGATTCGCAGTGATTTAAAATAGTTTCAGATAAAATAGACTTATCAGCAATCGGCTGATTGGAGCGATGTTCGAAGTTGTTTAAATTGCTAGCTAACTCATTATTAATAAAATCAAAAGGTTCTAAACCTAAACTATTTACAGACTGTCGCGTTGATATGTTTCTCCTATATTTAAATGTTTTTTGACAGAAAGATTTATTTCAACGTCAATATTTGGTAAATTAAGTTTGATATCTGTATCACGTAGTTCAATAATTTTTAAAAATTCGAATGCTTTTATTACCATTATTTCTAGACGATCGAGAGCGCTACGCCCAATCATAAGAGGTTCTTTTTGGTCGTCGTCGGAAACAATTAGGGCGTCAGCTGTTAAATTTACACCATCGACCGTAATATTCGTTGCAACTTTCCTTGGCGAATTTCTGATACCTTTCGCAAACCCTCTTAAGACTTGATGACTTTGATCGACCCTTAAGTTTAATGCATTCGCTGTGCTTTGTTTCAGAGTAACACAGTCACTACCTAAATCTACAAATGAACGTACTTCATTTCCATTTAGTTTGGAAATTTTGGTATATTCATTTTCTAAAACCTCTATGCGTCGTATGGTTTTAATATTCGTCGTGGTATCTTATATTTCAGTTTGGTTAGCCTTAGCTAAACAATTCACCTCATAATGGCCTTCTTTTCAGCAAAAAGTACAAATTAGTACTTTATTTTTATAAGGAGGTGAAGAATTTTCGCTATTCCTGAAGTATTTATTAGTACGCGGATTATATTGGTTATTTTGATTATTATTAAAGTGTTTATCGTGCTTACTATCTAAAATATTTTCGTAGGTTCGAAGCCGGACTAAAAGATCTTGGACCGTAGCAAAATGTTGTAACGCCAGTGAACGAATTAGGGCTTTGTCATCTAAACCGGATATAATATATTTAATTATTGAACTGTCATCTAAACGAATTTCACTTGCTATTTTCCGAATATCATAAACATATTCCACAAAGGATTCTGATGCCCTCTTTCTGCGATTCGATAAAATATTATGAATATCCGCGGCGTCTCTTCTATCGCTAAACTCGAGAATCAATCCCTCTCGAAACTGAACCCAATCCACTAAATTATCAGCCATTGACTGATACCATACGTTTGAGCTACACCACGAAGTTTATTGATAGATGCATATAAAATAATTAAATCATTAAGTCCATAAACTCGTTGAATTTGTTCGACTATACATTTACCCAACGTCTCACCGAAACGCACTCGCGACTCATAGGGTTAAATTCAGATAAAATTTTTGACACGTCATTCGGTGATAAATTTAAAGTAGCACAATTATAATTAGTTGAACTATTTAACCTACCTTGATCGACAAAACTTACATACGGATACGTTGAAGAATTTGGCATATTTTGCATTTTATTTCGTAAAATTGGATTATGTACCGAAGGTCCCGTTGGCATGTTTGGATTTGGTTGGACATTCTGTCTGAATGGATAAGTTGACAGCGGGTTGTGCGTTGAATAATTGTGGCTGTAGATTATAAGTTAACTGTGTTTGTGATGACTTACGGTGTTGTGTTTGTCCATCGAATTGACATTGGGGTTGAATATTTGGAACTGGAAACTTAATATATGGAATCGTAGTATTCCCCCATTGATAAGTGGACGACAGATCTGGCATAAAATAACTTTCATTTGCGCATCAATTATTTTGCTGTTGAAACGTGGATACCGGAGGTGGTACGGAATATACATTTTCACTGTTGTTGAAGTGCTTTTCTCGATGAACATGAGGATTTATCTGCGGCGTTTGATTATTCACTATAAAATCCATAGGCGATGCTGATATAGAATTATCGGTATCAGGTGGACACACATGATGGTTGTTTGACGCATCTGGCTGCTCTTGTATATTGATGACACAATCTCGGTGGTTTGATATATTGATTTGATCCATTTGGTGGTTAGATTGAGTCGCATGAAGGAAATAATTATCGTTGTTATTATTGACACCATGTTGAAAACTTGCTGGTGGAATCGATGACGACGGAAAACATGGGCGAATATTGTTCTCCCTGTTGAAACTTTGTTTTATAATTTTTTTTTCTTAATTTCGGCGAAAGAAAAAAATAAATATATTTGAGCGAAGTTATCCCACTTCTGATTTGTAAAACTCGATAATTTATTGATTTAAAACGAATGTCGATTTTATAAACGACGATTTAAAAATATAATTAAAATAAAAATGTCAGGATGGTATTTTTAATTACACTCTTTCTTTATTCGTTTACAAGCCGGAAGTACAGTGTGGTTTTTTCAACAATATATCGGAATCCAAAACAAAAAAAAAAAAAAAAAAGGATTACTCGATCACATTAAAAATAAACGGGGTTAGGGACATCTATTATTAAAACATAAAAATCATATTCAAATTCAAGAAAAGGTTCAGTACTGGACGTTATTCTTGTTGGTGTTACACATACTTACGTAATTTTTAATTAAATTTGTTTTGACGTTTAGAAATGTTTACAATAGTAGTTAGATTGTAATACTCATTTTGCTATTTTCGAGCTAGATCGATGCGACATCTTTTGAATCTTCCGCAAACAATAGTATGTATTCGAAAATAGCAAAAAATTAATTTGTATAATTTCATAGTTTTATAGCATCTCTTCACTTGTTTTTTGCGACTCAAACCAGAGAAAGCGGCTAATTGTCAAAATATTAAATAAAAACCTTTATTGAATAAATTTATACGTTTTATAACGTTTTCAAAACCTCGTGTTTTTATTAATCAAGTTGTGTTAGTGATTGCAGTCATATGTAAGTGTTTTTTATACAAGTAAACAACACGTCGTAAAAATTCAGCCGATCAAATATCAGAAGATACAGTCCATTTTTGCAATTACATCGTGGGATAATCAGCAGCCAATTTTTCGGGCCACGGATACACCGTGGGAATTTACCTTATCATTTTGGAGTGCTCCTCATAAAGTAATTATTATAAGAAAATAAATTAAGCATAAATTTTGATCCAACACTACATACAGTATTATCGAGAAAAGGAGATGATGTAGAAGTCCTGAATGATGAAAATAAGAAACAATGTAGGAAAAATATTGTACGCATTAAAACAAATTGATGGGGAATGGTCTTGTGTCGAGCCAAGGAAAATTTTTGAGGATCCCATACATATGGAAGAACAATCAAATATATAAATATCTTATGAGTTTTATTCTAAGCACGTTTTATTAGAAATTGTTGTTGAAGTACTTATTGAATAATTTTCTATAAAGAATTAGAGTAAAATGGAATTTGAAAAAAGATAGAGATGTAGTGTATTAGGTTGATGAGCGAAGAGAATAATTCACTCCTATTATGGAATTGTATTTTAGTATTATTGAGGGTGGTTCATGATTAGATATTTAAATAAATAAATGATTATGATTTAAAAGCATATTTTATTAAATAGTGAACAGTACACCATCTACCTATAGACATTAACTCGCGACACGTGCCATATGCAAATACAGCTACATAAATACCTTAGCATGACCCTCGATGCCAAGCTCAAGTGGAAAGAGCATGTCAAAAAGAAAAAAAGAAGAACTTTACATAATATTCAGAAAAATGTATTGGCTCATAGGTAGAGGCTCCGAGCTTACAATTCACAACAAGCTTCTGATATATCGGCAAATTCTGAAGCCGATATGGACCTACGGTATACAACTCTGGTTATGTACCAAGCAAACAAACGCCAAAATGACACAGACGTTTCAAAACAAGGTTCTTTGTAGCACCGTCAATGCTCCGTGGTACACAAGAAATGAAGACCTTCCCAAGGACCTACGGATGGAATACATCAAGATGAAATAAAAATGCATGTGATAGATAACCCTGTCGTTGAAAGAAGACTCCAAAGAACGAGGCCACTTGACCTAATGAACTTACCAAATTAAAATTATTAAATAGGTTTAATTAATTATGGGGCTTACCATTGGGTTACACCCCAACAAAAGAGAATTTTACTAAAAATGTAAAAATTTGTATTTGAAAGAAAAATTGCTAGATGAGCGCGCAGTCTCAGTTGTAATAAATAAGGGAAAAAAAAATCTTTTCCAGGTGAAATCTTTTTAAACCTTATAATCCATCATAATTTGATGAACGATAATAGGCGTTTATTCCAATACGTTTGGAATAGTAGTTTATCATATTTATTTACAGCAAAACATCGAATATCTCAAATACAGTTAGAGTTAAGGACAACTGACTATGATATGTACTTTCGATTTATCTTTGGGTTTCGAATCCAATGGTACGATTTAGGGCAGTTTTAGTAACACCCTGTATATCTGAATGACCAACACTCACTCGATATTATCGTAAAGCAAAACGGTTTCTTATGTACAATCCCTAAACGCCAATTACTCGACTCTAACAAGTAACACTTTTCTTGGAAGCGCATTTGTTTTAAATCAGAACCCAGATTTAAGCTTATTCAAATTTCTTTTCAAAAAATGTAGACAAGGCTTATTCTAGCCTATCAAGAGGTTCATTTTTCATGGCATGTATCAAAATTATCAAACATATGAATACTTCTTGTGAAGCGCAATGCCTAGAAACGTGAAAACGAACCAAATTAAGGCCCATTTATAAAAAATATTCATACGGTTGTTATTTTAATCAAAAGACATATTAGTAGCGAGTGTTTCCCTTTCCCACTCGAATCATATCTTGCTGCCATTCATTAATTCATTGGTTTAGGATCTCGGTAATAGAGATAATGTATGCCTCCCCACCACATTCGAAACATATACTGTCTGAACAATCAATGCATCGTGGAATTTTCAATTCTGGCATTTGACAGAGGATCCATGCTGCTTTTGATTCCGGTGGTAGTTCTTCATCCCATTCAACTTTTTGCAGCCATAAGCTTTGGAAGAGTATTTTAAGTCTTACAGTTATTGGGGATAAAAGTCCCAAGGGATTAAAGATTTTTCCTGCTTCAGACAAAAAGCTTCGTTTTGTATGCACATCCTAATTTTCGAGGTTTACTTGGAAGAGAAAATGATCCGTACTGGCATCCCATGTTAGTCCTAGCAACTTTACGGGCTCTGGGTAATCTGAAAGTATATTTAGATTGGAATCGTTTACATATCTTATTCAACGAATGGCGCACTTGTAAATCGTTGGATGACATTTTCCTTAAATTGAAGCCTCCGCTTTTTAAAATCTCTACTACATTACATACAGGTCGTCTACGTAGATATCATATTCAATGGCTCGACTTGCTGCTGGATGTGTTTCTGCGTGTATCCGTGCCAATTCCTTTAAGCATCTGGTGGTCATAAATGGTGCAGACGCCTTACCATAAGTTACTGTATTTATTGCGTACGGACGTATACGTTCCTGATCATCTCGCCATAGAATTATTTGATGTTTAGTGTCTTTTTTACTGACCAGAACTTGCCGGTACATCTTTTCGATGTTCCCAACAAATACATATGGATGTTGCCGGAACCGCGTGAGAATTTGAAATAGGCTCGATTGCACGTTTGGTCCTAGCAACAAATTGTCGTACAGTAAGACTCCTGTCGGGCTTGACTTTGCAGACGCATCGAATACTAGTGGCCTTAAACACTCCGTGATGTGGTAGGATATAAGCTTTCTGGGGCTCTGCATTGCTTATATTTATTGGTTCCATATGTCGTAAATCTACATATTCCCTTAAAAATTCGATGTATAGCTCTCGGCATTGGGTGTGTGTTTTGAATCGTTTTACCATTGCCAATAATCTTGAAATAGCCTGCTGATAGGTGGATCCGATAGGTTTCAATGTTTCTTTAAATGGAAGTTCGGTGATGAATCTTCCATCAGCTGCTCGGGTTATAGTTACCTGGAACCAATCTTCAGAATTCTGCTCCTCCTTTGTGATCTTGCTAATTTCAGGAACATCTTCAGTCGCCCAAAATCGTTGTAATGTTGCATCGATGTCGACGATGGTCGTAAATGATTGCGTGGTCTCTGTGATATTGGAGTCGTATCTACCTCCTACGATCCAGCCCAATTTAGTTTCATGTAATATTAAATTCGTATTGTCTACCTTCATTCTAGTATGCCCAAGTAGTTCAAAAACGACGCCTGCGCCGGTCAGTAAAGCGATGGATCCTGGCTTATAAAAATTTGAATTGGCCAGAATGACTTTTTCTAGACCTTTCAGATTACTGATATCAAATTCGAAGGCGGGTAATGGAGAGGTGATTTTCGAGATAATTAACGCCTTCAAAATTACCGGACGCGTTCCGAATCTCGAAAATTATTCTGATGCTCTTTTAAACTCGTGATGTAAGATTTAGTCGAATTTTCGTCTGAATTACCTTTTAATTCTTCTGTGTTTGCTATCAATGCACTCGGTTTTGTATCCACATGTAAGAGCCTATGGTGTTTATACGAGCATTCACTACACCTACCACGGATCCTACAATCATACGCCGAGTGCCCCGAATTTAGGTAATTGAAGCATCTTCTATTGGTCCTGATTAATTCCCTACGCTGTTCTACTGGTAATTCCTTAAAGCGATCACAATCAATCAACCTATGTTGCACTACTTGACAAACAACATAAACAAATATAATGTGTCAAAATAGTAAGTTGTGCGCAAAACTTTTCATGATTTTGATAAAAATGGTAAATTAAGGTAGGTATAAATTATAAGATGAATCCTGTGATTTGCAATTGTTATGGAAGATAAAATTTGCTAGCAATTGTGCGAAATCATCTGATTTGTCTTTTACATTTGGCGTGCTTTAAATGTATTGATTTTAATGTAGTTTTGTTTTTATTTATTTATTTATTTAATATTTACAAATTATACAATTAAACTCTTTACAATATCAATTTCCCAATGGATTTATTGTCCTTTGAAGGGTAATTGATATTGTAATTCACATTTTAAAACATATACAAAATTATAAATTTTTTACATAATGCAATACAATCATTACAAAAATTTAAGAAATATAATTATTTATAAGATTTCCATAATAAATTTTTAGCTGTTTCTTAAATTGAGGAAAACTCATTAAAGCTTTAAGTGATTCTGGCAACTTATTGTAATTTGAAGGGCCGGAAAACCTTATCGATTTGCGCCCAAATTCGTTACTGATAGATCCACATGATATACTATTAATAAATCGGGTGTCATAATTATGATTACAGTTATTAAATTTAAGATTAGAGAGTGCTGAAGAAACATTTAACATCTTGTACATGTATAGTGAAACTTGGTACTCATACAATGCACCAACTGGTAAAATACCCTTGGACTCGGTTTCATATAAAACTAATGATGGGAAACGTGAAGACAGCTTTAAAACCGCTTTTAAACTTTTGTTTTGCATGATTTGACAAGATTTCAATCTGCTTCGACTTGCAGTTCCGTACACAATAATTCCGTACACAATTCTAGAGTGAATAAATGTAAAATACATCAATCTCAGTACATAGCTCGGCACACAAAAGGAAAGTTTCCTTAACAATCCTACTAACGGAGCCATTTTACTACAGATGGTTTTAGTGTGTTCAGCCCAAGACATATGCGTGTCAAAAGTTACTCCTAAGTACTTGAAAAACTCAACTCTATCAACTACAATGTTATTTATAGTAAAATAAGACAAATTGATAGGACTTTTGTGTGGGGAATGAAAAATCATAAATTTCGTTTTATGTAAATTTAGAGAGATCACATTAGATTTGAAATATTCCAGTAGAATGTCCATATCATGCTTCATACTATTATGTATTGTCGAAGGGTCCTTTGTTTCATAAAATACTACAGTATCATCTGCGAAAATTCGAATTTGTCCGTTTAAAGGTAATAGCGAGATATCATTAATAAATATCAGAAACAGCAACGGACCTAGCACACTGCCTTGAGGCACTCCACAATCCACATTTAAGACATCACTGGTGGATCCGTTGATCATGACGTATTGTTGACGATTAGTCAAGTAACTATTAATTAACCTATTGGCTACTCCACGAAATCCATAACAGCACAATTTATCTAAAAGCAATTGGTGGTCAACCGTATCAAAAGCTTTCTTTAGATCAAGAAAGAGAGCTCCAACATATTCCTTTCGATCAAAGGCATTGTAGATCATGTTAGCCATTTCGACAAGTGCCAACTCAGTACCCGAACCTTCCCTAAAACCATACTGATGTGCATAAAAAAAGTTTGAACTGTTAAGGAAACTCCTGAACCGTGAGTTTAGTATTTTCTCAATGATTTTGTCAAATACAGACAAAGTTGAAATAGGTCTGTAGTTAGAAACAAGATCCTTATCACCATCTTTAAATACTGGCACAACTTTGGCAATTTTTAGAACATTAGGATATTCACCAGTTTCAAGGATTGTGTTAGTTAATTTCGCTATAAGTTCCGAAAAGAATGTGACATTATGCTTCAAAACCAAGTTACGAACGTTATCTGGCCCACCACCTTTACCACTATCTAGAAGACAAATAATATTACAAATTTCCGCAGGGTTAGTGGGGGTTAGAAATATTGAATCTGGATTAAGGCACAATGTTCCAAATTTATGAATATTCCTGTCACTTCTAATTGATTCACCCAGTGATTTACCTATGTGAACAAAATAATCATTGAATTTATTGACAATATCAGAGGTATTATTATATTTTAGATCATTAACTACAATAGTTTGGATCTCAGATTTATGATTATTTCTATTTAGAAACAGATTTATATTTTTCCATAAATTTTTCTGACTCACATTAGCAAATGTATTTTCATAAAACTGTTTTTTTGCATAGTACTTCTCAGACTTGATTTTCCGATTAAGAGCACTAAGTAGATCATGAATATCCACGTTACGTGGGTCTAACTTATGTTTCTTTAACGTGTTATTACGTTTTCCCATCAGTTTCCACAAGTTGTATGTCATCCAAGGACATGAATTAGTCTTCAAATCGACGAAAAGAATTAGTCAAATGGAATTTTATTCTTATCGAATGATGGTTCGTGAAAATAGGCCACCCATTAATCGGTCGCTTCGACTATTCCACGAATTTATAGTAGACACTGCTGCAACAATTGAAAGGTTAAGTTTAGAATTTATAAAAAATAATTAGAAAGATTTAAGAACTGAATTGTATCAAGAATTGATCAACGTAATTGTTAGTGGCGAACAAATTGTAAACGTTGGTAAATGAATCAGATTTCCTTCATCTTTTATAGGAGGTGATTGGAATTATCATCAACTACATCACGATGGTATGGTTTATAGTAGATAAAGGCAAACCGTATTTATTTGTAACTTTTACTTGCAATCCATTTTGTTTTTTATCAAATCAAAAAGGTAATGATAGACCAGATATAATAGCTAGAGTATTTCGATAAAAATTTAAAGAGCTCAAAAACGATATCATAAAACGATGTTGTTTTGGTAAAGTTCACATGCTAATAATTTGCACCACGTTCTTCTGATGATTACGACTGAATTGTCTCAGCTGAAACTCCCGATCCTAATGAATTTTAAGAACTCTATAATAAAGTTAGAAAGCTTATGATCCACGGCCCGTGTGGTGTAGCATTTAAAAGTCCATGTATAGTCAACGGAAAATGTTTCCAAAACAGTTTTCGCAATCCACATTAGAAAACGAAAAAGTATATTCCCATTATACCATAAATAGACAACCAATTCATTTTATTGAAAAAAGAAATGTTGCATTAGATAATCGATGGGTAATACCACATAACTGTTTTTTGTTATTAAATTATAATGCTCATATTAATATAGAAATATGTAGTTCAGTGCAATCCGTAAAATATCTCTACAAATATGTGTATAAAGGTCATGATAGAGCTACGAAATTCAAGTTTATATCGATGGCAGATACGATGGCGTATTTTTGGATTTAAAATTCATGGATAGTATCCAAATGTATATATGTAGATTGGCTGTACACTTAGATAATCATCAATATGTTAATTTTAATTCTTTTATTTTAATTCTTTAATCTCAGGAATCAATAACGATAACCTAAATACAACTTTAACAGCTTATTTCGAAACTAACCGTTTATGTCCGGAAGCACGATCTTATACTTATCCGGGATTTCCAAAATATTTTACTTATTGCAATAAAAAGTGGAATAAAAGAAAGAGGTTACTCTTGGTCGAATGTATTCATCACATCCAAATGAAGGGGAAAACTATTACTTCGGAATGCTTTTAAATAATGTGAAAGGGCCAATATCATTTGAAAAATACCGCATCGTTTATTTAAGTTATAAAGAAGCAGCTAATTCAATAGGCTTGCTTAAAAATTAAAATGAATGGGATTTGTGTTCAGAAGATGTCTGTTTTTTAAAATTCTCATCTTATTGCGCGTACTTTACTACTTTTTGTTACAATTTTATTATTTTGTGAGCCCCTAAAGCCGAAAAGACTATGGAACAATCACAGATTAAATTTGTGTTATGATTTTTTCTTGATAAGAAGAAGAACCAATATTGATATTCAATTTGATGCATTAATGGAAAATTTGGGCCTTACAGAAATTGAAAAGTTATTACAAATAAATGGAAGTTCACTATCAAAATTTCCATCAATGCCAGTTCCTATAATGACAAATGTAATACAGTCCAGTTCGGTAAAATTAATCGAAGAAAAATTTGCCAATCAATTTCAAATTGATAATAATACATATTTCACAACTAAATATTGAGCAAAAGCAAATATTCGATTTAGTAATTAATAGTCCTGATAACAACATTAATCAAGTAATTTTTGTTGATGGTCCAGGTGGCACTGGAAAAACATTTTTATATAATATATTACTTGGGGCAGTACGGCAAAAAGGTGTTATAGCGTTAGCTGTTACATCTTCAGACAAAGCGGCTCTTCTGTTAGATGGTGGTCGTACTGCTCATTCTAACTCTATATGTAATATTTCTCTACAGACAGACATTGCAAAATGTTAAGTATGTATAACCAAATTAATTTTATTATATAAATTTGCATTTTCTGCTCTTGATAAAAGTTTAAGAGATACTATATAACAAAATCCCCACAACCATTTGGTGGGAAAATTATAGTGTTAGGTGGTGATTTCAGGCAAATTTTACTTCTTGTACCACACGGATCCCGAGCCACTATAGTTAATGCCTGCAAAAAACGGTCATAAGGGATGACATAAAAACTATTACACTGCAACAAAATATGAGAATTAAAATGCTTTTCAAAGAAAGCGCAGTACAACAGCAATTATTTTCAAAATTTCTCCTTGATGCCGGGAATGATAATTTGGTACCTTTTGTAAATTTCCCAACTTCTATTTGTATTGCTCAAGATTTGAGTAGTTTTATTTGTAAAGTTTTCACAAATTTTAATGAGGCAAATTTTGTCGATACCTTAATATTAGCACGAATAAAAATGATCAAGTTGAAGAAATAAACGGAAACATTTTATCAAAGTTTACTGGTGAACCAGTTGTATTGCTCAGTGCAGATTGTGTGTCTGATGAGAGCCAGGCTGATATACACTACTCCAAAAAATTAAAAGAATACAAATTTTTTTCAATTTTTTTAGTGTTTTGTAAAATACGGTCGTACAGAGATGAAAAGAAAAGCAATTGAATCCCATTTCCATCGTGCATACCAAATTTCACTAAAATCGTATAAGAAATGGCCAAGTTCCATAATAATTGGTCATATTGCAGAACTTTATTTAATTTTCTGTCGTCTCTTATGGGCGAGTATTACAAAAAAAT
The DNA here is from genome assembly GCA_963556165.1 of Tipula helvola. Taxonomy (NCBI): domain Eukaryota; kingdom Metazoa; phylum Arthropoda; class Insecta; order Diptera; family Tipulidae; genus Tipula; species Tipula helvola. Next base: position 270,370,213 of record OY744481.1, read on the forward strand.
CGTACGATCGTTAAGGGCTGTAAAATGACCTGGCAACATTAGTCTTTTCATCAATATTTGTAAAGTAACGGTAGATTTAATAAAACAACCTAAAAAGTCGTTTTTTGTACTTTTTTCAAATCAGTATTGAGGGGGGTGAAAAAACAATTGTTCCCAACTAATCATTAAAGGGTCTTGTAGGAAATTTACTCAAGTTTAGAAGGCTGCCCTAAAATTTACTGTGCAATCATTGGTTGCTGAGATTTCGATGATCAAAGACAAAAGGATCTTTTTTGATGCAAAGTCAGATATCTCAGCAAAAAGTTGAAATAGAGAAACCAGAAAGAAATTAAATTTACAGCTAATTAACAGGCTAACCGACCTATGCATTGGTTTAACTTAAAAAATCCCGAGCCCATGGATCCTTACAAAAAAAAAAAAAAAATCGAAATTTTTTTTTTCGCGCTCTTTCTTAGGATTGCGTGATAACGGTATCTCACAAAAATTGCCCGCTCAAAAATTGAAGCTTTAAAATGCTTTTCTTTTCATCTCTGTTCGACCGTATTTTACAAAGATAGAGCTCTTCAAAAAACACTAAAAAAATTGAAGAAAATTTGTGTTCATTTAATTTTTTGGAGTAGTGTACATATATCCAACAGAATATTTGAATTCACTAAATTTGACAGGTATACCACCTCGTAAATTGTTAGTAAAAATTGGTTGTCCTATTATTCTGTTACCTATGAGCAACTATACGTCGCATTATCACGTGCAAGTGGTTTCCATAATATATGGTATGTTTAATGGCGTTAGTGATCAGATCATAAAACACAACACATTGTATACACTACTCCAAAAAATTAAAGGAACACTAATTTTTTTCAATTTTTTTAGTGCTTTTTGAAGAACTGTATCTTAGTAAAATACGGTCGTACAGAGATGAAAAGAAAAGTATTTTAAAGTTTCAAATCTCTAGTTTTGAGACTTTTGAACGGAAAATTTTTGTGAGATACCGTTATCACGCAATCATAAGAAAGAGCGCGAAGAAAAAAATTCGATTTTTTTTTTTTTTGTAAGGTGCCATGGGCTCGGGAAATTTGTTTTAAGTTAAACCAATGCATAGGTCGGTTAGCCTGTTAATTAAGCGTAAATTTAATTTCATTCTGGTCTCTCTATGTCAACTTTTTGCTGAGATATCTGACTTTGAATCAAAAAAGATCCTTTTGCCTTTGATCATCGATATCTCAGCAACCAATGATTGCACAGTAAACTTTAGGGCAGCCTTAAAAACTTCAGTAAATTTCCTACAACACCCTTTAATGATTAGTTGAGAAAAAAAAATTTTTTTCACCCTCAATACTGATTTGAAAAAAGTACAAAAAAACGACTTTTTAGGTTGTCTTAATAAATCTACCGTTACTTTACAAATATTGATGAAAAGACTAATGTTGCCAGGTCATTTTACAGTTTAATGTATCCTAATAGCCCTGTATTATTTTCAAATTGATCCATCCAACCGTTTTTCCGGACAGATTGATCAAAGTTTTACAAAACAATTAAAGGAACAAGTATTCATCAAAATAAAAAAACGACTTTTTCACATTTTGCGTTAGTTATTGCTTAACCCTTAACGATCGTACGATTTTTTTTGTAATACTCGCCGATAAGAGACGATAGAAAATTAAATAAAGTTCTGCAATATGACCAATTATTATGGAACTTGGCCATTTCTCATCCGATTTTAGTGAAATTTGGTATGCACGATGGAAATGGGATTCTAAAATGATTTTTGGATAAAGTTCTGGAATATGGCCAACTAGGATGGAACTTGGCCATTTATTAACCGATTTTGATGAAATTTGGTATGGGCGATGGAAATGGGATTGTAAACTGATTTATCGATAAAGTTCTGGAATATGGAAAACTAGGATGGAACTTGGCCATTTCTTATCCGATTTTGATGAAAGTTAGCATGTACGACGGAAATGGGATTCTAAACTGATTTTTGGATAAAGTTCTGGAATATGGCCAACTAGAATGGAACTTGACTATTTCTTAACCGATTTTGATGAAATTTGGTATAAGCAATGGAAATGGGATTCTAAACTGACTTTTGGATAAAGTTCTGGAATATGGCCAACTAGGATGGAACTTGGCCATTTCTTAACCGATTTTGATGAAATTTGGTATGGGCGATGGAAATGGGATTCTAAACTGATTTATCGATAAAGTTCTGGAATATCGAAAACTAGGATGGAACTTGGCCATTTCTTATCCGATTTTGATGAAAGTTAGCATGTACGACGGAAATGGGATTCTAAACTGATTTTTGGATAAAGTTCTGGAATATGGCCAACTAGAATGGAACTTGACTATTTCTTAACCGATTTTGATGAAATTTGGTATAAGCAATGGAAATGGGATTCTAAACTGACTTTTGGATAAAGTTCTGGAATATGGCCAAAATGAGATTCTCAAATTATTGATAAAATAAATCATTAAATACATGGAATAACGATTTTAGTTTTTCACTTTTAAAGCACATGTCGAATTTCTTTTATTCGTTTAAGGAATAGGCAAGCGCCTTCCAACTTTAACATATACATAACTTTAACTAAAAATAATTTTAGAGTTTTATTTCTATAGTACATGCTGAATTTGTTTAAAATCGGATAAAAAATGGGTAAGTTCCATCCTAATACGGCTTATTCCAGAATTTCATATAAACATAATTTTAAAACCCAATTTTCATTACACATGCTGAATTTCATCAAAATCTTATAAGAAATGGCCAAGTTCCATCCTAATACGGCTTATTCCAGAATTTCATCTAGACATAATTTTAAAACCCAAGTTCCTACCTAATTGGACATATTCCAGAACTTCAGCTAAAATTCAGTATAGAATTTCATTTCCATCGTGCATACCAAATTTCATCAAAATCGGTTAAGAAATGGCCAAGTTTCATCCTAGTTGGCCATATTCCAGAACTTTATCCAAAAATCAGTTTAGAATCCCATTTCCATCGTACATGCTAACTTTCATCAAAATCGGATAAGAAATGGCCAAGTTCCATCCTAGTTTTCCATATTCCAGAACTTTATCGATAAATCAGTTTAGAATCCCATTTCCATCGCCCATACCAAATTTCATCAAAATCGGTTAAGAAATGGCCAAGTTCCATCCTAGTTGGCCATATTCCAGAACTTTATCCAAAAGTCAGTTTAGAATCCCATTTCCATTGCTTATACCAAATTTCATCAAAATCGGTTAAGAAATAGTCAAGTTCCATTCTAGTTGGCCATATTCCAGAACTTTATCCAAAAATCAGTTTAGAATCCCATTTCCGTCGTACATGCTAACTTTCATCAAAATCGGATAAGAAATGGCCAAGTTCCATAATAATTGGTCATATTGCAGAACTTTATTTAATTTTCTATCGTCTCTTATCGGCGAGTATTACAAAAAAAATCGTACGATCGTTAAGGGTTAAGCAATAACTAACGCAAAATGTGAAAAAGTCGTTTTTTTATTTTGATGAATACTTGTTCCTTTAATTGTTTTGTAAAACTTTGATCAATCTGTCCGGAAAAACGGTTGGATGGATCAATTTGAAAATAATACAGGGCTATTAGGATACATTAAACTGTAAAATGACCTGGCAACATTAGTCTTTTCATCAATATTTGTAAAGTAACGGTAGATTTATTAAGACAACCTAAAAAGTCGTTTTTTTGTACTTTTTTCAAATCAGTATTGAGGGTGAAAAAAAATTTTTTTTCTCAACTAATCATTAAAGGGTGTTGTAGGAAATTTACTGAAGTTTTTAAGGCTGCCCTAAAGTTTACTGTGCAATCATTGGTTGCTGAGATATCGATGATCAAAGGCAAAAGGATCTTTTTTGATTCAAAGTCAGATATCTCAGCAAAAATTTGACATAGAGAGACCAGAATGAAATTAAAGTTACGCCTAATTAACAGGCTAACCGACCTATGCATTGGTTTAACTTAAAACAAATTTCCCGAGCCCATGGCACCTTACAAAAAAAAAAAAAATCGAATTTTTTTCTTCGCGCTCTTTCTTATGATTGTGTGATAACGGTATCTCACAAAAATTTTCCGTTCAAAAGTCTCAAAACTAGAGATTTGAAACTTTAAAATACTTTTCTTTTCATCTCTGTACGACCGTATTTTACTAAGATACAGCTCTTCAAAAAACACTAAAAAAATTGAAAAAAATTAGTGTTCCTTTATTTTTTTGGAGTAGTGTAGAACAAACTGACCTATAGTACGATAGAGAGTAGAAATATCTTACTTAAATTAGCTGTTTTATCCTTATGGTACTATGAATAAATTTATGGCTTAGAGGCCTTTCTAGGGATTACTCAAATGGTTTAGGGCTTCTTCAGAAGCAAAACGGAAGGTTCACTGAAAACCGGAAGGAAACCCTGGAGTTACTATTAGGTACCCATTTTCCGGACTCAATAGTGGTAGGTACCCAGGAGGACCCGCATGACCCTTCAAGTGAGGTAGACTATTCACCCCACAGTAGGATCTGGAGCCTCTCTGGAATGTTCACACCCAGCAAGGTGAGATGGGCTATTGGCTCTTTCAAACCGTTCAAATCTGCTGGAGGGGATGGTATCTTTCCGGCTTTACTTCAAAAAGGTATTGAGGAAATACTCCCCAGCTTGGTCCAGTTGTTTCGGGCAAGTTATGCTTTTAACTATATTCCGAAACTATGGAGGAAAGTAAATGTGGTCTTTATACCAAAGGGAGGGGGTCGTCTGGACACCCAGCCCAAGGCTTATCGGCCAATTAGCCTGACATCGTTTCTATTGAAGACGATGGAGAAAATCCTGGATAATCAAATAAGAAATGAAATCCTTGTAAATAACCCACTGCATCGGAACCAGTTTGCTTATCAAGCTGGCAAATCCACTGTGATGGCTCTTAGTGGTCTAGTCACGAAGATTGAAAGAGCGGTGGCTTTTAAGGAAATTGCCCTGTGTGCCTTTGTGGACATTGAGGGGGCATTTGACAATACCTCCTATGGTTCAATAGAGAGGGCAGCTATGGAGAAGGGGGTTCCGCCGTCTACAACTAGGTGGATCCGCTCCATGCTGAAATATCGCGATATTACAGCCACATTAGGTGGCGAGTCAGTAACTATCAGGGCCGTAAAGGGCTGTCCCCAAGGAGGTGTACTGTCTCCTCTTTTATGGTCATTGGTTATTGATAGACTACTGGTCCTCCTGAATAGCCATGGGTTTGATGTCCAGGGCTATGCGGATGACGTGGCAATCGTGATTAGAGGCAGGTTTGATGAGATCATCACTGATCTCATGCAAAATGCACTCAACTTGATATGGCAGTGGTGTGACAAGGAAGGACTTACTGTCAATCCAAACAAAACTGTCATTGTCCCTGTTACGAGGAGGAGAAAGCTCTCGCTTGTAGCTCCCTCGTTAAACGGTACTATTGTTGCCTTTTCCAAAGAGGTTAAATATCTAGGGGTTATCCTGGATCATAAACTGAACTGGGAACAACATAACAAAATAGAGTTGTTTGTTAATACAAAAAATTCAAAATAGAGCCACAAAGGCTTTTTGGGCCTGTCAGAGACTCTATGGACGTACTTGGGGACTACAACCAAAAATGATCTACTGGTCATTTCTAACAATTATTAGGCCTATGATCACTTACGCATCGCTAGTGTGGTGGCCTAAAACTCAACAAAGGACAGCGCAAACTTTATTGAATAAGGTTCAGCGTATGGCCTGCATTGGGGTTACGGGCTCAATAAAAACATGTCCGACCGCAGCAATGGAGACACTCCTAGGACTAACTCCATTGCATCTGCATGTAAAAAAGGATGCTGCTACTATGGCCCTTAAGATGCAGGCGGAGGGTAACATCAAACCAGGCAATATGGTGGGCCATCTGGAGATCCTTAAGGAGTTTCAGACAGACCCCACTATAGGAATGCCTTCCGACTGTATGCCAGCCAAACTGGATTTCCACAAACCCTTTTGTGTTAGATTACCTGACCGGGAGGAGTGGAGTACAGGGGGACCATCCTTTGAGCGAGGGTCATTGGTGTGGTTTACAGATGGATCAAAAACGGAAGATGGGGCGGGAGTAGGAATACATGGGAGTGGAGTATCACTCTCGAAGTCCTTGGGTACCAATGAAACCGTCTTTCAAGCAGAAGTGCATGCTATAGAACTTTGTGCCAGGATAGGCATATCTAAAGGCCTAAACGACGCAAAGGTTTATATCGTATCAGACAGCCAATCGGCCTTAAAGGCTCTTAGGTCTTTTACCATTGAGTCAAGGCTGGTATGGGATTGTCTGAAGGTTATTAAATTGCTGGCAAGCTCAAATAAGGTAACACTTGTTTGGGTGCCAGCCGAGACAAAGTGAGTTAGTGGTACTACATCGTAGCCATATAACTTTCCAGAATAATATTAACGGTTGCGATAAGCGTACACATAATTAGCCCCTTCTGTCCTGTAAGACGGTATCCTATGCCAACGCCAAGTCATGATAAAAAAAAACAATAAGTTTACTTCTGGGTACCACCATTACAATTTATTTCCAAAATCTATACCAAATTCTGGGAAATTACTGGAATAAAATGAAAGAATAAACATGATAGGTGGGGAAATTACCAAAAAATTAATACACTATTCGGAGAATATTTTTCAAATAAATGTCAAAAATTTGTACTAAAATATATTTATCACAGGTATCGGACGTAGTCTGTTAAAAATTCAGTGCTAATTTCTAATCTTTATACGCTTTTTAATCAAGATCCACACAATGTCACTCTCGACGGTCACCTCGACAATTTTTATTTTTATTTCCCTTATACACATTTTACAATATTATGTTTGTCAAATGGAAATATTATCACGTGGACTCATGTATTTGAAACATATGTCTTGGGGACGAATATTTCTGCTGGTGCTTATGTAAAACGTGTGTCGATAAACAAACAAAACGTATATCAAAATACAAGCGCGATTATATAATATCGACAAGGTGCAACGATTCATATACATAGGGGTACGCTAACGTGGTAATTAGATAAAATTTGTCATTTTAGACACTGATCTCAATATTCGTCACCTCACATACATACATATTATGTAGTTAAAAAATGTGACCAAATTTTTCTAATTAATTTATTTTGTTGTCGCATCACACGTACATAATCCATAAATAAACAGGTGCGAGAAATTCTATTAGATAGAATGCGTAATTAGATCTAAATTTATCACCCGAAACTAAAATGAGGTAATTAATTTATAGCAGAAGAAGCAGGTCCTTAAAATATAGCAACAAAATCCGTATGAAGTATGAACAAATTTCATGATAATATGATATCATATTTACAAAATGATGATTTTAATTATGCGGATAATTATGTATGTATTTTATAATTATCAAAAGTAATGCTTCTACTCTTCTCGGTATTTACGGTAAACAATTTAAATACATTTTTGCGCGATTCTAAACGTGGCAATTTTCCTTCTCCTTGCGATTTTTCGTTTTCCGATACACCCTTTCTACAACAATGTATGATGTCATGTTATATGAGCGCACATCAAAGAATTGCATGATTCAAGGATACAAAATTGTTGCTTTTTTTGTTGATTACCAAGCATGCAAATGTCCGTTTTACATTTCTATAGGATAACAAAAAAAAAATCAATAACGAATTGCGGTATTATAACATCGACGTAACATGTATACTCATTGTCAGAAAATGACGACACGTGTTTCGATATTTCGATCAATTAAAATAATATCAGGCCACTCTAATTTCACGGTTCTATTAGTTTTAGTACCCTTGAAACAATTTGTTGTAATTTGCTTTGTAAGTTATGTGTTACCGAGTAGATAGAAAATATGCTAATACTTGAAAATGTAAATTAAAATTTTATTACCAAGCAATTTGTTATACATACACGATGCTATTGTCACTAAATTTTTATTCCGCGAGTGACGCGGCATGGCAAGCGGAACTGAATTAATTTGCGAGTTATTATCGCGTGCGCGAAAATTTGTTCAATTTGTTTAAATTAGAATGTGTCTATATGAGATATCGGATTACATAATGTTTTTAGCATTGGAAATTTACACGAACATGTGTTTCATCAGATTAATCTAAAACCTTTTTTGGATGATAATCGAACTAAACAAGAGATATTTAAATATTATTTGCAAAAATATATAATTTTGTAGCGGCTGACTCGTTCTTTCAATCATATGTTGTGCTACTATAAGAACTATAATCCAAACTTGTCCAGAAATCTTAGATAATTACATAGAACATGCAATAGCTACGCACATATTATTAATCGGTTCAATAACATGTTTGATTGTTTGAATTCTAGAAATTTTTCATCGACCTCGCCTTTTGAGCCACCCCTTAGTTTAAATAATAAAGTTTATTCGTATCTATAAAAGACAGTTTAGAATTTTTGGACAATTTATCTATCGTGACAAAAATCAAAATTTATTTTAAATTGTAATGCTAGTAGACTATCTCAACACAACATTTAATGTGGATTACGTCGGAAAAACCAATCAAGATGGATTGAAATTTTGTTTTTCCAGACTACGAAGAAAAACAGGCCAAACAAGTTTGGTGCAAACCGGAGAGGAGCATAAATACTGTGCTTAAAGCACAAATGAACTTCAAGTGAATTTCAATTTTTTTTTTTAAAAACCTAATCATCGAGCAGTCGAACACCAACTAAACATTCTAAAAAGCTTAAAATTTTGAAAAGCTAAAAATAAAATATAACGCGGGCGCGGGCTCGCGGGTAAAAGTTTGTTTTATTTACTTCGTAATGAATGTTGGGTGTTTATGAAACCACATGAAATGTAAAGTTGTCGAACTGTAAATTTAATCCAAAAAAAAATTAGGTTAACGCTGTTGATTAAATCCTTTTGTCGTAATGTTGTTTTGCTTTCCTCTAATAAGTATTTTACACGTCTATTTGAAGAATGTATCTTACTATAAAACCGGCAAGGAAATTTCAGTTCCATTCCTATTGGGGAAAATTGAATTCGAAAAATTTTGTTTGTTCACGTAACCCGTCAGATAGAAGTTTGCTTCATCACAAAACCAGATATCCCCCAAGATGTAATCTCTGTTTAGGTGTTCCAAAATGTTTTGCGCAAAAGCAAGACGATTCAATTTGGCCCTTTCTCTTTAGGTCTTGATATTTTTGGATTTTTGGAAATTTCGAAGGATTTTATGTGTACTTGTGCGGGAAACTTGGGCAACACTGGAAAGTTTTCGAATAGATATCCTTGGATTATCTTTAATAAGAAAAAGTATTCGCTCTTGCTCTTGATTATTTATTGATAGATTTCTTCATTTGAATTTTTGTAAGATTTCTAACGATATGGTTGAATAAGTTTGTGAATTTGGGTAACAAAGTTTTGCGCTATGGCGTTGCACTGTTATCAATTTAAATAAAACCGACGCCACTTTTGATTGTCACTAATAATTTTATTTCCACAATTATAGGATACAATTTATCTTTATTATTATCGAATTTTATGGCGTAACTATTTACAGAAATTATTGTTAAGTAAGAAACACTAACCACCACTGATTATTATTATTTTTTAAAGAGGGACAATTAAATTTTAAATAAAAAATTTTTCAAAATAAATATGTCGATGACGCGTTGCGTTTTTTACTGTGTACCACGAGAAAAACTTTTTTTTTTTTGATTATGATTATTTTCCTTTCCGTATACCAGACTGTACTAAAAAAACGTAAAAACGAAAAAATGACATTTGAGAGTTTTCGTTTACTAGAGTATAGACGAAAAGAGTTTTTGCGTAATGGAGTGAGTAGTTTTGAAAATGATCGTGGTGGTTTTGTGGTGATGAATGAGTAATTAGTGTTTTGAATATTTGAATACTAATTGTGAGTGAGTCGCTACAGGACTCCCCCGCGAGTGATTTTCCCCTCCCTAGGGAATGAATGTATGAGTGGAAGCAATACGGACGGTTTTGTGTGTTCGAGGGCTTGATGTTTGATCAGCCGAACAGAGTATTCCGTATGCCGGTTTGAGTCGATCGATTGAAATGTTATGGTTTTTACCATTCATCGATACGACGAAATGTTTTCGTAGTCGACGTATAATTTTGTACGGACCTTCGTAGGGAGGAGATAATCCCGTGCGAACCTTGTCTGTTCTAATGAATACAAAATCACAGTTTTCTAGTGATTTTGGAACGAAAAAATCATCTTGTTTGGATTGACGAGTGGTTGTGGGTACAAGGTTTCGCATGGTTTGTCGCAGTTGGTCAATGATTGTGTCGGTAGTTGGGAGTGGTAAAGGAGGATTTTCGATGAAGAACTCACCGGGTAGCTTGATTGTTTGGCCGTAAACCATTTCAGCTGGTGAGCACTTCAGATCTTCCTTCACTGTTGCTCGGATTCCAAGTAGTACGATTGGTATTTCCGAGCTCCAATTAATTGTATTGCTTCTGGCCATGAGTGCGGCCTTGAGTTGCCGATGGAAGCGTTCGACCATGCCATTGGCTTGTGGATGATAAGCCGTTGTGCGTATACGATGAGATCCGAGGAGTTTTGTTAACTCTGTGAAGAGTTTTGACTCGAACTGCGTTCCCTGATCTGTTGTGATATGAAGGGGTACGCCGAATCGTGATACGTAATTGTTGACGAATGTGGTGGCAATGGTTGCAGCTGACATATTTGTCATGCAGTATGCTTCGGGCCAGCGAGTGAAGCGATCGACACAGGTGAGCAAGTATGTGTATCCATTAGACGGAGGAAGTGGTCCTACGATGTCTAAATGGATATGCTCAAATCGACCAGGCAGAATTTGAAATTGTCCATGCGGTGATTTCGTGTGCCGTTGAACTTTTGCACGTTGGCAGGATAAACAAGACTGAGCCCAATTGCCTACGTCTTTGTTAATACTTGGCCAAAAATACCGAGCTGTAATCAATTTACGAGTTGCACGGACTCCAGGATGTGAAATGTTGTGTAAAGTGTCGAAGATGGTTCGACGTAGTGAATCTGCGATGTATGGGCGATTGTTCCCAGTAGAGATTTCGCAGATGATTTCGAGGCCAGGTAGTTTGAAAAGCTCTAGTTTCATTGATGAACTAGTGTGACATTCGGAACCAGAAAATAAATTCTGAAGTTCTAGGTCTGCTTTTTGTGCGATTGCGATTTTTTGTAAGTCGATGTGTGTTTCGACTGTGGCCATTTCATTGTCGGTTGTTCGCGATAGTGTATCTGCGACAACGTTGTCGTGTCCGTGAACATGCTGAATGTCCGTGGTAAATTGACTGATGTAATCGAGGTGGCGAGATTGCCTCGGATTACGTTCAGTTTTAGACTGAATTGCTCGTGTCAGAGGCTTGTGGTCGGTGTAAATGGTGAAAACCCGACCTTCGACAAAATATCGGAAGTGTTTGACTTCCTGATAAATTGCTAGTAATTCCCTATCGAATGCAGAATATTTCTTTTCGGCATCTGAGAGTTTCTTGGAGAAGAATCCCAGTGGTTCCCAACACTCGTTATTGTACTGTTGTAGTACAGCACCGACAGCAGTATTTGACGCGTCAGTGGTTATGCTGAGCTTTGAGTCGCTCAGTGGATGTGCCAGAAGTGTTATCTGGGCCAATTCAGCTTTAAGTGACGTGAATGCTTGTTGACATTCGTCAGGCCAAGTGAAATTCTTGGCTGTCTTGGGCTTTTTGAGTAAAGCTGCCAAGTGGCTGTGAATTGGTGCGAGTGTTTGAGCGAGTTTTGGAATGAATCGGTGGTAGTAATTTACCATACCGACAAATCGCTGTATACTTTTTATTGAAGTAGGGGCTGGGAAATCCCTAATGGCATTAATTCGTTCTTCAAACGGCAGAATACCATTAGGTGTAATCTTATGGCTGAGGAAGTCAAGAGTGGATACGCCAAAGACGCACTTTGAGCTCTTGATGTGAACGTCAAACTGTGCTAGCTTTTGAAAAAGGTGTTCAAGGTGCAGTTTGTGTTGTTCCTCAGATTTAGATGCAACAAGAATGTCGTCAATGTAGACGAAAACGAAGTCTAAATCACGAATAACTTCGTTCATAAATCTCTGAAACGTTTGAGCGGCATTGCGTAAGCCGAATGGCATTCGGGTGAATTCGAATAGCCCAAACGGTGTTGTGATTGCCGTTTTATGCACGTCTTCAGGTGCGACGGGAATTAGATGGTAAGCTATGACAAGATCAATCTTGGAGAATATTTTGCATCCATTTAAGTGCATGGAGAAGTTTTGAATGTGGGGTATCGGGTAGCGATCCGGTGTTGTCACCGTGTTTAAACGCCGATAATCCCCACATGGTCTCCAATCTTGATCTTTTTTCTTCACCATGTGAAGTGGACAAGATACGGGAGATGCGGAAGGCCTGCAAATCCCTAATTCCACCATATGCTGGAATTCTGTTAAGGCGGCTTTATGTCTCACCTGATCTAGTCGACGTGGTCTTGACACAGGCAGATGCCCTGCTGTGACAATATGATGAACCACGTTGTGTCGAACTGGTAAGTTGTAGTTCGGCTCTGCTGTAAGTGATGGAAAATTCTTAAGCAGAGTGGCATAACCGTTGTTGATTGCAAAATGGATCGGAGTTGGCGTGTTATCACGAACCATTGCGGCATTGATTGACAGCTTAGTCGCTGAATCAACCAGCCTTTTTCGTTTAAGGTCAACAAGGAGGCCAAATTTACACAGGAAATCGGCGCCAATGATCGGACGATTCACATCAGCTAAAATGAATGCATGAGTGAAGGGGCGTTTTAGTCCGATGTCTACCTGAAGCAACTTGCTGCCATAGGTATTAATTGTAGTGCCATTGGCGGCCGATAAGACTAGATCTGATTTTTTTTTGTATTGTAAAAAAATGAAACTACGAAATGGAAGAACGGAAAGGTCCGCGCCCGTATCGATCAAAAAGGTTATCTTGTTTATTGTATCTGTTATGAATAAGCGACTGAATTGTTGTGTCTTACGATCGGCCGCTGCAACCGTAAGCTTTATTTGTTTGGGGAATTATTGTCAACTTCCATGTCCGCGACTGTGTTGGGTGGTTTAAAATTGCACGGTGTAGTGCATTTCCGAGCACGTGTGGCAAACTTGTTATGGTACCAGCAAATATCGTATTGCCTTTGGCGGTTGCCCGAATTTGATCGGAATCTATTTTGCGATGGAGATCGTTGACCTCTTGAGCGACTTCTACTAGTATTAGTTAATCTGGCCAACATTTGTTCGATCCTTGCCATGCGAGCTTCTAACGTGTCTTGACTACTGGAAGTTGAGTGTCCTCTACCATATTCTGGATTTGAGTTGCTCATATTTTGTCTTTGTGTTGATCGAGACGGGCGTTGGACCGCGCCGATGTTGTGTGTTGATGACAATGCTTCACTCAGCTTGTCAGCCGTCTTCGCCAAGTCGTCTATTGTCACCGAATCAGGTTGAGCTACTAATGCCAATTTTATGAATTCTGGTAATTGTCGGATCCATAGTGATCTGATTATGTTTGGTTTGAAATTTTCTCCGGCTAAGTTCTTAATCTGACGTAACATCTCAGACGGTCGTTGGTCCCCTAGCTGCTGGCCACTCAGAAGAGTTTCCAATCTTTTCTCCTCTGATGGGGAGAGTCGCTCGAGTAGTATTTGTTTATCGTTTCATAACGATTTGTTTCGGGAGGAGACTCTAATAAGTCTGATATTATGTTGCAATGCTCTGGTGATAATGACGAGAGAATATGTATGAACTTCTGGCGATCGCTTGTGACCTTCTGGACATTAAATTGTAGCTCGGCCATTAAAAACCAATTTTTTGGATTGTTTTCCCAAAACTGGGGAAGTTTGATGGCCATGGTTTCAGCTATAGTGTCCGAAGATGTGCCCGTTAAGTTTTTATTAGTTTCCTCTGTCATGTTTGCGTCATGCCCAAGTGTCTTTTTTTCGTCGTCACTCATGTCGCGTAAAGAGAATTTCCAATAAATAATTATATAGAGAAGGTATTGGAAATACAACAAAAAAAAAAAAAAAAAATTTAAATTACGATATGCGAAAATTTCAGTGAGCAGAAAATCTAGAAATTGATTGTCTAGTAACAAAGTAAGCAAATCAAGTTAAAAATCAAAAAAAAATCTCGGATTAAAGATAATACTAAAAGGAGATAATATGTACCATATAAATGTTGGTGTACATCAAACGCAATATGAATCCCCGTAATATGTTAATGCAAGAGAAAAACCATAATAATGTTCACAAAACGAACAAACAAAGAAAAAAATAAAATAAAATAAATAAATATAACGTGTATAGCGCGGGAATTTTAAATTGAGACAATTCGTAACAGTGGTGGGAAGTTTACAATATAGTGTTTATATAATGATATTTATTAATATAAGTTACGTTAATGTTAATTTAAAATGTTTATGTTTTAATGTGAGCAAAAAAAAAATGTAAATAATATAAAAAAAAAACTCATCTGATTGTACTGCACTGTTGTGTTGTTGTGTATTCCTCCGTTAGAATCTGGTTCCTCTCGTTCGCAGAAAACAAATTTTCATTCCGTTATGTTGTGTTTTGTTGCGGTATTTTGAATTTTTTTGGTAACACTGTACGTATGAGTGTTCGTTGAATTCTGTTTATTTTTTTTATATATACCGTTGTTCGGCCTTGTATGTGTATAGCAGCCTTCAATTTTAAATGCGTTTCTCGCGACGATGTTGACGATTTCCGTTTTTGTTGATTCTCCTTGGAATCAAATTAAATGCCGTTGTTCAATTACTTTAACGTGTTACAGTGATGATGTGTTTGTTTGTGTTGTATGTTTAAATTAAACTGTATATTGGTCGTAACATGTAATTCAACCTGCTTGTTCGATGTCCCGTTGTTTATTCCGGTTGACACGTATTGTGTATTTTGTACCTCTGTTTCTGTACACGGTTTCGCTAAAACGAATTGAAAGGGGCACAAGCAGTAACTTTTCACTTTTTAAGAATGATGCACTGAACAAAATAATGGTATAATGGCACGTACCTTTGTGTCTTGTACGGTTTACACAATTCACGTACAAGACTTTTGATCTTAGAAAAAATAAATAAATTCTTCGAATAATGTTGGCGGGTTATTATTGTAGCCCTGACTCCAATTTGTGTGTATGATTCCTGTCGTAAAAACGACTGTCGGTGGTCACCACATATGGCGTTGCACTGTTATCAATTTAAATAAAACCGACGCCACTTTTGATTGTCACTAATAATTTTATTTCCACAATTAAGTATAGGATACAATTTATCTTTATTATTATCGAATTTTATGGCGTAACTATTTACAGAAATTATTGTTAAGTAAGAAACACTAACCACCACTGATTATTATTATTTTTTAAAGAGGGACAATTAAATTTTAAATAAAAAATTTTTCAAAATAAATATGTCGATGACGCGTTGCGTTTTTTACTGTGTACCACGAGAAAAACTTTTTTTTTTTTGATTATGATTATTTTCCTTTCCGTATACCAGACTGTACTAAAAAAACGTAAAAACGAAAAAATGACATTTGAGAGTTTTCGTTTACTAGAGTATAGACGAAAAGAGTTTTTGCGTAATGGAGTGAGTAGTTTTGAAAATGATCGTGGTGGTTTTGTGGTGATGAATGAGTAATTAGTGTTTTGAATATTTGAATACTAATTGTGAGTGAGTCGCTACAGCGCTTTGGAATATTTCTTTCCGGCGATCATAGCAAACAACGTTTTTTTTTCATTAATCACTTACAACCACAAATCACTTATAATAGATTACGCCTTGCGCACTTTGCCTATTTGGATCATAAAATAAACGGCATAAAACTATGACGTCAAATGAGAGTGAACAGCTTTGTTTCACGTGCGTTTGCCGAAAGAAGAAAGTTTTAAATATCGATTTTCTTAGATATGCATAAGATCCAATTTTTCAAGTTTTCAAATACATATCGCTCATGACATACAAGAGTGACACAACTCAAAAAATCGGGTTTTTGAGTTAATACGCTAGAAAGATTCGCAATATTCGATTTTATAACCTGGAATAACGACATAGATAATTGTGTTTCGTTTATTTAGCGCAAGAAGGCACCAAATGTCTTTTTTCTTTTTTGATTTCTCTCTTTTCACAATTATATAACAGTGTCACTTCGGAGTTCATTCGGGATGGTTCATATTTTATGAAATAGCAAAACGACACTTTTTTAGTTGTGACAATATTTTTAATAAATAAAACAATATTTGGTTGTTAATATAGTCGAAACTCAAAAAGTGTCACTTTTGTCGAGTGGTGAAAATTAAATTCAAACCAAAAACACGGTTTCATTTTTAGTTGTGACTGTCTTCACTAATAAGGTAAGATATTTACATGAATATTGCTAGTTCTAAGTAAAAAAGCGTCATTCTTCATGAAAAGTGACAAAAAAAATTTATAACTTGTAATGGTTTCATTTTGACTTGTGACGATTTTCCCTATTAAGGTTTAGGTTTAGCGATATTAAAAATGTTTTTCCAATTTTAAGTAAACAAAATGTCAAATTAATTTCAAACTAAAATTTGTTTTAATTTTGAGTAATTTCTTTAACCTGTTTAGGTCTTTACGACTGTTTTCAAATAAATCACCTATTTATATTATTGAGTTTAGTATTATTTAGTTCGGATAACTTATTTTATTTTCAAAGATACTATGATGGCATCACGAGGCAAGATTATGGTAGAGGCAGCTTTAGAGAAAATAACGCTAGAAAATAAAAATTCTAAAAAAACGACCGACAAGGAGGAAATAAATGTGGCAACTGAACAAATCTGTGAATATAAGGCCGGAACATCGACGGGACAAATTAGTGAACAGTGGGAAACGGACAAAACAGTAGCAGAAATGGCCCTGAAAATTTGATTACATCGGGTGAAGTCAAAAAGAAAAAACGCAACTCTCAAGTGAAAGCTCATTTGAAGAAGATTCAGATGACTCGTTAGACGATCCTAATTTCCGAGGCTCTTCAAAAAGCTCAACATCGTCCAGTGAATCAGAGTCTGTAGACTCTGATATACAAAACTCGTCTGCTGTGCTTGACTCCGATATTTCAACCAGGGAACAGAAAGTATTTAAATCCAGACACTCAAACCCAGATGAATGGATAAGAAATAAAGCGTCAATCCTACGAAATGGCGGAAAGTCATACCGTTCACCACACTCAAAGAAAATTATTCGAGATCGACAGGTACGACCGCCTTGTGGCGAAAAATGCAGAATGAAATGTTCAAATAAAATATCAGAGGAACAACGAGTTAAAATCTTTGAAAAATACTGGGGACTTCAAGACTTAATAAAACAACGAAACTTTATTTTTAAAAGTATTGTTAAAGTCAACCCATCATACCGTTATCAAAAACCTGGGAGCAAAAGACGTCTCAATAGTTTATTTCATTTTGAAATTGACGGAGAAATGGTAAAGGTATGCAAACAATTTTTTAAGGCCACACTTGATATAAATGATCGGCCAATACGAACCGTTATTACAAAGAATGAAATGGGGTTTATCGCTGAAGATTTACGAGGCAAGCATGGCCAACTCAAAAAGCTTGCACCAGAAATTAAGGATGGAGTTCGTAAGCACATTAATTCCATTCCACGGATTGAAAGCCATTACCTCCGTCAACATACCACTAGAGAGTATATTGATGGTGGCAAAACAATTGCGGATTTATTCAGGGATTACAAAGCCAACTGCGAA
Organism: Tipula helvola; assembly: GCA_963556165.1. Lineage (NCBI taxonomy): Eukaryota > Metazoa > Arthropoda > Insecta > Diptera > Tipulidae > Tipula > Tipula helvola. Next base: position 270,388,015 of record OY744481.1, read on the forward strand.
CAAGAACATAAGCCAAGTGCGTCATTATCAACCTACACGTATTTATTTAATCATGAATTCAATATTTCATTTTTTGTTCCAAAAAAGGACCAATGTGAGCTTTGCGCGGGGTTCATGAATGCAGATAGTGAGGAAAAGAAGACCCTTAAAGAACAATATGATAAACATCAATTGGAAAAGCAATTATCTCGTACAGAGAAAGATAATGACAAACAAAAGACTAACGAAAATTACATTGTTGCTTGTTATGACCTTCAAGCTGTCTTACCTGCTCCAAGAGGTGACATTTCCGTCTTTTATTATAAATCTAAAATAAACAGCTTCAATTTTACTATTTCCGAACTTAATAGTGATAATGTTTCTTGCTTTTTCTGGCATGAAGGCGAAGGGAATAGAGGGGCAATAGAAATCGATTCATGTATTTATAAATATTTGGAGCAGCTATCGATAACACCAGCTGCTCAAAAACAAAATCTAGACATTGGTTTCTATTCCGACAATTGTGCTGGTCAACAAAAGAATAAATTTACCATCACTATGTATAAGCATGCAGTAGCGACTTTTAATATTAAATCAATAACCCATAAATTTTTGATTAAGGGACATACGCAAAATGAGGGCGATAACGTACATTCCGTTATCGAGAAAGCTGTAAAAAAATCTCTAAGATCGGGACCGATTTATGTACCACACCAGTATATACCAATCATTTGCGGAGCGAAAAAAACCGGCAAACCGTATACCTTAACTGAATTTTCTTACGATGACTTCGTTGATTTTAAGGATGTTTGTCAACACTACGGTACCAATTTCCAGTTAACGGAAGATGGAGAACAAATTAAAATGGGAGAAATGAAAGTAATAAAAGTGGAGAAGGATAAACCTGGAGCTATTTTCGTGAAAACCTCGTACGAGCAGGAAGAATACCAAAAAATTGTTTTAAATAATAGAAAACGGAAATCGCAGGCAAAAAATTCATCTTGTGAGTTGCGACGAGCATATACAAAAAAACAAAAAATTTCTGACCGTAAAATATCAGATATAAATGACCTCATAAAATCTAACCATATTCCTAAAACGTATTAATAGTTTCTACTCATCTATATTAAATGCCTAAATATTTTTCTATACCCAAGAATAAGTTCAAATTTTTCTATAAAAATGAATTAAATGTGATTTATGTTAATTATTATTAAGTTTTTTGTGTACCTTATATTGAAATAAATGAATTTTTTAAATTTGCTTAATATACTAGTTGTTCTCTAGCTTAAAACTGTCATAACTTAAAAAAGAATTACAACCCATCGGATAAAAGTGACATAACTTGGGTAGGGGCTAAATTGTGGAACTATTGCCGCTTTTTTGCCAACCAAACCTCTAAAAATATAACGCAGAAGGATTTTCAGATATGTCAGAAAACTAACTTTGTTACAAGCGATAGATTTTTTAACCTGCGACTTGCAAAAAAATAAAATTTCTTAAAGACGAATTTTTATTTTTGCTCTCCTCAAAAATTTGTTTTTTTGAGTTGTGTCACTCTTGTATGTCATGAGCGATATGTATGTAATCTGTATTTCAGTAGGTAAACCCAATACGAAATTTTAACGGATGAGCATGATTAAAGTACACTCATAGAAAATGAAGCTCAAATGTTTGGCGATAAAAGAAAATGTTGACATGACGATTTTCTTAGAATGTGGATAAGATTAAATTTTTAAATTGTCAAACAGTGTCAACTAATAAGTTAAACATTGAGTCGTTATTAAGTTTAAGGGGATTGGCTTTGTGAAAGCCCAAATAGTTTAAATATTGATCAATTTTGTGTGGCTACGGGAAGGAACTCCGAACACTAAATCAACCACACAAGATCAGGAGAAGCAAAATGCTACGGTGCGGGGAAAAGGATACCCAGTACCTGCGACTTCGGAAAGTGAGCGAGCGGACTTCTAGTCGTCATTGTTTAGCGATCGCAATGGTTTAGTAGTGGAAAGTTTAGCCACCACAGCAGAAAAAGTATAAGCCCCCTAACGCGAACAGATCCTACACGCTCTCCAACATTAAAATTAATCTTATAAGAAATAAGAATAAAATGCCAGCAATATGATGTACTAAATATCAAGACATTATGGTTAACCTACAAAATAGAATTGAAACACTTGAGAGGCAAATGAAATCTTCTACGTCTACTACTATTAGAAGTCAGAGCCTACAAAATCTTAATGAATACCATATTGCTCAACTCAGAAAATAAAATAAATACGATATTATACGTAAAAAGAGGAGACTCAGTACAACGCCATCCCCAAAGGTATCTCTACATCAATCTAATAAAATGCCACAACAACCACAAACTGCACTCCAAAAGGAACCCTTTCCACCACCAATCAATGTGAGTAATGCTAGAGATTTCAATATACTCAGAGCTTAAGTATTGGCAGTGACAGAGAAACCTGCTCAGTTTAAAGCAATACCCAATAACGGTATCAAAATAACAACGCAGTTTCAAAATGACTACCCTAAAATTAAAAATTACTTAGCGACTTAAAAGAAACTGAATCCAATAACAAGAATAGCATGCTATATATGTAATATGGAATATCATACTTATCAGCTCAACAGCGAAAGTTGCGATATAGAGTCATAATACGAGGTTTATCGTCATCATCTAATCGCGAAGAGATCAAAGTAGCAATCGAGGACCATAGTCATAAAGTAACCAACATGGTCAACGTACACAAAAAGTCAACTATTAGTAATGAAAAAATGATTAGACACTTCCCGTTGTTCTACGTAGACCTACTGCAGAGTGAAAACAATAAAGGCATATATGAAATTAAGAATCTGCTATATTGAAAAGTTTCTATTGAACCACCTGAAAAGGTAACAGATATACACCTCAGTGTAGAAAGTATCAACAGTCAGGACACACGAAGAACATTTGCAATAGGCAAGCCAAATGTGTCAAATGTGCAGAGAACCATCAAATAAAATAATGTCAAAAGCCGCGAAATGTTATGCCAACTTGTGCACTGCGGGAAGAAAAACGTCATCCAGCTAGCCATAAAGGAACAGCCAGGTGTACCAGAGAAAGCTAAATGCTCAGGTATCAAAAAATAATACCAGCAGTTCAGCGCCTACAAGATGGAGTTTCCTACGCCCAGCTGACCAAAACAACAATCAACATCAAGAAATCAGACAAAAACGTGTGTTCAACGAGCCAACCATTAGTGATATAATGAATTTGCTCATCGAATTTCAGGCTGCTATGAGACAAAATTTCAGCCAACTTACTAACAGGGTGGAAAAACTGGGAGATAATTCCAAACCACCTTTTGTTTGGCTAAAAAGTAAATAGTAAATGACCGTAACATTCCCACGTTTTATAGCCTGGAACGCTAACGGGCTTAATTCAAGAGCCCAAGAACTAGATATATTTCTAAGAAGCAACAATATAGACTTAGCCTTAATATCAGAAACACATTTTTCAGAGAAAATCTTTATCAAAATTATGGGATATAGGGCCTATTGGACATTGCATCCCAGTGGTCGCGCTCGAGGAGGAATAGCAATCTTAATCAAATAAAATATCCTACATTTCCATCAGGATGTAAATTATTTAAGATAAATTCCATTCGCATTGTCTATCTTAATCGTAAGTCGAGGAATACCTGTAAAATAAAATGGTCACGAAGATACGGAATAGGAACGAAAGGCTGAATGTCGAAAGGCCCAGTCTCAAAAAGCCGAACGCCAAAAGGCCGAATGTCGAAAGGCCGAATGGGTCGACAGGCCTAAAGAGTCGGAAGGCCGAATATCGAATAGCCGAAAGGGTCGCAAGGCTGAATATCGAAAGGCCGAATAGGTAGCAAGGCCGAATGCGTCGATGAGCCGATTGTGTCGAAAGGCCGAATGTGTCAGAAGGCCGAATGTATTAAGAGGCCGAATGTGTCGAAGAGAATTTGAATTACTTCGGTCTAAAAAGACCAAAGTATTGAAATCCTGTCAAAAATGACGAAAAATTTGGATGGTACAAAACCACTTTTCTCGTCGTTTTGAAAGTCCCTGAGTCTGAAAAAACAAAAACACAAAATGTCTGTCTGGATGTCTTTGTGTCTGACCCATGGTATCTCGAGAACGGCTTGTCCGATTTGGAATTTTTTTTCGCAAATCTGTTTCTATGGTCGAGGCGGAGATTTGAAAAGCTTTTGGAGACTGTACGTCAAGAGGGTGGGGTACCTGCCATACGAATTGACCCAGAATACCTGGTGTTATAAATATTTACGATTTTTTTATATAATGTTTGATTATTGAATTGGGCATTGAATTTGGAATTGATTTGAAGGTCAATTTGTGGGTTGAGTGGAAGTTGAGTTGGAGTTGATTTGGGGTTGGATTAGGATGTAGTGAGTAGTTAAGAAATTGTTTATATGGTGTAACTTGCCCATTTCTCAACCGATTATTATGAAATTTAACATGTGTTGGAAATGCGATTCTAAAATGAGTTTTGGATGCAGTTCTGGAATATGGCCATGCCCATTGCTCAACCGATTGTGATGAAATTCGACATGTGTGTTGGAAATTTGATTCTAACATGTTGTTTGGATGACGTTCTGGAATATGGCCAAGTATGATGGAACTTGGCGGCCAGGCGGGAAGTTGCTAGGGGGATGCAAGCCGATAGGCTCCGTAACTAGCAGTTTTCCGCAAGTGCTCGTGTTACCTCCTCGTGGTGGCTGCTGGTAACTAGATTGCTTTTTCGGCTTCTAGGCAAAAACACGGCGCTAAAGGAGTAAACCTTAAACAAATCACTGGGCTGGGTTAAGGTGTTATTCGTACCGTGCCGATAACCGGCCAGGCTGAGGGCCCAGTTTAAAAACTAGCTCAGTCGCAAACGGTGGATCCGGATACCTGGCGCCCTCCGGATTAAGTAGCCTTATCTGTGTATTGCGGATCTCTGCACAGATGGACACTCTTTTCTCCGCTACTCGTGGGACCAAATATGGGAGACCAAAAAACAAAACAAACAAAAGAGTCCGGTTCTCTTACAAAACCGGAAGAGGTAGAGAAGGAGACTCGGGTCTTTAGGCCTATCTCTAAACCTGCCAATAAACAACGGGACAAAAGCTTAGATAAGGCTGGTCCCTCCACTCGGGTCACCAGGCCTGAGCAAAGAAGTATAATTCGGAACCAAAGCACCAATGAAGCTGGTTCCTCAAAACCAACATATAATACTAGGAGAAAGGCGTGGAGGGCACTGGAGAAGATAAATAAGATCCCTCCAGAAGACAGGTCGGAGAAAGACAAAGCTACGCTTGTGTGGGCGAAAAAAGTCACCGAACAGATGTCGGAAGGTCCTTCAGCTGGCTTAAAGATTAAAAGGAACAGATCTCAGGAGGGAAGTCCTAAGATCGCAAAACGAACTAAGCTCCATGCTACCGAAATGAGGCCTTTTAACGAGGTACTCAAGGATCAGCTGGTAGTGGCAGTTGTTGACCAGTCCCAGGAGGATGGCAGTATCACGCCCGCCAATTGGAGAAAGGTGGAAAGGGCCTTAACCACCATTTACCTGGATATCCTTGCAGAAAACCCAGGACCTGCTCCGACTTGTCGGGATGCGGGTTGGCACAGGAACCAGGTGAAACTGACTGCATGTGTGGATCAGAGATCTCTTCTGCTCTACAAGAAGGCAGTGGAAAGACTAGGCGAGGTATGGCCCGGAGCCAGCCTTGCTGTTAAAGCTAGAGAAGAAATCCCCTGTAGGCCAAGAGCCAGGGTGTGGATTCCTTCGGAGCCTAGCGATCCAAAGGTGATACTCCAGTTGTTGCAGGTTGGCAACCCAGATTTGCCAACGCACAACTGGAAAGTTGCTAAGCTCGAGGAGCCACGGGCCGACTACATGTCGGCCGTCATAATTCTAAACAGAGAGTCACTGACTGCGCTGGAAAAAACAAATGGTATGGTAAGCTATGGTTTCAGTGCAGTCACACTCAAAATCTACAAGAAGGATGCGGACAAGCCGGATGCTCCGGAATCTGAAGAAGCTGCAGGAAGCTCATCTGGGCTCCTCCAAGAGGGGAACAGCCTGGTGGAAACCATCTCTACAGATACGGAGTTGACAATGTCCTTGGAGTCATTAAGAAGAATCTCAGAGGACTTCACATCATCAGGGGAGGACTCTGATGATACATTGGTAGGGAAGGAAGTCTAAGAATGGTGACGTTCTTGCAGATTAACCTACACCACTCAAAGGCAGCATCAGCTGCTCTACTTTTAAAAATTGGAAAGGAAGGGACGGATATTGTCTTGATCCAAGAACCTTGGGTTGCTGGTGACCGGGTACTTGGACTCAAGACACCCTGTTATAGATTAATGCACACGGAACAAGAAGGTAGGGTTCGGTCGTGCATTCTCGTTAAAAATAATATAAATTGTTTTCTGCTATCGAATTTCAGCAATGAAGATGTGGCAGCGGTCAGCATTGAGGTCAATAAACGAAGCCTCTGGCTAATATCAGCCTACCTAGCCTATGATGCAGTGAACATTCCACCAGTCATTCTGGGTGAGGCAATTTTGGAGGCTCAGAAGCGCAAGGTTGGAGTCATCCTGGGGAGTGATGTAAATTCTCATCACACAATCTGGGGAAGTACGGACACAAATGAACGAGGTGAGTTACTCCTTGATTACATTCTAAGTACTAACCTTCATATATGTAACATAGGCAATAAGCCGACTTTTATAACTAGAAATAGACAGGAGGTATTGGATATTACACTCGTCTCAAACTTCTTGACGACTAGTCTATTAAATTGGAAAGTGTCGGAAGACCTCTCTTTTTCTGATCACTGTTATCTTCAATTTGAAATGAGCTTGGTCTTTCCGAACAGCCCTCTCTACAGGAACAGGAGGAAAACCGACTGGGATATTTTCAGAACTATTCTGGGAAATTCACTACCAGTGCAGGTGCCTGAACCTCCAAAAACTACGGTAGAACTCGATGGCTTAGTGGACGAACTGTCCAGCGCTTTTAATGAAGCGGTACTAGGCTCTTGTCCTCTTAGTAGGCCTAGGGGCAAATCTCGGCCACCTTGGTGGTCAAAGGAGATTCAACAAATACGTCAACGGTGCAAGAGACTCTTCAAAACAGCAAGGAAAACAAAAGCCGCTGTAGACTGGGACTCCTATAAGGAAGTCCTCAAAATTTACAAATATCAGCTAAGAAGCGCAAAGAACAGATCTTGGAGACTATACTGTGGTAAAATTCAGGAGACATCAGAGATGTCCAGGCTTCGCAAGGTACTATCTACTAGCCCTTCCATCCCAAGCTTCCTTCAAAGGCCGGATGGAGCATGGACCACAAATAGTATGGAATCGCTGGAACTACTATTGGAAACTCACTTCCCTGGTTGTTCCGAATCTGCACCTACTATATTAGAAGGTAAAAGGACTAGTAGCCTCGCAGGCCAAATTATTAGCAGAAGAAAGATTCTGTGGGCGATAAGCAGTTTTAAACCATATAAGTCGCCAGGACCTGATGGTATTATCCCTGCGGATATACAAAAAACTACGGATCTAACCATTCCCTGGTTAGAGGTAATTTTTAGAGGCAGCCTAGAACTATGTCACATTCCCAGTAAATGGACGGAAGTGAAGGTTGTCTTCATACCTAAGGCGGGAAAACGCTCACATTGCAGTCCCAAAGACCTTAGACCGATCAGCTTGTCTTCTTTCCTTTTCAAAATACTGGAAAGACAAATAGAAGCTCATATTAGAGGCACGATTATGCCGGAAAAGCTGTCCAAATCTCAACATGCTTATTGCAAGGGGAGATCTGTAGAAACTGCTCTTCATTCTCTCACATATTTTATTGAAAAATCTTTCGAATATGGAGACTACGCGATGGTAACCTTTTTGGACATTGAGGGAGCCTTTAACAACGTGCTAACAGGGGCTATAACTCGGGCACTTTCGAATCTAGGAGTGGAAGATTCTCTTAAGGACTGGATAGATCAGATGCTAAGAGGCAGAATCATAAATGCCAGTCTGGGGAAATCCTCCGCCAGAAGATTTGCAAGCAGAGGCACGCCGCAGGGTGGCGTACTGTCCCCCCTTCTCTGGAACTTGGTCATAAATGATCTATTGCTGAGGCTGGAGGATACTGGCTTCAAGGTGGTTGCCTATGCGGATGATGTCGCTATTGGCGTTCGGGGAAAATATCCCGGGACACTTAGCGAGCTTATTCAAAATGCTCTGGGCATTCTTTCACTATGGACCAATGGTTGTGGGCTAAATGTGAACCCACAGAAAACCGAATTGGTTCTCTTCTCTAGGAAATATAAAATTCCTCATGTCGATCCTCCTACTTTAAATGGTTTCAACTTGGCTTTTACAGGTGAAGCAAAGTTCTTGGGTCTCGTCTTAGACAGTAAATTAAACTGGAAACCGAATATTACGGAAAGGGTAAAGAAAGCTACGGTAGCGCTATACTCCTGCAAAAATGCAATTGGGAAAGGTTGGGGGCTGGATCCCCACATGGTCCTTTGGCTATACACAGCAGTAGTTAGACCCATTCTTCTGTATGGGGTAACAGTTTGGTGGCCTGCTCTGGACAAAACTGTCAACCTAAAGTTGTTGACAAAAGTTCAGAGAACAATCTCTCTGTGGATCAGTGGTGCAATGAGGAGCACATCCACTCAGGCACTGGAGACTCTGCTATTTCTAACTCCTCTAGATATCATGGGAAAACAGTGGGCAGCTAGCACTGCCATACGACTGAAATCCACCTTAATGTGGACCTGCAATAACACAGGGCACTCATCTATACTTTGTAACAAAGGGCTTCCCAAGACCACCGACTATACTGTCCCGTCACTATCTTTTGATAGAAAGTTCCGGACTATTATACCATCTAGAGAGGACTGGATGAGGGATACAGTTTTGGAACCAGGAGTTTTGAACTTCTTCACTGATGGTTCAAAACGGGATAGAGGAGTAGGGGCTGGGGTGTTCTGCGAGGAACTCATGTTAAACCTCTCCTTTCGTCTCCCTGACTACTGCAGCATTTTTCAAGCTGAGGTAACTGCGATAAAGGAAGTCGCGGACTGGTTGAGGTATAATGTAATATCGACTAGTGATATTCGCATATATACGGACAGTCAGGCAGCCATTAAAGCGCTTCAATCACACCTTCTCACGTCGAAAGTAGTCCAGAGCTGTCTCTCATCTCTTAACGAGATGACAGATCAGTTCAACATCCATACCATATGGGTGCCAGGACATTTCGTTAGTACGGGGAACATGAAAGCCGATGAACTGGCTCGACGTGGTACAACGGACCACATTTCAAAAAGCAAAAAGGATATTGAAATTCCTCTTGCGGTATGTAAACTGCTGCTTCAGGAGGAAGCCAGTAAGTTGACGAATGACAGATGGTCAAATAGTACCTCATGCGTAATAACTCGGCAAATCTGGCCAAAGTTGAACTTGGCGAGATCCAAACAGCTGATCTCACTTCAGCGGAGTCAGATCAGTGTGGTTGTTGGAGTGATTACGGGGCACTGTCTCATAGGCAGACATGCAAGTAGACTTGGTTTCTTCTCACATGACTACTGTCGTAGTTGCGAGGACGAAGAGGAGGAAGAGACAGTACTTCATCTTCTTTGCACCTGTCCTCGTCTGGCACGAAACAGACTGAATCTTCTAGGGGCACACCTTTTCAACGACCTGGCGGAGCTCAGCGAGAAGGACGTCAGGAGTATCCAGCGCTTCATAGCAAGTTCAAAGTGGTTTCAATGAGTTGGAGGAAAAATTTTTAATTTGTGGTATGGCTACGGACCTTTTTGTGTCTATGCCTGGTCCTGGTGGACCGCCACCCAAACCTAACCTAACCTATGATGGAACTTGGCTATTTCTTAACCTATTATGATGAAAGTCTACATGTGTAATGGAAATGGGAATCTAAAATGAGTTTTGGATGAAGTTCTGAAACATGGCCAAGTAGGATGGAACTTGGTTATTCCTTACTCGATTATTATGAAATTTGACATGTGCGGTGTAAATGTGATTCTAATTGGATGAAGTTCTGGAATATGGTCAGTTACACGGTTAGAAATATCAGTATAATTTTGTATCCATACTACTTTCGGTATAAAGTTCTAGAATACGATTTTTTGCGTTTAATTGGATGCCTGTACCCATGTTACTGAAGCTTTTGACCTGTTTGGCTGTTGTTGTATAAGTAAATATACATATGTTGGTTAAAATAGAAATCAATACTGTCAAAACTGTAACAACTTTATGACACAGGTGATTGCTATACCCATTGAAGACACCAAAGACCAAAGTTCTGATCATCTCGTGAGGTTTCAGCCCTTTATATTTTAGATCTTTAAAATTAATAAAAAAAAGTTTGTTAGGTATAATATATAAAATTGAATTAAATAAATTAAAACGAATAAAATAAAACTTTCTCTACATAAATTTAACTTTATTTTAATTTATGATTGTTCTTTTGCATTTCGAGAATACAACATTCAAGAAATTCTTCGGCAATATTCTAAAATTCGATATTATAAAACAGAATCAAAAATTTTGATCGATATTTTCTTTATTCGATATTTTAATTTGGCGAGATTTTAGCACTACCCCTTGATTAACAGTGTCACTTTTTATAAAAATATTTTGAAACTGTTATAAAATAAATTATTTTTAAGTAATAATTATTAAAAATAAAACGTAAATGTTTTAAATTCCAAAGTCAACGCAGCCGGTATGAAAAGCACTTAAATATGTTGATGTTGTTGGGTCAAAACTAACAAAGACTAATAAAGATATTATTGTTTGTTTTTAAAGTTCTTTTTATCGACATTTAACCGAGCTTAAAAACCACAAACCACAAAATTTATTGTATTGTTAATGTTCGGTGCATATAATTTGATGCGAAAAAAGACTTTGGAATATAGTTATCTTTTTTAAATTGTAAACGAAATTTTTCAATTTAACGTCAAAGTTGTGTGGAAAATGTATCTTATCCCGAGCAGCTTACCAAGCTAAATCGTGCAAAATGTTTACAAATTTCTTAACCTATAGGCGGCTAAATAAAATTGACAAAGTTATTAGTAAACCATTTACTTAACCCTTTGGAGACGAGTGGTGCCTCTTAGTCACCACGCAATATAGTAATGAAACAACATGAGTGGTGCCTCGTGCCTCTCATTCACCTTGCAACAAGAGAGAACAAAATACAATGGATTACCGTTATTTTTTTTCTGTGCCCATGTATGAAAAATAGATTTAGCAAATGCTTTTATTTTGATCAGTTTAATTGCGCCCTTCTCTTCTAGGAAGATTTATTATTTTAAAATGTTTTAAGTGATGATATGATATTAGTAGCGGTGATGATGAATTTAACATTTACCTTGTCGGAACCAATACAGATAACAATTTTATTTATACAAGTGATATTGATGAGAGTGAAGAAAGTAATCAGAATGGTAGTAAAAGAAAACGGAAAATTAGAGTCATTGATAGTGATACCAATAGTGATTCTGATTCAGCAGGATGTAACATAATCAGTGAAAATTGCAAACCGAATCAATTTCCAAAGTAGAAATAGAACTACAGGTCCACATGTTGCCGCAAGTGTAACTGACTGAACCGATTCACTTCCATAAATTATTTTTTCCGGATGAGCTGATTACAAAAAATCGTTGTGGCAAACATGGCAAGAGAAGAATTTTTAGCATTTATTCCAGTAATTTTGAGTATGGGAACAATGCCAGCAGCAAAAATTAGCGAATACTGGTCAACGAATGAAAGCAGTTACATTCCATTTTATTTCAACACATTTATACAAGCGACAGATTTAGTCAATCTGGATGCTGCACCTGAAAACCATTTCAACAGAAACACAAAATATTAGAACTCGTATACAACGAGTAAGTTTATTCCTAAAATATATAAATTCAAAATTTTTGGATTTCTATGTACCGAGAGAGAATATTAGCGTTGACGAATCAGTGGTAAAATTTCTTTTATTCCCTATAATCCGCAGAAACCAACAAAATGGGGATTAAAGGTTTATGTTATGTGTGATTCAAAAACTGGATTTATTTGCGGTATCCTACCATATTATGGTAGTATTACGAATTGACCAACGTTGTTAGATAAAATTTCCGATGGCCAAGGGTATCATATGTTTACAGATAGATACTACACAAGTATTGTTCTAGCCGGAGAAAAAATCACAGCCTGGAAGGATAAGCGTATTATTACGATATTAACAAACTGGAATAATGCTGTATTCACTTCTGTAAAAAGGTTTCAACGTGGTGGTGCTGAAATTATAATACAAAAACCAAATGCTGTCATAAATTACAACAAATTCACGAGAGGCGTCATATAGCCGATCAATATACAACAACGTATCGTTTTCTGAGAAAATCTCTCAAGTGGTGGCGTAAACTCTTTTTCTGGAGATTGGAAATTTGTGTAATTAATTCCTACATATTATACAAAGAAGTTAAAAGAGAAAGGAGGGAGCGTCCTTTGATTTATTTAAAATACGTCAAGTTATTGGTCGAACAATTAAGAGGAGACTTTCACGAAACTCGTCTACAACCACCGAAACAAATGACCGACTGAATGGAAAGCTTGATACTATACTTGTAGGCAAGAAAAGTGAATGTAAAGTCTATTCTGAGAGAACTACACCAGGCAGAAGGCACCAAACAACATATTTTCCTGACACGTGCACTGATAAGCCCCGAATGCATCTTGAAGAATGCTTCATCAAATATGATACCAAAAAACTCTATAAGAAATAAAAATTCAAAAATGGACATTATTGTGTACAAAACACTATATTACAATTACAAATTACATGTTTAGATATATTTTTCTATTCAAAAATGCATTTGTTCTATTTTAACTTAAACTTCACAAAAAGTATGTACTCTTGTTGCTGGTACGCCTAACAAAAAATGTTCTCGAGTCCAAAGGTATTTGTTAACGCCACATCTTTACAGACGAATATCTCGTTATGGTGATTCCAAATAAATCCAAAATCAAACTAGAATTCCAATCTAGTGCTATAGTGTTAATACTGTATTTATGTGTACCAATTTTTGTGTACATTACTGTTGCAAACTTTGCTGAACAATATCAGCTGTCATTTAACGTAAATCTAAAAAAGTTAAGAAATATTACATTTTCTTATTATAAACTAATTATGTATACTTAACTTAAATTAACGTAATAATCTCTTATTGTTTTGAAATTATTGTTTAGTAGAAATACTTTGTTTATTTATCTTTTTAACAAACCAAAACAAAATATTTACTTGTCATCAAGAAAAAAAAGATTGACATTTCATGTTGCTCGTCTAACTGACGACAGTGATCCCTACGAATCAACATTGTAATTATAAGTGTTATAATTAGTACTAAAATCTATGTAATGAGGTTTACAACAATCTGAAAATGATGACTACTTGAACAGCGGTCGAATAGAGACATATTAATAAAAAATATAAGTTTTGTAACGAAATTGTAGTTATTATTACCAAAAGAAATTGTAATCAGTGAACGTGTCGTGCAAATCACAAAGCCAAATTGGTTTATATTTGAGAATCAAAAGGTGCAGTTGTGGAAAACATTCCAATTTGTGTTTTGTCAGTGCTTACAATTGTTGTTTGTTGTTTTTTTTTTTCGGCTGAATTTAATTCAGTCCCGACCATGGTAGCAGAGCGTAGTTTAACGAAACAGTGTTAATAACGGTTAAGAAAACGGTAAACCGGTGCGTGTAAAAAAAAAAAAAAAAAAAAAAAACAGTTAAGTGAAGTGGCGTGGTCGATCTGAATACGGTTTTTTGAAGGTCGAATTACATGTGCTTATCGTGAATTAAATAAGAAAATATAACGGAACAAATTTACAAACTATAATTAATAACGAAGAATCGAGTGTAACGAGGTGGTTTAAACGATTTTGTAATTATCATATTGAATGTGAATTTATCGTTTCACATATATTATACAATTAAATTAAACACAACAATATGGCGGATAAAAAAGCTAAGGTTCTTACTGCTCAACGTCAAATCCTTGAAGCCAAGCTAAAACGAGTTCATGAATTTGCGAAAAACTTGCGTAACGATGAGATTATGGAGGCAGTTAATATTCGCCTAAAAGATTCGCGGGAAATTATAATTGAAATCAAGGATCTGGACATGGATTTACTTAAATTAAACCCCGAAGAACCAATTGATGCAACAGCGATAGAAGTTATTTATTACGATATAGAAACAAAGTTAGGCTCGTGGTTGAGGAAGTATGGCAGTTCTAGCGCCGACAACGCTAATGAAACACTAAATGCATCACAAGTCATACACTGTCATGAACCTCGTTTACCCAAAACTGTAATACCTGTATTTGATGGTAATTACATGGATTGGCCAAGCTTTTACGATCTTTACTGCTCTAATTTTCACGATCGTCCCAATCTAACGCCGAGCCAGAAATTTCAGTATCTTCGAGGCTATTTAAAGGGAGAAGCAAGCAATCTGATCAAGCACCTTCCAATAACTGATGCGAACTATTTGGAGGCGTTTGATAAATTACGTGAGCGATACAGCCGTAAGAAACAAATTGTGAATTCGTACATAGGTTCGTTTCTGGATCAAAGATCTGTTCAAACGCCCACTGCGAACTCACTGAGACAACTTATGGATAATTCCGATGAAATATTGCGAGGTCTCAAGGCGTTAGGTTCGGAAGCGGAGTCGAGAGATCCATGGATTATTCGGTTGCTATTGAATAAGTTGGATGGATGTACAAGGGAGAAATGGGCAGATGAAACCAAAGGCGATGATTTTCCGACCATCAAGAAATTGTTTGATTTTCTACAAGGACGAATAGATGCATTGGAAGATGTAAAAACGTTCCACAACTTTAAAAAGCTATCTGATACAAAACCACAACCAATTCGTGGACATTTATCAGCAACCAATATTATGTGCCCGTGCTGTCAACAGGATGAACACAAGTTATATCTGTGTGATCAATTTAAACAAAAACCAATCAATGAACGACGTGAGTTCATTCAATCTGATCGAAGATGTTTCAATTGTCTGAACATCAACCATTCTGTTTTCAATTGCTTGTCAAAGAAACGGTGTACCAAATGTAAGAGAAAACATCATACGTTGCTGCATCCTGAACCAGAAACCTCAAAGGACCAGCAAAATCAGCCAATCGCGAGTATACCAGCAGCCCAGACACATGTTAGCGAAATAAATCCAACCGTTCCAGAAATTTCTTGTGCGGGTCAAGAAATGGGTAGTCAAACCATACTACCTACCGCGATTGCGCGTTTTTCAACGCTTAATAGTCAAACAATTGGTAAATGCCGAATATTACTGGATTCTGCTTCGCAAGTTTCGTTTGCATCGGAAGCTTTTGTACGACGATTCAAATTGCCAACTATACAGAGGAGAATTCCAGTCGCAGGAATTGGTGGAACATCAGCGGGTGCAACAAAGGGCTATATACGTTTACAGCTAATGAACGAGGACGATGAGAAAATTGTGACAGTTAACGCCTATGTATTACCAAAGGTGACGGCCAAGCTGCCTCATCAAGAATTTTGTTGGGGAAACAAGACATATTTCAAACATATTCAGTTGACAGACCCGTATTTCAACGTGCCTAGCGAAATTGATTTATTAGTAGGGGCAGATCAATTTTTCAACATTCTGGAGGACGGACAAATGAAAAATGAGCAACACGAAATAATTGCTCAAAACACAAAATTCGGCTGGGTAATAGCGGGAAAACCTCCTGTTGAAGTAAACAATCATTCGATAACAAGCTTACATTCTTTGGAAAATATAGAATCATATTTACGAGCAATGTGGGAAACTGAAGCAGTGCCAAATCAAATACCCCTAACCAGTGAAGAAAACAGATGTGAAAATTTTTACACTTCTACCACAACTAAGAGCGAAGAGGGCAGGTATATTGTAAGACTTCCATTTCGAGAAGAGCCGACTACGTTGGGAAACTCAATCGGCTTAGCAATCGGTCGATTACGCTCTCTCGAGAGGAGATTTACTACTGATGCCCAATTTGCGGAGATGTACCGAAAATTCATGAATGAATATCTTACGCTAGGACATATGAGACGAATAAAATCAAGTGAAAGTAAGCAATCCGGGTACTATCTACCGCACCATGGTATTTTAAAGGCGACAGGTGGGGATATTAAAATGAGAGTAGTCTTCGATGCTTCGGCAAAGAGCTCAACGGGTAAATCACTCAATGACGTGTTAATGGTCGGTCCCACAGTGCAGTCCTCATTGTACTCCATACTGGTGAGGTTCCGTACTCATAAATTTGTATTTACTGCAGATCTCCAAAAAATGTATCGGCAGATCGTAGTAGCACCTGAGGATCGTAAATGGCAAAAGATTGTATGGCGAGATTCACAACATAATCCAATTGAGCACTTCGAGCTTATCACCGTTACATACGGCACAGCTGCGGCGCCTTTTCTCGCTACACGAACAATTAATCAAATTGCAATGGACAACCGAACTAAGTATCCATTAGCAAGTCGTGAAATTCTAGAAAACGTATATGTGGACGACATCATGACAGGGGCGAACACGGTAGTAGAATTGTGCAAGTTGAAGAAAACCATCGAAAAGATATTTCAACAAAGTGGGATGACACTGGGAAAGTGGGTCTCTAATTGTCCAGAAATTTTAGAAATGTTGTCTCCGGCTCAAATTAGTAACACCATAGAAATTAAAGAACGATGCGATGCCGCAAAGGTACTTGGATTGTGCTGGAATCCTATACAAGATGTATTAACCTTCTCCGCACAATTTGAATCGAACATAAAATATACAAAACGAACCCTACTGAGTGAAGCAAGTCGTGTATTCGATCCACTCGGCCTTGTGGCACCTTGCATAGTACCGATCAAAACCTTATTTCAGCATTTATGGAAGACTAAATTGGATTGGGATGAAGAGCTTCCCAAAGAGTTAAAGGATCAGTGGACAAATATACGTGAAGATATCTCAGATCTATCATCCATCACCATACCGAGATGGCTCTCAATCACTAGCAACATGGAGTTCGAGATCCATGGATTTTGTGACGCTAGCGAAGCAGCATATGGAGCTGTCTTTTATTCAAGACATATTAGTGAATTCAAAGAGTGTACGGTTTCTTTAATCACAAGTAAATCAAAGGTGGCACCTGTAAAGTATTTAACCATTCCTAAGTTGGAGCTTTCAGCAGCTGTGTTGCTTGCTAAAATGTGGAATGTGTTGAAAGAGGATCTGAAGTATGTAAAAATACGGTCAGTAACTGTATGGACTGACTCATCAATTGTATTGGATTGGTTGTCATCTACCAACAAGATCAAGGATGTGTTCGTGAGAAATCGAGTGGCTGCAATACTCGACGTTTTGAGCAGAGAACACTGGAACCATATTAAGTCGGAAAACAACCCAGCTGATATTTTATCACAGTCAATTGGTCAATTGTAATCTTTGGTGGAGAGGCCCTTCGTATTTGAATGATCCCAATAAGACGTGGCCGACGATAATATCCGTAGTGGAAGACGCGTATGCCGGAACCGTATCAACACAAAGAGAAGCAGATTGGCTCACCAACGTATGCAACAGAGTGTCCAGTTTTTTTAAAATCGTAATGATAATCGCTCGAGTTCAACGATGGTTTAAGAATGCCAAAATACCAAGGGAATTACGAAGTTTTAAAATATCCGTGCAAGACATATCATTCGCAGAGTTAGTGTTAATACAACGGCTTCAGGAAGAATACTTTCATGAAGAAATTGCACAGTTAAAGACAGGTACAGTGATTAAACGCAATTCAACAGTAAAGAATTTGAACCCATTCTTAGACGTTCATCATGTAATGAGAGTGGGCGGTCGTATTAGTAATTCGATAGTAAATTTTAATACAAGTCATCCGATCATTTTGCCGCGTGAATCGTCCGTAGTGAAGAAATTCGTCGAGGAATACCACATACAATATCGCCATGCTGGTCCAACGTTGCTGAGCAACATATTAAAACAAAAATATTATATAATGGGAGGGCGTAAGTTAACGAGATACGTAGCCCAAAAATGTATACAATGTTGTCGAGCAAGGCCAACCTTACAAATGCAGCTAATGGCAGAGTTACCCGCAGCACGAGTACAATTTCAAAAACCGTTTGCGCAAGTTGGAGTGGATTACGCCGGTCCTTTCAGTGCATATCACGTACGACGGAGAGGGCAAAGGTCAGTGAAAGTTTACGTTTGTCTTTTTGTCTGTCTTGCTACTAAATCCGTCCATATTGAGTTGGCGAGTGATATGACGACGAAGGCATTCTTGGGAGCATGGAAACGTATGACAGCAAGAAGAGGTTGTTGCAGCGATATTTACAGCGATTGTGGGTCAAATTTTATTGGCGCAAGTCGGCAGTTGAAGGAATGGCATAACATGTTAAAAGAAAATTCTAATTTAATTGCTTCTTTTCTTTTAAGACAAAAGGTTACTTGGCATTTTAATCCGCCTAGCGCCCCACATTTCGGTGGTCTGTGGGAGGCAGCGGTCAAAAGCTTCAAAACTCATCTGAGACGAGTAATAGGAGACAATATACCTACCATAGAAGAATTTCATACCTTGATAGTCGAAATCGAGGGAATCCTCAATTCAAGGCCGTTGTGTCGTGGTGAAGGAGATGTCGACGTGTTAACACCAGCGCACTTTTTGATTGGGCAACCAATTACGAATTTACCAGAACATCACATACCAACCAAAACCATCAATAATAATGACAGGTGGAAAATGGTGCAACAAATGGCACAGCACTTTTGGTCACGCTGGCACCGCGAGTATTTGGTAACCTTACAACATCGCTACAAGTGGCAACATAAAGACAGAAACGTTGAGGTTAACGATATCGTTATAATAAAAAATGAGAATACTAGTTCAACGAGATGGCCATTGGGGCGAGTAATATGCACTCATCCTGGTGCTGATGGCATGGTACGTGCAGTAACACTCTCTACACAAGGAGGTAACATTAAGCGACCGATTCATAAATTATCGATACTACTGTCAAGTGAATCAAATGATTCACGGGAGGCGGGATGTTAACGCCACATCTTTACAGACGAATATCTCGTTATGGTGATTCCAAATAAATCCAAAATCAAACTAGAATTCCAATCTAGTGCTATAGTGTTAATACTGTATTTATGTGTACCAATTTTTGTGTACATTACTGTTGCAAACTTTGCTGAACAATATCAGCTGTCATTTAACGTAAATCTAAAAAAGTTAAGAAATATTACATTTTCTTATTATAAACTAATTATGTATACTTAACTTAAATTAACGTAATAATCTCTTATTGTTTTGAAATTATTGTTTAGTAGAAATACTTTGTTTATTTATCTTTTTAACAAACCAAAACAAAATATTTACTTGTCATCAAGAAAAAAAAGATTGACATTTCATGTTGCTCGTCTAACTGACGATAGTGATCCCTACGAATCAACATTGTAATTATAAGTGTTATAATTAGTACTAAAATCTATGTAATGAGGTTTACAACAATCTGAAAATGATGACTACTTGAACAGCGGTCGAATAGAGACATATTAATAAAAAATATAAGTTTTGTAACGAAATTGTAGTTATTATTACCAAAAGAAATTGTAATCAGTGAACGTGTCGTGCAAATCACAAAGCCAAATTGGTTTATATTTGAGAATCAAAAGGTGCAGTTGTGGAAAACATTCCAATTTGTGTTTTGTCAGTGCTTACAATTGTTGTTTGTTGTTTTTTTTTTCGGCTGAATTTAATTCAGTCCCGAACAGTATTTAAACTTCGACCTTTTTTATAATTAAAAATCAAAATCAGTTTTTTATTTTATTTTATTTTATTTAAATTTTATTTTGTTTTAAAAAATGAACCGTATTTCATAATGTTTATGGTTACATCATATATTTGTACCTTCACCATGTTAGCGTTTTGTCGAGACTCCATCTTTATTTTGCTTTTATTATATAAATATATAATATTTTTAGTAGGGATACAAAACAAAATTAGTATTGCCAAATGCCAAATAATAATTCATCCGTCAACCGCCATCTACGGTTGAACATTCCAACCAAAATTATTGTTGGGTGATAAAATCTCACAGATGGACCCCAATTTCAAAACATTTTTGTAACCCAATTAAATTCAAAAGGGATAAGCAGAATTCTAAACAATGGTATAATGCGAATGATCTAGTGATCAAAGTGACGATCATGACTCTAAATATGTATATATTTCGTAAGAGCTGAGAGTGAATAAAATTTTCAAACGAGGTTGTTCTTTGAAAACGTAATGTTTTAAAGATTTTAAAGATCTTTGATCAACTAATTACATATTCAGTTGAAAATATATAAAGCAGAATGCTTTGCAACGTGACCTCGTTTGTGTACATTTTTTCTATAATTAAGCCTAATTTGTATTTTGAGACGATTCTAAGTATAGATATTACATAATTTTGAACTTTCGTGAAATTTATTTCAAAATATCTATCTGTCTGTCCCAAGTATAATTTGGACCAACCGTTACACATGATTTTGTAAACCACTGTAAGCATGTTGCCTATTTTTTGGTAATTAAATAGCTTAATAACATTATTTGTTCTACTAAAATCCGTGAATTATAGATTTTGAGTTTTCGTTGATCTCAACGAATGATACGTTTACAGAAAGCATAAAACAAGGAATTATTCAACTCAATACTAACAGCCTTACTTAAGTACGACAATGTAATATGAATTGAAAGAGCCTTTAGAAACGTGACTAACTTAATTAATTGCATATGAACGTATATCCTGAGTACATAAGTGTTATTCCACATATAGAATTCTGTTTTATTAGCAATTTACAATTTTGTGTGTCACATTTACGGAAAAAGAACTAACAAAAAAAAAGTGTAGGTACTCGTATGTTTTTAATTAAATTCTACACAGTATTCGTGTTCTCAAATATCATTGTACACATTGAAATTTTATATTATACAAGAGTAGCTGGCACAAACGTTTTGATGTGGGGAATATCTACGCGTACAACACGAGGAGGCGCAGTTTTATTGTAATTTTTTTATTATTAAAATAATTTACAAAAAAAAAAAAAAAAACTTCCAACCCAACGTGATACCGATAATATTGTTTTCTTCGTTTATTATAAAAATAGTCGTTATTGTAATTTATTTATGACTATGTGTGTGTGTGCTTCCCGCTCTATAAATAACCACTTCGATGGATATTTACAGAATATGCAACTGACAATAATTTTAATGAGACAAAGTGCAGCCAGTAAATCATCGAATCATTAAAATTCATTCACACTATTATACTAAAATTAATTCAGTTAAGAATTTTAAGTATTTTGATGTTCTCGAGAATTAATTAAAATTAACCCTCTCAAACGCCTTGTACAATATATTGTACATCAACTTTCATCGCTTCTACCAACCGTAATGTTTAATTTGTGTCTCATTTCTCTTGTGGGATCGTTATCTTATGTATTTATGTTCATACTACAGTTTTATGAGCAATGCCATATCATAGCAGTGCATAGTTGTGCTACGTATTTTGTTTTTGGGAAGTAGGCCAATTTTAAATGGCGTTTGAAAGGGTTAAAGAAAAACAAAAAAGTTAATCTGCGGGAGATGAAATGAATTCGTTTATTTTTAATGAATGATTTTTATTTTTAGGTTATTTTTAGCAAACACATTCTTGTACACCAATAACAAAATGTTTATATTTTTGGATAAAACAACATTTAATATTTTTTATTTTTTATTCGATGCAGAAAGAATGGCTAGAAATACAGTTAGTAAAGTGTTTCAGGACCAATCGTTGGACGGCGTTTATCGTCAAAATCACTTTATAGAATTTGAGCACAATCATCTTATTACTGATCATATTTTTCATAACATACATATAAAAATTAAAATTATTTGTCAATCATTTCATATTTATAGATCGTGATAATAGTTCTATATACTATCGTTAATGGATAAAAAAGGTAATTTTACTGAAGAAGAAGTCTCAATTCATGCAACCGTAAACAAACTAACCGAAACGATCCAAACTTTCATGATGATGATGTCAAAAACCAAAAATGACTATCCTAAAAATAGCTATTTGGAATGATTCACAGCATAAAGCTGAGTTACAAGCCTTTCTCATGGAGCATAGTATAGATATCATGCTTATATCAGAAACACGCTTCACGAATAAAACTTTTTTTTAAATTAACGGATATTCAGTATACGACACTCAACACATGGACGAAAAAATACACGGTGATACTGCCGTCTTGATAAAAAAAACAGCTCTACGTACACAGCAAGTATGAAAAAGCAACTAATATTTACCTAGAAGAATGGTCTGGAAAACGTGTAATATCGGCCGTTTACTGCCCTCCAAAACATACAATTAAAAAACAGCAATTTATCGATTATTTTAACCGGCTGGGCAATAAATTTCTTGCGGATGGCGATTACAATGCTAAACATGTGTAATGAGGATCGAGATTGTCTACACCAAAAGGCAAACAACTTTACGCAGCTATAGAGGAGCAGTCTCTGGATTATTTATCTGCTTGGCCCACGGGTCAAAAGAAAGTTCCTGATCTATCTAATTGACTTCTGTGTAACTAAAGGCATTCCACGTACGTGGAATCAATTGCTATGATCTGTCTTCCGATCACTCCGACGTCCTAAGGACAGAAATTCCGAAACGGCTTACAAACAAGCGAACCAATTGGGATCAATGCAGGAGACTAGTCGAAAAACATTGTCTACTAAATATTCCTCTTATCACACTAGCAGATATTGATACGGCAGCAGAAAAGTTAAAAGATACCATGGCGTTGTTTTGTCAGCTGAAAAGGCTACACACGTCATAAGTAGTTTTGAAAAAGTTACTATACTGCCACATAATATTCAGGAACTTACCCAGAAAAAGCAAAAAATGCGCCGTCAATGGCAATAAACAAAATCACCATTATTAAAAAGGAAATTAAATCGATCTATTAAGACTCTAAGATTTGCTTTGCGGGAAGAAGAAAACCCCAGAGCGCCCAGAATTATTTAAGTGAACTTTCGGCAACCGAAGGGACAGGCTACTCTTTGTAGAAGTCAACAAAAAATTTAGAAAGGCCAATAAACTCGAATCCACCGATCAGACTTCCAACTGGGGATAGGGCGAAAAGCGATGAAGAAAAAGCCAATGCTTTTGCTGCTCATCTAACGACAGTATTCGCACCACAGAAGGAAACAAATACTTTCGTGCTACACGAGCAAATCGATAATGGATTGTCTTTTAAACCTATAAAGTATAATTGGGCATTGCACCAGAGCATGATCTTATTACTGGAAAAATGAAAAGGGAATTGGCAGACAATTGCATAAAACTAAAAACAATCATATTCAACGCGATCTGCGAACCGGTTATATTCCTCAAAAATGGAAGGTATCGGTGATCAGATCACAGTGATTCTTGAGCCTGGAAAAAATTAAACACAAATTCCATCATATCGTCCAATAAACATGCTGCCCACAATATCCAAGCTATTCGAAAAAATATTATTAAGGAAATTGAAACCAGTGTTAACAGTGCGCCATATTATTCCAGACCATCAATTTGGGTTTCGAAATCAACATAGTACCATAGAGCAAGTACACAGAATTGTTAATGCAATCAAAAGAACCTTCGAGGAAAAGAAATATTGTTTTGGTGTCTTCTTGGATATCGCTCAAGCCTTTGATAAAGTTTGGCACGATGGACTAATTTACAAAATTAAAGAACTTCTACCTAAGTAATTTCACTCAATCATGGGAAACTGTCGTCTTGAAAGGCAATACATGGTTAAAAAAATAGTGCAACTATTTGCTTTTACGATATAAACGCAGGTGTCCCACAAGGCAGCGTCCTAGGACCAATATTATACTTAATAAAATAATCACAAATCCTCAAGGGACACCTCACTTCAATGGACAACTGTTTTGGTTCGGTCGATGTCCGTTGTAGTGAGGTTTCTCTGTTTATACATATTTTAGTTCAAATAGACAAAAATTATATAAGTTTAACACAAACCTACACAAAATTTAACAAAAAAAAAATTTTTAAAATGAGCACATTTTTCTGACGTAGGACTCCGGTAGGAGACACATTAGGTGATTTTACCCATACCTGTTTTTACGACGCTCACTCCTTGGCTTCTATAAACGCACTGTAGCTGGCCTAAGAGGGGGATATCTAATCCACTGGCCCGATGGTTGAAAGACCACGCGTTCCAAAATAGCGCATTAAAAAAATGACCTGGGTTAATTTAACCAAAAACAAAACAAAATTTTTGTTTGTTCAAAATTATTAGAGAATTTAATAATTGTAATAATAACAATAAACATAATATAATATTTGTATTAATATTGGTGTAAATGGGTGTATCTTTCGGTTTTCGTTATTTTTTCGTGAGTTTTGTTTTTGCTTTCATTCCACAATTTAATGCATTTAGTTGAGAAATTTACAACAACAATTGCACGTGACAGGAGTGAAATAATTCGAATTAAAAATTTGAGTTATTTAATTAGAGCTCGGAACAAAAAAAATACGTAACCATTTGAATGAAAAACAGGAGAAGTACCAACATAGAATACAAAAATTAAATCGAGAAAATAAATCGTGGCTTATTTTCTTAAAAAAAAAATAATTCCAAAATAATTCGAATTAAATTTTTCTCAACAAAATACGCTATAATGGAAAATTTTACTCATGGCCGGTCTCCACTTGTATTTATCTCTTGACAAAAATAAAATCTAGTCCATTATTTTTCTCGTGATAATTTTTAGTACATTTTGCAAAATACATACACAAAAATGGTTTTGGGCATGCGCATTGAAATTTTGTCAAGAGAGGAAAAGATCAAAATTTCAATATTTTTGTCATGACATGACGTTGTGCCAATTGAGCATAAATTGTTTTTTATGCTCAATTTCGTGTTATTTTATGTTGAAAATTTTGACAACCAAAATTAAATTTTCATGTTTTTTGGGAAAATCGTAGCCTTTTAATAAATTTTAGGTGAAAATAAAATAAAATAAAATAGAAATTGTCTTGTTAAATTAAAACATACACTCTACGAATTAATTCACCGTACGATCTATAAAATTGAATTTTCGAATTGGCTTTTGAAGCAAATAAATCCTGCTTACTGTAAATTTAAAAGGACAAAAAATACAGACAAAACTAATATAAATTTAGTTTATTAATCTACTTTTCAAGGCCGAAAATAAAAAAACTTTACATTTGTATTCCTTTTTTTGCGAACAAATTCATCGTACGGTTGTTGTTTTTATCTAACAACACCGTGCATCTTTTGTTTTTTTCAATAGTTTTGTGATAGAATAGTTCAGTATATTGTAAGACAATAAAGCTACCGGTACATAAAACACCTTTTATCATTTTGAAGGCCACGCGAACAGAAAGCAGTATTGACTTCCAAAAAGTCGGTACCAATAAGCATTTGGAAGGAAAACCGTTATCTTCCAAGTCCAAAGTTAACAAAAAAATCAAAATCGTCATGCACATTATAGAAACATATAAAAATACTAGTAGTGTTGAATAATTAAAAAGAACTGGTCGGCCGCATACTCTTACCGAGAAGGAATAAATGGTAGTATGGCGTTGTGTGCGCAAAGAACAGCGAATATTTAGTTCAATATTGCTAACAATGCTACACCAGAACTATGGAGCAGATGTATGTTAACGTACAAACCAGAAAACATTAAACAGGTACCGGTAATTTTCCAGAATAGTCAGAAAAAAACACTTATTAGTGAGGTAATTAAAAAGAAACGCATTGAGTTCGCTAAATCACACCTGGATGCTGAATTTTCATTCTGGAAAGAAGTGATATTTGCCGGTGAAATTAAGTATAATATATTTGGATATGATGGACCATCATAAGTATGGCGCAAGAAGCGAACAGCAATGGAAACAGCAAATCTTCGTGGTACGGTTAAAAACGCTGGAGGAATTGTACTCAGTTTGGGGGTGGTTATTAATTAAATTTTTTTTTTGTGTTGAATAATGATTAAACTAATCGTACGATGAATTTGTTCGCAAAAAAGAAATACAAATGTAAGCTTTTTTATTTTTCGGCCTTGAAAAGTAGATTAATAAACTAAATTTATATTAGTTTTGTCTGTATTTTTTGTCCTTTTAAATTTACAATAAGCAGGATTTATTTGCTTCAAAAGCCAATTCGAAAATTCAATTTTTTAGATCGTACGGTGAATTAATTCGTAGAGTGTACATAAATAATAAATTGTGGAATATAAAATAATATTCCAAAAATTATTTTAATCGAAAAAATGGAGGTGTGGCCAACACACGACTTTCTTTTACGAACAGAGAATTTTGAAAAACTTTTATAATTCAAATTTCCCGCAAACTTAATTAAGATTGTTTTTATTATTTCATGTTTTCTGTAAATTGTATATTTTTGAAATATTTGCAAAATAAATTTTCTGTTTTACGGAATCTGGGAGCTGGGAACTGGGACCCCAAAATTTATGTAAAAAGTTTAAACATGAAGTTGCAGTTTGATTGCTTAAACCATTTGGACTACAAATTGACAGTCATATGTATATACCAACAGACACCACTTCAAAACTCAATTTTTTGAACTCATTAGTACACACGTAAAAGAAATAAAAGGTGATATTTATGAATTTAAATTTTTTCTTTTAATTTTTTGGAATTTGTATTAGTGATTTTTTGTAAATCTTATACTTTTTAAAATATGTGCAAAACACATTTTCGGGCCGAGAGTGGCCACTTCCGGTTGACCGATTTGGCAATTTAACATACATGTAGGCTAAATATTTTTATAACATACAGTACGTCACTGAAGTGTGCAAATTAATTATAATTAGCATAATTGGGCTAATACACACAATAATTAAAATGACAAATGCAAGAACTGCTGTAACTCCTTGTAAAAAAGTGTGGGGGGGGGGGCAGGAGTTGCGAAATATTATTGCAATTATAAAACGATATATATATACTTATGTAAGTATTACAAACCCTAATAAGTCGTTAAAAAAGTTAAGAAAATTCCACATTCAATTATGTAATATTTGCATTAAAAACCGGAAGTATGTTACTGTAGTGTGCAAATTAATTATAATTAGCATAATTAGGCTATATATACACATATATTTATGTGTTGGCAAAACAATATTTAATTTTTTTTTTATAAAATTTTTAAATTGTTTTTAAATTTTTTTTTTAATTTTTAATTTTAATTTTTTTAATTTTTAATTTGTTTATTTTTATTTTTTTTTGATTTTTGGAAACATTTTGTATTAGTAATTTTTTGTAAACCTTATACTTTTTAAGATATTTGCAAAACAAATTTTCTGGCCCAAGGGAGTGGCCACTTCCGGTGGACCGATTTGAAGTAAAATTCACTGGGACCTCCCAATTTATCCAAAAAGCTTAAATCTGAAGTTTCAGTTCGATTGGTTAAGCCATCTGGGCTGTAGAGAGGACACAGACTGACAGACAGACGGACTGACAGACAGACATCATTTCGAAACCCACTTTTTCGGACTCAGGGGACCTCAAAACAGATAAATCTTCAATAATCTCAAGGTCGAAAATTTTCATGATTACTATACTTTATTTTACTTACGTAAAAGAAAGTAAAAGGAACCAAATTCAAATTTTTTTCTTATTCTCAAAGAGAGAAATTTCTTATATTCTTTATGTTAGTAGTTGTACAAAAAATGTCATGAGCCGAATGTCATTTATTTTTTGTCAAGAGAAAAATACACAAGTGGAGACCGGCCATTACGTTTGATAAAAAAACAACTGAATATAATAAAAAGGAGGCTACTGAAAACGAACAAAACTACACATCAAGTGATGCAATTGTTTTTACTTTTCGTTTGCTTTAAACATCTTGAAGCATTGGTTTATACATTTTCCTTAGGACATCGATACTAGTGAAATATTATACAACAAACTATTGTAAATTGACCTTCAACGTGTTAATATTTTATTTTTTAATTTTTTTGAAACTTCAAGGAAAAATAGTAGATTGTTCTACAAGTAAAGAAAAGTGATAGTTTTCCAGCGAGTAAAATTGTTTAATTTACGAGCGAGCGCTAGCGAGCGAGTGTATTAACAATTTTACGAGCATGGAAAACTATTTTTCTTACGTGTCGGACATGCTATTTTTTCGTGTATTTGACGACAAATCAGGTAAAAATAAAAAAGGTAGACCCAGTTTGGATCGAAGTACGTATGCATAGCATGTACATAATAATCGCAGTAAGCAAATAAATACAAGTCAAAAATTCAAAAATCATTTGGAAAAAAAGCGTTTCTATGAAGAAAAGTATTTATAGTGAAGAAATGTGTTGTTAAGGAGAAAAGTAGCAGTTTTCTTTACTGTTTTCAGCCAAGAAATGACACTCTTTGCCATTAAGGACACGAAAAAATATTTTTTTCTCAAATCGGATAAAATACGTCAGTTTTCTGGTTTGTTATCTGTCAGCAAAATGAAGTATTCCCCGACACTGCATCGTTGCTAGGCAACTTACTAAAAACAGTGGAAAGTATTCCTTGCCTAGGCAGAGAATACTTTCTAGTACTGATTATCATCTGTTTTTAAGAAATACATGATATAATTTTAATTTATTTAGTTTTTATTATTATAATTGTAAAATTACATATTTAACAACTATTTATTATTGGTTATATTTACATGAATTGTACAATTTGTACAGGTGTTGAAAATTGGCACAGATGCATTACAATTAAGGTTAGTTGTAGCCACTGATGCACTATTATCGTTTATTTCGGTCATGTTACGGTCCACACCTGGATTTTGTTCGGTGGTACTGAAAATTCTGTTTGCAACTTCAATTTTATTATTTAGAGAATCATCAATGTACCCTTCAGCAACCGTTGCCGATTTCCAACCACCATGTCTCTTAAGGCAAGTCAAATCTGCACCTGTATCTACCAATATTGTAGCAGATGATCTGCGAAAACAGTGCCCTGTATATTCTATCGCATTTGGCAACTTCAAATAAGTAGCTACAGTTTGAGGCAATTTGCCAAACTGATGTATGCCCACTACTTGTCTGTTACCTCTACCGTTTGTTAATTTGAAAAAGAATCGAGGGTTATCGAAATCAGTGGGACGTAATGCTATGTATCTACGATATATTTCGATATACGCTTCATTTACAATAAATGATCTTGGCTTGTTCGTCTTGTTAACAGGAATGGTAATCAATATCCTATTTCCCAAATCTTGAATGTCATTCAAATTTATTCGGCATAGTTCATCTTGACGACATGCGCCAGAAATTCCAAAAATTAAGGCAACCTAGAAAACAAATTTTTTGTAAATAAATTATGAGCGCGTACATCTTAACATACTTTTGCCATTAAATATGTATCATCTGGAGCAAGTTCCATAAATGTTTCTATTTGTTGTTTCGTTAAGATTTTGGATTTTTTAGGCTTACATCCATCTGACTGACGTTTCAGTAATGCGCGTAGTTTTCCATATTTGGATATATCAACATTATTGTTAATGCTAAGCGTCGACCTCACCATGGAATAGTTGGACCATAAGGTTGACGGTTTCATCTTTTGACATAAATCCGAAAAATATGCAATTAAAACGTTTTCGGAGAATGAATTGGCCTTGTTATTTATGCGATAATCCATAAAACGCTTGTATGCATTTTCGTACTTCTCCCTCGACTTCTGCGGCAACAAATTTAGTGTAGTCAATCTTGCTGTCTCCAAGATGCCAGGCGGAGTACCTGGGATTGAATTATCAAAATTGCTGTCCATTATATTTAAACTAAACCACAAATTAACGACGGGTATCGTTTGCTCTGACAGACCTTTAAATAAATTGACAGCGCACGCGATTGTTATAATTCTAAGGTAACTTTGATAGTGAAATCTATTGAAAATATAAATTGGAAAATTTTGCGTATTTTAAAGAATATAATGAATAAAATGGATAATCTGATATACTGCCGATTAGAGAAAAAATCGTATGTGCAACTCGTGGAAAAACTATAATTCCCGGTCTCTTATGGTTGCTGGAACTCGGCTGACGCCTCGTCCCAGCAACTTCCATACTCGTCCGGGAATATATCGTTTTTCCTACACGTTACACAATATACTATTTTTCGTGTACTTGATGGCAAAGAGTGTCATTTCTTGGCTGAAAACAGTAAAGAAAACTGCTACTTTTCTCCTTAGCAACACATTTCTTCACTATAAACACTTTTCTTCATAGAAACGCTTTTTTTCCAAATGATTTTTGGATTTTTGACTTTTATTTATTTGCTTACTGCGATTGTTATGTACACGCTATGCATACATACTTTGATCTAAACTGGATCTACCTTTTTTATTTTTACCTGATTTGTCCCTGATTTGTCGCCAAATACACGAAAAAATAGCATGTCCGACACGTAAGAAAAGTGGTTTTCCATGCTTGTTAAATTGTTAATCCACTCGCTCACTAGCGCTCGCTCGTGAATTAAACAATTACACTCGCTGAAAAACTATTACTTTTCTTTACTTGTAGCAGAGCCTACTGTATAAATAAGAGCCTCCAGTATCGACTGTATTTTTTACTAAGCTTAAAATAAGGTACAAACAATTTTTCCTTTACTATGAAACTATATGGGGAAACGATTATTTTCGTTTACAGTTTTAGTTTATTAGAAATGTGAGCTTTTGTTTTGTTTTTATATGAAAATGTTCATGAAACATGTAATATTATTTGATTGAAAAATCGAGTCTTCAATATGTTTATTTCTAAGTGAAAATCGTCATGAAAAATAAGGTACTTTTGAAATTTTAAATATTGTTGTTTTTGTAATATACTACGTCATCAACATAATTCGTTTATAAAAAATACAATAATCGTCTCTTTCATTGCCTCCATTCTAATTTGAATTCGAATATGTTTCTATAGTTATTTTGAATTTGCAAAGCATGCTAGATTGTTTTGATTTTTTGTTTTCTTCGCACTCATTTTATTGATTTATTTTTTTCTGTTTGCCCTTTCTGATTTATTTTAGTTTAATTGTTGAGCGGAGACCTGTTGTCTTTTTTCTTACCATTAGTTTTAGATGTGGAGATATGATGTCGTCATTAAACTGAATTTTCTCTTTTTAATACACATTGTTGTTGTTGTAGAATGTTTTTTAATTTAATTTCCCTTATTTTCTTTTGATTATTGCTGGAAAATATGGAAATTTGAGAATCTGTGTTTTAAATGAGTAAGACATTGAGTTGTTTGTTAGCGATTTCTTAAAAAATTATTTAACTGGGTTTAACTTTTAATTCATATTTTATCGTCAATCGAAATCGCGTTTTTTCATATAAACACTATGAAAATAAATGAATTTTTAGTGTTTCTATATCCCTTATTTTAAGTTCATTTTTCACATGCCGGCTCTATTCACTTCAAGATGGTTCTGCTTGTAGAACAATCTACTATTTCTTTATTGCTTATGAAAGAAAGAGTAAAACATTTGAATTTTTTATAAAGCATGATGTTTTTTGGTTTAGTGTTAGTATAATAAAAACCAAACAAACCAAAAATTGTTTTTATTCCTTTCTAGCTGCATTGTTTTATTGAAACCTGGCTTTGTTCTTCTTAAACCAAAAACCAAAATTGATTTGCTCTTCGTTGGCCATGTGAAATATGAAACAAAAAATTTAAGTTGTTGTTGTATTCCGCAATCAGCAGTGATACTATCTATAATATACTCAATCAACAGTATACCAATTTTGTCATGACGTCCTGACAATTTTAGTTCGTCGCGACACAATTTCAGTTCATCGCCATGAGTGGAGACCGGCCATAAGTTTACAAGATAAAAAAATTTACTTCTACGCTTTTTGATCTCTAAAACTACAATAACTCGTCAAGGGGTGGCCGCACGGAAATTTCCATAGTATCATTTTCAAGGTTTCTAAATTCTCTATAAAATGGCCGGTTTGGATTTTTCAATGAAATATCGAGCAAGTTCGTTTACAGTTTCAAACAGCAGCAAATTTTTATTTTTTTTGGACACGTTTTGTTTTACTCATAAAAGTCATAAAAACAACAAAATAAAATAAAACAAATTCCAGTATCGAAAAGAAGACAAAATTTCCTTAACTAGAAACAAACATTTTTTTTGAAAGGTGTTATTTCACCAAAATACAAGCGTTCAAATATGGGCATTTTTTCGAGGAAAATTTCTGTTCCGTTTTTTAATTGGCGCAGTGTATAAGCATTTAAAAAAAACGATTTTTAAATAAAGTTCCGTTAGTTTTTTGTAAATATTTTTGCACATTTATTTTATAGCAACAAAATTATGTTTTTATGTTCTTGGGAAAATTTTCTATCAATTGAAAAAAAATTGATTGAATTTGATCGATTTGATCACGAGATACATATGTGTATATGCTTTCAAAATATCGTTGGTAAAATCACTCATTGTGTCTCTTACGTAACTTTTTGATAGTGTGTCCCTTAAGGGTTAACAGTGTCACTTTTTATAGAAACATTTTGAAACTGTTATACAATAAATTAATTTTAAGTGATAATTATTAAAAATAAAACATTTTTAAAGTCCAAAGTCAACGCCGCCGGTATGAAAAGCACTTTAGTGTGCTCCTTTTTTGACCAGGAAAATAAATGAAGGGATACGGATATCACTTCAAATTGCGCAAAGTTGGTCGGACAGGTCTATTAGACTTCGGCTATTTGAACCTGTGTTGAGTGGGTATACTTTACATGCAAAAAGCGAATTGTTTCAAAACAAAATTTAAAACGAAGAATACATTTCGTAAAATAACAGCTATACAAATCGTGGACTGACGAATCAAAGTTTATTTTGCAAAGCAAGTTTGAGTTGCCAGGCACGGTATACGTGAGACGCCCCAAAAAAAATGGCCCAGATACACTGCTGTGCTAAGAAAAAAAGTCACGCCAAAAGTCGAAAAATGCATTTGAGGCGTATTTAGATTATGAAACAAATACCTATTTCCCTGCTGTTTTAAAAAATCCAATATCCTTCATTAAAAGCCATAAAATCACGTGATTTAGTAGTCAATTTTTATATTAAGACATGGAAAACGAAAACAGAAAAATTTTGAAATCAATCAAAACTACAAAAAGGCAAATGTGACTTTTTTTCTTAGCACGGCAGTAGACTATTATTAAGACCATAAAGCACAGGAGGTAGTAACATTATGGCTTGGAAGCATTATTTTGGACTGGCTTTGGGCATGGAGCAACACATGTACAAAGATATTATGGAAATTGTGATGGAGCCTTATTCCTTCGAAAACGTGCCGGCTTCATTTATTTTCCAACAGCATAACGATCTAAACACACTACAAATTTAGTGCGCCGTTCGTTTACGGATCACAAAATTAATGCTTTGATCATCAGGCCCCTGACCTTAACCCAATCGAGATAACTTATACCATTGACAGTCTAGGGATTAGCTAAGCGCGATTAGTCAATTTTTCGAGATTAGTTCATGTGTGTCAGGTTCAAGATAAGCTAAACGCATTTTATTTCGAGATTAGTGACAAAGCGCGATTAGTGAACTAATCTCCCAATATTTTGAAGTTTATCTCTTTTTAATGAGTTTATTGAGAGGCCAAGTGGCGCCATTATATGTAAATGTTAAAATAAAATTGTGAATACAAGTTGCGTTATTTAAATATAGATGGAACTATTATTAAAACTAGAACAAATTTGTGGTAGGTATAAATAAAAAATTTAAAATTTTAATTAATAATTAAAGTGTTTCAATTTTAATTTATTTTTTAATGTCTTTTGTTTTTATTTTGATTTAATTATTGAACAAAATCAAGAAAATCAACTCAAACAAGGTGATGATATTTGTATTAATACCGATACCATAAACTCGTGGTGCCACTTACTGAACCTTAATCTGTCAATGCAATTAGATTAGTGGTAGATTAGGTAAACGGGTCGCGCTTAGCTAATCCCTAGTCTGTCAGTGGTATTATGGGCAGAAATTAAGCAAGGAATGAAAAAGAAAAGTTTCAGGAATCAAACGAGCTGTCCTGTCATATGAAAGAAATCTGGCAAAACATCCCAAGGGCTGCATTCTTGAAATTAACTCGCAAAAGCCATCAGTAAGTTTCTAGTTAAATACGTGAGTTCAATTGAAATTGCTGTTTACTAAAGTCGCGCGCGACTTTTACTTTCTTTTACGTAAGTAAATAAAGTATAGTAATCAATCATGAACATTTTCGACCTTGAGATTATTGAAGATTTATCTGTTTTGAGATCCCCTGAGTCCGAAAAAGTGAGTTTCGAAATGATGTCTGTCTGTCCGTCTGTCAGTCTGTGTCCACTCTACAGCCTAGATGGCTTAAGCAATCGAACTGAAACTTCAGATTTAAGCTTTTTTGATAAATTGGGAGGTCCCAGTGAATTTTACTCCAAATCGGTCAACCGGTAGTGGCCACTTCAAAAAATTTAATATTTAAAAAATTAAAAAAAAAAATTTAAAATTTTATAAAAAAAAATAAAATTGATGTGTGGCCAACAAATTTCTTCTACGAACAGGGAATTTTGAGAAACCAATTACGCAAACTTCTTACAAATTTATTATTTTGTATTACTTGGATTGGTTAAGCCATCTGGACTGTAGAGAGGACACAGACTGACAGACAAACGGACAGACAGACATCATTTCGAAACCCAATTTTTCGGACTCAGGGGACCTCAAAACAGATGAATCTTCATTAATCTCTAACATAATATTTGAGGTTCCAGCTCCCAGGTTCCGTGAAACAGAAAATTTATTTTGCAAATATTTCAAAAATATACAATTTACAGAAAACATGAAAAAATAAAAACAATCTTAATTAAGTTTGCAAGAAATTGGCATTATAAAAGTTTCTCAAAATTCGCTGTTCGTAAAAGAAAGTCGTGAGTTGGCCACACCTCAATATTTTCCATTGACTTCAACAATACGGGCCCAGTGTAAAAAATCAAATGCTATCCTACTAGCGGAGCATGAAAATTACGCGCCCCAAAATTCATGGGCCCCCTAGCTTAAATCACCTCAAATGTTTATAGCAGAAAAAAAAAATTTAAATTTCCAAAAACAACCATTTCGAATGGTACACATTTGTATAATAAAAATAAAAAATAAGGGCCAAAATTTAGCATCAAACTACGATTTATTAATTACGAGATAACATATGTACGTACACATATTTATGTTGTATAAAAGTGGCACGTCATGTTTAACGTGCACGAAGGTTATGCCAATATTGTATGGTTTTGTTATGTTTACTTGACCTACATAAACGTTACATACCTACATTTGTATGCTAATTATAAACAAGAATTTATTTATAAAACCCTTGAAAATGGATAATTGGCAAATGTAGCAAATACTGGCACCCAACAAAAGACAATTAAAGAGAATGAATTACCGCAACAAATCTTCTTTTTATAATATGCTAGTATACAGCTACGACTGTACGCACATGTCGATAGTACTTCCAGCATTCGTTATTTTTTTTTTCATTCATTAATTTAGGTCGCGGTTATAGAAGCACGTTTTTCTATTGTACATGCTTGTTGTGTTGTCGTTGTTGTTATTGTCAAGCATAATTAATTCAAATTGAAATGTATGTCACAGTATTTTTTTTAATGCATATGTGTGATGGCGATAGTGATGAAAAAGATGACATATGCATTATTATATTGTGCAATGCTTTAGTTTTTTTCTTTTTATTTTAATTGTACTATATACACTATGTATTAGTTGGAAAGCACGTGGCCTCCTCTTATACACATATAAGCGTTTTTTTTTTATTCTGGGTATTTAAAATATGAGCGATCCATCAAAAGCAACCATTGGTTATTACAATTTGTAATTTGATGTCATAAATGTGATGCGGATGGGAAATATAACAAAATAAAAATTGTCATATGTTTGATGCAAGTACGATATAGGATTTGGAAAATGTGACTTGATAGCTTACACAATTTTATTTCGTATTAAATTTACATACATAGTTGACTCATCCCCAATATATAGAATTGGTTGTGAATGATAGAACAAATGCATAGTAAAATAGATTTAGGACAGTGATCGCAAATGCGTGGCACGCGTGTAAAATTTGGTACGTTTAAAATTTTTTACAGCACGTCAAAAAATTTTTGAATTTTAAAAATCGACCTTTTTTGCAGTTATCTTACAAAAAATGGAAAAGACGTTTCTAGAATTTTGATAAAGCCCAAATATGTATTGAAATGCTTGAAATTTCGATTTTTTTTTTTTTTTTTGTAAGGATCCATGGGCTCGGGAATTTTTTTTTAAGTTAAACCAATGCATAGGTCGGTTAGCCTGTTAATTAGGCGCAAATTTAATTTCATTCTGGTCTCTCTATGTCAACTTTTTGCTGAGATATCTGACGTTGAATCAAAAAAGATCCTTTTGCCTTTGATCATCGATACCTCAGCAACCAATGATTGCACAGTAAACTTTAGGGCAGTCTTAAAAACTTCAGTAAATTTCCTACAAGACGCTTTAATGATTAGTTGAGAACAAATTTTTTTTTCACCCTCAATACTGATTTGAAAAAATACAAAAAAACGACTTTTTAGGTTGTCTTAGTAAATCTACCGTTACTTTACAAATATTGATGAAAAGACTAATGTTGCCAGGTCATTTTACAGTTTAATGTATTCCTAATAGCCCTGTATTATTTTCAAATTGATCCATACAACCATTTTTCCGGACAGATTGATCAAAGTTTTATAAAACAATTAAAGGAACAAGTGATTATCAAAATAAAATAACGACCTTTTTCACATTTTGCGTTAATTATTTGTTAACCCTTAACGATCGTAAGATTTTTTTGCAATACTCACCCATAAGAGACGATAGAAAATTAAATAAAGTTCTGCAATATGACCAATTATTATAATAATTGGAACTTGGCCATTTCTCATCCGATTTTAGTGAAATTTGGTATGCGTTATTGAAATGGGATTCTAAAACGATTCGTGGGTGAAGTTCTGGAAAATGGCCAACTAGGAAGGAACTTAGCCATTTCTTATCCGATTTTGATGAAATTTGGTATGCGCAATGCAAGTGGAATTCTAAGGTGATTTTTGGATAAAGTTCTGGAGCATGGTCAACTAGGATGGAGCTTGGCTATTGCTGAACCGAGTTTAATGAAATTTTGTATTGGCGATGGAAATGGGATTCTAAAATGAATTTAGCTAAAGTTCTGGGATATGGCCAACTAGGTAGGAGCTTGGCCATATTGCAGAACTTATAAGATTTTGATGAAATTTGGTATGCGCAATAGAAATGGGATTCTAATCTGATTTTTGGATGAAATTTTGTAAAATGGCCAACTAGTAAGGAACTTGGCAATTTATTATCCGATTTTGATGTAATTCAGCATGTACGATGGAAATGGGATTCTAAAGTGATTTTTGGATAGTTCTGTAATATGGCCAACTAGGATGGAACTTGGCCATATCTCATCCGATTTTGATGAAATTTGGTATAAGCAATGGAAATGGGATTCTAAAATGATTTTTGGATAGTTCTGGAATATGGCCAACTACAACTAGGATGGAACTTGGCCATTTCTCATCCGAATTTGATCAAATTCAGCATGTACGATGGAAATGGGATTCTAAAATGATTTGAGGATGAAGTTCTGGAAAATGGTGGACAAGGAAGAAACTTGTCCATTTCTTTTCCGATATTGATGAAATTTAGCACGTGCCTTAGGATTGGATTCTAAAGTGATTTTTGGATAAAGTTTCAGAATTTGGCCAATTGTTAT
This sequence comes from Tipula helvola, assembly GCA_963556165.1. Taxonomy (NCBI): domain Eukaryota; kingdom Metazoa; phylum Arthropoda; class Insecta; order Diptera; family Tipulidae; genus Tipula; species Tipula helvola. Next base: position 270,426,015 of record OY744481.1, read on the forward strand.
GGAACTTGGAAATTTTGTATACTATTTTTATAAATATCAGCATTCACGATGAAAATGAGATTCTTAAATTATTGATAAAATAAATCATTAAATACATGGAATAACCATCTTAGTTTTTCACTTTTAAAGCACATGTCGAATTTGTTTTTATTCGTTTAAGGAATAGGCAATCGCCTTCTAACTTAACCATATAAATTTAACCAACAATAATTTAGGAGTTTTATTTCTATAGTAAATGCTGAATTTATATAAAATCGGATAAAAAATGGCCAAGTAAACCTAATTTTAAAACCCAATTTTCATTACACACGCTTAATTTCATCAAAATCTTATAAGTTCTGGAATATGGCCAAGCTCCTACCTAGTTGGCCATATCCCAGAACTTTAGCTAAATTCATTTTAGAATCCCATTTCCATCGTACATGCCGAATTTCATCAAAATCGGATAATAAATGGCCAAGTTCCATCCCAGTTGGCCATATTCCAGAACTTTATCCAAAAATCAGTTTAGAATCCCATTTCCATCGTGCATACCAAATTTCATCAAAATCGGTTAAGAAATAGCCAAGTTCCATCCCAGTTGGCCATATTCCAGAACTTTATCCAAAAATAATTTTAGAATCCCATTTGCATCGTGCATACCAAATTCCATCAAAATCGGTTAAGAAATGGCCAAGTTACATCCTAGTTGGCCATATTCCAGAACTTTATCCTAAAATCATTTTAGAATCCCATTTCCATCGTACATGCTGAATTCCACCAAAATCGGATGAGAAATGGCCAAGTTCCATCGTAGTTGGCCATATTCCAGAACTTTATCCAATAATCATTTTAGAATCCCATTTGCATTGCGCATACCAAATTTCATCAAAATCGGTTAAGAAATGGCCAAGTTCCATCCTAGTTGGCCATATTCCAGAACATTATTTAATTTTCTATCGTCTCTTATGGGTGAGTATTGCAAAAAAATCTTACGATCGTTAAGGGTTAACAAATAATTAACGCAAAATGTGAAAAAGGTCGTTATTTTATTTTGATAATCACTTGTTCCTTTAATTGTTTTATAAAACTTTGATCAATCTGTCCGGAAAAATGGTTGGATGGATCAATTTGAAAATAATACAGGGCTATTAGGAGTACATTAAACTGTAAAATGACCTGGCAACATTAGTCTTTTCATCAATATTTGTAAAGTAACGGTAGATTTACTAAGACAACCTAAAAAGTCGTTTTTTTGTATTTTTTCAAATCAGTATTGAGGGTGAAAAAAAAATTTGTTCTCAACTAATCATTAAAGCGTCTTGTAGGAAATTTACTGAAGTTTTTAAGACTGCCCTAAAGTTTACTGTGCAATCATTGGTTGCTGAGGTATCGATGATCAAAGGCAAAAGGATCTTTTTTGATTCAACGTCAGATATCTCAGCAAAAAGTTGACATAGAGAGACCAGAATGAAATTAAATTTGCGCCTAATTAACAGGCTAACCGACCTATGCATTGGTTTAACTTAAAAAAAAATTCCCGAGCCCATGGATCCTTACAAAAAAAAAAAAAAATTCGAAATTTTTTTTTTCGCGCTCTTTCTTATGATTGCGTGATAACGGTATCTCACAAAAATTTTCCGTTCCGTTCAAAAGTCTCAAAACTAGAGATTTGAAGCTTTAAAATGCTTTTCTTTTCATCTCTGTACGACCGTATTTTACAAAGATACAGCTCTTCAAAAAACACTAAAAAAACTGAAAAAAAATAGTGTTCCTTTAATTTTTTGGAGTAGTGTATGTTATTAAGCCGATTCTGTAAGAAATTCCTAATATAAAATCGAAATATTCACGCTCTATTGAATTTCTGCGGTTATATTATTTGGGGTCGGATTTCTTAGATAAAATATATAAGAGCCAAATTCAAAAAATATTGCGGAACACCTCTACTGATATTAGGGTACCAGAATTGAACAACCAATCTACATAAGTGGCAAGTTTGTGGATGTATTTTAATAAAATTTACATCTGAGATTTGATATGTAAAGTCGATTCTTTAAGTAGTTCCTAATATAAAATTTAAAAAATCTCGGCTCTGAAGAATTCCTTCGTCCATATCATCATGCTTTAGTCGATATCTTAAATCAACAATTATATTCTTGAATAATATCCAATTCTCTTAAAATTCTAGAATAATCTCGATATTCTGAAGAAATTTCAAAAATCTAAATGTTAAACGATACAAAAGCGATCTCTAAAATCGGGACACAGCTTACTAGTCACTACTCCTACATAGCTCTAAAAATTCGTTCCGGCTCATTGATAAATGGCCGGTGAATGACCGTTATATCATTCGCAATTTTTGGAAAAGAGATAACGCAAACTTCATAAAACACTGTAATTTCTATTCTCCTTAACTGTTTTTGTATCGTAATAGAATATAAAACCATGATTTTAATAAATTTCGATTGAAATATCATGCTACATTACAATCATCATAAATATCAATTTTCAACATTACAAGCAGGACTTAGAGTATTAGCAAAATAAGACCTTTTAAGTTTCAGCGGGTGGTGCACGAGAGTATATGCCGCAGTGAACAATAACGTCGGTCTAATTATCATGAGTTAAATTTCAACATTAAATCGGTTAATTTATCAGGATTATACATGACAGGCGTACATACATTCTTGTTTAGTATAAATTAATTAATTAATTTTTGTCAAGATTTGTGTTGTTTGTTTATTCTGTAAGACAAACATAAAGCGAGAGATAAATGAAATCAATTACGAATTGTGGCATTTTACAATTTTACTAGGAAAATAAATTGTCGCCTAAAGAACAAATAAAAGAAAAACAAATACAAATAATGAAACTATAAATTTGCATGACAATTGAAAATAAATATATAATTTATTTTAGAATATAGCATACGTATTTATAATGTAGGCTGCAATGTGATTCTATTGACGATTTTTTTTTGTCGTTATGCTAATTAAACTCTGAAATTCTAGAACAAAACAAAAAAATTTCTTATTGCCAAAATTCTATAAGTTCACCAAGTCAATTTCTATTCTAAACTAAAACACTAATATTTCGCAATTTTGTCATAAATTATTTGTGGCATTAAATGCATCAAATTTGTATTCTCTTTAATTATTTATAACTTTTTCTTCATCATGAATGTTACAATGTACGAGTGTGTACGTCATATAGAATTGCAAAAAATACGATTAATTCTTATTCTAAGCTTAAATCAAATTTATTTACAAAGTTGGTGTAATATCGCAATTCCAATTCTATTTTGATGTTTATTATCTTTTACACCAAGGTTTTCATGTTCCGTTTGACACATTTGAGAATTGATTGGTGATTTATTTTGATCAAAATAAAATTTCAATTCCAATAAACAGTTTGATTCAAATATTCTATTTTATTGTCTTATTTAAGCAACATTAAATTTTACTCGGAAAATTAAGAATAAGGAAAATAATAAATAAACAATAACAGTATTCACCGCATCACCGTCATCGTTATCGTCATCTCCATTTTACACAGACATAAAAGATGTTTAGAGCAGGAGCTGTAGCGGGATAGAAAATATCGACAAGATAAACGCGACATCACACTACAAAATATAATACAAATTTGAACTGAAACACAAAAGTAAAAAAGTTATTTTGAAGATAAGGTCCTTCAAAATAGCCATCAAATTTGCAAGTGCCATTGTTAAAAAAAAACAACTTACTTGCACGTATACAATATTGTCTTATTAACTTAGTAGATATCCTAAATTAATTATGCAAAATACGACTAGTCGAAAACAATTAGCAGTCTCTATACATATTTTACATATTACTCTTCTATAAGATGTTTTTTTAAGTGCATCAAAGTAGCAAATTATCAATTCGAACATTACTTCCAATATTTGATTTGCATTCTTTAAACAAAAAAACAATCAAGTACAAGAATAAATCGCGCGCCAAGGAGTCCATTCAACTAATAGCTAAATAAGTACACTAAAACATCAAATTAGCCACATTGAATTACAATCGTGAAATGACTATCACTAAACTAAGCTATTAAAATACTTAGGGCCAAATCGACAAACCACAATTAATTCGCAACTGCGACTAAATAGTAAATTGTCTCTTTTGGTATTTTTAAATCGCAATAAAATCACAGATTAAAGTGTAGATTGAAGTTGTAGTCGTGGATATCGGCGACTACAATCAGTGAATATAATTGACGTTTAAAATCGAATTTATCATTTCTAATTTCGATGTAAATTTATTTATTTTAGGTCGTAATAAATAATAATAAACAAAATACCTTTATTTAGCAATAATTAATCAATTAATATTATTTTTATTGTGATTTTGGCATTGAAAAAGTAAGAATTTATTTGGAAAAATTTATTATTTGAAAATTGTACTAGATTTCTGATTAAATTTGCTGTTTTATTCTGGTTTAAAAATACTGTTTTCGAACATCAATTTCGAAAAAAGAGTGACTGCAACTAAAAGTTGTAGTTGTGTCTATCGATTCAGGCCTAAGTGTTACCGAGAAACAATGAGACTTATATATTGTGTGTAACACGCAAAAGCTACTTTGATTTCTCGACTTAAGAATTTTGAAACATCATTTTTCTGCACCTAAATCGGTTACTTAGTTTCTGTGAAATGTATATCTGTGGTCACAAGTTAAAAGTGTTAAAGTCGAATTTATCATAAGCAGTATTTTTTAATTTTCTAAAAACTCTTTCGAGAAACACGTAAACCGGTATAATCGACTTGCCAAACCATAACATTCCATCAAAATTATCAATGGCATGCCAAATAGCTAAACCTAATTTACTTAACAACAACAAACTTTATTTAATTTATCTAACTAGACAAACAAATTTGATAAAACTGGGGGTCTATTATGAATTTTTTTTTGTTTCGTAAAATACGAAAATCGTAAAATCCGCCTTATTATGAACCAAAAAAAAAACGAAATCGAATTTTTCGAAAAGCAAACGTCAAAATCCGAATGCTTTATATGTGACGAATATATATCGTATTTACGAAGGTAAAGCTCAGTATCCAGCTCGAGCTTAAGGCTAGTACTCAGATCGATTTCGCGCGAAATCTTCATACGATTTTACCAAAGTGAAATCAGAAACGAACAATTTCGTTTCTGTTTCTTTTGTTTAGTACTCAGTTCCACAGCGAAAAAGCAAGGTTATTTCAATGCATCAGAGATGGCCCGCTGAAAGTCTCCAAATATTTTCAAGCGAAATTAATGCAGCAATCCATTATTTTCACGTCAAATTTTGACTGTCATCAGTGTTTTTTTGTATTCTCGAGTATTTTTTAATGTGATTAAAAGTATTTTTATACTTTAAATCACATTAAAGAAAACTCGGTAATACAAAAAAACACTTGAGGAACACTTGAACAGCTTTATAAAATAAACTAAAATTATGTAAAAAAAAAAAAAAACTTCAAAAAAAATTTAATTTCTATTTCGCACGCAAATAAATAGATGTTTGGAGACCGCGGTAAAATTTCGTTTCGTTTTGATCTGAGTAACTAGCCTTAAGATAAATCGTCAAGCTAAAAATTTGTGTAGAGATAAATTTTGTTGATTTTGTTTTTTAATTCGTTTGTTTTGAATGAAGTTTCTTTTAGTTTATTACTTTCTGATACTTCTAAAGAATTGGTCAAAATTGCTAAACGGTTATAAAAAGTATACAAAATGATGGATTCCAGTGACCAAAAGGATATAATTTTTATTGGTGATGCATTTGATGTTATCCACAGCATTATCGTCGTCCAATAAATCATCTAAATACTCGACTTCGTAATGTTGGTCGGCCATTTTGACTACTGTTTCTGTATATAAAAATTAATTAATTTTACTTCGCGCCTACTTCGATTATAAAATGAATCAAAATTCAAAACCGTCAAAATTTATCTTCAAATTAATGTCCTTGTGAGATAAACTGCGGCTAAAATGTTTGGAGAATTTATAGTGGCGCAATCTAGATTTGAATGATACAACTGAAATTTTTTCAAATTTTTCATGCAAAGGTGCATACCGCTCAGCGAAATTGTCAGCTAAAAAATTTATTTTATTTAGCTAACTAAATTTTACGTCTTTAAATGAACATTTTCTCTTAGCTCGAGCTGCATACTGAGCTTAATGAAGAAGAGACGCATATTAAAAATTAAAATATGTATAATAAAATTCATACATATTAAAATTAAACATCAATTACTTTTTAAAATGTAAATTATACAATTATTTTATAAAAATTGATTGACAATTTAATTAAAACTTATTTAATTGTGAAAATTTGTAGATACATACATAACATAAAATGACAAACTTTATTGTCGCAAATTTTACGAACAAAAGGAAAGTTTCATAATAGGAATATCCGCCGCGAATTGAATTTTTCGATTTCGTATTTTACGAAATCGAAAAATTTCATATAGCCCCTCTGATAAAGTTAATACATAGTTCAACAGAATGAAAAAAATGAAATTCTTTGAAATTTTTTCATGAACACAACTAACAATATGAAGTTAAATCCACTAATTTCGAAATGTGTATAGGTTAGGAAAGCCAAGTATACAATACATTTCCCTTTTTACAGACATCCCTATCTAAAACAATAAATGAGCGTAAAATTTTCGCTTTTTGCTCTTATAAGTAGGGTGTAACTTTTTCGGGAAACATGAAAATTTGTGTTCGAGGGCATTCCCCGGGTATTCCTTTTTTTGCTTATTTGAAGATTTCAAAAAATTTTATATTTTTGGTAGAAATGAAGTAAAATTCAAACATCTGTTTTTGATTAACCCATTACCGCCCGCCGTACTCGTTTGAATACGTTTGAGATTTTTTTTTTGTATCGACATTTTTGGCTCCGCGAATTCCAGTCAAAACCATTTCTGTCAAAAATTAAAATGCAACTCAGTCAAAATAGTTTTAGACTGAAATGCCTTTTTAGAGGAAGTTCAATAAAAAAACTAAAAAGGCATTCAAGTCAAAACGTTTTTGTCTGGAATTCCTTTTGCATTTGTGACTGAAATAACTTTTGAAAAGGTGATTCAGTCAAACAATTAAAAAGGAATTCCAGGCAAAATTGTTCTCCGGGAATACAGTCAAAAAACGAAAGGAATTTAAGCCATAACAAATATTATGACTAAAACTCCTCTTAAAAAGGAACTTCGGTCCAAAAAAAAGGTATTTCGACCAGAAAACAGTTTGTCTGAAATACTCTTTATGTATTAAGACTGAACAATGTTCTTGAAAGTCATTTTGGTCACAAATTTTTGGACTGTAATACCTTTTGGTTGGTTGTTTTTTTTGATTGAAATGCCAAAAAAGAAAGGAACTTTGACCAAAAATTAAAGAATTGTAGCGACCCACTCATTTAAATCGCTAATTTAATTCATTTATCGCTACAATTATTTGAAATGTAACGCATTTCAACTTTCAAATATAATTGTAATTAAACAGTCTCTTTTCGGTTAATAGTGACACCTCGAACAGAATAGTTAAACTTACTGAGGTTTATGTCTGTGCTCAACTCAATAAATATATTTCCCTATATTTGAGTACAGTTCACTATTTTGTATTAAATTAATATCTTGGATAAATTTAATACAACACCGAAATAATCACCATCTATTGTCGTCATCGCAAACTATAACTCATTCACTCATTGCTCAACACAAAATTTAGTCTAAGTTATTTAAATCCGAAAAACAAAAATAAAAATGGTTTTGACATACGCCATTAGAGTTTTTCCAAAATATATTCTCGATATATACGTCTCGGACAGTAGACAGTACACACAAAATTAAAAAATCTAAAAAGTGCATTTTCGTGAAGTTTTTTTACGCTTTTAATTTCCGCGGATTAATTTAGTTTAGTGGTGGTGGAAATTAATTTCCATATTTATTGTACATACTTGAATTTACACCATTTTTGAATTGTAAATAAAGACGGCGCATATTGGATATTGTGCGACCGCATAAACATTTAATTTAGTGTGTTATTAATTTATTATTACAAATTATATCCGCGACGCTCAACAAGCGTTATCTGGTTAACACGCGCATACGTATATTGGTGACCACCGTCGTCCGTTTTTACGGATTTACACGGTATTTTTCGAGTTAACAATCACGCGGAGCAAGAAACCGCCAAGGACAACAACGGAACATTGGGGATACGCATAAAATTAAAAACGGTCGAGTGCGAAATCACGCACCGACCACTTGGTAAGATCGCTATCCATATTATTTTTAAATACATTCATAGTGAACAAACTGTACAGTTACATTTTTTATTTTCGGCTATTTTCATCACCCCAATTTGCGACGGCGGAGCTACTGTAAATAAACGGAGTAACATTATACAGTTACTATCAAAGCTATTTAATCAATTTGGAGTCAGAAACAGTAAAACTGTTTAAGTCAACGGCGGAAATGCTATAAAATTAACGGAGTAACAGCACACAGTTACATATCATAGTACTTGGAGTCATAAGGAATCAACAAAATTGTTATCCAGCATTATATTGGATCCAGTAATTATTACATATAACAACATAACTATTATCGTTATACAAATACGATACAACGGAATTCAAAATTACATTCAAGGGTAAATCCGAGACGATTTTTACGAGGAAACAACCGGCATTAATAAGAGAGCCAATCACCTAAAACAAAAACGTGGTGCAACGTCACGAAGACAACAATAAAATTAAAAATCGCAAGTTTTTATTTACCGCTATATTTTTTTTATATATTAATTTTTTTGTTTGTTGCGCATCCAAGGTCAATAAAGTAGATTTATTTATTGTTTATTAATAATTTTAGAAGGCTTGGTCGCAAATTAACGTAGAATCAATATTATTATTATCATTATTATTCTCACTAAATTTTGTAAAATTTCTACCACCATTTTTCGTCATTGATTTTTTTTAAAGTTTCCTTTCGTTTTTAACAACATTAAATTAACGTCTTAAACCCGATAGCTAGAGCACGAATTGGTTCACAAAAATTTTTTTCTTTCTCTCTTGGTTACATTTATTTTTCACTTTACACACATACAAAAAAAAAAAAAAAAAAAAAACCTAACTTGTTGTTATAAATCGGGATTTGGCGAGTAGAGATAACGTCACGAAGTGACACGCTCGTCCCATTGGTGGGGGCATCTCGTCAATTTTTATTTATTTTTCGTACAATATAAATCAATATTAGAATTACTATACGGTAACCAATCCGAAAATAACTATTTAATTCTTTTCTCTCGAGTGAGAAACGTATTTCATTTCTTGCCAAAATGCCAGAAACCGATGAACGAAAACCATCGGGCTCGCAAACAATGAACGCACCGCAAAAACCGGTTGAGACAAATGTCACGGGCGATAATAATTCGCAAGACGTTCATATGGAGATCGCGGGACAAACCAAGTTAAACCTGCCTCCATTTTGGAAAAATAATCCAAACAACTGGTTCCAACTGGCAGAAATCCAGTTTGACGTTCAAAACGTCACATCGCAGAAAACGAAATACGCAAGTATACTATCATGCATACCACCAGAAATTTTCACAATCATATCAGATCTGCTTCAACAGCCACCACAAAAAGATCATTACAACGTACTTAAAAGCACGTTGTTGTCTCGTCTTGAACCATCAGACGAACAACGGTTGGAAGCATTGATTTCTGAGCAAAATCTAGGCGATCGCCGTCCATCAGATGCATTGCGTCAAATACGCACGCTCGCGGGAACAAACAAACTAGTCGGCGAAAGATTTATTCGATCCATTTGGATACGCAAGTTGCCCGAATTAATCAGAATCGCACTTGCGGCACAAGCCGAAACAACCCCAGTAGAAGAGTTAGCATCAACGGCGGACCGTATGTACGATCTTATGAACATCGGTCAACAGCAACATCGCCAGGTTTACGAAACAAAAGCACATTCTACTAACGAAAACCCAAACAGACAGTCAAGATCGAGAGTTCAGGCGTATCGTGGTCGTAGTGGAGACAATCGCGCTCCTTCGAACAGCGGCACGATTGCAGACCGACTATCACGTCTCGAAGCCAGACTAGACGGCTTGTGTCGAGGCAGATCCCAAGGGCGACGATCATCATCGCGCTCACAATCCAGAAGCAATAACACCAACAACTACCGACGAGGTTTATGTTGGTATCATGGCAAATTTGGAAAAGCTGCAAAGAAGTGCTACCAACCCTGCAACTGGCGAAAACCCACTGCAATGACTAGCACGGATGTGGATCCTAATCAAAAAAACTAATAAATCAACGGGTCACGACTAACACGTCGCATACCCTAAATTCAGCTGCAACGTCAGAAAACTCACTCTCGACTCGACTCCATCTGTTCGACAATATTAACAAATTTACATTCTTAATTGACACTGGCGCTGACCTGTCGGTCATTCCAGTTTTTCATTTCAAAAACCTATTTTCTTTTCATAAACGAAACACAGATCTAGTCTTATCGGCTGCCAATGGTTCGCATATCTACACTTACGGCACAAAATTGCTACAGGTAGATATTGGACTTAAACGATCCTTTACACATGCTTTTGTAATAGCTGCTGTAAATCGTCCAATCATTGGTGCCGATTTTCTATCAAAATTTGGACTTCTTGTTGACCTGAAAAACAAACGGCTGGTTGATTCAGCGACAAAGCTGTCAATCAATGCCACCATGGTTCGTGTCGACACACCGACACCGATCCACTACTCGGTCAACAATGATTTCGGTACTCTGTTAAAACAGTTTCCTTCACTGACAGCAGAACCGAACTACAAAGTACCAGTCCAACACAACGTGGTCCACCATATCGTCACTGCAGGCCATCTGCCCGTGTCGAAACCACGTAGGCTAGATCCAATCCGTCACAAAGCTGCATTCACGGAATTTCAGCATATGGTGGAATTAGGGATTTGTCGGCCATCGGCATCTCCCGTTTCGTGCCCTTTACACATGGTAAAGAAGAAAGATCAAGATTGGAGACCATGTGGGGATTATCGGCGATTAAACTCGGTCACAACACCGGATCGCTACCCGATACCCCACATTCAAAATTTCTCCATGCACTTGCATGGTTGCAAAATTTTCTCCAAAATTGATCTAGTCAGAGCATACCATTTAATTCCCGTCGCGCCTGAAGATGTGTACAAAACGGCAATAACGACCCCATTTGGCCTCTTTGAGTTTACTCGAATGCCATTCGGTCTAAGAAACGCCGCACAAACATTTCAGCGCTTCATGAACGAAGTTGTTCGTGATCTAGATTTCGTTTTCGTCTACATTGACGATATTCTTGTTGCTTCACACACTGAGGAACAGCACAAACTACACTTAGAACAATTGTTCAATAAGTTAGCACAGTTTGACGTTCATATCAAGAGCGCAAAATGCGTCTTTGGCGCAACCACTCTTGATTTCCTCAGTCACAAGATTACACCTGATGGTATTTTGAAAAATTTTCTAAATTCAATTAAAAGCATTCAGCGATTTGTCGGTATGGTAAATTACTACCATCGATTTATACCGAAACTCGCACAAACACTCGCCCCAATTCACGGTCACTTGGCTACTTTACTTAAAAAGCCAAAAACCGCCAAAAACTTCTCTTGGCCCGACGAATGCCAACAAGCATTCACGTCGTTGAAAACTGAATTGGAACAGATAACACTTCTGGCGCATCCACTGAGCGACTCAAAGCTCAGTTTGACTACTGACGCATCAAACACTGCCGTCGGTGCAGTACTGCAACAGTACCATAATAAGTGTTGGGAGCCCCTGGGTTTCTTTTCTAAAAAGCTCTCGGATGCCGAAAAGAAATATTCCGCATTCGACCGGGAATTACTCGCAATTTATCTGGCAGTCAAACACTTCAGATACTTTGTTGAAGGTCGAGATTTTACAATCTACACCGACCACAAACCTCTGACACGAGCAATTCAGTCAAAAACTGAACGTAATCCAAGGCAATCACGCCACTTGGATTATATCACACAATTTACTTCGGACATTCAACATGTTTCCGGACATGACAACGTTGTCGCGGACACATTATCCCGCACTACCGACAACGAAACGGCCGCTGTCGAAACACATTTCGACTTGATAAAAATAGCAAACACTCAAAAAGTTGACCTAGAACTTCAGAATTTATTTTCTGGTTCCGAATGTCACAATAGTTCATCACTGAAACTAGAACTTTTTAAATTGCCTGGCCTTGAAATAATATGCGAAACATCAACTGGGTACAATCGTCCATACATTACAGAAACACTACGTCGAACCATCTTCGACACACTGCACAACATTTCGCATCCTGGTGTCCGAGCAACTCGTAAATTGATCGCTGCTCGTTACTTTTGGCCCAGTATAAACAAAGACGTAGGCAATTGGGCTCAGTCTTGTTTATCGTGCCAACGTGCAAAAGTACAACGTCATACGAAATCACCTCATGGCAAATTCGAAATTCCACCTGGTCGATTTGAACATATCCATTTAGATATAGTAGGTCCCCTTCCTCCATCTAATGGATACACATATTTACTTACCTGTGTCGATCGCTTCACTCGCTGGCCCGAAGCTTACTGCATGACCAATATGTCTGCAGCAACCATTGCCATTACATTTGTCAATAATTACGTATCTCGATTCGGCGTGCCCCTTAATATCACCACTGATCAGGGAACGCAATTTGAGTCCAAACTTTTTACCGAGTTAACGAAACTCCTTGGCTCACATCGAATACGTACAACGGCTTACCATCCGCAAGCCAATGGCATGGTCGAACGCTTCCACCGGCAACTCAAAGCTGCGTTAATGGCTCGAAGCAATACAACTCATTGGAGCTCGGAAATACCAATTATTTTACTTGGAATTCGAGCAACAGTGAAAGAAGATCTAAAATGCTCACCAGCAGAATTAGTTTACGGGCAAACCATTAAACTACCTGGTGAGTTCTTTGTCGAAAATCCTCTTTCACCAATTCCAACTACCGATACAGTCATCGACCAATTACGCGAGACAATGCAAAACCTTGTACCAAAATCCACTCGTCAGTCCAAACAAGACGACGTTTTCATTCCAAAGTCGCTCAATAATTGCGATTTTGTGTTCGTAAGAACAGACAAGGTTCGCACCGGATTATCTCCTCCATACGAAGGTCCATATAAAGTCATTCGACGCCTTCGCAAACAATTCACCGTGTTGATTAATGGTAAAAACCAAACCATTTCAATCGACCGGCTCAAACCGGCTTACGGCATTCTTTGTTCAACTGATCAAAAATCAGTTCATCGTACAACTAAAACTGTCCGTATTTCAGCCAAATAATTTCATTATGGAGGGATGTTATTTGAGGGGGAGTCATGTAGCGACCCACTCATTTAAATCGCTAATTTAATTCATTTATCGCTACAATTATTTGAAATGTAACGCATTTCAACTTTCAAATATAATTGTAATTAAACAGTCTCTTTTCGGTTAATAGTGACACCTCGAACAGAATAGTTAAACTTACTGAGGTTTATGTCTGTGCTCAACTCAATAAATATATTTCCCTATATTTGAGTACAGTTCACTATTTTGTATTAAATTAATATCTTGGATAAATTTAATACAACACCGAAATAATCACCATCTATTGTCGTCATCGCAAACTATAACTCATTCACTCATTGCTCAACACAAAATTTAGTCTAAGTTATTTAAATCCGAAAAACAAAAATAAAAATGGTTTTGACATACGCCATTAGAGTTTTTCCAAAATATATTCTCGATATATACGTCTCGGACAGTAGACAGTACACACAAAATTAAAAAATCTAAAAAGTGCATTTTCGTGAAGTTTTTTTACGCTTTTAATTTCCGCGGATTAATTTAGTTTAGTGGTGGTGGAAATTAATTTCCATATTTATTGTACATACTTGAATTTACACCATTTTTGAATTGTAAATAAAGACGGCGCATATTGGATATTGTGCGACCGCATAAACATTTAATTTAGTGTGTTATTAATTTATTATTACAAATTATATCCTCGACGCTCAACAAGCGTTATCTGGTTAACACGCGCATACGTATAGAATATCTCAGTCAAAATATTTTTAGTCTGAAATGCCTTTTCAGAACGTATTTCAATCAAAAAACTAAATAGGCATTCAAGTGAAAACATTTTTAAGTGGGATTCTTTTTGGATTTTTGACTCAAATTCTTTCAAACAATTCAGTCAAACAATTAAAAATGAAATCTCAGACAAAATTGTTCTAAAAAGTGAAATCAGTGTTGTGGTTCGTCCAGACTAAGGGTACGTCCGAAACGGTTTTGAAATATTCTGGATAATGCAGATTTCCAGTCTAATATTAAAGATAAACTCAATATTCCGGAATATATGAAAATTAAGAATTTCTGGAAATGGAAGCAAACCTACCAAATGGTATTCCAGTCTAAAAATATGTGAATGAAGTACCTTTCAAGAAGATTGTTCAGTCCAAATAAACAAAAGGCGTTTCAGTCAAACTGTTTTATGATTTAAACTCCCTTCGTTTTTTGACTGAATTGTTTTTAACTATATTCCCGGAGAACCATTTTGCCTGGAATTCTTTTTTAGTTGTTTGACTGAATCTCCTTTTCATAAGGTATTTCAGTCACCAAACCAAAAGGAATTCCAGTCAAAAATATTTTGACTTGAATGCCTTTTTGGTGTTCGACTATTTTGACTGAATTGTCTTTTAATTTTTGACTGAACTTCTTTTGATTGGGGCTCCGGAATCAACGTATAGGTCTACGAAGGAATTTTAGTCAAAAAAAACCAACCAACCACAAGGTATTCCAGTCAAAAAATTTGTGGCTGAAATACCTTTCAGGAACGATGTTCAGTCCAAATACACAAAGAGCATTTCAGTCAAACTGTTTTCTGACCGAAACGCCATTTTTTTGGGACCGAAGTTCCTTTTTAAAAGGAGTTTTAGTTTAGCACTTTTAAATTGTGACCACAGATATTACTGTAAAGCTCACAGGTTGCTAAGATTTTTAGCGGAATAATAACAGAAATTAATCGTGATTTAACCTAGGTAGTGCATGATTAAGTTTGTTGTTGAATACGAGTGCTTATTAGAGATATCGCACCTTGTTTCCTGTAATCGTTACAAGACCCTCTCTCGTAAATTTTTTTTAAATTTATTCGCCCAGGTAGTTCGAAACAAAATATTTAGCTAACGTTTTTGCTAATATGTCAAAAACTGCCGACCTAAAAAACAAAGAAATACCGCTATGGAATCTGTAAGAAGTGTCTTTTTACATTATACCCCACTCGGCCGGAGTGAAGGAATAATTTGTTTTTGGTCCTCATTTGGCCTCCCTAAAAATGACCAAAAAATATTATTACGATTGGACTAGGGCAAACAGGTTTTATAACTACGCCAAATTTCAAGTTTACAGCATTTTAGTTCCTGAAAAAATCGGCTATAACCTACAGACGACAACGAAATCTCACCGTTAGGGTTAATTTCATAATTTTTGTACCGAATACTAAAATAGATTCAATCTATATGTTAAATATAGTTTCTAACTAGAATAATTAGAAATTCTCATTGTTGTTTATTGAATAACTTAAAAATTCTTTAAATTATTTTTGCTTTTTCGTATTAATTTACTAGGCCTATGGGTACTAATTAAAGAATTTATTAAAAAATTTCAAAATCAAATGGTTCCGTCAGATTTTTCTGGTACAAACCAAATTTTGCAAAGTCAAATACGGGAATCTGTTGTTTTACTGTGGAAGGTGAGTCGGCCAATGAAATCCGCACTACGTTAGGAGACTACAGATATGGTTATCCCCGCCAGATAACGAAAAATCTCTTGTCGAGATTCAAACTAGTTACCTTTCGAACCAAACGCCGTACCTTTATTTGTAGCACTTTTGTGTCTTCTTAATGAGCATAACAATGCAAATCTAGGTTAATTGAGTTCAAAACCATAGTTGTATGATTTTTAATATTTTTTTAAACGAATTTTAAATTATTTACAAAAAGATCAAACATGCATAGAAACTACCCGATTGCCTGACAATGGGCCATTAAACGCTCATTTAAATTACTGGTGCTTCCAAATTATTTAAAGGTGAGAAAAGACGGACACTTATAAGTTTTAAGCCAATAATAAACCTAAGGCTGATGTCCATAAATAATTTAATCCTAAGAAAAGTTTTCTAGTCATCCTACGGGGTATCCCGAAATCAAAGAAATTAATGGTCTTAATGATGTTACTATTTCGGATTCTGTAGCTATTGCAAATGCATTTAATGATTTCTTTGTGTCTATAGGGAACTCCAATGGTCTGACTGTGATGGATGAGTTGGAAAGAAATCGAATAGTTACCGAGAATTATGAGGTTACGATCGTCTCCGGGAATAGATGGAATTTCAAATACTGTTGTCAAAATAATGGCTTGCTTCCTTGTGGACGTCTTTCCTTTCGTCTTTAACTTAAGTGTAGAACAGGAGTTTTTCCTGGAGCCTTGAAAAGAGCTATGGTGGTCCCCATATTTAAGAAAAAATGATAAAACTTGTGTAAATAACTATAGACAATATCTCTTCTTTCCATATTCTCTAAAATATTTGAAAAGGCAATGAAGAACAGGATTATTAATTTCTTGGATAAAAATGAATTTCTCTCTCCAAAACAATTTGGAGTTCGTAGCAATAAAAATACTGAACAAGCGATTTTAGAATTTCTGGAACAGATTAGCCATTGATCGGAGACTTAAGGTTTCAGCATTGTTTATTGACTTAACCAAAGCTTTTGATAGTTGTATGGTCAACATTCTCCGATTAAAACTTTATCGTTGTGGCTTTCGTGGATCGATACACAAGTGGCTTTATGATTATTTAAGCGATTGAATGCAAGTATAGTCCTCAAGGATCAGTATTGCGGCCGTTACTCTTTCTGGTTTACATAAATGGAATTTTCGACCAGCAATTTTGTGGCACCCTTAAGCGTTTTGCCCACTGAAAAACGAAAAGAAAAATCGGATTTAGTTTTTTCGATATAATTCCAAAACTGTGCTTTGTTTTCGTTAAAATCTTCTGGTTCTTGTCCGAATGTATCACTCAATTATATTTTAATTCTATTTTCAATTTAAAAAATTCAAAAAAAAATGTTTAAGTGGCTGAGAAAATGAAAATTCAATTTTTTTTGTTCTAAATAATTTGTTTCAGACGAAAAAAAATTAAATTTTCATTTCCTCGGCCAATTAAACATTTTTTTGAATTTTTTAAACTGAAAATAACATTGACTGTTACATTCGTTCAAGAACCAGAAGATTTTAACGAAAACAAAGCGACAATTTTGGAATTATATCGAAAAAACTAAATCCGATTTTTCTTTTCGTTTTTCAGTGGGTAAAACGGTTTACTGCGTATGCAGATGATCTTTCATTTGTTTATTGGCATCAACAATGATGCTAACCTAACTGATATTGACCATGACTTGAGCATGTTAGCAATTTGGTTGGAAGCCCATAATTTGATTTTGAGTGATAAGACCAAAGTTATGCATTTCAGGGAAAGACAGAGATCCCAAATACCGATTATCTATCATGCATTTGGCTGTAATAAAAGTTCAATTTGTACCTTGAATGGCTGCTTCACCAATCACCATAAGTTCGGTTATTGAAATTAGATATTTGGGAGTTATGATCGATGATAACCTAAATTGGAAGGCGCACATTGAGGCCTTAAGTCGAAAATTCTCTTGGTTTCTAGGAAAATGTACATTTTACGACTATACTGTCCGTTATATCTAGTGAAATTGGTTTACTTTGCCCTAGTTGATTCTATCCTCCTGTATGGTTAGCATGTTGGAGCGATGCTTGTATAAAACTCTCTTACATCCTCTGTACGTGCGATAGAAACATGTTTTGCGGCTAATGGCTTTTAAATCAGTGCAAACACCATCTTTACCGAAATTTAAGGAGCTGGATATAATGCCTATGTTTTCAAGGTTTTAAAGCTTTTTTATATCATCAGCGAGAATAACTTTGTCAATTATTCAGTCTATAATCTTCGTTTGAATTTTAAATGTATAAAGTAGTATGTCCCCACTGCTAATTTAGAGTTTCGTAAACGTTTCTTCAGTGTGGCTTCACCTATAATCTTTAACAACTTACGGTTGGAAATACGAATGTGCAGCAGCTTTTCCGCTTTCTCTAAAGCTCTCAAAATATGGTTGAAATTAAACAAAGCAATTTAACCTTTTTTTGTGCTACTGTATTATAGTTTTGTCTTTATTTTATTACTTTTAGTTGTGTATAAAGAAAAAATCAAAAACTTTGTTTCCCACGGAATAAAAATCTTGAATTAATTATAACCATAAGTATGTAAATCAATACTTAAAACGAAAAACTTGGAAACTCGGCAAAAATCTTGAATAATGGATGGCGCAAAGTAACTCAAAAATACTCTAACTCATCTGGACAATCTCATATAACTCAAAAAGATTCGCATAATCTCGTGAAGGGAGGGTTTTGGTCGATGAGTTCAGCCTTCTATAGTCGGATTTTCATAATCTGAATTACTTGTAATTGTAATTGTAATACGAAGCTCAACGCCATTATAATTTTAATAATCTCAAAATAACCTCTAACTGCGAATAAATTACAGCAATCTTCAAACATCTTGTACACATTATACAACTCAAAAACATTCCTCGAAATCTTCCAGTAACGAATAACCTGTAAACTGATAGTTTCCAGTACGACTAAGTTTTGCAACGTCAACCAACAAATTACAGAGTCAAACAATGAAAGCTGTTCGGCTACTTGAACTTGGTACATACGAAAACTTTAATTTATGGATTTAAAAGTTTGAAGAGGTAAATTAATTTAGAAACTGAAAAGCTCAACTTTTTGAAAAAAATATCTTAGAATTTAGGTAGGAATATTTTAAAATTTAAGAATTTTTCAAATGTAGGAAATTTAGAAAAACAAACGATTTTTTTTTGTATTTGCTGTAGCTTAGAAGTTTAAAAATTGAATATTCTGAATTTAAACTAAGGAAGTCCAATTTATTGACCCTGGAGTTGGGAAATTCCCGAATCAGCAAACCAGCTCAGGTTACGTTAAAATTTATAAATTTTATAATTCTAATTGTTAAGGAATTTAAAAATTTGCCCAGTAAGGAGAAGTTTAAAAATTGGGAAACGACTTTATTTCTCACTAGTAAACCCCTCCAAATGTTAGCTATATTGACCTTGTGAAAAAAACACAAGCTGGTGGAAAAAAATTATTATGAACTTAAAACTTACGGTTTTATAGCATCCAATATATCTACTGTCGTAGCGCGTAGAATGAAGGTAAAGCTTTCAAGCATGGTTATGATAAAGAGCTAATACCAAACAAGCGTGTAAACCATTTACCATAACAGTTTAACTTCAAAACAAATCTGTAATATTAAAAGCCATGAATACATACTAACATAGTTACATAACGCATAAGATCGACACGTGTCGTTTACATTTCATACAATATGAACTTAAACTTTATGTGGTTTACGATTTCAAATAACAATCTAAATATTTTTTCTGTTTCTCCATACTTCTTACACAATAAGATAATTTTTTTCTATTCTTATTGTTTTTAAGACAAACAACATTTCAACGATCAAAAACTTAGCTGGTTTATAAGACATAGGGAAATACCAAATCAAACTAAACCAAAAATATATTCGAATAAAAAATAAAAAAAAATAAAACCACAAAATGTATGTTTACTCACCATAATTTATAACCGAAAATGAAGAATTTTCTTTTCTCACTTCACGTATTGTGTGACGACATCGATTTTCCTCATCTCGGCAAATTGTTGGTGCCATTTTAATGTATTACTAGCGCACACACTATTTTTATTTTATCGACGGGCCTGTTGTCACTTACTCACTTCCTTCAAATTTATGTATTCCACGTGCGCAAATTTTTATTAATATTTTCCAGTTTTTCTGCCGAATTTTTCCGGTTTATTTTTGTTTTATTATATATAGCACTCGAATATGTACGTATGTATGTATAAATTTTATTGCCTGTAATTAAAAAGAAGAAAAAAAAAGAAAAGTTAAGTATTATAAATTCTTTGTTTGTGCGCGGTTATATTTTGGTGAATATTGTTGAGTTCAAGATGATCTCGACGAGACAGACCGCTCGAAGCCAAATTTTAATTTTTGTTTACATTTTTTTTTTATTATTGGTGCATACCACAAAAATATAAAAATGGTTTGTTAACACAAAGGAATGAATATAAATAAACCTCAATTTTATTATTTAGCAACACACGAATATGTTTATTACTTATGTTTATATGTATGTCTTATATAGAATTATGTATATATAATGGCAACACGAAAATTTAATCTTTGGCGCATAAAATAAGCGGTATTATTACCAAACATAATAATGGTATACCATCATTACAGCAGGTATATAATTAGGTTTAAATTCATTTTGTAGTTTCGAAATGAAATTCAAGTCAGATCTAATTTTATTCAACGGGTGAAGAGACACCGGTGGTACAATTAGAGAACAATTCACATGATTTGTTATACAGTTAGGTAGAAGGACCGAATCAAAACATTCATCAAAATAATTATTCCCATGGAGTGTTATAAGCTCTAAAACTCTAAAATCAGATAACTATAGAAATTGTCTTAACTCAAGGCTTTTTAGCCAGATTAAATCTTTGAGAAAGTAGCGCAAGAGAACCCTAATTGGAGTTCAGACATTAAAATTCTTATTGATTGAAAATAACTGTCATTTTTTTAGGTTATGTAATTTTATAATTTTATTTTCTATTTGCAGTTGTTATAATGCCCTTGTTCGGTAACGGGCATTATGGGAACTAAACAAGTTGCATTTGGTAACACTAATTCGAATTAAAAGTCGCCATTTTGGTGGTGTGTATTGTGTATAGATCGTGATATTTGTTCATTTTAGTACCGCAATTGTCGCTAGTGAGAATTATCTTTTCCATACCAAATGAGATAATTTACACTAGCGCACCTAGCGTAAATGATGCCGAAGTTGATGTTTAGTACAAGTGCTAAACATGATCTATAGATCGTGATATTTGTTCATTTTAGTACCGCAATTGTCGCTAGTGTGAATTATCTTTTCCATAACAAATGAGGTAATTTACACTAGCGCACCTAGCGTAAATGATGGCGAAGTTGATACTTAGTACAAGTGCTAAACATGATCTATTGTGTTATACTTATAATTAATATATTTTTTAGTACGTAACGTATAATAAAGAAGAAGAAAAAGTTCGACGTAATTGTAGTGGTCCTCCTATGGACCTTTTTGCTTATTCGTAAAAAACATTGAACATAACCTCAAAAATATTGTCAAAAATATCTGTAGGTGTTAGAAAGTGATAACTAAAATTATTTTATACTTGAAACATTTTAATTTTTTCCGATATACCAGATTGTTAAATATATTTTACGTTTAATATTACGATTAAACGTGGTTCTAACATGCTGAGTAATTAATTGTTTCATAAGTGCAGACAAAGACAGTAAAATAAAGTTTTTTAGATTCCCTGTCATTCAGAAGACTCGTAAAAAATATTCATAACTTTCTGAGGAACGACAGCGCGCTTGGTTAAAGGCGATTAACAGGAAAGATTTAGGAGGTTTCTTCGTTAAAGTATCGCACTGTGTGTTCAAAACATTTCTTGACCAAACGTAGTGCTGACATTAAAGATGTTTTAAATCCCGATTGGCTGCCATCGCTTGAGTTGGGTTACGACAAGGCAACATCAACAGCATCAAGATACGAAAGAACGAAAAAAGGACAGAACGGGAAGAACTAGTAACAAGTCCTCCAACGCCAGAACCAGTTTCAGAAGACTTAAATATAATCCCGCCCAAGTTTTCAAGATAAATATTGTCAAACGATTATCATATGTGAGGATAAATCGTGCCACACTGAAGGTAAATTATAAACTAAATGTGTACTATGTTAGTTCAAATAATGTATGTATTCTGTATTTTATAATCTTTAGAATTCTGTTTCGATTGCGATTAGGAAAATGAAAGCCTAGAGTTAAGAATAGTGTAAAGAAAACAAAATAATTTACAGGATTAGAAGATAACGATACGTTAGAATGTGTATTCAAACGTGTTGAGCATTTTCTACCGATTAACGTTTTCTCGTACAATATGAAACAACTGCGATTGGAAAAACGGCGTAACAAATTTCATTCATTAGGTATAGGCTGCATGGTGCTGAGTTTTATTCTAGATTCGATGCAGCTGGAAAAGAATTTAAAATTTTAAATTGGTTCCTATATAATAACTACATTTTGGAAATTGAAGTTGATTTGACGCCAAATCCAACAAAATTCTGGCCAAATCCAACAAAATTCTGGAATTTCCTCAATGGTAAAAGGAAAACATTTGGGTTTCCTTCACCGATGATTTATCAGAATTCATTGGCGAGTCAAATGCACATAGGTTTACGGTGAAGCTCCCGAAACCTCGAACTGAAGAAATCAAGCGCGAATTTATATACCGAAACATCCGCGATGTTATTTCCATTACATAACACGCCTCCACTTGCTTGTAATCGTTCTGATTATAATTTATTAACATTTACTGAAACGGAGGTTTATGACTGCGTGTCTCTTCTTGATGTAAATAAGGGGGCTGGTCATGATGGCATTCCACCCATCCTCATTAAAAATTGTGCAGAAAGTTTAGCTTTTCCGCTGACTCACACATTTTTAATGAAAGCCTTCGCACTGGGATTTTTCCTGATCCCTGGAAAATATCCTTCATTCGTCCGTTTTTAAATCTCGCAAAATATGTGAAATTAGCAATTATCGAGGAATTGCTATTCTTTCTGCTATTCCTAAACTTTTCGAAGCCATGGTGCAAAGATTTTTGTTTTTTTCGTGAGAGATCTCTTATTTTGCCTGCACAACATGGGTTTTATCCGGGAAAATCTACAATTACCAATCTAGCTGCATTCTGTGGACATTTATACAGCAGGATCGAGGGCCGGCAACAAGTAGATGTAGTTTACACTGACTTTTCAAAAACTTTTGATACAATTGAACATTCAGTTCTTATTTATAAGCTAGAGAAACTAAATTGTGAGTTTATCCCTATCATATGGTTGCAATCTTATCTTTTTGGCCGGTCACAATACGTTAAGGATTAATACTTCTGCTTCTCATTTATTTCGTGTAACTTCTGGAGTACCGCAAGGTATTCACGTTGATCCACTTTTGTTCTCATTATTTATTAATGATGTTGTGGAGTGTTTTAAATTTGCACGCAGATGATTAAAATATTCGCTCCAATTTCTTCAATTTCTGATTGTTTAAAGTTACAAAGTAATTTGGACACATTTTGCAGCTGGTCGTTTAACAATAAATTGTTGTTGAATGTGGCCAAATGTATGGTTATCTCTTTTGTTAGAAAGCAATCACATATTCTTCAGCAGTATTTTCTTTTTAATATGGCAGTTGACAGAGTTGAGTTCGTGTCTAACTTGGGTATAATTTTCTCTTCTGATCTTTCCTTTACAAAACATATTGATTTTATTATTGCTGGTTGATATTTAGGCTGGATTTTCAGATGTAGGAGTGGACTGTATTTCTTTGTTTCTTCTTGTTCAATAAATAATGCGTTGATATAATAAAAACAAGTTTCACTTTTCGTTTTAAATGAATTTCAATATTTATTATTTTTACAAACTTTTTACATGAGATAAAGTGATTGTTCACTACGAACACAAGAAGAAAAACTTAAAACTATGACGCTATGATTTCAGTTCAAGTCTAATTTTTATTTTTTCTTATTCGTTGAACTGAAATTGAGCCATCCTCACTGAACTCAAATCTAAATTAGCCAATGTTTTAACATTCCGGCCACCTTGAAATAGGTTAATTTCAAAATAATTCTTCAAACAAAAATTTTAGTCGGAACGATGAATATTATTAAAAATAAAACAATAAATCATAATTTGAATGAATAACAAAATCGTTGGTTCTTTCCGTCAAAACTTATACGCATACAAACTGCACAATACCGGAATACATTCAACTACAATTCATTTGTGGTTAGACGTGGTTACAAATAATAAAATCAATTAGCTTCATCAGCCAAACACATAAAAGAAATAATTAAACTTTTAGCTGGTCAGGGATACTGACTCCATGTTCAGTCAAAGCCCCTAAAACCATTAGTCTCATGTACATCCTGGTCCAGGTTGGTTAAGTCTTAATTGGTAATATGGAGACTTTGGAAATGGCTCGTTTAAACTCGCCTTCTGCTATCTTAACCGTGACCATACGGACGAATCCGTCGGAACCGATGTGAGTCTTCACAACGCATCCCATGATCCACTTCATAGGTGGGAGATTGTCGCCCTTCAACAGGACTAAGCAACCATTGTCAACATTAGAACTAGGACTTACCCATTTATTTCGTTGTTGCAATTTGGACAAATATTCCAAGGACCATCGTCTCCAGAATAGTTGGAAACGATACTGAAGTTATTGATAATTTGACAACCGGTGGCATACCGAAGGTCCAAATGGGTCACTAGACATGGGAGAAATAGGTCTTGAATTAAGACACGCTTTAATTTGCGTTGTTAACGTGGTCAAGTCTTCAAAGGTGCATCGGTAATTATTCAACACCCGTTTTAAATGATATTTGGCACTTTTCACTGCCGCCTCCCACAAACCGCTGAAGTGTGGAAACGTGGTGGAATCGTTTGCCAACCTACGCCTTCCTCTGTGCAGTATTTTAAGAATTCATGCTTATACCACAGATAACTATACCAGATATCTATCTTGTATGGCCAAAATTTACATAAGTAAATTCAAGCTATGCAAATTAAACCAACTGAAATCAAACCCGACGAGAAATAGACCGATGCATATTTTCATCCTTTTCTTTTTTATTTTACGCACGACTATATGATTTAAAAAAAATAAAAAATAAAAACCAAAACAAAGTTGTTAATGCTTTGCGTTTTTTCGAGTTCACGAATTTGCTTACACATTCATATTAGACAAACAAGTAATTATGAATGAAATTATAGGCGCATTTTATTTGCCCAAATTCAAGAACTCGAAAAAACGCAAAGCATTTACAACTTTGTTTTGGTTTTCAGTTTTTATTTTTTTTAAATCATATAGTCGTGCGTAAAATAAAAAAGAAAAGGATGAAAATATGCATCGGTCTATTTCTCGTCGGGTTAGATTTCAGTTGGTTTAATTTGCATAGCTTGAATTTACTTATGTAAATTTTGGCCATACAAGATTGATATCGGGTATAGTTATCTGTGCTTATACGATGCAGACTTAAACAAATGCCTGAATTCTTAACTCGGCTCGGGCACCTATAAAATTGGTAGCATTGTCGCTATACAAGTTTGTGCAAAGTCCCCTTCGGGAGACAAAACGTCTAAATGCTGCCAGGAATCCTTGAGTTCACAAGTCATAAACGACTTCCAGATGAAGTGCTTTTGTTGTAAAACAAATTAAAACTGCAATAAAAGCTTTAGTTGTTACATTTGTTCGAATGGGTTGACGGAGAACAACCGGACCGTAATAATCAACACCTACATGTTCGAATGCCCGAGAAAGTCTGACTCGATCACTAGGCAATTGACCCATAATCTGATTTATTGATGTCGGTTTTGTTCTAAAGCATAATATACAATTGTGGACGATGCTTCTGCACAGCCTCCTACTGCCGATGATCCAAAATCGTTGTCTTACAAAACAAAGCAATGATTGTGGTCTTGCATGTAAATTTCTAAAATGTTCCCTGCGAACTAACAGGCTGGTGACAATATTATTTAATGGCAGAAGCATTTAATATTTTTGATCGTATGGGAGTAGAGAATTCTTCAATCGGCCACCAACGCGCAATATGCCGGTGTCGTCGATGAATGGGTTAAGTTTGAAAATAACGCTTTGTCTGTTGACTAAATGATTCTTCTTAAGTTGATTGATTTCAACACTGAAAAAGCTTGATTGAACGGCTTTAATTAATCCCTTGAGTGCAGTATCTATCTCTGCTGATGATAATTCACCGAATTTTCGATTGTCAACACTAGATCGAGCGTTATGACAAAATCGAAGACAAAGAGAGGAAATTCGAAGAAGTTTGTTAATGTCTAAGTACTGCTCAAATAGATAGTCCATATCCTTCGTTATTAATAACAAAAATGTAGGTCCTATTGACTCTATATCGTCAGGACATGTGAGATTCATAGTAGGAATATTCCACGAGTCATCGTTTTCCAACAAAAATGATGGACCTCTCCACCACATCGTTTTATCAATCAACTGAGACGGCATCAACCCACGTGATAGACAATCTGCTGGATTTAATTCAGAGGAAATATACGACCAAAGCGTAGAAGGAGCAATATCCTGTATTTGCGAAACTCTATTTGCACCAAACGTTGCATACTTTGACGGGAAGGAATTGATTCGGAAAAGTGCTATCTCTGAGTCAGAACACAATTTTACCTTATCAAATTCAATTTGAATTGATTGACGAAATATGTCAACAAGTTGTGCCAATAAGAGCAAAACACATAGCTCAGTGGCATGGTTTATGTTTTGAGTGGAGCCACTCTTGATTTAGCACAGAGTAACTGACAGTGATAACTGCCATTTGGATATAACGATCCATATTCAACTTGAGATGCGTCTCCGAAACCATGGAGCTCTATTCGACCATATTTCCTTGATTTTATGATACATCTAGGAATTTTAATAGGTGACAGTACATTAAATTGATTGGCATAATGAATCCACTCAGATCGATATGGTTCCGGCAATTCGCAGTACCATGTTAGATCCGGAACTGGCCACAATTTCTGTAAAAATAATTTGGCAATAAAAACTGATGGAGCGCATATACCAAGAGGATCCAAAATTTGTGAGATTTGTGACAAAACCGTTCTTTTATTTATACTATTTGAATCACCTCTGGGATGGGAATTGTCTCCCACTGAAATTTGAAGAGTATCCTGACGAGTATTCCAAATGATACCCAGAGTACTAACTACCTCGTCAAGTGAATGGCCCTGATCAGGGACAACATTCCTAATGTTAGAAGACCATTTCGTCAGCTCGAACCCACCTTTGGCAAGCAATGACGTTAGTTCGACCCTGAGAATATGTGCTTATTTAACAGTACTTGCTCAACCCAAATAGTCATCAACATAGAAATTCTTCAACAAATTTTGAGAAACACTCATTTGGTTTTGATGCTCATCACTGGCCAGTTGTTTTAAAGTTCTGACGGCTAAGAATAGTGCACTCGTGGTGCCGTAGGTGACGGTATTCAGTTGATAAATGTTCGGAGACTCTTCCTGAGAATCTCGCCACCAAATCTGTTGAAGCGTACGATGCTCTGGATAAACATTTATTTGCCAATACATTTTTTTAATATCAGCGCTGAGAGCTACTTTATACTTTCGAAACCGCAGAAGAATCGAAAATAATTCTGGTTGGATTGTTGGTCCTGTCATTTGAGTGTCATTCAAATGTTTGGAATCACGTTACTTTAACCCTTTTGGTATAACTGGCTTCACACGCTTTCTCTTCTTTGCGCAACATATCGACGTCACAACAAAATAATGACACAGATACTGACGGCATTGAACAAGTTACTTTTCCACAAAATACATACCCAAATAGCGATTGTTGGAATGGTGGAAGTTCTTAACATACGTGAATCCTTTCTCCATCAGTACGAAACCAAACTACCACACAGAAAACTCAAGGAAAGGTTTTCATTTTAGAGTCGATACATTTTGTATTGACTCTCGGGTTAAAGTTCGCGGGGGGGGGGGGGGGGGGGGGATTTTGATATTTCTACTTTTTTGGGTAGATACATTATAAATGACTGGCCTCCTCATTTTTCTGGTTGGCGGGTGTATTTTTGAGTAGCGAAGGTGACTTGGATGGCGGAGATCATTAAAATTAGTGGCTGATACTATTGAATTTATAATATTAGGTCGTCTTTGACTGTTCTATAAGTTTTGAATGGAATTTTCAATTTGAATTAATGATGATTAATGAATAGAAATAACTGAATAACTGATTGTTGTAAATTTTCAGTGATATTATAGGACATGATGTTGAATTTAATTAATTTCTTATATGTACTGAGTTTTGCGTGTTTTACCGTTTATATTTTTTGAGGGATGTGTACATGAGTACAAGTGGGAAATGATTGATTGGAGTGGTTTGTTGTGATGATTATCGGTTATCTGATATTCTGTTGTTTGATATTCTATTGCAGTTATATTTTAGGAATTTTGGCAACAGCAATGCCGTATATCTGCATGCTGTTTTGTTGGTAAAGAATTATTATAGCAATAATTTTGAAATTTTTTTTTTATTTAATTGTTAATGTCAACTGGTAAAAGTAAAGTAAAACAAATTACTTTCGGTATTTATTTTGAGCATAAATTGCGTTTTCATTCTTACAATAATTACTATTCTAGCTACCAAAGTAAGTCGGCGTATATCTTGGTTTTGGTTTTTGCGGTATTACAATTTAAACAGTTTAAATGGTGACCGGCATGGAAATATTTGGCGACTGTATTTTTGAGTTGCCATGGTGGCTAATGTGGCGGGGACCATTTCAATAGGTGGATGATACTAATTGGATTTATTATACCAGGTCGTATCTGAGCTACTGTTCTATAAGTATTAAATGTAGTATGAATTAATGAACATTGCTTTGATTTTAAAATTAAATTTTCAGAGATATTAATGGCCAAGATGATGAATTTAATAAATTCTATAGCAATTTTAACAAATATATACTGAGGAATGCAGAATTTTAATAGTTTTTAGTTTATTTTTCAAAAGTAGTATTTAGTGATCTAATAATGAACTAATTTCGGTCTTGATTTTCAGAAATATTCGGAGAAACCCAACGCAGAGTTACAGAAACTTTAAGCATCCAGCGGACAGGTAGCTTTGGAAATTGTGTTGTCTTGATTTCGTCCTCTTAATTTACAGGAGCTTCAGTTCGGAATTCATACTTTGAAACTAATTAGTGTCTTATTAATTTAATTTTGGTTCTGGTAACATTAATTGTAATTCATTACAGGACAGCATTCATCACAGATCAAACTTCTGTAATTTTAGTGGCAGGTTCGCGAAAATGCTTCTTTTATAAAAATAGTTTGAGTTAAACTATAGTTTTAGGATTGGATTGTTTTGGATACGTTGCGATTTAGCATGAAGAAAAAAGCGCGGCATTTTATTTATTTATTTTGTTCATCTGTTATTATTTATTATTAAAAGTGTGAAGAGTATCTGTATCTAAAGGGGTTTCTTTCTTAGTTTACAGATAATAACTGATTTTTCAGAAAATAACATTGTTCCAGAATTAATCATTTTTATAAGGATTAAATTTAATTCCGATTTTCAGAATAAAGTTACAGCCTGAATCAACTCTCCAGGATCAACAAGAAGTTAATAAGCTTGTAGTTCAGAAATTGTGCTGTCTTGTGCTAACTATTTTACTAACTATCGACTGCATAGGTGGCTGAAACGACTCGAATCTCTAATATTAACATTCCTTTCCTATCACTCGGTTTTGTTATACAGGGTGGCTGATGAAAGCCGCTACCAAAAAAAAATTGAATAACTTTTTTTCTATTCAATGAATCTAGTTAATTTTTTTTTTATTTTGCAGATTGACTTTTACATTTAACAAAAATGGATAACTGGGACACTGAAACAAGAATTTGGATTGTCCGCCGCTATCACGCTCTGGAGTCCGTAGTTTCGGTTCAAAGAGAGTACAGGCGCACGTTTGGCGGCAATCCTCCGAGCAGATGGACCATAATGAGACTTGTAAACAATTTTGCCGAGCATGGGACAGTCAACAGAAGACCTTACCATCGAAACCCTTCAGTTCGAACGGAGGAAACAATCGCTGCTGTAGCTGCTGCCATACAAAACAATCCACGTGTTTCGACAAGAAGCTTATCTGCTCAAATGGGTATAAGCAGACAGTCATTACAGTCAATTATGCACAAAGATTTGGACTTATTCCCATATAAAATTCAATTGGCCAACAAACTGAACGCTGCAGACTTGCCGATTCGCTTGGAATTTTGCCAGAAGATGCTTCAAATGGTGGAAGAGGATGGAAACATGTTGAACTGTCTTTTCATGTCTGACGAGGCCCATTTCGATTTAAACGGCAACATAAACAAACAAAATTGTCGAATATGGAGTGCTTCCAACCCACAGTTACTCCATGAGACGGAATTGCATCCACTTCGTGTCACAGTGTGGTGTGCAGTTTCATCACGCTGCATTATCGGGCCCTACTTCTTCGAAGAAAACGGTCACACCGTTACGGTTACTGGAGACCGTTACTTGAGCATGTTGAGAGAGTTTTTCTATCCAGAATTACGCCGAAGGAGAATTTCTTTCAACTCTGTGTGGTTTCAGCAAGATGGTGCAGCTCCTCACATAGCCCAACCTGTTATGACAGAATTGCGACGAAAATTTCCCAATAAATTGATAAGCAGAAACTCCACATTCCGTTGGCCACCCAGGTCGCCTGACCTTACTGCACCTGACTTTTTCTTGTGGGGTTATTGCAAACAGGAAGTCTACAAAACAAAACCAACAAATTTGAATGAACTAAGGCAATCCATTCGAGAAATAATTGCGGCTATTCCTGTCTCAACTCTCCAAGCAGTAATGAACAACTTTTTGGTAAGATGCCGCACATGCATCAACGAGCAGGGGGGGTATTTAAATTCCATTATTTTTAAAACTAATTAAGCTATATTTAATAAAATTGAATGAGCTTTAACATGAATAAAAGAAAAATGAATTCCATACACTGAAAAAAAAATTATTTGAGTTTCTTAATGTAGCAAAATTCATCAGCCACCCTGTATGTAAAAAGGGTTTATGGTGGATTCGGCGTATCCGGGAATCTTGTTAAGGCTTGGTCGTACATCCGTATCAATCAATCAAATCAATCAAGTGAGTGTCAACAACCACTAAAAATCCGTTTACTTTAAATGTATAGTAGCTATAAACATTTTTTTTTTTTTTTTTTTTGTTTATGTGATATTTCGTCATATTTTCAGATATGTTTAAAAATTGTGTCTCACGAACTTATCAATTTCTATGTTTTCGAAAAATGGGAGGAAAGGACATAAAGACAAAAAAAAATCTGGTGATGTCTCTCCGCTGTCATTGAAATTGAGTAACAATCAAAGTTTATGGCTTTAACTGGTCATATTTTTTCTAAATTTAAACACTGTAATCGACTTTTAAAAAAAATATTTATGAGGTTTCATAGGTGGGCGACTTTTTTGGCCAACAGGTAGATCCCTACACTGAGGCAAAACTCATATTATTACAGGCGTTAGAGCTTCACAAAAAAAAAGCCAATTTGTCTTGCTTATTTCTGTTTCCGGCGTTTGAAAGTTCCTGATATCTAAAAAATCTTTTTGCCAATCAACTTGCCCGTATCAATCTTTCCTTATCACCAAATCATTTACATCTTCTGTTCGATTCAATTTTTTGCGTCTTCTACAGTTTCAATTATTTTGTATCGTTTTACTATAATTATAATAATCTGCACTTACAAGTCTGAAACCAGTTTTGGTTATCGCGGCTTCTAATTTTATGAACCAAATAAAACCGCGAATTTAAATACCAAAAATCAAACTGAAGTATATCAAAAAACGTCATAGTTGCTTGTGTTTAATCAAAATTTGTTAACGTTAGTATTTAAGAAGAAAGGGGCACCAACTAGAATAATGCAGTTTCAACACTACATCGGACGGATCACTCAAATTGACCCACCCAAAATAATTATAAAATTATCATATTTGTTATTTTTTGCTATGAACTTATATACTAGGGGAGATAGCTGGCTTTTTGCTTACGTCATTTTCTCAATGCGGGTTCATTAATAATTTTTTCCTTTTTGTCTTTATACACAAAAAAAAATATAATAAAATGTATTTTGGTAGACATGTCAGTTCAAATATGTTAATTATGTGAACATTTACGTCATTTTTAGATATTTTGGTGAAACTTATAGTAGCAAGACGTTTCTAGCAGTAGCAATAAATAGGGGACATCGGATGTACTAAAAAATATATGAAATTGGAGCAATATGTTATGTTATTTTCTGAGAGGCCCCGCTGTGATGGACCTTCTTTTCATCAAATCAAATCTGTAGTTGCTTACAAGCATATAAACACCAAGACAATCAGGGCGGTGCTCCTCTAAACGCGCCAATCTCAGAAGATAAAGACCAACCAGGACCTACTTTTGGGAGTGAAATAACCACAGAAAATGAGAGTAATGACTCAATCGCTAATACCGTGATTGAGAACTACGAAGTACTCGTACAAAAGATGGCGGAAATTGAAAAAAAACAGCGTTTTCAAATATATGTTAAAAGTACATACTAGTGTTGTTTCCAAGTGATCAATACATCAAAAAAGAGTTAAATGTGAATGGGAAATTGTCCTATTTTACAACGAAACTAGCAACCCTAAAAGATTTTTAAGGAAACGTATTCCAGGGCAGGTAACTCGTATCTTCAATCTTAAAGGCGGTGATATTCCAATAGATAGGGATAAAAGTATAAAGGATTACGTTAATCCGGGTACAGTATTCTATCGAAACATCAGAGGACACAACCATCTATAATTGATAAATTTTTGAATAAAGGAGCAAAAGATGCATTTATGCTGAAATATTTAAAATATCAGAATTTAAATTTTAGGCGTCTGGGATGTTTTGAGCAACATCAAGAATTTTTGTTAATAAAAACTTTACTAAGCGGAACTACCAGACTCTTGAAGAGCTTCTGAAAGTGAAGGAGAATAGTGAGCAACTTTTTAAATTCTATTTAACAAAAAAACATTGTAATCAATAACATGGGAAATGATGCTCTGTCCGACATAGGTATCTCCAGTACCATGCTGAATAGATTTATTGTATCGCAATAATAATACCTACCACTCAAGATCTCCCTTTAAGCACCAAAGGTACGGCGGCTTGCCTCCATGGTCATCAGATTTCAAGGTGGGGGATAAATATGGGAGTGATTTTCGTCCCAAAAATGGGAAATGATCACCCCAAGGGAACTAGATCCTATCGATGATCGATGAATTACTCGCTAAATTGAAAGACTCTCATCTCTAATTACCTACATATGTATACTGACAAACTCGTCTTATGGTCATGTGAAAATTCGAGTCAACGTGGGGTTTGAAGGCCGTACAAAACTATTTTAAGGCGTATGATATATTGTGCGGCTTTTTTTTTTTGTGGCCAACAACAAATCAAACCGTCATGTGAGATAAAACCTTACAGTCTAACCAGAATAGAATCTCAATACAGCAAAACCAAGATACACATTATTTCGGATAGCCAGCCTCAATTGGTAGACATAGCAGCCCTATTTTTTTCATTCTATTGATCAGAAATTGAAAATAATGAGAAACCTTTATTAATTTTAGACATTCCAATTCATTCGTTAATTTGAAAATGACCTTCGTAATGCTTTTCTTTTGTGTTAGTTTGACGTGTCTCTCTTCAAAGACCAACAGTAGTCTGCCAACATATGGCTACCCCAAACACCCTGATATCTCTTTATTCAATATCTTTAAAATCCTGGTGGAATCTTCATTAAAATCGCCTAAATTTTCAGGAAATTACTTTATAAGAATGAAAAAAGTGCAGCTCTAGATTCATTAGGTATCCCATATTTTTAAAATTGTTTACCATATTTTCAACTATAGTCACGTAATTAGGATTTTTCCTATTTTCTATAAATTTTTTCGTAACGTTTCTAAAACTTTGTGAAACTACTTTCTCCACTTTAGTCATTCTTTTTTGGAATTCATTGTCTTTTAAAAGTTCTCTAATTTGTGGTTCATCAAAAACACCATCTCTTATTTTCGCATCAAATAGTTTAGGAAACTTTCGTTTAGGACAGTTTAGGAAGCGTCCAGCATCTCCGAACAAGTCATTAAGCTCTTTTTGAGAGAACCCATTATGAATTTTATTTCTGATTCTTCTGATCAGCAGCTTAGATATCCGACATTTCCATTGCACTTATATATTCGTCGCTAGTAGTATTACTTTTGTTATTCTCTTCAGCTTCAAGAAAGGTAGGACAAGTCACAGATTCAACAGTTGCATAAGAAATCAAAGATTTTGTTTTTCGGTTGTGCCCAAAAACTTTCGATAAACAATCATGATTCTTTGGTTCCCGCCAAATCATTGGAGAAGCAAATGTCCGTTTCTTTTGTTTATTAAGTTGCAAGAAGCACCTTAACCATATCGTTTTTGAAGTCCAATGATTGATCATTGCACTTGTTTCTATACCAAAAAAGTTCTGATATCTACGTAGTACGTACTGATATAACTTTCTAAATTTACTCAGAACATATTCTCCACAAGCAACGCAGAAAGAGTCTACGTAATTATTGCATAATGTTTTCTTGTAACATTATACTCTTCAAAGGCCAAGTTACTCACCAATGTAGAGCTGCGGGCGTTTGATGTCGACGCCTGCGGGCCCTCTTTCTCACTCTGACCAGTCGCCGATACTGGGGTTCCGATTCCCTGCATCGTTTTTTCCCGTGTGCCGACCATGACGGCATGAGCGCCATGATCCCAGGTACTTTGCCGGATCGCGGAACACGGCAAAACTGTCAGACTCAGAACTCAAGTCCTACGTGCAAGTACATTTACTGCTGCATTTTAGGGTTATAGGGTTATGCGGATTTATGGTTACAAGTTGAAAGGTGATGGACTTGTATAGATGTGATGTCGTGGAAGTTTAACTGTCCACCTCGTATTTTTTGTCGCATTAAAGAGTTATAGCTTGTAGGGTTATGCGGTTTTGGGTTTACAAGGTTAGGGTTATGGGACTTCAGGGTTATGGAGCCTATGGGTTTTGAGGTAATGTAGTGATGGACGTATGAAATTATAAAGCTAAAACTGTCCGAGATTGAAGTTCCGAGTTTTGCGTTTAAATTTTTTTGTTTTTTTTGCTGCACTTTGGGTTCGTAGTTTGAGGTTATGGGTTTTAGGGTTATATGTAGGTTATCGATCTCAAGGTTATTGAGCTATGAAGATATAGGGTTATAAGGTTTAAGGGTTGATATTATTGGGTTTTATACTTTCGAGCTGTTTTTTGAGGTTAAAAACGCTGACGTGATGGGGCAAAACAGGTTTCGGATTCTATTGTTATTGATTTAAGGAACCCTCAAAAATATTTCTGTTTATGTATATAATAATTTTAATTACCCATTAATTAGAAATACCCCCCCCCCTAAAGTTAAAAGCTGGATCCGCCCATGGTGTAAGGTACTTGAAAGAAATCCACATTTTTTCGAGCTATAACGGAGACAATTTTGAATCAACAAATATAATTGGACAAAGCTTTTGCGCTGCTATATTTATTATTTGACATAACACATAAATTACCTAAAAGGCTTATTTGCAGTTTAAAGGTCTAAATGAATATTTAAAACCACATCTGTCTAACAATTTAAATACAAAACGCCGAGATCTGTTCTAACGCATATTTATCGAATCGTGCAAAAACCCTTTTTTGTTTCGTTTTATTGTAAGTTTGAGTGTTACCATTGAGGAAGGACTTTACATAGAGAGAGATTTTGCATGACAAAAATATGCATATGGAAATAATTTTTGTTTCGTTTTGAAATTTTATTTGTGAAGTTGTGAAAAGAATATATAAATTTTAATTATCTCTTTCTATACATAATAGGGCAAGTTCATCTATAAAATACAAAGCAAACTGTTTAAATTCAGTTTTTGTATACCCACCCACACTTTATATATTATTGAAATCCACCTTCTTATGATGTGGTAGTAGTGCCAAACTGTAAAAACAAGAATTTTGTTTTTTTTATTTCGTTTATTCCTTTATTCATTTCGTATTTTTTATTTCGTGTTGGTTGTGTGTTTTTGAATTAAAACTTGTCCACGCCCTACGGCTGATGATTTGTTGTGATCATTTTTCACTTTATGCTAATCTATTTAAATGCGCATAGAAACACCATAGGATAAAAAGAGATATTAGAAATTTATACTTTCTTTTCAGTTTATCGCTCTAACCGGTTTAGATAAAGATGCAAAATATAATTTCATGTCATTTTTCTTTCATACAAATTACTTCTCTAATGTTCTTACTTAATGGTGTTACCATAAATAGCCAAGAAAGACTTTGTTTAAATAAAAACATCTCACTAATTCCGTTCAATGTTGAAAGGTCGAATGTCGGAAGGCCGAACGTCGAAAGCCCGAATGCCAAAAGGCCTAATGGGTCGGAAGGCCGAATGTCGAATGGCCGAATGTGTCGAAAGGCCGAATGTCGAAAAGCCGAATGGGTCGAAAGGCTGAATGTGCCGAAAGGC
Source organism: Tipula helvola (assembly GCA_963556165.1). Taxonomy (NCBI): domain Eukaryota; kingdom Metazoa; phylum Arthropoda; class Insecta; order Diptera; family Tipulidae; genus Tipula; species Tipula helvola. The sequence continues at coordinate 270,462,553 of OY744481.1, forward strand.
CGAATGTGCCGAAAGGCCGAATGTCGAAAAGCCGAATGGGTCATAAGGCCGATACACATTTGTGGTACATCTATCAGTAGAAGTGATACAAGCGATATAATTCATTCGATCTGTGTCTGCAAGGTTGGCGAAGCATTTACGAACCATTAAATCCGCAATTCGCTCCAATACATTCGTCGATGCCATATTAACCCAACGAATTAAGCTAACCACAAAATAACTTGAAACATTTGTGGTAGAACAAGTTTGCAAGGTTGACGAAGCAATTACCATTACATCGTATACATATATGTATTAAGAACTTTACGAATAAAGTCAAATTCGATAGACATTTTATAAATTTTAATTTTAATTAGAGAGTTCGACAACAAATTGAAAAGACAAAAACTCTGCACGTGTAAGTTTCACTTTCGTTGGCATTACATTCCCCTCTTTTCCGTTTAAATATTGAATTTATTCATTTCAATTATTTAGATAAAAAGAAAATAAACAAATATCCATCTCTCATTATGTACTCTGATGACAACCGACAAATGAAATGATTAATTATGTCTCGTGTTTATACAAAACGCGAATAAATACTAAAAGCAAATACAAATATTTAGTACATATATTTGAACCATCTCGAAAGGAAATGACCTCACCACGAGCGTGTAAAAAACTGACAATGAGCGCGAACATTTTCTAAAAATTAATTTTGTTTTAATTTAATTAATTAAATAAGTTTAAAATCAATAATCAATCACATATTTGTTACGTTGATACAGGTTCTATGTGATTAATCCTAATATACTTGAGAAAATTTGTATACCTAATGACACTTGAGCCCCACACCACTACAAACTACAAACCATTCACCTTCAAAACAAATTGTATTTCGATTATTGTGCTGTTCAGCTGAATACATTTTGAAATCGTGAAACAACAAATTGATTGAAAGCGTGTCATTGATAATATACATTTGTAGTCTTAAACAAACATTTTCCTAATATATCAAATATAGAGAGAAGACGTCAAAGTAAATAATTATTTGTCGAAATTAATTAATTTATACAACAGACAGTATGTATATACGACATCACATCTATATTTACAACAAAGACAAACATTCCAGATTAATGTTTCATTCGATTATAATTAGAGATACTCGATTGATTTATATTGTAATTAACGTCTTACGATGGGCACGTGTTTGGAAAGAGTTTTCATTTAGTATACGAAAAACATTATGTCAACCCTTATACAAATATCAGTTAGAAGCAAAAATTATGTATCCTTGGGCACCGACCCATACCCAAAAAAAAAAATCACCAAAAACTTTTCAGAAAGTAATCTAACCTCTTCGTGGTTTTTAAAATCCATTTCTGTTTATAACCCCCGCGGCATCATACTTATACAAACAATCTTTAATCATAAATTTCATTATTTTTTGCGTGTAAAATACGAAAAAACAAGGATGAGATTTGATTTATGTTGCTTGTGCAGATTAAACTGGTGGTCATAGAGAGGGTGATAATAATCCTAAATTAATAATAATGGTTTATGACATCCGTGCTTTTGGATATTACTGTAAACCGGCTGCTGATTGGTGTTTAATATTGGTATTATTCTGTTTCCGCCAGTGCATTATAAAATTCAGAGTTACAACCAAGAAAATGCAATTCCTCATATTAGGAATATAGGCCATGCAATATTTTCCTTCTAATGTTAACAAATTTTTAGCTTCTTTTCATTGCAAGTTCATTTTTTTGTATGTGTTGACCGTTTATGATACGACAATTTCTAATTCTATTTGGTTTTGCATCTGCCTTTGCCCCCAGTTGATTATACTTACAATACTCATTACTCAATCTTAATTGATCAATTAATCAAGTTGGTTAATGATCGCTCGTGGAGCGCTCAGTCATACAACATGGATTAAACACACATTTATAAAGCCGAAGATTCCATTTTTTATACTTTATACTTCTGTTTCATGTTTTTAATGTGCCATTTCAAACAAAATTTCTCGATTAGTCATGCCAAAGTACAATACAATACTCGCATCATTTCGTTCTTTCTTACGAAATATGGCGTGGGATGTTGTTTGTAAATTGTAACCGTTCGATGTTGAAAGGCCGAATGTCGAAAGGCCGAACGCCGAAAAGCCGAATGGGTCGGAAGGCCGAATGTCGAAGGGCCGAATGTGTCGAAAGGCCGAATGTCAAAAAACCGAATGGGTCGAAAGGCCGAATGTGTCGAAAGGCCGAATGTCGAAAGGCCGAATGTGTCGAAAAGCCGAATGTCTGTCGAAAGGCGGAATGTCGAAAGGCCGAATGCGTCGAAAGGTCGAATGTCGAAAGGCCGACTGTATCGAAAGGCCGAATGTGTCGAAAGGCCAAATGTGTCGACTGTCGAGAGGCCGAATGTGTCGAAAGGCCGAATTTTAAAAATATTTTCGATCTCGTATAAAAATTGTTTGGTTGCATCAATGTCCACTGTAGTGAGGTTTCAGTGTACATATATATTATCATAATAGTGTTTCTTTTGTTTTATTTTTCTTTATTTTGTCATTTTTGGCTGCCTGACTGTCCGTATATATGCGAATATCACAAGTCGATATTACATTATACCTCAACCAGTCCACGACTTCCTTTATCGCAGTTACTTCAGCTTGAAAAATGCTGCAGTAGTCAGGGAGACGAAAGGAGAGGTTTAACATGAGTTCCTCGCAGAACACCCCAGCCCCTACTCATCTATCCCGTTTTGAACCATCAGTGAAGAAGTTCAAAACTCCTGGCAGGAAACTATAAACTAAGAAGAGTTTTGTTTTAAACAATTTTATCATCTTTAACTAAATTCGAATATTGACGTAAATCTTTAATTTAGCATGGATTTTTGAGTACTATAAATCAAACAAAGGAAGAACCATGTTATCCGTTGATGGTTATTTATTTACTTTGAACAAAAAAGTGAATTTAACTTATTATTGGGAATGTGAAAGGCGATATCATAGCCAATGTGGTAAAGAGAAAGAACATTTTTGTAACGCTCGAATTACAACTTTGAAAAAGGATGGAAGCCATTGCTTAAAAAAAGAATGCTACACATAACCATTCGCTGACGCCGGTTAGAGGCGTAATAAAGACAATTCGCGAGGATACTAAAACAGCAGCCAAAATCCCTTATTTTAAACCAGTACAGATAATACAAGAATTTGGCGAAGCCAATTTTTGGATTGCAGATGGAACATTTAAGACAGTTCCTAACTGATATATGTGCTTATGACAAGCAAATCAACAGAATGTTATGATCGTATGTTGGATGAGATTATAGAAGTTGCTGCCCAAACAAGACATATATGTATTATTAAATCCAAAGTTTATTCTTACTAAATGCTTTCAAACGTGCATTTCCAACTACAATAAATAAGGCATGCTTTTTTCATCTAAGCCAATCTATATACCGTAGGATCCAGTCAGTTGGCCTAGCAGCAAGATATGGTACGTATATACAAATCAATATGGAGAGTCGTAAACTACTCGCGTTGGCATTTTTTCCCTCTGAAGAAATAAAAGACACTTTTATAGAATTGAAATCCACAGTTTCAGACCAACTAAATACAGTTTGTTCGTGGTTCGAAAACAATTATGTACTAGAACTTATGATGTCTGATCGGAGAAAACCACCGCTCTTTCACCCTGCCTTTTGGTCAGTTTTTAATCATGTTGAGAACGATATTCCACGAACCACCAATACGCTTGAATCATGGCACTGAAGGTGGAACTCCATTTTAAATGAAAAACATTTGAGTGTGTTTCATTTTATTTAACATTTAATAAAGGAACAACATACAGTTGACGGCCAAATTGAGCAAATTTCAGCTGGAATGAACCGCCCACAAATGTCAAATGTTAAAAAAATAAATATTGATAAAGTGGTTAAAAGAGCAGAAGCTCCTTTGATGAAATTAAACGGAATAGCGCATAATTTAAATTTTTAAGATTATTTTAAGTTTTATCAAATGTTAAGTTGGAATTATCTATTAAAAGTTATTTATTAAGTTAACTTATTTCAAATTCAACTTTTATTATTACATATATTAAAAATGAATTACAATTTACAGAAATAGATATGAAACTTTAATTATTTTATAAAACTTTTTAAATTTTCATGGGTAACCAATGGGTAATATGACAAGTAACACAAACAACAAATATTTAGTGAAATAGTTTTTCTGGGATCGATATAAAATATTGCATTTCAAAATGTTGCTTTTTTTTATTAATCTTGCAACTACAAAATGTTGCAACTACAAAATCTTTCAATTACAAAATCTTGCATAACAAAATAGTGCTATTATTTTCTTTTTAGTAGATGTCAATAATAGATTCTATATAATCCGCTCCTACGTGCTTCTAAAGCCCCTCGGAGGGCTAAGCGGGGAGAAGCGCAGCGACCTCTCGAATTAGTCGATGCCATTTTTCTTTATACGAGAAATTGTTATGCAAGATTTTGTATTGCAATATTTAATAATTGCAACATTTTGTAATTGCAATATTTTGTAATGCAAAATTTTCTATGCGAAATTTTATAATGTAATATTTTGTAATGCAAGAGTATATGTATACCCAAACCAATTTTTCTATATCCCTTATTTTAAGTTCATTTTTCACATGAGCAGGCTTGTTTTAATTTTAATATTAAATTTAGGTACAGACACACATTTTATTTAAAATTATGATATAATTTCAGAAGTAAGTTTCTCTTCTTGAGATATGTTTGAAAAAATATAATAAAAATTAAACTAAATTTAATGGATTAGTGTTATAAATCAATGAAGAGCTATATTATTTGCAATGGCTTTAAGGAAAGAAGAGTTTGTAAAACAAGATTTTGGAGAAAAGATTTTAGAAACAGTCTTTTGTAAACAGTCTTATGAAAAACAGTGATACGTGGCCAGCCCGTGGAAAGGCCGAATTTTCATTAAATTTTCCTTCACTTAATTGATTGACGTCAATATTTAATATCATTGAATTTATTTCGTAATGTAAAACGTAAATCCTGTGTATTTAGCATACATATTAACGTGATTAAATTTGGTCGAAAAAAAATTTATTTATTTTTCTTTTTTATTATAATTAATTAATTTTTATATGCCAAAAAAATTTAAGAAGATTTTAATATTAAAGGCGATTTACTACATTTTTATACAAAAATTTTAATGAAAATATGAATTTTGTTTTTTCATAAAAACATAAATTTTGAAAATTTTCAATCATAAAAGATGAAAAATTGAAATCAATTTCGATATAAACGGCTTTTTGACACATTCAGCCTTTCGACACATTCGGCCTTTCGACATTCGGCCTTTCGACACATTCGACCTTTCGATATTCGGCCTTTCAACACATTCGGCCCTTCGACATTCGGCCTTTCGACATTCGGCCTTCCGACCCATTCGGCCTTTCGACACATTCAGCCATTCGATACATTCGGTCTTTCGACATTCGGCCTTTCGGCGTTCGGCCTTTCGACACTCGGCCTTTCGACATTCGGCCTTTCGTACCTATTCCGTTGTAACATCACTTTCGATTCGAATTCGATAGGGTTTATGTCTCTTGTTTCAAGTATAAAATTGTGATCTAATTCGCTTTTTGATTACGCTTTTCTATCGCGATCTCTTGTCGTTGCGTACTTTTCCTTTTCTTCATATCGATAAAGTATCACTGAACAAAAATTATATAAAGGGCTGAAACCTCACGAGGTGATCACTTCGGTCTTTGGTATCTTCAATGGGGATAGCATTCTCCTGTGTCATAAAGTATGTGTGACAGTTTTGATAGCATTGATTTCCATTTTAACCAACATTTATTTACCTATACAACAACAGCCAAACAGGTCAAAAGCTTCAGTAACATGGGTACGGACATCCAATTTAACACGAAAAATCGTATTCTAGAACTTTACACCAAAATTAGCATACAAAATTATACTGATATTTCTAACCGTGTAACTGGCCATATTCCAGAACTTATACAAAAATCATTTTAGAATCCCATTTCCAAAACACATGTCGAATCTCATCATAATCGGTTGAGAAATGGGCAAGTTTCATCATAATACGTTTATTGGTGTAAGGGAATGATTGGACAAATATAAGGTTGGATTATACAACGAGTGCCAGAAATTCAAAAAGGCTGTGGGAATGAAGTATTGTTGGAGTATTCACAAATAAAACAGATCAAATCAATTTTTATTCACTTTATTTATGTTTTTTAATTATTAATTTGTAGTTATTATGATGTGGATTTATTGTCTTGAAGTTATGTTTGATTTTATGTGTTATATTAATTTGGATTATTATGTGTTGATGAGATGGCCACTGTTTTCGAACACGTTGTTACTTGTTGAGCGATTGACAGTGACACGAACACGAAGAGAAAAAAACCGACTCCAAACACGTCGTGTAGTTTGACGTTTTTCCATTTGTTTTTTGGTGTTGCCTGACGAACGTAAATTCGCCGCTTCTATGCGTTCACCACCAGGTCTCGCACCGGTCGCATATTCAGTGATGGCGCTAACAATATATTTATTAAGTATACATATATTAATTACGATTATGATTTTCAGAAGGTCTCAGGAATCTGTGTCAGCAAACTAATAAATATTATTTCAGTGTGTAGTTTTAATTTTAATTTAGTAAACATAAAAGTATAGTGAAAATAATATCTCAGCGAAATTCTGACAGCTCTCGCGCATCAAAACAAATGGCGTAAACACAGCGATGTATTTAGGCTAATTTGTTTACATTTTGAGGTTAGAATTTGTCTATTATGAATTATGTTTTTCCTCAAATTTATTCACAATAATTAATGTAATTTTAATTTAGATAATACACTAGCACTAGAACTTTTGATAACATTTAAGATAATTTTAATGTCATTAGCTTGCCTCGAACAAATTGAAATTTAAAATCGAGTTTTTTTATTGTTTTGCTTTAACACGAAAAATGACATTTCTTTCTAAATATGCCTAGTTCGTACCTTAAATGGGTATAACGTTACATATCCAGTGGTGTTGTTAATATTTTTTATATTTTTTAATTTCACATGTTATTTTAGAATTTACCTATAAAATAATGAGAATTTTTAATATTTTCCAATATAAATTACATTATGTATTGGAATCAAATTTCACATATCTTTATTTAAAATTTTTTTTGCTTTTAAAACTATTACTCAGCCGACCCTTCCCTGAATTTTTAATTTATTTTAACTACTTCACTGTTGGCTGCGCAGAACGATGAAAAAATGAGTTTCGCTGAGATATTATTTTCACTAAACATAGTTTAGAAATGTGTCGTCATTATGTTACTAACTATTGGCCATAGTGTGTCTGTAACCGGGTCAATTTCTTTCATACTAACTAAACCTATCCAAATCCTCTTTATGTTTTTTATTTATTTATTTATTACATCTGGGCAGCAAACAGGATAACCCAATTACATGCTGCCTCAACAAATCAAAATTATACAATAAAATCGAATTCATAACTTTTAATTATAATGAAATAGAAAACAAAGGGGGAAAAAATAAAAAGAATAATAATAAACAAATAAATAAATTCCGATAACGACATATTAAACAAATCTAAATTACCAAAGTACAGCATATGGTTTGATTCCAATCGATTGACAATTGACGCCAGACCTAGATTAGTTATTTATGTCGTTACTTGAAACAATTGTTGATTTCGAGTTCTGTAAGCCGGTGCATAGAGATTGATCCTTGATAACAGGCCCGGCTCGAGGGGTGGTCGGGCTGTGCGGCCGCACAGGGCGCAAAACTTTTAGGAGGCGCAAAATTATATTTTACACTTTAAAAAAGGAACTTGCTAAATGTTGAATATAAAATAAGAAAATTTTTTATTATCCTGTATTGCATTCTAATGTTACCATGCCACTACATGTATTTCGGAAAAACCAACTTTTTAATGTGTTTCTGCTAACATGTTAGTAGTTAGCTTGTAAAGGCAATTTTAATATTTAACAAGCAACACCAATAAATGACAGTGGGTTAAACAAACGAAAACAAAAATACATACAAGGTGAGAAAAAGTATGGAAACCCCTAAAAATCTCGCGGAGGTCGGTTAAAAAAAATGAGCAAGGTTTATTCTTAGATAATTTTCAACAAGGAATTTAATGGTGAGCTTGGTTGTGACCTTGACCTTCATCTTCAAGGTCATTTTGAGGCCAAGGTCATTTTTTTAAATTAGAACTCCTATTTTTGATGACAGAATCGAAAAGAGCGATCAATTTTACGTCCGAGTACGTATTTGCCATAAAAAGTATGGAAACCCCTAAAAATCTCGCATAGTACGTCAGAAAAAAAATGAGCAAGGTTTATTCTTAGGTAATTTTCAACAAGGAATTTAATGGTGAGCTTGGTTGTGACCTTGGCCGTCATCTTCAAGGTCATATTGAGGTCAAGGTAATTTTTTTTAGGGAAACCCTTGTTTTTGACATCGGATTCGAAAAGAGCGATCAATAATCAATTGTATGTCCAAATATGAATTTTCCATGACCTCCCAAGGTCATCTGCAGCTCATGATTTGCTACGAAAATTAATAAAAATAAAAATTAAAAAAGTTATTTGTTTATTTTTAAAAATTATTTTTTTTCTATTTGTTTTATAATTTTCATAGCAACATATTACAATGTTCTGTTATTTATGATTTTTTTTATTTTTTATTTTCATAGCAAATCATAAGCTTTACAATTAAAATATATTCCATCAAGTGACCTTGGGAGGTCATGGAAAATACATATTCGGATGTACAATTGATCACTCTTTTAGAATTCAATGTCAAAAATAGGGGTTTCCCTATAAAAAAATGACGTTGACCTCAAAATGACCTTCAAGATGACGGCCAAGGTCACAACTAAACTCATCATTAAATTCCTTGTTGAAAATTACCTAAGAATAAACCTTGCTCATTTTTTTTTTAACCGACCTCCGCGAGATTTCTAATTATGAGAATAGAGATGAGCGCTTTTTAACGCCTAAAAATCAATTTGAAATATGTAGAATTTTTCAACATATTGCTTGATACTGTAATGATGTCGATTCAAAAAAGATTTGAACTAATTAACCAGCATGCCGAAACCTGGGGATTCCTCTACGACCTAAAAAATCTGCCAAACTGAGAAGAACTTGAAAAGCATTGTAGCGATCTTCAGTTGATTTTAACAGTTGGTGAGACGAAGGGGCTATTTTATGTGATGAACTCATCAGTATTAAAAAATTTGTCGAACTTCTTGATGATTCGTCCCCAATCAATATTCTTAATTTCATTATAAAAAATAAAATTGAAGATTTATATCTTAATGTATGGGTTAGTTTAAGAATATTATTAACTACACCTGTTTCGGTTGCCAGTGGTGAAAGAAGTTTTTCAAAATTAAAATTAATTAAAACATATTTGAGGTCAACTATGTCGCAAGAAAAGTTGAGTTCATTAGCAATTCTTTCAATTGAAAATGATGTAGCCCAAAGTATCGATTTCTCCGAAGTACTAAAATCTTTCGCAAGTAAGAAAGCGCGAAAAGTTAATTTTTAAAAGAAAACTGTGTTTAATGACTCATTATTAAATTAATATTAACATAATATATTCTTAATGCCTAAACCTAAATAAATATGAATAAATAAAATTATTCCATGCAAATATTTCTATTAAAAAAAATATTTATGAAATACTATACTATTTGACTCTTATTGTCCCTACATATTATTATTAACTAAAAGTAACAAAATAAAATTATAGTGTTTACTATGATATTAATCTCAAATTAATCTAACCTCCTTCTAACCAATTCCTTACTTTAACATCCTTACATTAGGTTTTCCCTCTTTCAAGCCTATGCCGTTTTAAAACTAGATAGTTCCAATAAAATGTCAGGTTACAACTTGCTCTAAATTTGACTTCTTATTTTTTTACCAAACTGTCAATTTTATAATTCATTTTTTTATCAATTAAAAAAAAATAACAGGGGCGCTCCAACAATTCTCGCACAGGGCGAGAATTATACAGGGCGACAATAACGTTGTCTCGATTAGACCGTTGATTAATTTGAAAAGAAACAATTCATCAAGTAATATTCTTCTATTTTCTAAGGTGATTAATTTAAACTTCTCGATCCGTATCTCATATGTCATATAACCAGTCGATGGAATATATTTGTAACATAAAAATCTCAAGAATCGTCGCTGCACACTTTCTATTCTGTTGCAATACTCATCGTAGAACGGGTTCCATACCTGTGATAAATATTCCAAATTAGTTCTAATAAGGCTATGAAATAATAGTATGAGAACCAAAGGATCCATAAAGTCTCTACCGCGCCTACAAACAAAACCTAATAATTTAAATGATTTCCGACAAATTATATCAACATGCCTATCAAAACGTAACCTAGAATCAAATGTAACACCCAAATCCTTTATTGAATCAAGCTTAGATAATAAAGCATCTCCAATGTTGTAACGATGTTCAATTCTATGAATCCGCTTGGTAAACGTCATTGTGACACATTTTGCCACGTTGAGAGGTAAATGATTATTGACAGACCAAGCAAAAACGGAATTGAGATCGCTTTGCAAAATTTCTACATCATTTCTATTGTCAATGACTCCGAAAATCTTTAGGTCATCTGCATAAAGCAAGTGTCTTGACTTTATAACTCTTGAGATATCATTGACAAAAATAGTGAATAATAAGGGACCAAGAATCGATCCTTGAGGAACACCGGAAGGAGATCCAAACCCATTAGATAGAGTTCCATTAAATTTTACAAATTGAGTTCTATTACTTAAGTAAGACCGAAACCAATTGACCAAAAATGGAAGTATGTTAAAAGTGTCAAGTTTTTGAACTAAAATAGAATGCGAAACTTTATCAAACGCTTTTGAAAAGTCTGTGTATATACAATCCAGCTGTCCATTTCTATCCAATGTGCTGTACGCTGTATAAACCAGTGTTGTGAAACGTTATTGTAACGTAACGCAAAAACGGAAAACCGGAATTTAAATTTCGTACCGTAACCAAAACGGAAACGATATAATCCATATTAACTGTAACGAAAAACGTAACAAAACCGCTATATTTTTTTTAGGTTATTACGTTACATGTTTATAATATTTTATGTTTATTAGGCGTTTTCGGAAATAGACCATGGGTAAATTCACAGTAAATTTCGACCATTAAATTACACTATAATGGTCTAATTTAATGGTCTAAATTTACGGTGAATTTACTCAACATCTATTTCCGAACACGTCTATTATATCATATTGACCTTGAAATTTAAAAAAATAAAAAACAAAAACAAATTAAAAAATTCAGCTATTGCAGGTATTAAACTGAATTTAATGAATAATCTTATGTAACAAGTTAATTACATACTATCCATAATTCATTTCCCAATTATTACTTTTATATTTTATTTATTCATGAGTGATGTATAACGAAATCGTAACTGTAACCGAAACGTAACGAAAACGTAACCAAGTTAATTGGTCGAAACAATAACTGAAACGAAAACCGCTATTTTAATTTATAGAATAACGAAAACTGAAACGAAATTAAATTTGATTCGTTTCACAACACTGGTATAAACTCAGCTAATTTAGTTAACATGGAACGTTTCGGGAAGAAACCATGTTGAACCGATGTGATTTGACTTTTAATCTGATAAAAAACTATATTATACATTAATTTCTCAAAAACTTTAGCTAGCGTATTCAAAATGGAGATGGGCCTATAATTTTCAATATTAGCCAAATCACCGGTTTTATGAACAGGTACTAAAAACGATATTTTCCACTTATATAGAAAAACAGAATTATTTATAGACATGTTGAACAGTAATTTAAGCGGGACAGCAAGCACATCCTTAAGATTTTTCAAAAACAAATTAGTTAATTGATCAGGACCTGCACCTTTATTAACATTAAGCGATTCCAACAATGCCAGAACTTCAAACTCGGAAATTAATGACAAATTTAAACTAGCATGCCGGATTGGAGTTTTGCAACAAGACAGGTCTTGTACATAAACCGATTTAAAATGCTCAGCAAAAAGACTACAGATCTCCGATTGATTATTTGATCTATTATCTTTGAAAAACATATTACTGGGATACTCAGACTTCGTCTGAAACGACCTATGATAATTCCAAAAATATTTTGGATTGTGTTTTATATTATTTACAATACGCGCGACGTACAACTTCCAACACTTTGAGATTCCCAACTTAACTTTTTTCCTATAACTGGAAAACATTAAATAATCATGGTTATTTCCGTACAGCTTAAACCGCCTATGAGCTTTTACTTTTGCCTTGATATGTGAAATTAGATGATTAGAGTACCAAAAGGGAAACTTACGCCTTTTTTTAGGAATGTATACACATCATATCTAATTAATTAAGGTAAATATTTTGTCGTAAAAAATATTAACTGCATTATCAACAGTCAAATTATGAAATAATGATTGCCAGTCAATACTAGATAAATCTTCTGCCATCTTTGAGTAATCTAACTTATACAAATTTAATTGTGGGAATGTATAAAAATGCTGCTTTTTGAGAAAACCTAACTTAATAGAAACAATAACTGGCGGATGATAACTATCAATTCTAGTTAGTGCATAAACACTCTTTTAGAGATTCACACAATTCGAGAGATGTTCACGAATAATGATTCTCGCAAAACCGATAACTGAAGCATCAAAACCTTTCTTCAATTTGGAACATTGAAATGCATAGTCTTTTTTGAACTTAGACACGAATTCAACTGAGATAGGTTTAACAGTAGACCTAGATTGAGTGCGATGCACGAATTTAAAATCTGCTTCAGTAATATTGACCGCTCCCACATAGTGAAAGATCTTAGTGGCAAGTTCACCTAGTTTTTCATTTTTCATTCCAGGCACACCAAATAATTGTAGACTGGATGAGTAGCAGTGTCGATCGAGTCGTTCCAAATTTGAATTCATATCCATTAACTCCTTTTTGAGCAGTTCATTTTCATTTAACAATGATTGATTTATGTTGTTTATATTGGATATGTCAGATTGAATAACCTTAATGTTTTGTTCATTCACACTAACTTTACTCTCCAAATGAATAAGATCCACAATTTTATCACTAATGGAGGATAAGGAAACAGAGAAAACTGTTTGTTGTTTAATGAACTCGTTATGCTTCATTTTAAGTGCATCAATATCCGCCTTCATCGCTAGGAGGGTTGAATTAAAATGGCTGGCAATAAACCGGCACACAAAAAATTAATATTTGAGATACAAAAAAATAATGAAACGGCACAAATTAATGAGCAACAAACAAAAATTTCTTGGCATCATAAAATTAATTTTTTGGAACAAAATATAATAATTTGGCAACATTTATAATTTTTTGGCACTATTGGAAGGGTACACAAAAAATTATTTTTTGGCATCGAAATAAATATTTTGGGCGACAAAAATAATTAACTGGCAACAAATTTATAAATAAATAAATTAAAAATTAAAAAATTGAAATTAGTTTTAAAATATTCTGGAAAATGGAGATCCCTAATTTAACTTAGAATTGTAGAGGCTAACGGCTTCGGTAACTCTCACGGGCACGGGATTTGTATCGATTAAATTTAATTTTTTGTCTCGATTTTTTTTTTTTTTTTTTTACTACTAAAAATTATTTTTTTTGTTCCAAAATATTATATTTGTTGCCAATTTATTAATTTTGATGTCAATGTTTGTCGCCACAGTATTTAATAATGTCCTTCAAAAATATTTGTTTGTTTTTTCATATGTGGTGCCAAAATATTATTTGTGATGCCAATTTATTATTTTTGATGCTAATGTTTGTCGCCAAAAATTTTTTCTTGTATGCCCGTTTAAATTGTCCCAATTAAAATCCAATTTGCTCGCTGTCACCGGAGAATTATAATTAGCACAATCAACACATTTCCAACTGTATTTATCCGCTTGTAAGTATTCATTCAATATAACTGACATAATTTGACGACACCTTATATGAAAAAAACTGTTACACAGAGAGCACCGTATATTGTCATTTTTGTTGCTACGAATACCTTTTTCACAATAAACTTTGCATGTACTCATTTTTAATTTAACACTGTTAATAAACACTGGGCTAATTGATACGAAAGTTAAATGGATTAAAATTCCAAGATCAAAATGTTGTATGTAACAAGGTGTTCGGTGAGGCCCGGCCATTAATAACTCCGGGAGATCTTGCTTAAAGCTTGGTCGAACACTTCTATCAATCAATCAATCAAAATTTATTATTTTTGGTTTGATTGGTATAATTTAAAAAAAATAGAAGTTGGGCTCGCTACATGTTGTTTCTTTGGAGAAGGTTGTGGATAGGTAGCTTCAAAATTCACATTGTTAATCGCTTTCTCAGCGAAAATTCTTTACTGATGATCTATAGTATTAAGGGTTTCACCTCAAGCAATGGCAATTGTTGGAATTTTTTGCTGCTAGACTGCTCCAAATAGGTACAGGCCATCCGTAGCAGTTCATTCAGCTTCGATCGTACATTGAGGCATTTATTTCGCAAATATACAAAAATATTTGTAATACACACACACTTTATTTATATTCTGTAAATCTGTACACACTAAATTCCGCATAGTAATAATTGTCGCTTTTTCAATTTGACAGATAAATCGCCGAACGAGTGGAATGATGTAAAAAAGTAATGACTCACACGGTCACTAATAATGGGACCAGTAATGATGTCTCGAAATCAGAAAATCCGAATTTTCATCATTATCGACCATCATTCTTCATTATTTCAAATTACATGATCAATATTAATGTCATTATTAGGAAGTAATGACACTAATTAGACCGTCTAATGTGCCTAATTTGAATTTAATTTTAAATTTTCAGAGATAATATGTTAAATATTGTAACATTTTTCAGTAGGTTTCCAGAACATCGTTGCGTCATTACCGTAGAGTGCCTATTATAATAGTATGACAAATAGTATATCACTAGTACTGTATTTAGAATCCATATTTTTTAAATCTACACGTACATATGTACATACCATTTTTCCTATCTTTTTTATAACAGTTTCTATTTTTGGTGTTTACTGTATTCCGATTCCAGCATTGCATGCACATTATTTTTGGTCATTGGTTACATCATATAGAATAGGAAAGCCTAATGAATCTATGCAGCTTTTACATGTAGGCAATGTAACAGAACGTGTTATGCGTATATTCCGAGCTGTTCCATTTCCAATTTGGGCGCATGGCGCAAAAATGCCGAAAACCTAATTGTACTTTCAAAGATGATGAAAATCAAAAAAACTAGAATTTCCAACATCGCTATGGCCGATCCTGGAGTAACCGCAGTTCGCCGTTTATTCATTACATGTAAAAACACAAAACTAACTTTTCTGATAGACACAGGCACTGACATTTCGGTTCGTTCCTGCGTCATCATTCAAAAATATTATTGAAGACCATCACCAAGACTTCTACCATTGAATTTGGGACTTCGTCGAGAATTTCTACACCCGTTCATTGTGGCAGCAGTCAACAATCCTATCATATGAGCCGATTTCTTGTTAAAATTTGGTTTAACGGTCGATTTCAAGAACAAACGTTTGATCGATTTCACAACAACCATAACTACTAAAGGGACAGTCTATTCCATTAGCCACCTAGGTACGATTTGCCGGTGAAGCGCACAATATAGTTTACAGAATTATGACAGAAGGGCAACTTCCATTCTGCAAACCACGTCGTCTTGATCCCGAGAAGTTTGCATTAGCTAAAGATGCTTTTCAGCATATGCAAAATTTGGGTCTTTGCAAACAATCCGCATGGTCAATATGTTCCCTTCTTCACATGGTTCCTAAAAAGAATTAAAATGACTGGAGGCCATGCGGCAATTATAGGCGATTTAACGCCATCACGATTCTCGATAGCTATCCACTACCACACATTCATGGTTTTTCAAGACATTTGCATGGATGCACAATTTTTTTGATTGATTTTTCGATTGATCTCTGTCGTGCATACTATCAAATTCCAGTAGCAAAAGAGGATCAATATAAAACATTGATTCATTGACAAAGTTACAAAAGATCTATACTTTCTTTTCGCTTATGTCGACGATATACTGACTGCAAGTAAAACACCTGAGGAGCATAGCGAACATTTACAAATAGTATTCAAACATTTAACAATAATCGGCGTTCCAAAGAATTTCTCTTAAGTCACGAGATCACAATTGATGGGATTCAACCATCAAATGACAGAATTAAAGTAATCAAAGACTTTCCACACCCCATCACAGTTCGTCATTGTTAATTAAAAGGCCGTGTTTTAATTAATTTCAACTATATTAGTTGATCTATACAATATATTTTTTCTACGCTAGTGCAGTAACCTATACTTTCGATGATGATTTTTTAATTTAAATTATATAAGAAAAGGAGCCTTTGCGTCGTATACTAAAATCGTGTGGAAATATTCTCATTACACAACGATTTCTTAATATTGCTACACGATTTGTGAAAACCCAAATGTTTTAATGGTTTAATAAATTTGTGTTGATCCGTACAAGTTTGTAATTTTTTATGTTTCTACTTATTTATAAATGTAACAGGGCTATTGTATCGTAGAAAAAATAGCGTGTATAACTCGTGTGAAAATGAGTCATTGCAATACTCAAGTGATTGCAGCCCTCGCTATCGCTCAGCGATAGCAATGACTCGTTTTCTTCACTTGTTATACAATATACTATTATTCAATATACAAATTATTATTTTTATATTATGTTTTTGTTCCGTTTGCAAAATAACATCTTCTTCGTGCCGAGCAACTCCAAAGACTACTATTCTCAGTGTTCATATCAAACAAGATATACATCAACGCGTTCTATATTTAGGTGTTGAAAGGGACAGAAACACTTTCTTAACAGTCATATTCGACGTGTTGTCGGTATGATCAATTATTATCATAGATCCTTACCAAATTTGAGAACAATTATTACCAATCTATGCATACTTGAATCTTTTGATCAAGTAAGGAAAAATAGCTACATTTTCATGGCCTTCAGAGTGTTAGAAGGCCCTCGAGATAATAAAAAGTTCTCTTGTTAACTGTACGTTACTTGCACACCCATTAGACAACACAATATTTGCATCAGGACAGGCGCTTCGAATATAGCGTGTGGAGGTGTACTGGAGCAACTAAATAGATAGCATTGGGAACCTTCAGCGTTCTTTTCAAGAAAATTTATTCTTCCAGAACAAATATGCGTAAAAACGCACCCGGTCCGAATTCCAAAAATTCGAACTAGCTACCATCGGTTTGTTTTGAAAAAAATCAAAAGTATATGTGTATATACTAATCATTATCGATCGTTCCACTCGGTGGACTGAAGCTATACCTCTTCAGGATGCCACCGCTAAAACTATCGCAAAAGCATTATTGACCAACTTTATTGCTAGATTCGGTATTCCAATTGAACTGACTAGCGATCAAGGTCCTCAATTCGAATCTTCATTATTCCAAGAATTGACCAAAATGCGGCTTCATATCATCCGCAATCAAATGGGTTAATCGAACGATTTCATTGTTCAATTCTCCAGGATTGATAGAAAAATTTATCACTGCAGCCAGACGAGTACCTGAAAATACACAAAAACATAACCACAAAGTAAGCCTGCCATACGTCCCGTTTTGGGAGGGACAGCCCCGTTTTGGCAGCGTTTGTCATTCCGAGAAATTATGTCCCTCTTTGTCCTGCTTTAATGCTTTTTGTACAGTTTGTCCTTCTTTATGCTTTTGTTTCGAAATACAAACTCTTTCTCATAATTTATTTATAAAAGAAAAAACAAAGGGAAATTTCATTTTATCATCCAACACTAAATCTGTTATAGGAAATTATTTTAGTCTCCCTCCTACGCTAGCTATTTAAATGAATGGACAAAATCCTAGGAAGAAATAAAAATTTTTGAATGGACATTATTAAAAAAAAAAATTATAGAAAAAGGAAGTGATTCATTGCCTTGAAAAATTAATGGGGAGATTCAAAACCAATATGAATATCGATGATCTAAAACTATCGGACGAAATAAGCCGTGTTAATATTTTTTTGTCCCCCGAAACTCTTTTAAACTGGAATAGCAATAAAGAGCAATCCGATAAAAAATGGGTCGATATAATTACACATTTTAAAAAAACGAAATTCCCCATGAAAATTTATTGAAGTTGCTAGAAATATACTTGTGTTTGTTTACCTGTAACAAATGCGGCAGTAGAACGGAGTTTTTCGATTATCAATAATATATGAGCAGGTGATAAATCAGCTTTGGGTTTTGTTATACAATAAATGAATTTAAAAAAACACTGAAAAGTACTGTTTTATGTTAATATGTGTTGCAAAACAAAGTTTAAAACATGTCCCTCCTTGTCCCTAATAGATATCAGAAATCCCTAAAATGTCATGCTTTGACCATTTTGATATCTGGCAGCCTTACCACAAAGGGACTCATCTTAAAAGAAATTAATTGATTAAACTTATTGTAGCGTTCCATACGGCAGTGCACGAGAATAATAGCAGCGTGGGCGAAGCTGACGGCGGGGATATGATCGGCGCGTGTTTAGGTTGGGTGAGAAGTTTTATTATTTCAGCCCTTACCTATAAATTTCCTTAACCATTTTCCTTTCAAATTCATTTGTTCCCTCCATTTGACTCACCGTTTAATATTAATAGACGTCGTTGTTGTTGTTCCAAATTATTTAAAAAAAAAAAATGTTTACAAAACATAGAAAGCAAATTGGTAATGCACCTTAATTTTGTTATTTTTGCATGTACTGACACACTCGAGGGCAAGATAGGCTACTCTCCACCAGATAGCCGAATAAAACAGAAAAACACAAATTTGCAAGCAACATTTATTGAAGAGGGCGGCAATGGCAGAGAAGAAGATCGTGAGTGAGGGGCAATTTGATTGAGATGGCAAGCAGAAAACGACGACGATGGCAGTAAAGTTTGGACAGCCAAGTGGTGAGGTCAATAAAAAAGACCAAACGAAATAATCTATTGCTATTTGTTTTGTTTTGTTTTGGTAAAAATAAACGGGTAATGGCGTTAAGTGTATTGGCCATACCTGTTGTGAATTGTTTTTTTTTATTTGCCAAATGAAATCATAAATTAAATTGTAAAAACAAATACGTTTTATGTTTTTTTTGCCTCACATGTTTTCTTGGCTAATTTTATAAACATTAATTGTTACAAAAAAAAAAAAAATTGTATTGTAATTAAAATCTTAAAAATCTTAAAAGGAAAAATACATTGCTTTGTGTGAAAGATCATTAATTGGTGTTGTGTTATTAATTGGGTTGGTTCGCTGAACCTTAGCCTGTCATTTCGGGTTTTTCACATGATCCGTTAGACTTTGTGTTCATTTGCTTGTTTGTGCGCAGCGTAATTGTTGGCTCCCAATAAGTGTAAAATTTATAAAACGGCCATTGGTGTGAAACAAACAAAAAAAAACAATAAAAAAACTAAATAGTGCAGTGTAAAGACGATTTTATAAAAAAAAAAAACAAAAGGAGCCGTGAGAAGAACGAGTTGATGGGACCGTGGTGATTTACGGGGCAAATTAACAGAACGAAATATCTAGAAGATCCAAGCGGCAAACGGTGAGTCATCCTGCACTTATTTTTCCTTTTATTATTACTATATAATTATTTTCCGTTTTTTTTGTTTGTTCGCCATTTTTGCTCCATTTTTTTCCGTTTCGTTTTCTCATCCAACCTAAATAAAGCGTGGTTATTCTAAGCGGTAGTTTTTTTTCCACAGCAAGTAACCCCTCCCGAGTCCACCTGCTCATCGAGCTTAGCCCGGGAAAAATTTACGTGCCGGTAGACTGGCGCCCAATTCGTGTTTTCTTTAATTTTGTCTACCAACTACCGCTATAGTGTGTGTGGCACGTTACATTATCTAATGGAGAATTCGACAGCTGCATCCTGCATCATCACCAAGAATTAGGAAATAAATCTTAGTATTAAACCTTTATATAAATTAATCCAATTACCAGGCAAAATACATATTTTATTTATTTGTTTACTGTCACTTTGACAGAAGTTTTTATTGTTTAAATTGTACTAAAATTAGATTTACACCCAAGTATAACAAAGCTGAAAATATGAATTTTTTTTCAGCATATTGGTACAAAAAATCGGAAAATGATGAAATTGGGTTGGGTTTCCAAATTCCAACTTTTGACACAGCAAAGATGCTGGCGTTGGTGTGTACTTTTTTATTTTGTGTTTACAAATTTTACAACTTTAGTTTTGTGTGAGACGCCATTATGAATGGTTGTGTTTTGTTTTGACTTTAACTTAAATTTTATTTTTTGTGTTGTGCGATTATTTTTGGGTTTGTAGAATTTTTATTTTTGTGTGTACGAATTAATAATAATAATAAAATCGATTTTTATTTATAGATGAACGCGAATTGGATTATTTAAAAAAATAAAAAATATCGTGTAAATAAAAAATAAAAAAAATATTGTGTTTTGTGTTAATAAAATTTTAAAATAAAAAAAAAAATTGTTTTTATTTAAGTAGCCATGTTTGATTGTTTGTATGTATGTATGTAAAAGCGAAATTTTCCCGCCAAATTTTATATTGTAAGCCCCGCCCATTTTTGTGCGACATAACCTCACTTTTTTTGTCATCATTTTCCGATTTTTGTGGCCAACTTTCATAGTAAATCTTAGAATAAGTCGGACATTATTTCGGAGAAAAATCGGTGATGAAATCAGCAAAGTGTCAGAAAAATCCAAAAATTGTCGGATATAAAAATACTTGGGCAGTGAGAATAGTAGTACTTGACATTTTACAGTGAGAATAATAGTACAACTCGAATGGTACAAACCATAGTTTAGCTAGTCAGATATAGATGGCATTATGCACTAGAATTATATAAATTAAGAAAATTGCAAATCATTGAAAATTGTATCCATTAAAAATCACTGTGCTGTGTAATTTGAAGCTGGACAGATAAGAAGCGGTCGAGACAAACATCATGTGAAAGTACAGTCCACTTGAGTAATAATAAATAAAAATTAAGTATTGTAATGTTTATGTAAACCAGTAAGTGTAATTATTTATTGTAAAAAACCTACCTTGTGCAAAACCGTGAAGAAATTTGTACCAAGTACCGACCATTATCATTGCGATTTACCATCAGTTTGAGAACCAAGACCACCAGATTACCAAAAGGGAGAATTTTCAAGCGGTGTCCAGTCATTTTCCAATCTTCCAATTGAACCACAAAGCTGAGTTATTGACATTCATCGCAATTTAAAAGAGCTTCTAATAGCCTAATAGTGTTATTAGAAGCTCGTACGGCATTCAAGGAGGATTTAAATTGTTCCGCGGCTGAGTTAATCAACGGACAAACACTCAGTGTGCCCGGAGATTTTTTTCGCTCCTTCTAATCGCAATCCACAACTACGAAATTACATGCAGAATCTAATTCCAACGGATACACCATTAGTGATTGATGAAAGGGTCGTTGCCAAAAAATCAAAATTTCATGATTTATGGTATATTATTACCTAATTTGTTGTTTTTTAATTGTGCGTTACAAATATGTATGTAATAATCCCAAAAAGTAAAAGTGACGTAAAAAGCAAGTACGTCCATGTTCTAAAAAATATTGATGGATTTAATTAATATATCATGTTGCATTATTTCAGATTTTATCTGGAAAACGCTGTGCAATTATTGTTCAATTAGTATATCATGGTATTATAATAGGCACTCTACGGTACCTGAGAGGTTTAATTGGGAATTGGATTTTAATTAAATTGCTCAATTTGTTTGGGTCAATTTGTATCATTGCGAACTAAACCTATCCAAATCCTTTTTATGTTGTGTTTGACAGGGTGTTCTGTGAGGCTCGGCCATCTCCGGGAGGTCTTGCTTAAAACTTGGTCGAACATTCCAATCAATCAATCAATATCTATCTTTCGAGATTTTTTCTTTCGTGATCCCCACAAAATATTGTAGAATGCGGCAAATAAATTCCTCGAATTTTACTCGTTTTGCTTGTTTACCAATTCAACAATTTATTTAAGATTTAGCCAATAAAATTTAATTGGGAAAGTCTACATATTGGTTTGATTTAATAAATCAATTTTTTTTTTAATCATTATTATAGGGATTAAAATTAATCCCGTGTTCCAGAATTAAACTCTAGCTTAAATCAACCTTCCAGGATCATCAAGAAGTGAAGAAGCTGTAGTTTAGAAATTGTTTAGTCTTATGTCTGTAATCGGGTCGAGTCTCTCCTATCTAACTTTCCTTTCCTATCCTTCGGTCTTGTTATATGCAAAAGGGTGTACGATGGACCCGGCGTCATCCGGGAATCTCGCTATAATGCTTGATCGTACATCTCAATCAATTTTGGCCAATAAAATGAAATTGTCTTGAAAAATAAAAATAATGAATGTGAATTTCTAATTTAGTTAATTCCGTAATCCCGTAAAAAACTAAAACTGCTGGATTTTAGAAAACATGATTTTGAAGAACATCTGTTTTACGACCTACGGGATTTTTAGGATTTTGGAATACGGGCATACGTATACCGTGGTAGCACCACCACATGGTTTTGAGACAAACTTGATATACAGAACAGCACAGGTTTCAAAAGCTGTTCGTTTCTCCGCCTTGACCATAGAAACAGATCGATTGGCATAGAAAATAATTCCAAATCGAACAAGCCGTTCTTTAGATACCATGGATGCAAACAGCCAGGCAGGTGGCAGACATTTTTTTTTGTTTTGTTTTTCGGACTCATAAACCTTCGGAACATCAAGAAAAGTTGTTTTGGACATACAAAATGTTTGGTCGAGAAGTTAATAATATCATAAAAATCCGTATCTAACTCAAATTATTTGTATCATTTGTATTTAGTTAGATACGCTAGCGACCCGATAGATTATTCGATTTTTAAATTATTTATTCGTCATGATTGATTCTAATTAAGGCCATACTTGCTTTCATTCTCTGCATCTCCAGTTAGTAGCGGCTTTCAAATCACCAACAAATTTTGTGAAATCTGTTTTAATCTCCAATCCAAGCCAAAAGCTTTCAACTGATATTCCTAAATTATAGCGAACAATAACAAAGTATTTATGTTAAATATCAAAGTCACTTACCACTTTGCCCAAGCTAACGAACGCTAATAGAACAGCAATCTGAATGTTTAACTTATTTTCAAAAACTGACTTTTATACTCGTAAACTGTGTTGCATAACGTATCCTACACGAACACATTAAATTAAATTAACAACAATAATTAAAATAATTTCTGTTATTGTGTCTCATTGATATGATGAGTATGGTAAAAAGTAAGCTTATCAAAAATCTGTTTATTATATGGATTACAATTTCAGATATTAAGTATTACAAAGTAACAAAATAACAAAAATAAAATTTTGTTTGATACAAAGTAACAAGATATGAGACTATCAAGTGTTACCATTACCATCAACACTTCTTGCTTACTTCCCAAGATTCTCAGGTGCTATCTTATTAGGGTTTCAGAAATTCTTTCGTATTGTACGTTACGCGTTTATTATATTCGGTACCAATACTCGAAATTCCATAAACCCATGCTTCTTATGGAAGTTATTTTGCTAAACCTTCGCTTGGATTTTAGTCCCAAGCTTTAAAAATTCCAAGTTTATTTCTGCAAATGTATAACGAAAAGGAGTGACGGAAGCAAATAATTTTGACATCAGCAAATAAATTGAATATATTTGGCTTAATTGTGGATCAAACTACAGTGAGTTCGTGCTCATCTTACTAATTATATATTGAACACAAAAAAGTAAGTTAGGAACCATTTGATAACGATGAGCTTCTAGTTTCTCTAGCCACAAGAAGCCCCAGATTAATCACTGTTGATCCGCGCCGATAAAATCTGTTTTATGCAAGCAAAATATTACCAAATTCGAGACCGGCTAAATGGATGGTAATTGCAAGTGATCAGGAAAAAACCCAGTGCAAAAGTTTTTATTAATGATATGAGTCAGAGTCAGCGGAAGAGATAAACTATTAGAATGGGAAGAATACCATTAGATATAAACGTATAATTCTGAAAATTTTAATAAACCAAATTCAAAAGGGATACAATTGCGATGGGAATAACGTGATAGACGGTTCATTAAAGCGCAACCCTGTTTCTTTTACTTGGCGCCAAAGATTAGACAATTATCATGTTATACACATGCATTAAAAGTACCACAAGAAATTCTTTATTAATGATCTCTAATTTCTGTTGGCGATCCTTACAAAGACTCTTAAGAAAACATGTATCCAATTTAAAAGTTAGGAATGAATTATGCTTCATATCCTTCGATATAAAAATAACTCCAGTTCTGCTCCAAGATTGTGGTCATGTTTCTTAGTTTCCTAGTAAATTTCTGAGTCATTTTCGCAAAAGCAGCCGAAATTGCCATCGTATAAGGAATAAAGTAATTTCCTGTTGCGGTATGGTTTAAAGAAATGGTTGAATTTC
Organism: Tipula helvola; assembly: GCA_963556165.1. Lineage (NCBI taxonomy): Eukaryota > Metazoa > Arthropoda > Insecta > Diptera > Tipulidae > Tipula > Tipula helvola. Next base: position 270,487,185 of record OY744481.1, read on the forward strand.
AAATTCAGCAAACTTTGACACGAATCCGTGTTTTAACTGTTTCGCATGATAAATAAAATCTTCCTACTTTGTATCAAATAAAATTTGTTTTTATTGTTTTGTAACTTTGTATAATATAATCTGAAACTGTAATCCATAATAACCAGATTATTGATAAGCTTACTTTTTAGCATTATAGTCGGGTTACAATATTACAAATTTATTTTAATTGCTATTCCCAATTTAATTATAGTAATAAACATGTTTAGGTTAGGTTTTTGAATGATACACTATGGGGTATATAAACATTTGAAAAAGATTTGTTTTAGCATCAGTCTTCAAAATGAAGTTAAACATTCTGTTTGTTGTTCTACTAGCGTTCGCTGGATTGAAAGTAGCAATAAGCCAAAGTAAGTGACTTTATAATTTATAAATAAATATTGTACTACATATTTTATTATATAATTTAGGCCCGACGGGACCCCCAAGAAACATAACTGCTAGTGGTTCTGGTAAGTGACTTTGGTATTTATAAATAAACACTGGACTACATATTTTATTATATAATTTATCAATAGTGAATTGGATGGGAGTTGAAATCGCATTATGGGGGCGTAGTATTGTAGAGATCTGGCGGTTACGGGAGCTAGGTATACTATAGGTGGATTATCCTAAGACGAGAGAATAAATCCTCTTTATATTACGCAAATATAGCGAATAAATTTACATAATTCAATAATCGAATAATCAAATAAATAAATATTAAATTTGGCATTTAAAAGGTATCAGTTTGTTCTTTCATTTTAATATCTTAATGTGTCTTAAGATAATATATTGGCGTTGTGTCGTTCGACAATACGATTTCGTTTAGACTTCTGGTTCTTTCTGTTTTAAGCTCCCGCTCACGTAAATTGTTGCTTTTTGTGCTGGCTTGAATCTTCCAAAATGTGGATACCGAAGTGGAACAGTTAGCCAATCTTTGTTAAGCAATAAACAAAACAGTATTGTTTCATTTTAAAAATATTGTGACAAAAACAGTTCACGAAGTTTAGGATGACTTCTGCATAAAATGCACATCTATGAGGCATTCTCCCTCTTTACAGTGCGCTCTAACATTGTAAATCGCAACTTTATAGATCTAAATTTTAATTAAAATTTATGTGGAGATTAATTAATTTAATTTAAAATAATTTAAAATAAATTAACCACCACTGGTTTTTTACGCAAAAATTTACACCATCGGATCTCCGATCGTATGAGCCATTCTCTCGCTACACTGATTCAAGCATTTAAATGCGTGATGACGTCATTGCGATAATATTATGCGTGAGGCATAAAGCCAAAGGACCAACCTAAGTAATCATATCTTTAAATTAATAGATAATAGATAATGCTTATAGTTGATGAGTAATTGCACACGACCAAGGGCTAACTTTCGGATCAATTTTCTGATCCGAATTTTTAATTAAAATTTCTGTGGTTTGGTGTGTAGCGGTTCATGCATCTGGCGCCTAAATTTATGCATTCGCCACCACAAAATAAATTTCATCGCTGACATTAAAAAATCAAAACAATGCACCTACTCACTCAGGTATACCAATAAAATAAACAAAAAAAAAAGTAAAACGAACACGAACACAAAAATAAAATTAATTCAAAACAGTCTCGTCTTAATCTCTAAAGCGACAACAGGTCGTTATCACGCTGGCGGCACGCGCGCTACTTAACCAAAATGGATGGTGGTGAAAAATAAATAACTGTGTAGCACATTTTTTTTTTTTTTTTTTTTTTGTTTGTTAAATAAATTTTATTTATTGATTTAATGTTATTACAATCTAGTCTCCTGGACTAATGAGCAATTTGTTTCTGACTTAATTTACTAACTTAATATTAATCTATGGCTTCTTCCCATTGGCGTTCCATAGAGTCTGGTAAATTGAATTAAACCACATCTTTGTAGTGGGCTTTACACAGCACAATGCTGTTTAAGCTAACAATTACACCAACTCATAAGGTTTGGTTCTTTTAAGTCTACGTATTAAATTCGTGTTGCTTAGAAGCTGAGTTGCCTCAATGTTCACATGATGCCGGAGCCTCTCTTCATGTCTCCGCGCTTTCTCCTGAATTTCATTTACGATGAGGTTCACTTTAAGGTCCCTATGGAGATCATTGTTCCTGACATACCAAGGTGCATCAACGATGTTCCTTAATACCATATTCTGAAATCTTTGGATGATATTTACGTTGCTCTGTTTGGTACAACCCCAAAGTTGAATACCATACGTCCGAATCCGATAGTCGAGAGTAAAAACTTAATCCCAAATCATCAGTTCGGTTTTCGTAACCAACACTCAACAATTGATCAAGTTCACCGAATAACCAGTATAATTGAGAAAGCACTAGAGGAGAAAAAAATCTGTTCAGCAATATTTCTAGACGTTGCCCAAGCATTTGATAGAGTGTGGCATGAAGGACTTAACCATAAATTAAGAAATCTTCTACCAATCCAATTTGCTAATATACTGGAATCTTACTTAAAAGATAGATTCTTCAGGATTAAGTTAGATGACACTTTCTCTGAATTGAAAGAAATCAACGCAGGAGTTCCACAGGGCAGTGTATTAGGGCCGGTTTTATACCTAATATACACTTATGATCTTCCTGCATTAGAAAACAATACAGTGGCGACTTTTGCAGATGACACGGCGATCTTAGCTGTTGGCACAAGCAATGAAGAGTCAACACAAAAGTTACAAACAGCAATAACTAAAATTTATAAATGGACAAAAAGTTGGCGAATAAAACTAAATGAAACTAAATCAGTTCACATCAACTTTACAAACAGGCGATTCGAACATATCCCGATTACCATAAATCAAGAAATAGTACCGTATGCGAACACAGCTAAGTATCTCGGCATGACCCTGGATGCTAAACTGCGATGGAAAGCACATGTCAAGAAGAAAAGTGAAGAACTAAGAATTAAATACAGAAAGATGTATTGGCTGATGGGAAGGAACTCTTCTTTATCAACATACAACAAGCTGCCACTTTATAAGCAAATATTGAAACCCGTGTAGCACATAATACTTAAATAAAATTGTATAAAACAATAAAAATAAATAACTGTAACAACAACAGAATTAATTAACTTAATAAATAAATATAAAAACAAATATGTGTGTGTATAATAAAAGTAAGAACTTTTATAGGCGTCTATTGAAGGGGGAGACCAAAGTTGAGTGGAGAAATCTATCAACTCCGTAACCTTTCACTAGGGTGCGCATCACGTGAGCTGCCCTGGTCATGCTTTAGGCAGCTGACGTGATCGGTACGATTGTGTAAGGGTTAACCTACGGCTAAAGCACGGCGCTAAAGGAGAAATCCATGACAAAAAACCCTAATCTAAGGTAGAACAGCATATGCCGATGGATGAATTGCTGATAGGTTAATCAGTCCCAAATATGCGGACTCGTGATACCAGGTGCCCTCCAGTTTTATTTAGTCTTCCTGTGGTAGCTGGGTGTCCCACAGGTGACCTTCATTTCCTAAATACTCATGGGAATAAAATGCCTAAAATAAATAAAAAAAATAAAGATATATGGTGACGCTCCTAAAGCGTCACTGACCAGCGAAAATTCTGTAGCAATTTGCGAGAACCTCGGCCCTCTTTCCGTTATGGAATCTTCAATGGGTGGGCCATCGGATGGTGAGCTCCCTACGGTGCTTGAGAACCTAGTTCTCAACTCCGATATGGAGACCTCATGAGATGAGGATTCGGCCCCCGCAGATGGGGGGATCTCCTCTGTGAAAACAGGGGGGAGTTTGGACATCGGTTAGGACCAGAAGTTTCAGGTAACACCATTAACAAACCTGTCGCGGCTCCTTACGTGAAAATGTATGGAGCTGCGGAAAAAGCGTTATAAGAAGGTCCTGGCTGAGGGCAAAGCGCCCGGAAGCGAGACAAAGCTTCTGGCGGTACGGCCACGGAAGGAGACTTGCACTCCTACTACGGCCTAACCGTCGAAGAGACCGCTCGGATGATGGTATTCCACCGGCACAAAAAAAGGCCAGGGGGGAAACATGTCCTGGTGGCCTCCGGTTCTGCGGTCCGCTCTGGAGTTACCTTCAGGCAGGCTGCGGAGTAGGAGATCATTGGGATCTTGCCTTCTGGTTTTCCTGAGGTTGCCCCCTCACTGGAGAGCAGCTTAAAGCTGTCCAGGAGGGAATCTTGGATTAGGTGCTGGAGCAGGAGGCCAGGAAGGTTAAACCTAAGTTCCTTGACATTCAGTACCAGCTTGGTTGGCTGATAGTGACCTGCACCGACCGGGCCACTGTGCAGTGGCTCAGGGAGATTAAAGACACTATCTAGTCATGGGAGGGTGCAGAGCTGATTGTGGCTGAGGCGGGAAATCTGAAAACTTCCCAAATAGTGCCGAACTGCTCACGGATAAGCTTCTGGGTTTTATCAGAAGCCAGAACAAGGGCATGCAGGCGATCAACCAGAGAGTGGTCAGGTAAGAGGCGAACGGCTCTTCAGCCTCTTGCACCTTCTCCATGGACCACTCTTCGGTCGAGAAACTCAAACGAATTGACTTCAAAGTCAATTTCAAGTTTGGGATTGTCTAACTGCACACTAAGGGGGGCCAGGGTGGTGGAAAGCATGGTTTTGTGGGCGGACCCAAGTGGTCAAGCCTGTGGAGGCTATCGTAGCGACACCTGCGGCTAAAACCACTGAGGTGGCGGCCCTCTAGAGGAGACGGGCGAGGAGAAGGAGGGAAAGAGAGAGGAAGGCGTTAGTGGTTAGACGGGGAATGGCCCCGCGAGGGGTTCCCCTGTGGAAGCCACTGGTGAGGCCTGGTGGCTTTCAGTTAGCGGCAATGGCGGTGCGAGAAAGGAGGCTGATCTGAGCCTTCTGCAGACGTTGTTGGAATGAATTCACACATAGCCTGCCTGCAAATGAACCTGCATCATGCAAAGGCGTCTTCGGACATCCTTTGTCGCAGGTTTATCTGCCAGAATTTTGGCATGGCACTGATCCAGGAGGTGAAGGGGCTGGCTTACCTGATAGGATGCTATGCAAATGCGCACCATACGGTGTGGGGCAGCGCGGACGTCAATAATAGGGGTGAGTACCTTTTTGAGTATATAATTACTAATAATATAGATATTGCCAATAGGGGAAGAAAATCTACCTTTATAAATGTGATTAGGCAAGAGGTCTTAGATTTGACGCTTGCTAGTCCACATTTTAGCAATTTAGTTAAAAACTGGCATGTGTCTGAGGAGGCGTCCTTATCGGATCACTTGCACATCAGATTCGATTTCGCGGCCGAGATCTGCAGCGCCAGGAGATTAGAATTCTAAAACTAACCGACTGAGACTCTTATAGTTTCACTCGAATCAGAAATGCCCTGGGTTATGGGGAACATACGAGTCTCCAGAGGGCTTGGAATTCTGTTCAAACCAGCTGCATAATTCTATACACTTGGCTTACGAAAACAGCTGCCCGGTTAAGCGAAGAGAGTCCATTAAGTTGGTCCCTTGGTGGAACGGGGCGCTGGGTAAGCTAAGAAAAAAATCGAGAAGGTTAGTCAATAAGGCTAAACGGACCGGGTAATGGAGCGAGTACAGGATGGCCTTCGTTCTTCGGCCTGCACTTCGTCTCCAGAAAGTTTTTTCCAGAGATCACTCAAATGGTTTAGGGCTTCTTTAGAAGCCAAACGGGAGATTCACTAAAAACCGGAAGGAAACCTTAGAGCTACTATTAGGTATCCACTTTCCGGATTTAATTGTGGTAGAAGCCCAAGAGGACCCGCATGACCCTTCAAGTGAGGTAGCCTATTCACCCCACAGTAGGATCTGGAGCCTCGGCTATTGGCTTTTTCAACCTTTTCAAGTCCGCTGGAGGGGATGGTATCCAATGGACTAACTCCATTGCATCTGCATGTTAAAAATGATGCTGCTACTGTGGCCCTTAAGATGCAGGCAGAGAGTAATATCAAACCAGACAATATGGTGGGTCATCTGGACATCCTCAAGGGGTTTCAGACAGATCCTCCTATAGGAATGCCTTCCGATTGTATGCCAGCTAAATTGGATTTCCACAAACCATTTTGTGGTAAGTTACCTAACCGGGAGTTGTGGAGTAAAGGGGACCATCCTTTGAGCGAGGGTCAAAGGTATGGTTTACAGATGGATTAAAAATGGAAGAGGGGGCGGGGGTTGGAATATACGGGAGTGGGACATCCCTCCCGAAGTCCTTGGGTACCAATGCTACCGTTTTTCAAGCAGAAGTGCATGCTATAGAACTTAGCTAAAGGCCTAAGCGACGCAAAGGTTTATATTGTATCAGACAGCCAATCGGCCTTAAAGGCTCTTAGGTCTTTTACCATTGAGGTAAGGCTGGTATGGGATTGTCTGAAGATTATTAAGATTCTGGCAAGCTCAAATAAGGTAACACTTGTTTGGGTGCCAGATCATACTGGAATTGTGGGAAGCGAGGCAGCTGATGACCTCTTCATTCATTGCACCAGAGCCCTTTCTGCGGCGTCACTAAGGGGCACCTTATGGCAGCGGTAAAACGTGCAAAAGTCCTCCTACTGGCGCAGAATTCCAGGTTTGCAACAGGCGAAGGAATTTATTTCACCTTCGTCAGCCACGATCAATAGCTCTTGTACTTAGGAAACTTGAGTTGAGGCTGCTTACTGGCTTCCTCACAGGTCACACCCCCTTAAGGTATCACCACAGATAAGAATAGACAGATGTGGATCTTGTATGGGCCATATTTACATTCTAAATTTCAATACCAAATTCCAATCTAATCCTTTTAGAGCAGGACGTATATATTATAAAATAAAATTTTCTTTGAAGTTGGTTTATGTTTGCTTTGAAATAATCAAAATAGCCATGCCATGTTTGCTTTGATATAATCAAAATATCCATACGTAAAAAAATATAAAAAGAGACGGAAATGTACATCCTGCTCTAAAAGGATTGGATTGGAATTTGGTATTGAAATTTTGGAATGTAAATATGGCCCATACAAGATCCACATCTGTCTATTCTTATCTGTGGTATCACCTTAAGAAAATGGGCCTAAGTTCGACAGATGGATGCCGCTTCTGCGGCCTGGAAGCGGAATCAGCGGAACATGTCCTGTACCATTGCCCAGCCATTTTCCGCCAAAAATTACAATTTCTAGAAGGGAGAGTAATGAGCCCAGATAGTGTACATCATACACCGGCCGGCAGTATTATCAGGTTCGTTAAGAGCCTGAATATTGACTAGGCGGCTCATTGAGTAGGGTACATGCACAAAAGATCTTTTATGTCGCAATGCGAGATGAGATGATTTGTTTCTTAAATTTAGAAGATTATTTTCTGAATTGAAAGAAATCTACGCCGAAGTTCCATAGGACAGTGTATTAGGGCCGGTTTTATACCTACTGTACACTTATGATCTTCCTGCATTAAAAAACAATACAGTGGCGACTTTTGCAGATAACATGGCGATCTTAGCTGTTAGCAAAAGCAATGAAGAGTCAACACAGATGTTACAATCAGAAATAACTTAAATTTATAAATTGGCAAAAAGATGGCGAATACAACTAATTGAAACTAAATCAGTTCACATCAACTTTACAAACAGGTGATTTGAACATATCGCGATTACCATAAATCGAGAAATAGTACCGTATGCGAACACAGCTAAGTATCTCGGCATGACCCCGGATGCTAAGCTACGATAAAAAGCATACTTTCAGAAGAAAATTAAACAACTATAAGACTTAAATACAGAAAGATGTATTGGTTGATGGGAAGAAACTCTTCTTTATCAACATATACAATAAGCTTTTACTTTATAAGCAAATATTGAAACCGGTTTGGACTTATGGTATTCTACTTTGGGGTTGTACTAAACAGAGTAACGTAACTATCATCCAAAGATTTCAGAATATGGTATTAAAAAACATGAAATTCAGGAAAAAGCGCAGAGAAATGAAGAAAGATTCCGGAAACATTTCAACATTCAGGTAACTCAGCTCCTAAGCAGCTTTTGAGTTGGTGTAATCATTAGCTTAAACAGCATTATGCTGTCTAAAACCAAAGCTCCTAGATATACAAGCCATCAGCTCAGCCCTTTAAATTAAAAAGCTTAATTTAAGGGGGACACATTTTCCCATAAGAATCCATGTAAAATTAAACATTTTTGATTAAAATTTTATGAATGAAAAATACTCGTAACAGAAAATATTTTTAGGTTTATATTTAATTCAAACCTTTGAGCATAAAATATTTTGAAACTAATAATTTAAATTTAGTAATTTGATTAATATAATTAAAATAAAATTGTACAAATTTACTTTTTCTTTGTATGCATATGTAAAAAAGTGGATAAAATTAATAAAAACGAAATCAATGACGTAAGATATTATGAAGTTAGCTACACAAGGTTTTTTCTTTTTCGAAAATTCGAACTTCGAATTTTGAAAATATTTTTAACAGTATAATAATTCTGTTAAACATTTATAATATTTTTTAGCGTATTTCTTATGAAATTCATTCACATGATCGTTAAACTTGCTAAAACATTATTTTGGATTGTTTGGCTGAAATGTCAATTTAAATATTTCAATTTTTTTTTATTACCGCCATCTGATTTCAAACATGGAAACTACACGTCCATTTTGTTTTTTTAAATATATTTAAGTAGTCGAGTTTACAAGTAGGTGGCACTAATGGCTTATTATAAAAACAAACTTGAACGAATGGTATGACGTCATCACATAAAGATGTGTTTGTAAATAAAGGAATTTTATATATAGCCTGACGGCTTGTGTAGTTAGGAACGCTTTGCTAAAACCCTGCAATAAAGATGTGGTTTACTTCAATTTGTCAGACACTGTTAGTTCTCTAACATTAAATAAATTACACATGGACGGACAATTTAATTTATAGTTTATTTATTTATTGACATAATTTTTTTATAATATTTTTTACCACCATTATTTATTTTATTTTAATTGCCGCGATGAACGCGCGTGCGGCTAATGCCAGATCCGAGACGAGACTAATTTTTGTTTTATTTTAATTTTATTTTGTTTTGTTTGTGTGTAATGTCTAGTGTGTGCGTGCGCTGTGATGTGATTGATCCAGCCAAAACGCGAAGGAGAAGTTAACCCAATACACATTCGAGGTGGAATGTGCGCCGACAAGTTTGTTGTGGTTTATTGGGTGAATCGGTACAACACTATGGAACACCAATGGGGAGTAGCCATAGACTAATAATAAGTTAGTAAATTAAGTCAGAAACAAATTGCTCATTAGTCCAGGAGACTAGATTGTAATTACATAAAATAAATAAATAAAAAAAAAGCTTTAAAGTGTTTAATTGTTTTTGTGGTGTAAACTGATCTAACTGTGTAAATAAAATCCATATTTCGTACAAATGAAGATGAACTTATTTCATAGAACACTGTACAGAAGAATTAAGCTAATAATTGTGATTTTCATGTCTATAAGCTCAACTGTTTCAGGCCTACCGTTTCGGAAAATATCCATCAAAGTGAGCCGCCTTCTTCTGCACACGTTACGCTTTCAGAAAATCGGTTAGTTTATAACGAGAATTAATTAAATGATGACAATTATTTCAATATTTACAATATTTTTAGAAATGATTTGGGACCAAATAGAGAAACATAAAGTTCTTCCGATTCGGACTCACAATTCATACAATACAAACAAAAATATAAAAGCGAATGGGAAGTTTTTTATCCGTGGCTTAGGAAGGTGAACGATCAGGCATGTTGGTCAATTTGTTTTAAAGTATTTGCCAATAATAAATCACATTTTAAACGACACGAAACAAAAAGCAAAACATATACAAGAAAAATGAACATGCAAAATGCAACACCCAATATTATACAAAGTATCCAGTCTGTAGGTAACCCCACCCGATATCGGAAAAGAGTAGCTGAGTTTGGTTGTGTAATGTATTGTGTTCAGTACGATCTAGCTTTCCGTCAGATGGATTCTCTGCCAAACCTATTGCAGACCACTTTTGTAGATTCGGAAACGGCAAAGGAATTGAAATGCGGACGAACAGAATCAACGGCAATGTTGAACCAAATAATTGGGCCTGACTCCAAGCAACAAATTACAAACAAATTGCAAAAATCAAAATTTTCAATAATGTTAGATGAAACAACTGACGTTTCTACGGCCAAATGCTTGGTAATCGTAGCACGATATTTTGACACAGATCAAAATAAAGTCATAGACTGCTTTTTAGCTTTAGTGGAATTAACCATTTCGACGGCACAAGAAATTTTGAATGTATCGATTGAAAACGTGATTAGTTTAGCTATTGACAATGCCGCAGTCATGACAGGCCACCTAAATTTTTAGAGAAAAACAAAGATTTATTTTTTTTTTACGATGCATGTGTCATTCGTTACATTTATGTGCTGATCAGCCGGGTTTGAATATGAATCCTAATGAAATAGTATCAGACTTCTGAGCCTTTCATCTATTTTGCGTTTGGTAAATAGTTTTCTTTTTTAAGAAGGAAACATAGAAATCTTAAACAATCAATTTCGCAGTTTAATAGGCAATGCCGAAATCACCTTCATATTTTCGGGCGATGTTACAAAGTTTTGGAAGGATCTGAAATTATTCAAAGATGCCTTAGCAACGCCAATTTTTATGGAACTTTCTCACTATACTTATGTTAACACTATGTTCTTTACCACATAGTACTGCTTCTATTGAAAGGAAATTTTCCAAATTAAACCTAATTAAAACTAATACACATAACAGTTTAAACACAACAACTGTGACAAATTTAATGTTTGCAAAGGAATTAATTAAACCAAATAATAATAGTGATAAACCAGGGCACTATTGCACCAACTACTTATCACTTATTACTTATCAACTTATCATAAGTTATTTTTTTTGATAATGATAAGTGATAAGCGTTTCACCAAAAGTAAAAATATCTCACTCACTTATCAATTTAAAAACTTATCAAATTTTGATAATGATAAGTGATAACAACATCAGAATGTCTACATATAACTTATCAAATGACAAATTATCAAATTTTTATGATAAGTATATCATAAAACTCAAAATTACTATAAATGTGATAGTGCTTGCAAAATAATGTTCTTTCTGCACATTAAACAGTATAAACAGCTTATTGCAACACTCGATAACGGCAACTGCTCGACAGTTGCAACTTTTAAATTTAGAACTGCAACGATTATAAATTTTATCTCGATAACTACAACTTTTTGTTTAGGATATAACTTGGCTATTTCTCGGCCGTTTACGATAAAACTTGTCAGGTCCAATGGGAATGGGATTCTAAAATGATTTTTAAATGGCCATGTAGGATGGAACTTGGCTATTTATCAATCGATTACGATGAAACTCGACCGAAACAAAGGAAATGGGATTCTAAAATGAGTTTTAGATCAAATTTAGAAATAAAGCTAAGCTTGATGGAAATGGCCTGTTTTTCAACAGATTCTGAATAAAATCCACAGGTACAATGGAATTGGGATTCAAAATTGATTTATAGGTGAAGGTCTGGAATATGGTCAAGTTCCATCCTTATTGGTTATATTCCAAAACTTTGTCAAAAAATCATTTTAGAATCCCATTTCCATCGCACATGCTCAATTTCATCAAAATCGGATAAGAAATGGTCAAGCTCCTTCCTAATTGGCCATATTCCAGAACTTTATCTAAAAATCACCTTAGAATCCCATTTCCATTGCCCAAATCAAATTTTATCATAATCGTGTATCACAATCATAGTTTTATAAGAATAAAAATTGAACAAAAGTTCAGGGGAAAAAACGTTTTAACATACTTCCGGCATGCCACTACAATTTGTAGCTCTTATCAATTTGAGTAGTGAAATTTGTCTTATTGAAATTTTGAATAATTACACAGGCACACAAAAAAAAATGTCAAGACCCAGAGGGTAGACCCCGTAGCCCTCCGTTTTTGGGGTCGCTGAAACCGAATATGACCATAAACAAAAACGTAACTAGCCATTTCCCTGTTACCACCCCCTCCCCTCTGGGGGTCAAAATTTCAATTTCCATATAAAATTGAGATGGATGTGCATTTCTGTGTTTTTTGGGGCGCTGGAATTAAAATGGGCAATTAAAAGTAAATTTGACCCCTCCATCACCCCTAGCACTCCCTTACTACCCCCAGAAAGGGGGTTGAAATTTCAATTTTCATGCAAAATTGAGTTGGATGTGCATTTCTATGTTTTTGGGGTGCTGGAACCGACAATGATAACGAAAAAAAGTTCGACTCTTCCGCCACCCTCTAGCACCCCTTTACTACATCCAGAATGGGGTTGAGATTCACAATTTTCATGCGAAGTTGAGTTGGCTGTATATAATATTACAGGTATATATACTTACATCCAACTCAGGTGGTTTGGCGTCTATTGGAAGGGGCTCCGTAAACTTCCAATAGGCGCAGGCGTACGTACTGCCTCCTCGTGGCAACCACCGGTAACTGTAACCATTAGGCAGAATGTGGCCGTTGGTGACAGCCTAAAGTACGACGCTAAAGGAGAAAACCTTGACAAAAAATCCCTAATCTAAGGTGGAACAGCATATGCCGATGGATGAATGGCTGATAGGTTAATCAGTCTATATATGCGGACTCTGGATACCATGCACCCTCCAGTTTTATTTAGCCTTCCTGTAGTAAACCTGGGTGACCTACAGGCGACTTTTTATTCCCAGCAACTCGCAAGAGTTAAATCAAAACGGTAGACGAGGCACGGGAAGGAATACACGGGAGTGGGTTTGCCCTCTCAAAGTCCTTGAGTCCCAATGCTACCGCTTTTCTAGCAGAAGTAAATGTTATCACATCTAGGAGGGAGAGCAATGAGCCCAGATAGTATGTATCACGTACCGTTAGGCAGTATTATCAGGTTCATTAAGAGCTTGAATATTGACTGGACGGATAATTAAGTAGGGATTAATGCACAAAAGATCTTTTAGGTCGCAGTGCGGGGTGGCTTGAGCCCCCACATGGCCCTCAAGTAATAATAATAATAATAATAATACATCCAACTCAACTTTGCATGAAAATTGAAATTTCAATCCCTTTGGGGGGGGGGACAGTAAAGGGGTGCTAGGGAATGATGGGAGGCTCAAATTCACTTTAAATTACCATTTTCAATTCTAGCGCCCCAAAAAACATAGAAATGCACATCCATCTCAATGTTGCATGAAAATTGAAATCTCAACCTTTCTGGGTGTAGTAAAGGAGTGCGGTGCCAGAGGGTGACGGAAGGGTCGAATTTATTTTTCGTTGTCATTTTCGGTTCCAGCGCCGCAAAAAACATAGAAATGTACATCCATCTCAATTTTGTATGGAAATTGAAATTTCGACCCCAGGGGGGGGGGGGGGGGTGGTAACGGGGAAATGACTAGCTACATTTTTGTATCGTTATATTCGGTTTCAGCGACCCCAAAAACGGAGGGGTAGGGGTGTACCCTCTGGGTCTTGACATTTTTTTTTATGCCTGTGTTATCATTAAAGTAGTCGATTATTGATAAGTTAAAACTTTTGGTGCAAGAGAACTACGAAAAACTTATCAAAAACCTCAAACTTATCCCTTAGCAAACTATTACTTAACATTTCGCGAATTGGTGCAACTTAATTTTGATACGTGTAAAAACAATTTATGTACATTAATTTGTCACACCAAATGTTAATTTAATTACCATTTATATTTTTAATTTATTGCAATTATAATCATTTAGCTCCCGTGTGTTGATAATTCAAAATACATACATGCACGACATAGATAATCATAGAATAATTAATTTACAACGTAAAATTCTTTTTAAATTAATTAACAACCTACATTAATTAAAACGTGAATCATTATCAACATCACGGTAGTGTTGTGAATTTAAAATTGTATAGCAGTAGCTGTTAGAGTTGAAATTACTATTAATAATATTGATTGATTATTATGAAGTATGTATGTATGTATATTGGAAAACACAAGTTGACGGGTTAAAATGTGATATCATCGCGTTTTACAAAACGTAATGTTAATGATGTATAATAGCCGCTTATATACATTACATTTATTGTCTCAAGTCATTGCCATCTGTTTCAATTGAAGACCTCTAATTACATGACAACTCGCTTTATACATACATACATAATATATAGTATATAGTACAAACAGAAAGAGTAACAAACTATGCAATACTACCAGTTTTAATTAGGGCGCACGTTTTATATATTTAGTTAATCTTTTATCCAATAACAACAACTGTGATGTAATATTGTAATTTGATTTTATGTTTGGATTGTGAGAAAAACTATCGGATGCTTTTATGAGTGTTTTTGGAAAATTATAACATGAATCTTTTAGGTTATAGTTTTTCTACGTCATTATTTAGATGCGACCAGTATTTTGTTATGAAGTAGATGATTTTCCTTGGAATCCACGACCTAATTTTAAATTTTATCATATACACAAGGACAGCTAATCCTATACTAAATACTATACAAACAACATGCTCATGATTAATTTATTATGACGACCAAATTTTATAAAAAACGAGTACACCACAAATTTATACCACCACTATAATGTACTACAAAAATGCCATGATGATGATGATGATGTTGTATTTTTCATATATTGAAATGAAAACCCGAAACCATCCAACAATGCTTATTGAAAATGTTTGTACCCAAAAAAAATAAAAGAATATCATGAAAACCATAGCAAATGTTCCATCCATCGAATGATTAATTATTCTACCCCAAAAAAAAAAATGAAAAATAACACAAAAATTATTTATAAAAAAAAATGATATTAAGGCAATATCGATCAAATCCAGGAAACCAAAAACATAAATAAAAATAACAGAAATATTTTTTTCATTTTCCAACATCATCACCACCGATGTACTGTACTCTTTTGTACACGCTGAAATGATAAAAATACAGAAACTAAAAACAAAAATTGGATGAAAAGTTAAGGCACGTGCGTACTAAAATTCTCTTTTCCATTTTGCTCTCAGACATCAACATCACCCATCATTTTGATTTGACTTGATAATATTGTACGCTTGTATCAATCACACTCATACATTATTTTTTCTGAAAAATATTGCCAACACTGATATGCAAACGCGTGGGTGGACTGATATTTTTCGTACTCTTCAATATTTTGTATGAAAATACTCTCTCATACTAGATTAATAATGATGTAAATCAGCTCTGTTTAACCTTTTTCAATTTGTGATCCGTAAGACACACAAACTTGGTTTTATACAACATAGACGTGAGGAAGTAGAATTATATTTATTCCTTGTTCTTCATCTTTAAGTGAAAATTTTCTATCAGCTCTCATTGTGCTATGCCATTTCATAAAGGTACCTTTACACTTTGCGATTTGCTTGCAATAATTATTGTACAATAGGGCAAATAAATCGTATACAATTTTCCCCGCAATTTTGATCACACACTGGTATGGTGAACTCAATAACTCAAAGGTTTGCAATAAAGCCAAAAAGGAAGTATCAGTGAGAAAATGCAGCAACTGTGATGGGAATCACACAGCTAATTATAGAGGGTGCGCAATTTATTTTGAATTGAATAGGAGAATCAATCTAAAACAACGAGCAGAACAACGAATGCTTAATCTTCATTCTTCAGCTAGAAAAGAAGCACGACCAGAAATTGTAAACCCGAACGCTCAAAATGGAAACCAGTACGCCCAAGGGGTTTAATATGCAAGTGTTGTTAAGGTACCGCTCCTAAAGTGCAAGCAACGTCTGCAGGAGTGGTCTAGGAACTGTGTCTGTTGACGCGATGAATTGCAGGCTTATCCCAGATGGATGGAATACGAATTAATATTGTTTTTTAGGAATAAATTCAATTCTTTCAAACGATTGCAAGCTCCCTTAAAATTGGTACCATTATCTGAAAAGATATCCGTACATACTCCTATTCTAGCGAAGAAACGTTTAAGTGCGACCAGGACGGATTCGGTAGTTAAATCGCCAACTACCTCGAGGTGGATCGCTTTTGTACTCATACAAATGATCAGGCAAATATAGAATTTATGAGTTTTTTGTCCACGCCCTCGTTTCAAGTAAGATTTTATCGGTCCCGCAAAATCTATGCTAATTTTTAAGAATGATCGGATCAGCTCTACACGTTCCTTTGGTAACATACCCATCAACTGCTGTGCTGGTTTAGGACGTTGCTTTATGCATTGAACGCAGTTCCTTATAGTGGCTTTAATTATCTGCTTCGCCTTAGTGATCCAAAATCGCCTTCGTAGAATGCTTAATAATAGAGAAGCACAACAATGTAGATGGACCTTGTGATATTTCTGGATCAATTTTGTTGATAACATAGACTGGTGGGATAGTATTATAGGGTGACGGGTATCATATGGCGCAACAGCTTGTTCAATCCGGCCTCCTACTCGCATTATACCTCTTTGATCCAGAAATGGGTTTAGTGACTTCAAACTACTTTTGCTGGAAACTGGCTGATTTATTGATAATGCTGCTACTTCCTCCAAGTAATATTTATTTTGACAGTGTTTAATTACTTCTTCAGCAACTGTGATGGATTTATATTTTTCTCTATTTTTTTTACATAATGAAAGAAAGCTTCTAACAATCGTAAATACTCGGATAATCTTGTCATATGTTTCTTATTTGTTAATCAGATCATTTATTAAGCAATTATGTAATATTGGACGCGTTGCGATCATAACTTGAAGACTGCTTCGTTGTTCGAGATTGGTTTGGGAATTCGAGGGTTGATGTTTTGGCCATTTTGTTTCTTCACACTTGAGAAATTCTGGGCCATTCCACCATAATTGGTGCTTTTTCAACTCTTGTGGAGACAACCCGCGAGTGGCGCAGTCTGCTGGATTTTGTTGTGTTGAGACATGACGCCAACAAATTCGCTCAGTTAGTTCCAATATTTGACTGGTCCGGCCATGCAATATACGTTTTCCACTTCCTGGGGGGTGCAGATAGCCAGTCTAAGACAATGGTGGAATCTGTCCAAATGAATATGTGAGGCTCGGAAACTTTCAATACCGATTTTATTTTAACAATTAATTTAGCTAGGAGAAGCGCTCCGTTCAATTCTAGCCGAGGCAACGATACATTTTTAATCGGAGCCACCTTGGTTTTAGCGGTTATTATTTTCGTGGTGGTCACTCCATTTGCATGGCTTCGTAAATATACAACGGCGGCATAAGCAACTTCGCTGGCGTCACAAAAGCCGTGCAATTGAAAATCGCTTTCTGTACTATTAAGCCATCTCGGAATAGTTATTTGTATCACGTCATTAATTTCTCGTCTAATATTTAACCATTTTTCCATGGGTTCTTTTGGTAAAGGTTCATCCCAGGTTAATTGGAGAAGCCATAATCCTTGAAACATACATTTGATTTTAATAACGAATGGTGATATTAATCCAAGTGGATCAAAGATTCGGCTGGCTTCCGACAGGATTGCTCGTTTTGTTAGAGGCGGGTTTGGGTTAAGTCTAACTTGGTATGTGAATGCATCTTCATTGGGTAACCAATGAATGCCCAAAATCTTTATGGTATCAGGATGTTCGTCGAGTGGTTTTGTTGCAATTTCCTCTGCACTTCCATCAATTTGTTGAAAATGGCGTAAGAATTCTGATGAATTGGATGCCCACTTTCGAAGTAACAGTCCTGATTCTTTCATAATTTGTGTTATTCTTTCCCTAATTGAATTGCTTCTTCTAAGGTATTCGCTCCCGTCAGCAAATCATCCATATACATGTCGCGTTCAATAATGCTGGTCGCTCTGGGAAATTGTTCTCTATTATCCATGGCAATCTGTTTAAGAACTCTAGTTGCGAGATAAGGTGCTGATGACATTCCGTAGGTTAGCGTTTGTAATTCGAAATTTTTGACTGCTTCGGTTGGGTTAGTTCGCCAAAGAATTCTTTGGAATTTTCTATCGTCTGCGTTAACCAATATTTGGCGATACATTTTCTCTGCATCCGCGGTAAAAACGGTATGGAACAGGCGAAATCGGATTAAAATATCAGCTAATGGATTTTGTATGGTCAGTCCGACAATTAGATGATCATTCAGGTAAAATCCGGAAGTACACTTAGCCGATGCGTCGAAAACCACTCGCAATTTCGTAGTTGTGCTAGACTCCTTCAAAACACCGTGATGCGGTAAATATGTAAAGTCTTGCAAATCGATGGGTGTTTCAACTTCCTTCATGTGTTTATGCTTTAGGTACTCGTTCATAAGTAAGTGATACATTTCGCACAGCTTTTTATCCTTGTTAAATTTTTGTTCTAAACCATATAATCTTTTTAAACATATATTGCGCGAATCACCAAGGTTTACAGGCTTTGGTTTAAATGTTAATCTCACTTCATATCTCCCATCTTTGGTTCGTCTAGTGGTAGTGTTAAACAATTCTTCACAATATTCATGTTCTGGTATCGGCTTTATATGACCATAGTAGATCTCTTCGGTTTCCCAAAATCTCTTTAGTGCTAAATCAATATTGTTATTTGACTAGATGTTTGTAACGGTATGACATGAACTAATGCTTTCTAAATTAGTGTTGCCTGTAAGAACCAATCCTAAGTAGGTGTTTTGAGCGAATACTCTGCCATGATCATCATATAGTTTTTCTTCTTTTAATAGTTCAAAAAATTTGTCAGCTCCGATTAATAAATCGATCTTTGTAGCGGATCTTATACTGGGATCAGCCAGTGGTCTATTCTTGAAGTCATTACATGAAGTTGCCGTGGAATCAAGAATCGGCCTGGTTGAGGTGATGAAAGGAATGACATAGGCAATAATCGGCAGTTCAAAGGTGGACTTGGAATGAGGTTTGATGGTAAACGATGTTATTCCTTTGGTGGTTATGGTTCCTTGGCTTGCAAGTCCCTGAATAGATATTCTACCGTTTCGTTTTTGAAGCCCTAATTTTTGCGCGCATGTTTCAGAAATGATCGAAGTCTGAGAGCCTGAATCTAATAAAGCTCGACAATTGTAGTATTGGCCACTAATATCTGCTTTTTTTACCAAAGCTGTTGGTAATAAGGCTAAATGGAATTCATTATTGATATGCGCACAGATAGAATTAAGAGGTTCTGAATTATTAGATGTGCATTGAATACTGGATGATGGTGTTACTTCTTGTTGCCCGTTAACGAGTAGTGAATTATTAACGTCTGCCTTTATGTCTTGTACATCGGTAATATGCACAAGGGAATGATGGCGTTTTCCACAATGATGGCATTTAGCCTTTGATGTACATTTATACACCGTATGAGCTCGACTGAAACAATTAAAACAGCGGTTATTATTTTTGACCCATTCGCGACGCTCACTAATTTTCATTTCCTTGAATTTGTTACACAGGTAAAGTAAATGACTATTTCCTTCACATAATGGACAAGAACCAGGTGTACTAAGCAAAGTTCTAGCATTCGGCTTCACTAAATTTGGCATTCGCTTGGTGTAACTACGTACTGAATCAAAGGCATCAGCGCGTTTCATGAGGAATTCAAGCAACATATCGCAATTAGGAATGTCTGTATCAACGCTTTCATTAGCCCATTTTTCCTTAGTTTCGTTATCCAACTTCTGCAATAAAATATATATCAACCATGGGTCGCGGCCTTCAGCTTCAGTACCAATAGCTTTCAGACCTCGAATCACTTCATCGGCTGTGTCCATTATCCGTTTTATATTTTGGGCGGTTGGGTTTTGAATTGCTAGTATTTCCATAAATGTCTTTATGAAAGTCTGGATGATATGTTTTTTACGATCGTAACGCTTTTTCAATTTCGACATGGCTTCAATATAATTGGTGTTAATATAAGAAGTGCCGCTGCTTCTCCGCGTAAATACCTTTCAAATATTGAAACTTTTGCGCAGGATTGAGACTTAGATTTTCGTGGATGGTTGAAGAGAACAAGTCATAAAATGACTGCCACTCGGTGTAGTCGCCACTAAATGTCGGTATTTGGATTTTTGGAAGCTTGACGTCCACATTGCCCATCTTGACGGTATTTACACCGGTTTCTTCTAAGTCAACTGAAATATTATGTCCAGCTGTTAAACCGGTTTTTCGTAGCCATTTATTAAGGGTTGCGATCGTACTATAATATTTGTCTTCGAAATCATCATCGGCAGGAAGCCAGTCAGCTATTCCTCGCATTTTACTCGAAATATGGCGTCTTCGACTTCACCAAATTCAGTCAGTAAATTTTCTGCACGTCGTAATCTTACTTTTATTTGCTCATAATCACCTTCAGTTGCAGTTAGGGCATTCGCATAATTGTATAACTTAGTAAGTGATCCCTTTATATTACTACGTTTCTTTATTAAAGAGTCAACTAGTGCCATTTTGCTTATGTATAATAGGTAAATATAAGCACTATTTCACTGCACTATTTTAATTCCTAAACTTAACGCACTCTATAATTTACCGTTATCTGGAAATCAAAGCAACCAATCACTTGTTCTACTATTGCCTCGCGATGTGACCTTAACTAACGTTCACACAATGCCACACCTTAATCACTCGTTGGATTGTTTACCGGAAAATTTAATAATTCTTAATTTAAATAGAAATGGTGGCAACTTACGGTTTAGCTGTGATCTGATTTACCATATGACTGCACTATTACTTGCTTTACCTCGAATTCCCGCTAATAATTCGTCCTATGTAGTATCCAACTGGAATCCAATTTCATTTAAGGTTATCGCTGACTGAATGAATCCAACAGGCGGAAATTAATTTTCCATATAATTACAATGGTTCAAATTCCCACTTAGGATCCGGCTCGAAGGACCAATGTTGACGCGATGAATTGCAGGCTTATTCCAGATGGATGGAATACGAATTAAAATGTATTTGCAGTAAACTCAAAATAAATAAACTTTATTTAATTTAATTGCGGTACGTTTTATTTGTTAGCTCCAAAAACAATTTCGTAAAATATTAATAATCACTCGCCGAGTTCTCTTTTCACAATGATTTTTATTTTCTGATTTTTACATTTTTTAGTTATAAGAGAAGCTTATTATTCGCGCCTAATATTATTATAATAATAATTGGTAAGCGATCCTAATAATAAGCTTTGCTTATATTCCGGTAGAGAACAAATAATAATAATTTACTATAATATTAAATATACCTATAACATTTTGTGTGACCCTAATTAATCAATTTGACAATAATAATTATGTTATTCGGATTTGTCAACAAGATACAGTTATTATAGAAGCAAAAAGCTAAGTTTACTATATAATTCAAATGTGTGTATGTAGGTATATAAAAAAAATATTATAAATTCAATTTATTTTTAGCTCATCATGCTCCAACAGTGTCATATCGGCAGTGTATTGTCCTCCAAAACATGCTATAAAAAACTCCAGTTCTTGGATTATTTTAGCCAGCTGGGTAATAAATTTCTTGCGGGAGGTGATTACAACACCAAACATACTCATTGGGGTTCCAGATTAACATCGCCGAAAGGCAAACAACTTATGAAGCTATAGACGTAGGGATGGGCCGAACCAGTGATTTTGCGGTTCGGCCGAACACCGAATCAAAGTTATACATTTTTGTTGAATCGCCGAAGGTTTGGCAGAATCTTCTTTTTATGGTGGTGTTTGTGCATTTTACGATTCTAGTGCCGTTGAATACAGCTGATATAATTAAATTATCGGTAAAAATCAATAATGTGAAATATGTTTTTGTTTGTGTTTATAGGTTGCAATTTATTCCAGTTTCTTCTTTTGTGTCGGATTTTACTGATTTTATTGCTGACATCAAAAATCAGCACGTAATTATTTTGGGTGATATGAATATTGATATTTTCAATTTACCACCGCCTAGTGATGACTACATATTTATGTTGTCGTCCTTTGGGTTTCAGTCGTTAATTAATTCATCAACTAGGATTACCAGTAATATTGCCACATGTATTGATCATTGTTTTGCTCGGGCTAGTAATGTTAATAACTTGAAAGCCTCTCTGCTTAATCTTTGCATTTCTGACCATCATTTACTTAAAATTGATATCACCGCTCGTTCTAAACTTTCTAAGAGTAAAATTGTAATTTATAGTAAATTTAATAAAAATAAATTCATTTCCGATATTACTTCCTATGATTTCTCTCACATACTTACATGCACTTAGTAATCCGGCTTTAATTTTAGCAGAAACTAGTGCAATTTTCAATCGTATAGCTGAATCCTATGTTAGCAAGATTACTAAACGCAGTTTGAAAATTAAACTTAAGCTCTGGATTTCAGATAATTTATTGTGTTTAATGAATAAAGAGAAAATTATTGAAAGAAAGCATAAAATCATCCGGATAATCAGAAACTCCGTAATTATTTTGTTAAACTCTGTAGAAAGGTTGATGATGGTCTTATTTCTGATAAATATAATTATTATGGTAATAAATTTAGCAGTTGTGGATGTGACAGTAAAAAGACCTGGTCTCTGGTTAATGATGTTTTAGGGAATAGTTCTAGTCATAGTATTGATAAAATTGTATCTAACGATTCTGTCCTTTTGTCCGATCGGTAGCTATTGCTAATGAATTTGGCAAATATTTTTCTCGAATTATATATGATTTGAGAAGTTCATTTAACTTTTCGTCAAACCATAATTATTTTTGTTCTAATGAGGTCATGGAAAGTTTTTTTTAAATCCTGTGTTGGATACCGAAGTTATTAACATAATAAATAATCTAAAATACAGTAATACCAGCGAAAGTAGGACCTCGTGGGAGACCACCTACCCGATGGATGGACGACGTTGAGAGGGACCTGTACACACTCGGCCACCGTGTCTGGCGTTCTCCAAATCCCTTCATGGGATGTAGCGCCAGCGGAAGAAGAAGAAGAAGTAATATCTTTGATGTTTTAGGATTTAACTCCAATATGATAAAACATACTGTTCACATGATAACTCCAATTTTAGTCAGTTTCATTATTCAGTGTTTTATAATTGGAAATATCCTTAATTCTTTAAAAACGGCAATTACACTTCCTTTATTTAAAAAAGGGAAGAAGGTTATCATGGATAATTATAGGCCAATTGCTATTCAACCTATACGATTTTGAAAATTATGGAAAAAGCAATGAAATCACGGATGGAGTCATTCCTAAATAAACATAATATTCTTAGCAGCCAACAACATGGATTTACCATTGGGAAAAATACTGAAACAGCACTTTCTGAATTTTTAAATGGTGTTCACAGTAATTTGAATGAAAAAAGATGTGTGGCTGCCGTAATTATTGATATTAAGAGACCATTCGATATGGTAGATCACAAGCTATTATTGATTAAACTCGAATCACTTGGGTTCAGGAGTGTATCACTGAAATGGTTTGAATCCTATCTCAGTAATAGATATTTTATGGTTTGTTACGAATAGTCGTTCCAATTTGGAGTAAAAATATTATTGGCGAAGCAACCTACTATTTTTATATTGATTTTTTTTTGGGATTGTACAGGCTGGAATTTTAATGCAAGGGTAATTGTAAGCTATTGTTTGACGAATGCAAAATTTTATTGATTTTTTTATGATGATCGAGATGTTTTTTTTTGATAAAAAACAACGCGGTATAGGGGAGTTAACAAAGGAATTTCAATCGAGAAGCTACAAAATAAAACAAGACCAAATTGGTTAAAAAAGTAGCTTAAATAATAGTTTAAGTTAAAAACTTATTTTTTTTTGTGTGTGTAAAGTGAACCCATGTGTTTTGGGTAGAATAAAAAGACCCCGTATTAAAACGGATTGATCTTTTAAAGCCGTTGGGCTATTGTTAATTTTAGTTTTATTTTGGACTATTGAAATAGATACCAAATATTTGATTAGTTTCGATATAGTTTTAAGTGATTACCTATAGTATAAGCTAATAATTTATAAATCATTAACAAAGCTAAACTATAAACTATATAACTGAAGTGAACGGTTATACATGAACGTTGTGATAAATCTAACGGTAGAAATACTGCTACCAGAATAAAATTAGTGAAACATAAAAAGCATAAAAATCGAATAAATAACTAAGCTAATTAATAAATAAATAAATTAAGTAATAAATAATAAATTGTTCAAAAAATAATTAAATAGTTGATTAATAAATAAATAATTTAAAAGCCATAGGTGAAATAATAAAAACACGAATTGAAACGGTATGTGTAATTTAAAAACCACAGTTAAAAAGTTAAACCATACTCGCTTCTTATAAATACGAAGCAAAGTCTTAATTTAAAATCAAAAAGTGTCTGAGTATCGTGAACATTGAAAATAACAACTTGAAATAAATCGAAATTATAAAATTGTTGTTATTGTACGTGTAAAATTTGGGTGTACATTTATACCACAAGATCATCTTTCAACTGTCATCGTATGCTGTCTTCGTACATCAAAATCAGATAAGATTTTTGTATTATTATTATATTATTATTATTTTATTTTATATTATTATTATTTTTATTTTCTAAATGTATAATCTTACTAGAATTAAGTTATTTTCTTTGGGGATAATTAATAACGGGTTTTTATGCGCATAATTCGTAGGGTAGTGTTAGTCATTCATTAGATTTCATTTTGAAATCAATTATAATAAATAATTTTGAATTTTTGTGTAACATTATGTAATATCTATCTCAATAGCAATTTTAAAAATTGAAAATATTACACACAGTTAGTATGTTAAATTTTTGCGTTATTATTATTTTTTTTTGTTCTTGTTTTTTCTTTGGAGCTTTCGATTGTTTTCGTTTCGTCGTTTCTAGTGTTTAATTTCAGAATGAGTGAATAGTGTAGTGTTTTGAGAATGGGGATGAAGTTCAGGTGAGTATTGTAGGTAGGCAGAGTGAATAAGGAGATTAGCTGGTGTCCCTAATTTTATTTTATTATTTTTTTTTTTGTGTACGGTCATCACAGATCACTTCATGTTTCGGTATACCCACCCCATCAGCTCCTGAGCCTTAGCCGGCGCAATCGACCGTCACCGAAACCTCTGAAATGATAAATTTTCTGATAGCAATTCCAACGGAATGGTTACAGTGGCGCCCAAACTCTATCGGTATTTTATAATTATATCAAGTTTATTTTCACATAATAATTTTCACGACGAACTAGTTATAATCTGGATCCTTAATTGTAGAATCAGCTATTAAAATACGTCGTTCGTCAACTTAATTTTTTTTTTACTTTAATTTTTTTTAAGTTTTCTATATCATCGTTTCGCGTACGGTGCATGATGAATAATTTTGGCGTGAACGCACTATTTCCGTAATATAATAACGTTTGATTACAGTGTTTGTTTTTGCGTTAGAATGTTTTCATTGTGCACAGGTTATTGAAAGTTTTCGCACTATTTTCTTCAAGTGAATTGATTGTAGTGTTCGGTTTAATTATTTTCAAGAACCACTTCGGTCTACGATAATTCTAGTCTTCAAGCAAAATGGCTTTTCGAATACTAGAATTGATACATCGTAAGACATCTTCATAGAAATATAAGTACGTATATTTGTAGCCCGCACACCAGCAGTCACTCTACCTACAAAATTAACAAATTTTATACGAAAAACAACTCACTTTAGCTTTATCCTCATCCCAACAAAACTCATTTATTTAATTTTGAAAAAATAACGGAAAAGAAATATATTTTGAATTCATTAATTATAAATATTTGATAACAAAAGTTTACCATTTTGTATTTTTCTATTACTAATTAATTTTAATACTCGCCAGTATCTGAAAGAATAAAGGTTCCGTAACATTGTGTAAGATCGTAAATTTCAAATTTATCGTAGCAAATAATTTTTTTTGTTTTGTTTTATTTAAACTTAAATTTACTTTAAATCACTAAAAATAATTTCAATACATAATTAAAAATCAAATTACTCGAATATAAGTCGCGATATTCGATCTTCCTACGTTTCCGACTTATATTATTGGCATATAGACAGCAGATATAAATAAAATTTCATAAATATGGACGTGGAACATCTCGACATAGACGAATTGGAGGTGGAATGTCAACTTCGGGAAATAAAAGGAAAGTCATTCAATGAGAAGTTAGCTAATTTAAAAGAAAGGATAGAATTAGAAGCGAGTCATTCTCAATTGATTCCGATGAAAGCTCATCTCGCAGCACGCAAAAACCCCAAAAATGAAATATGTAAAATCTCTATGAATCTAAAGTCAATATATTTAGCTATCGAAGATGCTGTTGAAAACAATCAGAAAGATTTATTAATTGCATTGAAGAGCAGACTTGTGCATATTCAGAACCGATTACAACGACTCAGGTATTCTAGAACTGTAACCGCGGAAGTTTCTGAAACTTTATCGAAGTGCGACCAAATTATTGATTTCGTTGACAAAACCCAAGCGCAAACAACAGAGGAAAACAATTCAATTCAAGAGTTACAGGCCATCGATTTGAAAGTAGTCGAACCAGACGATGAAAATTCCGATGACACAGATTCGTCTGCGTCACCAAGTAACCACACTCACATGTCGCGTAGAAGCTCTGATCATACCACTGTTAGAAACAATCAAGAACATAGAACATCGTCAGATCCTCAAGAATATTTACACAGTACAGCCCGTACATCTAATCTACCGTCTAACGATATGCAGGCAGAATCTCCACATGAGAATATAGCGTCTAATCTAAATGAGCTTCGTAATACAGGTCAATTTAACCCACCACCGAATATCAGATTTCAGCCCCCAGTTGTTTCGAATATCAATCCAGATACCTACAGGCCATCCCTTCAGTTCTCTAATACAACTCAATTTATGCCAAGGGCTCAGACGAATATGTCTCATGCAACTCAATATAGACCCATGATACATCCTGAGTATACGAATACAAATCCAATGGTACCAATTTCCACTGCCAATTATTTCGGGCCACCCCCGAATTTTAATCCACACATTCCACCGCCAATAACGAATTATCAGTCATATATGCCTCGCAAGCTTATGTCGAAGTGGAACATATCATTTGACGGATCTCCTACCGGTTTACCTATTAAAAGATTCCTTTTCATGGTTGACTATCAAGCCAAAGCTGACGGTATTGGGGAAGCTGAGATAGTCCGAGATATTAGTTATGTCCTCCGCGGTACAGCGTGTAATTGGTATTGGGATTTTGTTCAGCGCCATGAAAATGTCAACTGGCTCACCTTAAAAGAGGAATTAAAGAAACGATTCCAAGATCGTCGTTCTGATTTGGATGTGCGGCGTCAACTTGATATGCGTAGACAGAAAAGTGGTGAAAAATTCATGGATTATTATCAAGAAATGATAGCCATCTCTTTACAAGCTGAATGCCCCATTTCGGATTCAGACCTTCTGTATATTTTACATCGCAACATGAGACCGGGTTTACAAGAAAGAGTGCTAGAAGACCAAGTAGATAGTTTAGATGGGCTGGTAAGACGATGTGTGGCATATGAAGATGTCTGGAGTAGAACGGGCATAGTACCCGAGCTATTATGTCAGCAACGTAGGTTTGTTCACGAGATTGAAGTTGGTGAGGGTGGTTACACTCGAGCAGTTGGGTCACAAATATCTCACATGATTCCGACTCAATCGACCAGTAGATATAATGAAGATATCGCGGCTCTACAATTCAACCGGGCACCAATCACTTCCACCCCTAACAAAAATTTTTATTCCGTTGGGCCGAATGAGAATAAGCAACTCCATTGCTGGAACTGTGGTGGAAACGACCATTTTTATAAGAATTGTCTTATTCCACATAGCCGGATATTTTGTTATGGATGTGGTGCGTTAGGTGTATTACATCCCCATTGTCTGAAATGCAAAGGAAATTCGGGAAACCTGCAGGCGGGGGTAAGAAACTTAAATATCTCTACCCCCAGACAAATGAATCCCAATTGGACTCCCAGACAAGTATCTCCAAAGTTGAATCCTCAACAGATTACTCAAAACGTCAACTCCAGGCCAATGCAATCGAACAAGATATCACAGGTGGATGTGGCGACGAATGTAGATCCCGAGTTCTACCAACTACAACAAAGCAACCAGTCAAAGCATTAAATATAACCAATAAACATTTTTTCAAATCTGCCCCAAAATCAAAGAACGCTATTCCCAGATGTATACGGTATTGGAAAATGAGGAAAATAATAAAAAAACATACGGCTGAATCAATAATTTCCGATGGAGGTGATGGTAGGCCTTATGCCGAGGTCACAATTGGTGGAAGGTCGTATTTAGGATTGTTGGATAGTGGCGCAAACATATCTGTTTTGGGGAAGGGTTCTGAGCAATATCTTAATTCATCGGCCATTAAATTTTATAATTTCCCTTCGGTAATAAAGACCGCTAACGGAAATAAGGTAACGATATTAGGATACATAAAAGTGCCCATAGCATTCGCCGGAAAAACATGCAGTGTAATTCTACATCTCTCTCCAGACCTCAATCAAGAGCTGTATTTAGGAGTCGATTTTTGGCAATTGTTTGGCTTAAAAATATCTTGTCCCGCTAATAAAAATAAAAATGCAACTTTCAGTGGTAACGATATTATCTCTGCAGAATTGACCGGTGATGTAAACCCTATCAGTGCCTTACCAAAACATGACCTAACGCCCGAGCAACAGGAAATGGTACAAGCAGTTATCAAACAGTTTCCATCGTCTGATATCTTAGGTCTGGGTAAAACAGGTTTAGTGAAACATGTGATCGATGTTGGTAACGCCTTACCTATAAAACAACGGTATTACTCCGTATCGCCAGCAGTGCAAAACGATATATATCAAGAAATTGATAGAATGCTGTCTCTGGGGGTCATTGAGGAGAGCTGTAGTTCGTGGAGTTCACCGATCGCTTTGGTTCGCAAGCCGAATGGTAAGAAGAGATTGTGTCTGGACGCCAGAAGGTTGAACGAGGTGACGGTGAAGGATGCTTATCCCTTACCCATCATAGAGGGCTTGCTGGGGCGTCTGAACCAAACTCGGTATATATCTAGTTTGGATTTAAAGGACGCCTTCTGGCAAATCCCATTAGATGAGGGGTCAAATTATGGGCTACTGCGAAAATTAAATTGCTTGGGGAATAGGCACGTAGAGATATCCAATTGTGATCGGCAAGATATCATTCATAACAAGATTTTACAACACCTACAGAAATCTTATGAATCGAGTGCTCATCGGTACAATCTGAGAAGTCGCAACCGCATTATTAACGTGGGAGATTTGGTGTTTGTTCGCAATTTCGTTCAAAGCGACGCAGCAAATAAAATATCAGCTAAATTATGTCCGAAATTCATTAAAGCGAGAATTCAAAATACAGTCGGGAACGTTGCGTTTGAAGTCGTCGACATGAATAATAAAAGTCTCGGTATATATCATCGAAAAGATATTCGAACGTAGATGGTTTTAACACATTTGAAATTATTTTTAGTCATATTAGTAAATATATTCGTAAAGTTTATTACTCGGTATCGTAAAATTCAATTATCGGCTTATGGCCCGGCTTGAGACATCTCATGGGTGTGGGTCTGCCCCACGATTTGTTACGAATAGTCGTTCCAATTTGGAGTAAAAATATTATTGGCGAAGCAACCTACTATTTTTATATTGATTTTTTTTTGGGATTGTACAGGCTGGAATTTTAATGCAAGGGTAATTGTAAGCTATTGTTTGACGAATGCAAAATTTTATTGATTTTTTTATGATGATCGAGATGTTTTTTTTTGATAAAAAACAACGCGGTATAGGGGAGTTAACAAAGGAATTTCAATCGAGAAGCTACAAAATAAAACAAGACCAAATTGGTTAAAAAAGTAGCTTAAATAATAGTTTAAGTTAAAAACTTATTTTTTTTTGTGTGTGTAAAGTGAACCCATGTGTTTTGGGTAGAATAAAAAGACCCCGTATTAAAACGGATTGATCTTTTAAAGCCGTTGGGCTATTGTTAATTTTAGTTTTATTTTGGACTATTGAAATAGATACCAAATATTTGATTAGTTTCGATATAGTTTTAAGTGATTACCTATAGTATAAGCTAATAATTTATAAATCATTAACAAAGCTAAACTATAAACTATATAACTGAAGTGAACGGTTATACATGAACGTTGTGATAAATCTAACGGTAGAAATACTGCTACCAGAATAAAATTAGTGAAACATAAAAAGCATAAAAATCGAATAAATAACTAAGCTAATTAATAAATAAATAAATTAAGTAATAAATAATAAATTGTTCAAAAAATAATTAAATAGTTGATTAATAAATAAATAATTTAAAAGCCATAGGTGAAATAATAAAAACACGAATTGAAACGGTATGTGTAATTTAAAAACCACAGTTAAAAAGTTAAACCATACTCGCTTCTTATAAATACGAAGCAAAGTCTTAATTTAAAATCAAAAAGTGTCTGAGTATCGTGAACATTGAAAATAACAACTTGAAATAAATCGAAATTATAAAATTGTTGTTATTGTACGTGTAAAATTTGGGTGTACATTTATACCACAAGATCATCTTTCAACTGTCATCGTATGCTGTCTTCGTACATCAAAATCAGATAAGATTTTTGTATTATTATTATATTATTATTATTTTATTTTATATTATTATTATTTTTATTTTCTAAATGTATAATCTTACTAGAATTAAGTTATTTTCTTTGGGGATAATTAATAACGGGTTTTTATGCGCATAATTCGTAGGGTAGTGTTAGTCATTCATTAGATTTCATTTTGAAATCAATTATAATAAATAATTTTGAATTTTTGTGTAACATTATGTAATATCTATCTCAATAGCAATTTTAAAAATTGAAAATATTACACACAGTTAGTATGTTAAATTTTTGCGTTATTATTATTTTTTTTTGTTCTTGTTTTTTCTTTGGAGCTTTCGATTGTTTTCGTTTCGTCGTTTCTAGTGCTTAATTTCAGAATGAGTGAATAGTGTAGTGTTTTGAGAATGGGGATGAAGTTCAGGTGAGTATTGTAGGTAGGCAGAGTGAATAAGGAGATTAGCTGGTGTCCCTAATTTTATTTTATTATTTTTTTTTTTGTGTACGGTCATCACAGATCACTTCATGTTTCGGTATACCCACCCCATCAGCTCCTGAGCCTTAGCCGGCGCAATCGACCGTCACCGAAACCTCTGAAATGATAAATTTTCTGATAGCAATTCCAACGGAATGGTTACAGGTTAAAATAGGAAATTCTTACAGTGACCCTGTTAGTATTAAGTTTGGAGTTCCACAGGGTTCAGTGCTTGGTCCTAAACTATTTTTAATCTATATTAATTCCTTGTTTTTAATCAAGTTAGATGGTAGATTAACAGCATTTGCGGATGACGTCGCATTAACCCATACCGATTTGAGTTCATCTGCAGTAACAAATTTGATTAATTCGGATATGAAAATTCTTAGCTCTTGGTTTGACGCTCATTCGTTGTTAATTGTTATTAAGTGAGAAAACTAAGGTAATGTTTTTTAAAATTCTGAGGGATCCTTATCGAAGTTATATCCCCGAAATATTTTATCATAAACAAGATTGTGATTTAATTAATTGTACCAGCTATTGCCTTAAGATTGAATAGTTATGTGATGTCATTTAAGTATCTAAAATTCACTGTCATAAGTTAAAGGAACAGCCCAATTCTGCTCTGCGAGCTATTTATTTGTTAAGAAAATTTTGTCCGTCCCAAGTTTTGCTTAATTTTTATTATTCGTGTGTTGAATCTCGCCTGAGTTATGGTTTACCTTGCTGGGGAGGGGTTTATATGAATACCATGGAGCCACTTTACATTTTACAAAAACATATTTTGAGTGTTATCTTCTTTAAACATCGTACTGATCATACGTGGCCTATTTTCGTGGATTGCAATATTTTACCATTACAGCATCTCTACATATTTAGAGTTTTGAAATTATTTTATCCGCGTAGTGGACATCGGTTACTGAGATTGATTACTGCCTATGATGTACGTAACAATCATCGTAGCTTATTCACAATTCCAAGGTACACTATAGAAATATTTCGTAAATATTTTCTGGTCTATGCACCTACAATTTTTAACCGATTGCCCACATATTAACGTTTAATTTTTAATAGTAATCAGTTTTGAAATCAGTTAAAGTTTGGCTAATGGAGAATAAGGATGTTGGTTTTATGTTTATTAAATAACTTTTTCTAGATTTGTGTTGCTTTTTAATTTATGTATATCTCATTATCATTATTAAAAATTTAGAATCTATATCTGGTGATGATCTGATTCTTTTTGATACATGGGCATCTTCATCATTATCACTTACTGCTTCAATTGCAGTTTCGAAATTATCAATAAACTCATTCCTTATAACATTTTTCACATGATCTAATCGAACTGTCTTCAAAAAAGCTAGCTTAGATTTTGGACCAAGTGATGTAGAAATTATGTAATGTTTATTTTCGAATAAACTATCAAACCTTTGGTGGATTTTTTCAGATCGTCTTTCATTGTTCCTACTCCAAGAAAAGTTGTTTTAGTTTCCCTTCTTAATAGGTACTTCTTAAAGTCATGATAGTTGTGATAACTTCAGAAATAAAAGCAACATCTGAACTCATAGTTCTAGTAATTTCTTCGAAAGATTCTAATAAACTCAATTCCATTATTTTAATGAACTCAAATTATTATCTGCTGCATAGAGGGTTAACCCTCTTTTGTGTTCTTAAATTTGTTGTAACATGAAAAAGTTGAGGTCCACCTCACTAGATTTTAGAGCAGACACCTAATTCGGTCTGTATATCGTTTAATTTCGTACGGGTGGGCGGCCAGTAAATGATTAAAATGTCTTGCAATTTTCTGACCTGAATGACTACTAGAAAAATGTTTACAATTCAGAACTACAAGATTCATTTAAAGTCATTATCAATCGAATGCGCAGTCAAATTAATAAAACATTCGTTTGTATGGCTGCATGCCCATATATCAGATGCTAAGGAAATATGTTTAGCATCTTTAATCAATTTGTTAATATATTTTACTACTCGATCATAGATACCCGTAATTATATTTTCTGAAAAATATTTTCGTTTAGGCAAATTGTACTGAGGACATGGTGGTGGTTTGGTGTCTATTGAAGGGAGGGGGAGGGACCAAAGTTGGTAGATTAATCTACCAGCTCTGTAACCTTCCAGTAGGATGCACATCACGTAAGCTGTTCTGGTCATGTATTAGGCAGCTGCGTGATGGGAACAATTGTGAAAGGCGTAACCTGATCACAATTCGCAAGTGTACGTACTGCCTCCTCGCGGCAACCACTGGTAACTGGAACCATTAGGCAGAACGTGGCCTTTTGGTACTGGCTAAAGTATGGCGCTAAAGAAGGAAACCTTCGACAAAAAATCCTAATCTAAGGTGGAACAGCATATGCAGAATGATGAATGGCTGATAGGTTAATTAGTCCAAATATGCAGACTCTGGATACCAGGCACCCTCCAGTTTAACTTAGCCTTCCTGTAGTAAAGCTGGGTGACCTACAGGCGACTTTCTATTCCCAGCAACTCGCAAGAGTAAAATCAAAACGGTAGACGAGGCACGGGTAGGAATATACGGAAGTGAGACTGCCCTCTCGAAGGCCTTGAATCCCAATGCTACCGCTTTTCTAGCAGAAGTAAATGATTATAGTATACATCTAGGAAGAAGAGCAATGAGCCCAGATAGTTTGTATCACGTACCGGCCAGCAGTATTACCAGGTTCATTAAGAGCCTGAATATTAACTGGACGGATAATTAAGCAGGGCTTGGAGCACCAAAGATCTTTTAGGTCGCAGTGCGAGGTGGCTAAACGTCCACATGGCCCAACAACACTAATTCTAATTTGCATTATAAACCGACTAGATTGGATAGCACCCTATTGGATTTGATAATTTTGTATGAGGCTGATAAGCATAAAATCATTTCCTTTGGGCAGCTTGCTGTACCTGCTATATCTGATTATGACTTGATTTTTTGCCTGCTATAAGTTCAGTCAGTCGTATCAGAGATAAAATTTCTTATACTGTTGTTTCTAATTATAAAGCAATCAATCATGAGTAGGTATTTTATAAATTGTTTCTTTTCGTTAGACAGGTTAAATCTTTATTTCTATCCTGATGTGAATGATATACTGAAGGAATTCGATTTTGATTCATTTAAATATTTTAGAAATAAAATCAACAAATACATCAATCAAGCTAAAAATAATTTTATTTTGGGAATTTGCACAACACTCAAATCAACCGAAGCAGTCATTGACTTTTCTGCTGAAGAAATTTTGGTAGGGATCAGTAAACTTAACGAATCGCTAGATGTTTTGCCTTTACCCGATTTTGATTTGATTAGTTGTGATAGTTATGATTTTGCTTTTGATTGTGTCGATGAACTTATGGTATTTAATGCAATTCATCTAGTTAGATCGGATTCGATGGCATATGAAATGGTCAACTTCAAAATATTAAAATTATTTATTGATTTGTTTCTGCCACAAATCACTATTATCATCAATCAGTGTTTGACGAAATCGGTGTTTCCTGATGTGTTTAAAGTGGCCTCGATTATTCCCCTACCTAAGAAAGATGTAATTTCCAATATATATGACATTCGCCCAATTAGTATTTCGCCTGCCCTATCTAAGGTCCTGGAGAAAATTATACAGTTACAAATTCTTAAGCACCTCAATAGATATAATTACCTATGCAAATTCCAATCTAGTTACACATCTGGCCATAGTACTATTACTGCACTTGTGCATATTGTTGATGATCTATGTGCTATATTAGACAAAGCTAATTCATTTGGCATTTTGGTCCTATTAGAATTTTCTAAAGCATTTGATTGTGTTAATTATATCCTGTTGATTATTTTAACAGGAGAACTTTTTTTTTTTCTTTTTGTAAAGTTCAGTTGTGTTAAACTGATATTATTTTATTTACCAGCCTTATTTGTGGGATTTGCATTACGGTCTTCACATAATAATCTAATATATCTCAAAATACTAGATCTCACTTATACGTACTTTAACAGTTCTTAATTACTTAAAACGCAAAATAATATAAATTTTTAAACAATAATATGATTACGTCAAATAAAATTCAAATATTTTTATAAAATTTTCCGCCGTTTTTTCGGGAATTTGACCCGACTATTTTATCGAATATTTGACTAGAAAGAGCAGTAAATTCCCCCTTTTGCAAAAAATGTTTAAAGAACTTCTCTCAATTTCAACTTTTCCTTATTATGTAACTAGAAAGCAGTTCTCACAATGCCACAAAGCAGTTAACACAATCCAAAACCCATCAGAGAATAAATTTTATTGTTATTTAATTAAGCAAATCTGTAAAAGGCAAAAATAGATCGAAAATAGTTTTTTCGCTTTAAACAGACACAAGATAAACGTCATTATTAATTACAGTGTAAACCCCGAATGCCGGAAATCCTACAAGACGGAATCTTTCCAAATCCGGAAAATGCTCCGTACTCCTTTATGACGGAAACCCCTAAGACGCAAACTGAATTACAGTTTTTGGTCCCATCGCAAACTTTTCTCAATAAACAAAACTTTGAAAGACGGAAAAATTTATAATTTCGAAAAAGTCGCAGTATGAATAGATTTATTCATAATGAAAAGCTGTATGAATTCTACATTTAATTGGGGGAAATACCCGAAATCACATTTTACTTTTTTACTTTATTTATCTGTTTCTTATGTCGAGTTCGATTGGGCTTGTAAAAAATAATCAAGTTTATGATGCTCAATCGTACGCATAAGCAGCATGATTTATTTCATGGTTGCATTGGTGAATATATGTGAATATTTGTTTGAGGTTATGTTAACCGTCACTAAATCTTTAGTTTGACTATGCACAAAATTACACAGATTTTGTCACAAAAAATATTTTAATACCACAACTTATTTATTAATAAATAACGAACTCAAAAAAATTAAGAAGTGATTTAAAATTACGAAATTTTTGACGTCTTGAAGTGTCAAAATTTTGATTGACATTTCTTTTTTGTTGGTATTGGTTAATCTTTCAAAAAATTTAGATTCGTCAAAATTGATTTTATAATCAAAAAATAAATGATTATTTCTGCCCAATCATATGCGCAAGCCAAATTATTATAATCATTTTTTTTGACAGTAAATTGATTATTTTTACCCAATCGAACTTCACATTAATTATTTTTTATTTTATACAACATATTTCGTCAATTGCTCACTCAAAACGGACGGCTGTCACTTTTACTTTTTTGAGTTTTTTTTAGTGTTTTTTTATTTTTTAAATAAAATATGTCAGGAGAAATAAAAAATCTTATACCAAAGGAAAAGTGCGAGGAAATTATTTTACACGAAAAAGAGGAAAGTGTTAAAGAAATTATCGCCCATTTCAATTGTGGTAAAACGCAAATCTACGAGTGCTTTAAACCACAAAATAAGATTTACATCAAAGAACGATATGATTCTTCAATTAATAAAATTGAGCAACAGTCAAAGAAGTGGCAAGAGTGTGAAAATGCTAAGTTGAATGAAATATTATTCGACTGTTTGACAGTTTTGCAAGCCAAAGCGAAGGGCAAGGGTATCGCCGAGATAACTGGAAATTAATTGTTCAAAGCGTCTAACGGATGGCTCCGAAGTTTTCGCACCAGATTTAATATTTCAAACGAATTTGTGGTGAAGCAAATGATGTGGATGAGGACGCCGTTACATTATAGAAATCAAAATTTTGTAAAATGTTTGTATAAGTTACCAACCTCGCGATGTAGCCAACTGCGGTGAGACGGCATTTTCAGATATTAAAAAATCAGATCATAGGATTCTTAACATTTTTTTTTTACTGCCGTGATATTCTTATTTTAGTGTTGCCACCATCTTCTTGTTGGTTTTTATTCGATCTAACTTCAAAAATACAGGACTGTAATCAGACATTCAGCCAACAGTCAGCGGCGACCCATTTTTAACACATTAAATACCGCCACCCTGAAAGCTGAAAAATCTATTTTCTAGAGAACCCAGCTTCAAAGATGACATAAAATGAAAATTAGTCATTATCGGCAGTCAGCATGCACAAATAAGTTCAACAAAATGCACAAATATCTGCAGGCAGCACGTGACCTGTTAAAATCAGACATACATACTTCATTCTAAAACTTGAACTTACCTAGACACGGTATGCGTCTAATCCAGATGGCTGAATCGAAACAGTAAGTTATTGGCGTAACGGTAGCTGGAGCTATTCAAGTAAGCATTATTTCATTTGCCTAATGGACTAAGTTTTCTAGAGATTCTGAGGAAAATCGAATGTTTCAGTTTAAAAAAAATATAAAGGGGCGGAACCTCACAAGGTGATCAGAACTTCGGCCTAATCTTTAACTGAATCTCTAAACTCAATCTTCAGCTCAACCTCTAACTCAATTCCCAACTTAGCATTCAACTGAATCTCAACGCAATTCCCAATGCAACACCAAATCAATCGTCAATCCAACCCTCAATTCAGCCCTATAACTCAATACACGAAACAACCAATAAGTAATTCCCCAACCGAACCCCTCATTCCCCGACACAAGCTAACTTGACACCAACTAAACTTCAACTCACAGGTTGAACCAAATATCAACCTTCTACTGAACTCCGCACTCAACGGCAAACTCAACCCCGAAATAAACTCGAAAGCTACATGCATATAAGAAATCAACTCAAATCAACTTAATCAACTTCCCACTAAACACTCTTCACTCAAACCCACCTCAGCTTCAATCCAAACCCTATTTAACCCCAACTCATCCTGAACCTGAACCTCAACTCATCCCCCAATCCAACCTTAAACTCAACTATAACTCAACCAAACTTCAACCCTCAACTCAACCCCTAGTTCAACGTTCAATTCAAACCCTACATTAATTCGGTTCGGAAACTACATGCGTACTTTATTTATTCTTCATCCCAACCCTGGACTCAACTCCCAAATAAATCTCAGCTAAGCCTACTCGCTCAATTCTACTGCCTACTCAACAACAAGCCAACCCTCAACCAAACGTCCAACTCAATCATCAAATCAACGCGGTCCTAAAAACTAAATGATATCTTAAACTCAACTCAGAAACAGTCAACAACTCAACGCAACAACTCAAATCTCAATTCAACCCCCAAATAAATTCCCAACTGAACGATTGAATGTCCAACTCAATCCAATGCCAATCTTAATCAATCCCAACTCGATCAAAAATGCAGCCCCCAACTCAACCTTAACGCAGCGTCCTACTCACTCCCCAAATCAACATTTTCCAACTCGATACATAGCTCTCCCCAAAAAAATCCGCAACTGAATCCGTCACTAAATCTCAGCTCAACCCCAACTCAATCTTCAACTCAACCCCAAACTCAATCCCTAAACCAACACGGTCTGAAAACTTCATGTGTTTATGAACTCAAATTAATCCTAATTCAACCTATAACTCGACCCCTAACTCAATCTTCAACTTAACAAAAACTTAATGTCCAACTCAATCCTCAACCCGAATTCTCAAATTAACACAACTCGAAAAACTACATTCGTACATGAACTCAACTCAAAACAACTCAAGCTAACTTCCAACTCAACCCTTAATACAACCCCAAATAAACTCGCAATTTTACCGCTGATTCCTACTCAATCCCAGCTCAACTCCAACTCA
The DNA here is from genome assembly GCA_963556165.1 of Tipula helvola. Taxonomy (NCBI): domain Eukaryota; kingdom Metazoa; phylum Arthropoda; class Insecta; order Diptera; family Tipulidae; genus Tipula; species Tipula helvola. The sequence goes on from OY744481.1 coordinate 270,525,963, forward strand.
GCCCCATCCCAGTTCTAGTTCAACCCTAACTCTACTTTAAATTGGTCTGCAACCCAGCCCTTAAATCAACCCCAAACTCACGTAAAACTCAACTCCCGAAACAACATGGCCTTAAAAACTACATGAAACCACTCAAGCTAGCTCTAATCCAACCGAACAAAAAACAACACAAATAATAACCAGCTGAATTTCTCACTAAACCTTGATCCAACCTCAACTCAACTCCAACTCAACCCCAATTCAACCCGCAAATGGAACAAACCCCCCCCCCCCCCCCCCTTGACTTTCAAATATTATAAAATCATTACCTGGTGATGTGTTGATCCACACAAAATAATTTATAATTCGAATAAGGCAAATAATCATTATCTGTTATACATAGTTACAATACATGTATCTTATTTAAAGAAATATTCCTTCCTCAAAGAAATTATTGCTTGTTTAACACCCCCCCCCCCCCTCCCCCGACGAATTTCTGGCTACGCCACTGTTGCTCCAAATCAAATCAAGTTACAAAGGCCACTTGGCTTTTCTGTTTCCTTTACTAAAGCATCATAACCCATGCTCGAAATATGAAGTAGCTGGAAAACATCTTTGGCAACTGTCAAAAATGTTCGCAACAAATTTACTGCATAGTTTCATAAATACGATGCTCGTCTCGAAAACAGAGGTAATTTACGTAAAGACCGGCATTTTGCTATGCCGAACACTCAATGCAAAATTGCAAACACATCGGTGACAATATTCGTAGACTCCACAAAATCAATAAGTTCACTTAAGTTAAAAGAACCTTACCAGACCACACAAAACGACATTATTTCATTAAAATTGGCCGTTTCATTTTACATGTGGTAAAGAAGAGAAAATTCTTTGGCTAAGGGTTCAGCTCGCTTACTTACGCAAGAATTCGTCTTCAGTGGCGGCATTTTATGATTGAAGACCCTACAGTATTCCGACTATTCGAACAAAATGAAGTAGCGCTTTAATTTTGCTTAAAAACGTTTCAGTTATTTTTGTAAATTTTCCTAAAACCACTGTGCTTCATTTTCATGCAGGAACCAGCCAGCAAATAAAATCTTGTTACATCCTGAATGATTTCAAATGATTTACAAAATGGAGTGAAGGTATACAAAATTTTGGCATTAATCTTTAGCAACAGAGCTCAATTCCAAAATATTGGCATTATTTTTGGCTCGAGGTCACCACGAGTTGCGCTCCCTCAAGTGCACCACATTTCGGTCTTTCAAACCCTTTTATTGAAATTATTTTGACTTCAATATGTTTCAATGTCACCGATTATTTTGGCAACCAGACGTATGTAGTTAAATTTATATTTTCCCACGTAAAATTATTAAATGCGTTAATATTTCATTACCAATAATCATCACAATTCAATCAAGTAAAAAATACAAAATTTGGAAAACTTTACATTCAAAATGAACAAAGAAAAGTTCCCAAAAAACTTAATTTCCGCGAATCAATCGTGTTAATAAAATATGTATAGTACTTCAAACAAAATATGTATCATAGAGTATATATGTACTATAGATCAAGTAAATCGAAAATGTTTACACACCAAAGAAGAAAAAATGTAAAATAAATAAAACACCTAGACATGTGCATTTTCAATTAGTTTTCTTTGAAAAATAAAAATAAATAACAAAATTCTCAAGAATTCCGTATGCAGCATGTGACATCCGTCGTCGTCTAGTGACTTTTGAATAATTCATACAGTAATTCTGCCGCTAAGTCATTTGTAACTACTTCAAAACTGTAGCATTCCTTAACATGCGTTATTTAAACAATTAATTTGAACGCTTAATTTAAATATCATAAAAAACAAAATTATTACACAAATTACCTCATAAAGAAATCTCTTAAAAACATTTAAATGTGATCGGACGAATCGGCGAGTTTAAAAATTGAGATGGAAGAAAATAAATAAAACAAGTAAACATTTAAATAAATAGCATAGCCCATATAAACTCATCTCATCACACACACAAAACAAATGAAATATCAATCAAATTCAAAAATCAACATTTTCTAGCTGGGCCATAAAAAAATCTTTGGATATTGCCTATTACCATTCTTGTAGATAGGAAAATACAAATAACAATAAAATTAATAGATCGAGTCACGTGGGGAATTACGGGATTTACGTCGCGTCAAATTTATAAAATTCAAAGGTAATAAAAAAAAAATTAAAAAAACACGGTAGGTGTTTTTACTAGTTATGTGACACTATACTATTAATAGTCTCATAATTTATGGTTTTATTGGATTTACGTGCACACCATTATTTATTAATAAAAATAATGATTTCCGCACTATTTACTCGTATACATATTAAGTCTAAGTTATAATTTATAATAAAATTAATTATTTTATTTTGATTCAATTAGCGCGTATTTCTCAATAACAGTGGTTTTGGTTTTATTTTATTGTTCACTTGAGCAGCGCTAAACAGGCCAGCAGAGGAGAACATCGAACTGTTGACAATTTATTCTGTTTTGTAGTTTACAAAATTTCTTTTTTTTATTTCAACAGCAAAAATTCGTAGTTACAACGCAATTTACATTTAGCTAATTCATCGTAACTATCCGGTTAATGTTATCCGGAATAAAATTCCTTTACACGTTTTGAATAGGAATTTTCAAGACAAGTTAAATTTGCAAAATAAAAGTGAATGGCTAAACGATTTTAAACTACAGTATGTGTATATCAAAATCGGTTATGCAGTTTTAGAGATTTGGTATAATTTGTAAGAGCTGATGATTTATTTTCTAAAAAACAACGAGCGATTTATGTGAAAACATTTATGTATAAATATCTATTAAATCATTTCCAGCCATTTCAATGAGGCTGAGAAACCCCTGCAAAAAGACGGCTATTGTTCGCTTAGTATTCAAATTACGTTACATTTTTGGTTCAAAAACTATTCTATTTTGGGTTTGGAGGACGAACCTTACTAACATTAATTGAGCATAAGTAAAGTACAGTTCTGTTATGTTAATCACCTAAACCTGCCATGTACGCTTTAAAATGTACCGTTAGTTGAAGATTTCATATTTAGACAGTAATGAATGGTCACGACAAACTTGCTGCACAAAGCAAAATGGTATTGCTTTGTCATTGATCAGTTTGAAATAAATTAAATAGAGCGGTTCTTATTGTAACGATACCATGTAAACTTACCTTAAGTAACTAATGTAAATCCACCTAACAATAAACGATATGTATCTCTACTGTCGATAAACATTATTATGAACCTAATATCCGAGCGCAAGCGTTGTCTATTAATCTTATATTGTGTCAATGATGACGAGCTTAGGTATTGAAACCGGAAAAATTTTCGACACATTACAGCTACAAGAGGACAAAATTATATACGACGAAATAGTAAAAAAATTCGATGATTATTTCACACCGAAGAAAATGTCACGTTTGAACGGTACACATTCAACAAAATGTCACAAAACAAAATTAGAGAACGTTTGTTGACTGATACTGAACTAACGCTAAATAAAGCCATGTAAAGCGAGTGATTCGACCAGCAAGCAGCTATCTGAGATAAACAAAAAACAAACCATACATGTAAACTTAATTAACCCATTTGATCCCACTGTACCTGTATGGGTACAGAAAAATCACTAACTTTACGACGCCACCACTGCGGTATTTAATGTCAAATTTCAATTTGTATTTTACCGTTATATATTGTTTTTAGTTTATTTATCATATTTAAAAAAAAATCTATTTCGAGAAAGGATTTTGAGTGTTAAAAAATATTTAAAGTACAAATATTTTACACAATTTATTATTGGTGTGGGAACAAATGGGTTAATAAATCATCTAAGATTAAGGCAGAAGTTATGAAAAAATCGACAAACGATCAAGCGCCAAACACAAACATAGATAATCCTAAAACGTTTTTTTGCAAACGTTGCAGAACAGCACGTGGTCAGAAAAGGTGTCCAGCATACAGAAAACAGTGTGGAAAGTGCGGAAAACTTGGTCAATTGACGATTGCATGTATGACAAATGAGAAAAACTATAAAAGAATTAATGAACTTAATGAATATTTTGACCACGAACTCGACGAAGAATTATATCTAGACACGTTGTGTAAAACAGCGAGAAACGAGAAATCTCAGGCGCGTTGTTCAAAAAGATTACAATTAACAATCATGAGATAGACTTTAAACTTGACACTGGTGCTCAATGCAATGTTATAACGAAAAAGTTAGCAGATAATTTAAATCTAATGATCGAGAGATCAAACACAAAAAATTTATTGCATTTAGCGGCCACAAAATTAGCGTTATTCGACAAGCAGCAATCTATTGTTCAGTAAAAAATAAATCAGTAAAAATAAAATGTAAAGTTGTAGATGAAAATATTTACTAGGAATTAAACCATGCGCAGAACTAGGGTTAGTTAAAAGGAAGGACGAAATATACGTACGATCGATTCAAAGTTTAGAAATCGACTAACAGGTATTTAATGGACTAGGTTTTTAAATAATTATGTCTATGACATTGATATCAAAGCTAATCCAGATTTCGTCGTTGTTCCCCCCGAGACGTATTCCTCATGCGATTAGAGATGACGTAAAAAAAGAATTAGACAACATGACAAAAATAGGAGTGATTAAACCAATTAAAGAGCCGATACAAATAGTAGCACCGATGGTCATAATAAAACAGAAAAACAAGTTACGAGTATGTATAGACTCGTCTAACATAAACAAAAATAACTTGCGATGACATTATCCACTAAAAACGCTGGAAGAAATTTCAGCGCGAGTGAAAGGATCAAAATTCTTTACACTACTAGATTGTAAACATGGATTCTGGCAAATCAAAGTCAGTGAAAGAACACTAGGTTATACATGCAGGTTACACCTGCTTAAGACTACCGTTTGGTTTAGCGTCAGCTCCCGAAGTGTTCCAACAAATAATATCGCAAATGTTCGAGGTCTTACCAAATGTAGAGTGTTCAATGGAAGACATTCTCATTCTTGCAACCTCAATCGAAGAACTTGAAGCTAGAACAAAAGAAGTTATACAGAATCAGGGACCTCCAAATGACAGTGAAGATGAAGGTCAAGGTCACAATCAAGCTTACCGTTAAATTCCTTGTTGAAAATTACCTAAGAAAAAACCTTGCTCATTTTGCTTTGGCCGAACTCCGCGAGATTTTTAGGGGTTTCCATACTTTTTCCTCACCCTGTATATGTACAACAAATCAGTCTCAACCGGTACATCAAACTATACAGGGTGACCGGGTTTGGGATGCTGATCCGTCAAGGAGTGATTCCTAAAAATCATATTTGGAGGGGGAAGGGTGCATTTTTGATATCCTTTGAGATACAGGGTGTTTAAAAAATTTGGTTCAGAAAAAAAGTACATCCATATATTAAACTGTAACTTCCAAAATATTTATCGCAGAGCAACCAACTTAGTCTTATTTGAATGGTAATTGTATACACTATTGTTAAGATTTAGGTGATTATCTTGCATCTGCATCCGTTTGAGAGCTATGATGCTATAAAGTAAAAACAAATATTTTTGTTTTATAAAATTGAGTTTTTCTAAAAAAAAAACATTATAATTTTTCTTTTGTTTTATTTAATTTTAACTCGCCCCTACAATCCCCTAATACCAAGTTTGGGTCGAGGAGTTATAGAAGGTGCTCAAAATGTCGTCCTTGTGATTGAATATAGGCTAATATTCGTTTAAGTATGCCTTTGGTTATTTCAATTCTTGGTAATTCTTCCCTTATCTGTTGTGCTGTTGTGTGTATTAGTTCTTCTTTTGTTTCAATTCATCCATCCATAGAATACGTTTCACAAAACTATTATTGTTCAAATTCCTTTCCATCAACCAATTACAAAACTCCAATCTTTTTTTGTAGTCTATCGATAATAGTTCTTGAACTGGTGTTATATGGTATGGATGAAGATTCTCCTTATACAATATGTACTAGGTAGATGAATTCGGTGTAGCGAGAGACGTTCAATTATAAAGCGAGCCTCCTTATCTAATAGAAGGATTTGCTGTTACATTACGAATTATTTCTTCGTCGACATCCAAATGATTTGGTGAGACTGAATGGGGCTCCGCCCGGGTTTTTGATGTAATTGTTACGATATCTCGCAGTCTTCTATAAATATTTGTAAATACTCTTGCGTTAGGAACGCGACGCATTGGAAATCTGCGTTGATATTCATTGCGAGCTCATGATGCACCATCGCAAAATCCGTAAACAAAATGGATATCAATGTACTCCTCACCTGAGAGCTGTGCTATCTTAATATTAATTTTCTTAAATTATTTAACATTTTTGATTCACAACACTGACACAACACTAGACAATTTCTCGAAACTAATGACTGAATCTACACCTGCCTGCATGCATTTGCTGTTGTTATTTGCATCATCTGTTGCTATTTATCTATGTATAAGTAATATTTTATTGTGAGCATACTAGATGAACAAAATTTTAACTATTTTGATTGGTTTTTGTTTGTGTTTGTGAGTTGAAATTTGTGCACCACAATTTTTTTTGTTGAAATCGACGCAAAAAAAAAAATATTACCCCTCCCACAAACATTGTGGGTAAAGAGGTAAGAAAGGAGGAAGTGTCGCGTAACGATGCATGCAGGTGTAGACTTTAGACTGAAAATATTTAATTTTTGTTTTTTCAACATTTAAACAAAGGAGTTGATAATCATCGCCTACTGTTTTACTGATCAACATAAAATGTGTACAATATTAACACTACAACATCTCTTAATTAGATTGAGAATAAACGGAATACGAAGAAAACTGTGGCACTGGATACAAATAATGTATTGGGGGATTGTAGGGGAGATGATAGCGAATTAAAATTAAGTAAAAAAAAAAAAAAAATTAAAACTGTTTTTTTAGAAAAACTGAATTTTATAAAAAAAAAAATATTTTTTTTTTTTACTTTAAAGCATCATACCTCTCAAACGGATGCAGATGCAAGATAACCACTTAAATCTTAATAATAGCGTATAGAATTACCATTCAAATAAGACTAAGTTGGTTGCTCTCCCGATGAATATATTGGAAGTTCCAGTTTAATATTTGGGTGTACTTTTTTTCTGAACCAAATTTTTTAAACACCCTTTATCTCAAAGGATATCAAAAATGCACCCCCCCCCCCCCCCCCGCCCCTCCTCCAAATACGATTTTTTTCTCAGAACGAACCAAGGAATCACCCCTTTACGGATCAGCATCCCAAACCCGGACACCCTGTATATAATATATGTACAATGGAAAATGTACATACTTATTACCGATGTAATGAACCAGTGATAGTACAGACAGAAACAATAAAGTGAAGAAATGAGAAAGAAATGAAGAAGTATCAAAAAAAATCGATTCATAGATCATGTTTAAATGTCAAATTTTCTTAAACCGCAAGAGCCACCATTTTTCAGAAAACTCCTAAAGCATAAGCAACTTTCACATAATGCCACTAGGTGTCACTAAATTGTATAACATTTTGATGTGTGCATAATTTAGTAAACATAAACAAAAATATTTTCGTGTTATAAAAGTAATCATTATTAATACGTGATAATTAAATTGATTTTGGCTGTCCCCTTTTGAAAACATCAGAATATTTGTCTTGATTGTGTAGTGACATCTAGTGGCATGGGCTCTGTAGTTTTTCTTTGATCGTGTTGCCTCTTTCGGAAAACGCGATCTATAGAAATGAAATTGTTAATTTTCGCTCATTTCTTTTTATCAAATTATAAAAAAATTCGAAATAGAGAAATTCGATTTATAGAGAGAAAATTACTAACGAAATAGATTTTTTAATCCTTCTGCCAATATATAAATTCGATTTAAGGAAAAATTCGATTAATAGAAGTTCGAAATACGGAAGTTTGTCTGTATGTGGAAGGGCGGAAGGACGGGCACGACATTTTTCTAATCGATGTTTTGGGATCCTGGTAACCTAATTCATAGAGAAATGTGAAAATTTGTTGAATTTAAAAATGTGCACAAAAATGTTGAATTTAAAAATAATTATATGTGTATTTGCAACTAAAATAAAAACATTTTTTAAACTATAATTGTTTTGTTTTAAGCAACGCACTTCATTCCAATCCATTGAATAAAATTCTAAATATGGCCCCTAACCTATTTATTCTTTCTCTTTTTCGCACAGAATTTTGCATGCTTGACGTTTGCTTATTTCTACTCTACAGTTCTTAACCTCTTTTATAGCATGACAGCCCCATTCGACATGTTAATCGTTACATTATTTGTGAACAAATAAATTATAATATCTATAAGGGAAATTGATCATAATTCTCATATACTACGTTTCTATAATGGAGTTAACCGGGATTAACGTGGATTATCTCATCATGGAAACACGTTGAGTTTAGGATTTTCGTTAAGTTTCTTAATCCAACTTAACTCAACGAAAGTAGATAGTAGGGTAAGAAGGGATTCTATCTATCAAAACGGAAAATACAATTATACCGATACAAAATGGTGTCGCGAGTATTCTTCTTTCCGTAATCTTTCAACTATCATAAAAATCACAATAAATATTAAATTTAAAAATTTCCACCAAACAAATAAAATTTTCAGAAGTGACTTTTAATTGTTGTGAAATGTCAAATTACACTAGAAATTGTAATTTCATGGAAACGACAAGGATTAACGCCGCCATGTTATTAACTCAACGAAACTCTTAATTCGGGTTAACTCTGTCATGGAAAAGTAGTAATAGTAAAGCTTGAAGTAAACATCTGCTTGTTGGGGTGCGTTAAAATGTTAGTACCTGTTTCTTGGGTAGAGATGGCGCCACTAACCGTTGGACGAAGAAAATGGATAAAAAAGTCAATAAAATTGTATGTTTACATAAAATTGTTCCCTACCTTTCAACCGAGATTTAATTATTTTATTTCGTGTAAAATTAATATTATATTCGTTTTAATATTTAATTGAGTTGTTTATTGGGATTCGTTCAATTACTAGTAATGCCATCTCTACCTAAGATTCATGTTGCCTTCAAAATTTCCCGAGTAACCACGTGTCACAAAAAAGCGACAAAAATTTCACATAAAATGGTGATTGGTGGAAAAAAATGTGACAAAAAATTGTCACAATATGGATGAAAAATGGTTGATGGAGTTGACGCCGATTGTCACGCGTAAACGAACATTTTGTAAATCAAATTTGTCGATTTTTGGTGGAATATTTTTGAAATATTTGTTGAAAATTTAGTCACAAATTCAAAAGTTTTTTTATGGTAATAAAGTCAAATATTTCTCGATATTTTCTGAATAATTGGTGGTTTAACTGTGGAACTAATTATGAACTATTTGTTGAAAATATAACCACAAATTCGATCGTTTTTTTATAATATCACTTAAATAATTATCAACAAATTTTGTGGATATTTGTTGGTTTATTAATGCAATTATGCGTAAGAAATTTTTTTATGACCCTACTTCAATAATTTTGTAAAAAATACTCCATATTTTTATTATTATTTATTTGGTAGTTTGGTTTGTACAGATAGGCTCGCACAAATAAAAAGTTCGTTCTGCTCATCAGGTACTCAGGTAGCTACAACCAAACACAAACTACAAAAATAAAATTCCAACTTCATACATTAAGTATGAGGCAAGAACGTAGTGACTTAGCGAATTAAAAATTCACCAAATCAAAAATGATCAAAACCTTTTTTTTTGGGGGGAATAAAATGAACATATATTTTGTCACAAAATACCCGCATAAATATGTTCCAAATTGTCAACTTTTTTTGTGACAAGAAGGAACTAACATTTTGTGACAAATTGGTGACTAAAATTTTGTGATCACCATTTTTGGTTACTCGGGTTGATAGCGATTTCCCTTATAGGTTATTATAATTTATTTGTTTGTGAATTGCTTTGTTTGTGTTTTGTTATTTTGTTTTTTCGTATAATCCACAGCGATACCCTGTGCTGACTGAATTAAAATTACATAAGCCAATTCTCATATTTTCAGAAAAGAAATTTTGAACATTGTTGATGCTCTTTGAACGTAGAATTCTCAAGGATTTTTAACAGTATACTAGAGAACTGAATCTAATTGTTAAAGGTCGAAGATGCTTTTGGTAGACAACATCCCAGCACAATTACAATTATATAGTCTTTTGCTATGAATTAATCCAATTTTTTGATTTTTTTAACTAATTTAATTAATTTATTGGTTAACTACTATAACTTTTATGAAATAAATTGTTATTTTATTTTTTATTTATTGACTTAGGCAACCTCTCGGTAAGGCGTATGAGATGAGAATGAACCCGATGTTTAGATGTGCTAGGTCTCTGAAATTACTTGGACAAAAAATTTGAAAAATTCGTATATAATCTGAATTTCAGTAACCATATAAACCTAACGCATAAAAAAGGACGAATCAAGAAACATATAGTATGTACAAACAGAGAAAGAGAGAATTTAAGGCAGTTTACATTAATATCACATATCCAAAAAAACAAAAAGGAAATTCACACTTCTCAGAATAGACAGAAAATTTCTAATGAAAAATCCTCAAAATAATAAGAAAACGTGTTCAAAGTTTTTCAAAGTAATTAAATAGAAAGCAAAACAATAAAAATAACTTTATTTTTCCAAGAACACTTTTTTCGGTATTTTACCGAATTTCCTTTCACAAACCAAGAGGTATTAATTGTTTCTCGTGTCAAGAACTCAACTCTCGCTGTTGTACATAAATAAGTTTTTAAAAATAAATACGTGTTTAACGTTTTGTTGTATGTGCATAAGGAACTTGTTTTTTTATGGTTTCTAGCATTATTAAAACCAGAGTTTCTTTAAAATGGCAAAACATGTAAAAATAAAAAGAAATATGGCCAACAAGGACATTTTCTTATTTATATTTTATTACTTAAGCACACGTGCACATAAATACTCTTGGTTCTGTTTGCATTCCGAATCCAATTCAAAGGAAAGCAACACGAAGCAAAATTTTTATTTTTCTTACGCCCTTATTTTTCCATTTCACGTTGCCGTTTTGTGTTTTTGTGTTTTTCTTGGAATTATAATGTGTATGTACATATTTTGCGTTGACTTTATTTATTGAAATTTTTTTTCATGTTGCCTTGGTGTGCAGAGAGAATATACATATGTACATGTATTTAGGAATTTTCTTGTGTTTTTTTTAAAAATGAAAACGAAATGCCTTTGAATTTAAAATAAACCCTTTTTTTGTTTTTTTTTTGGGGTGCTATAGGATTATACTTATTTACCAAGAAAATACCATTCAGTAATTTAAGGCGATAAATCTGCCTTGATTACTTGAACGAAATTTGAAAGTTGTATTACAACTAAGACTATACTTCAAAAATAATACAACCTTAAAATTCAGATAAGCGTAAAAAAAATAACATTTCCGCAATACTGCAACACAAATATAAATCCACGCGCAACCAAAAAGTAAAAAATTTACCGAGACACTTAAGAAACCGAAATTCCAACAAATATAATTCTTTTTTTTTTTTTGTTCATAAAAAAATCATAAAATTTAAAATATTCATTGTGTGTGTATATAACAAAGTCAACAACACAACCACTCCAAATTATCATGTACACTTAATATTCGCGGAATGTACAAAAAAATAAAAGTTTAAATAATCATAGACTTATTTCAATCGCAACTTGTGTTTAGTGTTACAAAGAAAAAAAAAATCCATTGAACTCTCCATTTATACTGTAGCACATTTATTTTGTGCTTGTGTATGACTGACGTAAGTGCGTAAAACCGCGGAAATATATGGTTGGTCTTTATTGGTTTTAACTATAATAGTTTAGTGCAAATATGGTGAATAATAAAATTTACGGTTGCTATTTACGATTTTTCAACCACTTAAATTTCTCCTTACATGTTTTATAGAGATCTCTCCAAATTAACATTAAAAAGAATTGGACTGCAACTAATTATAAATACAATTACAGGATAGAGGATTAAAATATCACAAAATAAAATTTTTTTAAAAGGTAATTTCTGGCACAAATATTGACTTACTAGTAACAAAATTATTTATTCAAGTAAACATTTAGAATTCAAGTATTGATCTTGATTCAACGGAATGATATCAAAGGGCCGAATGTCGAAGGGCCGAAATGGGTCGAAGGGCCGAATGGGTCGAAGGGCCGAATTTTTAATATTCACTAATTTACATCACTAAATCACAATGAAATTATTTTATTCGTCTAAATAGAATTTTCCTTCACTCTAACGAATATAAAATGGCCTGAAAAAAAAAAATAATCGGCCCTATATTTCTAAAAACAAAAAATAAATAAATAAAAAAATTCGGCCCTTCGACCCATTCGGCCCTTCGTACCCATTCCGATTCAACTACCATCCAAAAACCTTAAAAATTATACATCAATTTAAATCCAAACAAAATGGAGGATCAATAAAACAAAATTGTGAAGAAAAGGGTCTATGTTTATGTATACTTATGTAAAAAATTGTATAAGTGCATATCCTCCTTTTGATATGACGTTTGGAAAGGAACTCTCCTCTCATACACAAAATTGTTGTCCTCCAAACAATTTTGCTTACACGTGCCAATAGCATCAGCGTTTGGATGATGGATGAGGTATGTAGAACTTTTGTATAAATATACAAGTATGTACACATGTACAAACGAAGCAATATAAAAAAAATCATAAAAAATGGTCTGGTTTTTTTAAGAAACATAAAGAATAGAAAATTCGTACGAAAAAAATAGAACAGCGTAATAATGGTATAATCCATTATATTTTCAAAATGTTTTATTTACAAAATGTTGTTGGTGAAAATATAGTGGAGCAGCTTTCATTTGAGTATAATAAAAACAGGGTTGTATTCAAATTTATTGAACCGGTCGAACCGGTAGAACATTTTTTTTATGACATTTTACTGATTTGGAAGAGTTCAAAACATAAAACGAAATAATAAGTAGTTGCTTTCCAATCGACCAACCGCAAGCACCCGCTAGCAAACCGCTAGTAGAATGGTTTTAGTCTTTGCTATGGTTAATTGGTACGCTCACATTTAGATGTTATGAGTAAAACATAACCTTAAAATCGTAATTGTGTGCTATTACCCTAAAGTTGTTATCTTTTTTACATAAAATCAATACAAAAATAATTAATATATAACGCGCTATCAATAAAAATTTCACCGAACAAACGGCGCAGTAATTTTAACATAAATATTAAGCGGTTCTACATTTAACCACCTGGCGTCGAAATTGTGCGTAACTGCTTCTAACTGAACTGCTCGTAATAAAATAGCAAGAGCAGATACGAGTAGAAAATTTAGTGAAGACAAAAACCATTTTACTAGCGGTTTGCTAGCGGGTGCTTGTGGTTGGTCGATTGGAAAGCAACTAATGTAAAATGCAAAATGATGATTTTACCGGTTCTACCGGTTCCCAAAAATATATCGCAACCCCATCGTCATTATACTCGAAAGAAAGCTGCTAACACTAGTATAAAAAAAAATAATGTTATACATACACCAAACTTGTCTGTTGTAGGTAGGTGTTGTCATTAAAACTTACCTGAAATGAGAAAAAACAAATAAAGGGTTAATAAAACTTATTCAGTCAAAAAACCAAAGTCTATAAAAGTAAAAATCTTATTTATAAAATTAATTTTAATTGCAATGTTTATCAAACAAAGGGCAACAAGAAACTTTCACGTTCAATTAAATAGTAATAAAATCATATGTACATGAATACATTTCTTATACATACATATATCCATCAACAGTAGATAGTTTCAGATTAAACCCAGAAATAAAAAAATTATGTGATTGGAATAAAAAGAAGGGAAACGGAAAGATTTTGCATTATTGTTAGTTTGTTTAGTTTTCTATGCAAAATTAGCATGATAATTTTTTTTCTAACTGTTGTAAATACCCAATCTTAATACAACCCCTCCATTAGCTGGAACAATAATAACATTATGTTTGCAGTAGAACTTGTAGAGCAGTTGTTTTGTCAACAAACAACAATGGCATTCATTCAACAACCAAAATTAACGGAATCTATTGGTTTGAGCTTAAAAATGCGCGCTAAATACGACCAACCAAAAAATTATCAAAAATCCCTATATAAATTTGTCTCATTAACTATGTGATTATCATCTCTTCTAAATCTCTGAATGTAAAATTTGATATTGTTAAAAGTGTTTTTTGACCCATTTTGAAATTTTAAAATCATCGTAAATTTTGATATACACCCTGCAAATGTTCGGTTTGAATTTTTTTAATAAATTTTGAAAATTCCGCCGATTGCTTCAAAAGTACATATATGGCAAAAATGATAGATTCTGATTATCAACACAATTTTTACACTATTCCAAATATATTCAAATACACAGAACAGTGATCCGCCATTTTAAACCTACATAACTTCGGATAACGAATATTTTCGCCCTACCTCGTAACAATTTGGTAGGTCTTTACAGTATTTTTAACAAAGTTATTTCAATTGAAAAATAGTTTGTTGTTGACAATTGTAATTTTTATTCAAAATAAGGACGAACAGAAATAAAATAATTCATCTCAACCAAAATAATTTAAGAGAAATTACGGGTGTGAAGTTTTCGACAAAAAACAAATATGAATATGTATTGGTGCGTAATAACACAGTAGATCAAAAATTTGTTATTTTACAAATATCATACATATGCATATATCATTCTTAACGTTATACGCTTCGGCCTAGAAGTGTATAACGTACAGAAATCTGCCACTTTGTAAAACGGTATGAGTAATTAAAATATTTAGTTAGGAGAAAATTAAGTGACTTAAATAGATATTAATAAGATATTAAACAAAACATATTCACAGATATGTTCCGCGGGTTCGACGTATAAAAAAAATTAGATATAGGCATCCTATATGAGCCGTTTATTTTGAAAGTGGCCTAAGTCCATTTTTCAAAAAAAATCAAGTTAATGATAACAATAGATAAATAACAGTATAATCTTTCTAACGGTAAAAAAAAATTAATCTCTAACACCTGTGCAAAAAATAAGAAAATTCAAAATCCCATATGTTTTGTCATTTATTGTTTTTCTATTCTTTCATTATCTCGTTTCAACAAAATATGGACTTAAGCCACTTTCAAAATAAACGGATCATATAGACTACCTACAATCATATACGAATACGATGAACTAGGACCTTTTGTTGTTGACCTCAAATATTGGTAATTTTCATATTATGATATATTGTTCATTATCGTTTGAAACGCTTACTTGCTGAGGTTGCGGATCAAATTTAATAGTTGATAAAATTATAACCAATTATGGCGTCGTCATAGTCGACGTCCAATCATTTCACAATGTTAATTATAATATTAAAATTAAAGCAATTCAACAAGAAATTAGATTGAATAACGAAATTTTTTGTTTAAAAGCAGTGCTAAATTATAATCAAAATGCAAAATATTATACCGCCTTAATAAAACGTCCCAACAATAATTGGGAATTATTCGATGACCTAAAAAAAAATTCCCTTCTAACATCTGACCAAATTTGCATCAATCCGGCAAATTTGTTTTACCGTAAAATATAATCAAGTCATTTTTTTTGGGAAATTGTTCAGCTGTTAAACTATTTAAGTGGATAATATTCGAATATGATTGTAGGTAGTCTATATAGGATGCCTATATCTAATTTTGCTTATACGTCGAACTCGCGGACTATCTCTGTGAATTGGCCAATCATCAATACAGTGAACCTCAAATATTTTGGTATATCGTATGAACTTTGTTGACTTTGGAAGTCAACAACAAATGGTCCTTTTTCATCTTGATAGCTGCATGTAGTACAATGTACAAAGAGGATATACATACATATATCCATAAATATTATTTTATGCCGAACCAGTGGAAACTTTGATGATTTGGCCTTGGCTTACCAAGTACCCTTAACCACTGATACCCATATCTCAAAAATAGATTTTCAATTTTCAGAAAACATTTTGATCGTATATGCTGACGTCAAAAATCAATTATTTTAGTCAAAAACGTTAGTTAATTATTATGTTATATGTAGTTGTTCCCGGTTTTTGTCAGCATTTGGTTTTAAATTGCTTAATAATTTTTTGTTGAATCAACAAATTTTGTATAAATATGTTTTGTTGATTTTGTATTTTTGTTGAAAACTTCACATCCGTGAGAAATTCCACTTTTTAAAATCAATAATTAATGACCCTGCCCTTGGCTTTTTTGAAGGATCGGCATTGAATTGTAAAGTTTGGTTAAATAATATACATATTGTTATTTCTTAAAACCAAACTTTTTCTATAAATTTTTTCCGCTCTTTGACACTTTTCAGCTTGTATTTTTTGATCATCTTTCCCATGAAAGGCCAAATATTTTCAACAATATTGATGTCAGGACTATTTCCTGTCCAAGGTAACGACTCAATCCCCAAGCTATTTTTAAATTAAGCATTCTTACGTCACAAATAACGTCAATAAATTACAATGCGCGCCCTGTAACATACGGAGCTGAATCGTCGTGGAAGAGTGGAATACCGATGTATTGAGTCGGGTCCTCAATAGGGTTTACTGAAGTATCCAGAAGGCGTAATGATCAAACAAAGGCTGTTATGGCTCCTCAGGCCATAACATATTGTGAATGTTTTACTGTCTGTGAAATACATTCTGTGAAATACCTTTTGTCTTTTCGTCGCCGAACACTTATCGCTACATAGGGTCCAAATATCATTAATCAGTTCCAGTCAAAATTTCAATTGGTACCTATTGTATCAGTTTAATTTATTCCCCTGAATAGGGGTAATTTTTCGGCTTGGTACACGGAATAGTATCTTAGCTACTAGGTGTACTATCGGAAAGTAAATTCAAATCTCTGGCAAGGAGTGCTAAGGCCATTTATCTGTTTCAGTCAAAATTTCAATTGGTACCTAAAGTGTCCAGATCCAGACTAATTTATTCCCCTGGATAGGGGATAGTTTTTCGAAGACGAAGTAGTAGGTCAGCTACTACATGTAGTATGTACTATCGAAGAGTGGATTGCAATTTATGGCAAGGAGTGACAAGGCCCATTTATCAGTTTCAGTTAAAATTTCAATTGGTGCCTAAAGTTTCCAGTCTAATTTATTGCCCTGGATAAGGGGTGAACTTCTTTGTCTAATTGCTCCTCGGTCTTTAATGGAACCATTAAGTTAATTTTTTTTTTCTTCTAACGATAGTCTAAAGCATTCCCAATTGCTGTGATTATTTACTAGAAAAGGGTTCCTTTCTTTTTGAATAATGGTATTAATATTATTATTGAAATAAAAGAGTACAAAAAGCCCCGATTAGGTTGGCTATTAATCGGCGTACCGACCTTAAAATTGCCTGCATAAAATAAAGCATACAATGCGAAAATTCCATACAGTCAGTCACGTCGTTAACAAATATCAAAAACAGTAATGGATCAATGACGTGGCATACCAGATACTGCACGAAATAAATGTGAAAGGAAAGAATGCAATCCCTTGATTAGCATGAAATGATAGTTCAAGTTCTCCAAATTTTTCATAAGAATTGAGTTATTAATTTTATGAAATGCGACATATAAAGAGACATATAAATAAAGGGTTGAAAATTAACTTAATTCCCAAATTATTCCGTAACTGAATTGCTTGACTCAATCTTCAGCTCAACCCCCAACTCAATTTACAACTCAATGAACAATTCAACTCCAAATCAACTTTCAAATCAACCCATAATCTAACCCCAAACTCAACGCCTAACTCAATCCACGAAACAACTCCCAAATAATTCCGCAACCGAATCGTTTCCTTAACCCCAACGCAAGCAATCTCAACTCAACTTCATCTCAACTAAGCTCGAACCAAATCTCTTGTTTTGATTTTTCGGACTCAGGAACTTTTAAAACGTTGAGAAAAGTTGTTTTGGACCAACAAAATTTTTGTTTATTTTTAATCGTATCTCAATACTTTGGTCCTTTTGGACCAAAATTATCCCTCTCCGAACTCGATTCTTGATATTGTCCCAAAAATGTATCAAAGCTATTTTGTACCTTTAATAAAACTTGTACATTAAAATCCTATTTAGAAAAATATTCAATAAACTATTCATTGAGCAGTGAACAAAACTGAAAAAGAAAAATATTTCTGATCGATTATTTCGTTTTATTATTGTTCGCTAACTATTCGTTTGTTACTGAATGGAATTCATGAATAATTGGTTTACTTTTCATGATCGATAAGGAGAAAAGAGAATTGAAAAATTGGTTTAAAAACAATAAAAAATAAATAAAATGAAAATGAGAGTAATTTTGAACGGAGCAATAAAGGCCGAAAGGATTTCCATGTTGACTGCCATGTGATCTACCCGTTACAGATTTGTATTGAAACATTCTAAGCATAAAATTGAATGTGAGCATTTGAGTGAATTCTAATGTGAGAAAAGACTTCCATTTTTCCATTTTTGTAATCATTTTCCCTCCGTTTGGTGGAATTAAAGTGTGAAATTCGAATTCTTAGTTTGCGCGGTTCATTCTGTGACCGAATTCTGAGATTTCGCGGCTTATTGGTTTTTATTCAATATTAATTTTGACAGTTACCAGAATGTCAAACGAGCATGAAAATTTAGATCAGCAGAACTTTTTATGTTTCTGAGTTTATTACGCAAAAAAATGAAACTAAACTTGGAAAAATTATCGAATTAAACTCTGAAACAATTTTTTTTACGAGTTAATTTCCACTTTTTTATGAATATTTTCTGACGTTAATTCCACTTATTCTGCGAATTAAAATCGGAAACCCCATCCAAAGTTTGTCAGTTTAACTCCATTGTTTTACGAGTTTAATTCCTGCAACCTTTTTTTCGTAAAGCCATTTTGAACGCTCGAAAAGGCGTGAGAAAAGTAAAAAGCTGATACAATAATTATCGTGTAAACAGGTCCATCCACACTGTTTACTCGCGAGTATCCTGCATAAGTTTTTTGTTCCTTTCGTACCTCTTTTTCTGTAAATGAAAACTGCACAACTGTTCAAACACGATAACTAGGCCTTCTCTATGCTAAAAATCCTCTCCAAATTTTACAATTTAAAATGTTATGAAGTTAAAATTTGTCTGATTAATATGATAATTTTCGGCTTTTTATATACAAAATATAAAGGGCAGAAACCTCACGCAGAAATCAGAACTTCGGTCTTTGTTGTCTTCAATGGGGATAGCATTCATCTGTGTCATAAAGTTGGTGTGACAGTTTTGACAGTATTGATTTCTATTTTAACCAACATTTATTTACTTATAAAACAACAGCCAAACAGTTCAAAAGCTTCAGTAACATGGGTACAGGCATTTTAATACGAAAAATTGTATTCTAAAACTTCACAGTTTTATACACCGAAAGTAGTATAAAAAATTATACTGATATTTCTAACCGTGCAACTAACCATATTCCAGAACTTTATCCAAAAATCATTTTAGATTCCCATTTCCAACACACATGTCACATTTCATAAAAATCGCTTGATAAATAGGTAAGTTCTATCATATAAAAAATTTGTTAACTACTCACTACATCAACTCAACTCGCAAATTGACCCCTAACTTAACCTTCAAATCAATTCCAAATTCAATGCCCAATTCAATAATCAAATAAGCATATATAAAAAAATCGTAAATATTTATAAAACCAAGTATGTTGGGTCAATTCGTATGGCAGGTACCGGGTACCCCACCCTCTTGACGTACAGTCTCCAAAAGCTTTTCAAATCTCCACTTTGACCAGAGAAACAGATTGGCGAAAAAAAATCCAATTCGGACAAGCCGTTCTCGAGATACCATGGGTACAGACAGACGGACGGACATTTTTTGTTTTTGATTTTTCAGACTCAGGGACTTTCAAAACGTCGAGAGAAGTGGATTTGGACCAACCAAATTTATCGTCATGTTTAACCGATTTCAATACTTTGGTCTTTTTAGACCGAAGTAATATATTACCTTAATAATTATTCGTTTAGGCATAATACACACACAAATGAGGTTTCGCTTTGGGTTTTTTGATTTTTGATTTAGTGAATATAATTCACTAGATCAGTACGTTTTTGCTTGGTGTACTTAATGTATTAAGCGAGAATTGTATTTTTGTAGCTACCTGATGAGTAGACCAACTTTTCAGTACGAAACCAATCTACCAACATAGAGGAACTCAAGGAGCTTCCTCATTTTAGAAGAGTAGATACATAAGTATAAAGGGATAACCAGCGAATCAGTAAGAATCCTTACAGAATTTAACGAAATTATTTCCTTACAGAATATTCGAAATACCGAAACCGTAACGACTAACAAATACAGTATTAAAATTGAATCGTTTATTTTTGAAAGGGTTTATGTCCACTTTTTCAAATTATTCAGGAAATAAAAAAACCTTTATATTGTCAGCAAAAATAAGTTTAGAAGGGAATTTGAGTTTGTTGGTGGAAATGTGAGTCGCTATGAAATTTTAAGCTGAATTTTGAGGTTATTTTTCAATTATTTCAGCTGGTATGCTCATTTTGAAAGCATGGACATGAGCCCTTTCAATAATAAACACAAAAAATATATTTCAATTTCATTTTTTGAACATCATTAGGATCAAAACAAATTAGAAAACCTTTAAAAAGTAAAAGTATATATTTTAAAGACTTCAGTAGTCACTGCCTTCACTATTATATTCCATTCCAGTTGGCCATTGCATAATTTGGTCGTAAAAATGCAGAGACTGAGCAGGTATGTACTTTAGCACTTTTTGCAGGTCACATATTTTTTTAATATTTATTATGTTTACAGTATCAAACGCTCTTTGCGAAGGTAATCTTACCTTCTTCATAAATTCGGTAGTATTAAACCGTAGAAGTTTAAACGTAAAACTTTCCAAACTATCAATAAATTCCCGGGGCTCCAAATTTCCGTCGCTGGTCATTTCAAAATGTGAAAATTCAGAAACCTTAAATTTGATTTTTTGCTTTTCTGCCTTTTGATAGCCTTAATGCTTAAAGTTTAATATTTTATCATTATTTGATAAAATATTTGAATTAATTTTTTGTAGTGTACTTGATCGGTTGATCAGTGCCCCATATTCCTCTGGCAAATTAATTCTGTCAATTTTCTTTACATTTCTCTTGATTACTCCAAACATACGATCACAAGGTAGAAAATTATGGCCTCGAACGGGGAAATACTGAGATAGAATTTGGTCAGGTTTTTTTCAATACAAAAAGCCATTAGAAATCGTAATACCGTGTTATTACGATTTTGACCAGGGCAGCATGCATCAGCAAAAATATGGAGTTCGGTAGTCTCAGGTGGTAAATATTTTTCTACGAAATCACTGATCAAAGAGCATACTTCATTTGCCCCTTTTATGCCATTTCTTCGTTATAAAGGTACATTTCGCAACATTTCCTCTTCAAATCATAGATACAAAAAGTATTCATCCAAAGCAGCCGATAGTAAAAACTTCTCTGCACGGGAATATGTGGTAGCGGCAGATTACTATGCCGTCGCAAGAGCTGTCATTTTCGCATTTTTTTTTCGATTTCATTAATTTTGGATTAAAATTTTTTAGATCTTTTGACGTGGATCATCTTTTCGGCTATCGCAACCCGTTTTTCGTCATCATTAAGAATCGTATTATTTATTTTTGCTGACAATTCCTCGCCTGTTCCGCAGACATCTTTTTGCGGTCTACCAAAGTAGTAATTAAAATTATCCTTTAAATACATATGAATCGCTTAGTATTGAAAGGGCACATGTCCTGGACATGTGCCCTTTCTAGAATAAATGATTTTTTTTTTTTTTGCAAGGTAAGTGCCGTTCCATTAACCATATGATAATATCGTCTTGTCATAAAACGTATATATGTGTCTGTGATACAAAACAGTCATAATACTAATTTTGACAAAAACTGGACATGAGCCCTTTCAATACTAAACGATTCAATTGTAGTGTGAATAGGAAAACTTAGCGCCAAATCGACAGACCATAATTACGACTAAAATCGAATTTATCATTTCTAATTTCGATTTAAATTTATTTATTTCAGGTTATAATAAATAACAATAAACAAAATACCTATATTTAGCAATTAAGATTATTTATATTGTGATGTCGGCCTTTAAAAAGATAAAATTTATTTGAAAAAATGTATTCTTTGAAAATTGTATTAGATTCCTGATTAAAGTTGCTGTTTTATTCAGGTTTAAAAATACGGTATTCGAAAAAAGTGACTGCAACTAAAAGTTGTAGTTGTGTCTATCGATTCGGGACTTATTATTGTTAAAAAAGTGTGCTTTGAAAATTTTGATGTATTCTGACAAATTCTTTAGTTTGCACGTAAATTTTTGTTCTATTAAATGACAGCTGAACTGAACGAAAAGTTCTTAAAGATTCGCTGGTCAGTAACTTACACTTTCTGCGCATCGCGTTCTTACTTAAAGTTATTACTGATTCACTGTTCACGCAGTTCAGCAATTCTTGAATGACACCAATAGACCTCACTCCTTTAGAGCAGAAAAAATTCCTGGTAAATGCTGGTTTCAAGCACTTTTAAATAATGAATGAACCAAATAGAATTTTTAATGACGACGAAACCAATTTTCTTTTAAGCCCAAAGACAAAAAATGTACTCGCTGCGAAAGGGTCCAAAAATCAATATAACTTTCGCAAAGTTAAATCTTACCGTAATGTTTACATTTTCGGCATCAGGAGTTGTAACTCCACCTATGGTGATTTACCCGTATAAACGGGTTCCCGAGGAGATTCGCAAGTCTTTGCCCAAAGGCGTTAGGGGAATGGGTGTAAGCGACAATGGATGGATGACGAAAGAGATATTTCACGAGTATGTCTCAAAAGTACTCCACCCATATCTTGTGTACAGCTTGGTACAAAATTTCCAATTATTTTGTTTGTAGACGGACATGCTACTCACTTAACGTTAGCTGTTAGCGAGCTCTGCTTTAAACTTAAAATAATTTTATTAGCATCAACCGGCAGATGTCGCTGCGTTTAAACCAATAAAGGCTAGTTGAAATAACAAGATGTTGGTGTGGTGGAGAAACAAGCCAATGGATTCATTGACTAAAGATAAATTTGCCCCCCTTCTCCATGATGTAGTGGCAAATACTATTTCTGCAGAAACGATTAAGAACGGGTTTAGAGTGTGCGGTATATAATTCCTTTCAACAAATTTGCAATTAATTTGAGTAAATGTTTAGGAAGATCATCAAAAACAAACAATGATAATAATATTGTTGCTATTCAAAGCAACGCTTTAGAAATGCTCTGTTCAACGGTTGGTGACAAAAAGTTAGAGCTTTTTGGGAAAATCGAAAGCGGTAAAGTTAAAGCTAGTGACTTCAGTGAGGACTTCCAATTTATATTATAAACTAAAAAATACAACTAAACCCAACCAACAGTTTTGTGACCAAACCACGCAAACAGATGCAGACTACTGTGCTTTACATAATGAGACAATGATTTTGACTTTAATTCAATAAACGATTTCTTGATAATCAATAATCCTACAAGTATCCTGATTTCAGAAGAAGTTTTAAGTATTTTAGATGTCATTCCAGTTCTTGATAAACCTAATAATACGAGTACAAAAGCACCAAATCAAGATCGTAGTGGTCACGAGACAACCTTTTCGCAGAGTCAACAAAACTCCTTGGGTCACATCGTATTCGTACAATGGCTTACTACCCTCAAGCCATCGGCATGGTCGAACGCTTCCACCGCCAACTCAAAGCTGCATTACTGGCCAGAAGAAACACGATCAATTGGAGTTCGGAAAAACCCATCGTTTTACTGGGAATCCGAGCAACAGTAAAGGAAGATCTGAAGTGCTCACCAGCTGAAATGGTTTATGTACAAACCATTAAGCTACCAGGTGAGTTCTTCGTCGAAAATCCTCTTTTACCTTTACCAACCACCGACAGAGTTATCGATCCACTCCGTGACACTATATGCAAAACCTTGTTCCGAAATCAACTCGGCAAGCCAAATAAGATGACACTTTTGTTCCCAAGGCACTTGCCAACTGTGATTTTGTGTTCGTAAGAACAGTCAAGGTTCGCACATGTGTATCTCCTCCTTATGAAGGCCCGTTTAAAGTCATTCGACGTCCGTGCCAATTAATGGAAAGAATCAAACCATTTCAATTGACTGGCTCAAACCGGCTTACGGCATACTGTGTTCCTCTGAGGTAAAATCAGATCATCGAACACATAAACATGTTCGTTTCGCAGCCTTTCCTTAAGGAGGGGAACTCACTTGCGGCGAAGTCCTGTAGCGGCTCATTCATAAATTGATATGAATGAAATATGTATTTATTTATATAAATGTACATTCAATTACCACTACTATACGGGGTTAACGCATGAAATCTATTTTGCGTTACATCGGACATCTAGCGAAAATATCTGGTCAACAGAAAATATAATTCGACACCGAAATTTATATTTTCCTCTGTTGCTCCATCTCGCTTGCAATGTCTTCATCAATTCGATCTCGAATTGATGCGTTCTGTAACTCCATCTTGTTTTCGTTATAACACCGACGATTTAGCATACGGGTTTTCTCTTACCAAGTCTCTAACTTCCATTGGATAGGATATGTTAAGCGTCTTCTTATTTTGTAAAATGAGGGTGTTTGCCAATGTAGCATAGTGAATTATTTCATTAAGTTGTTCCAATTCGTCTTCCAACTGCCGAGAATTTCTTATCGTTACCTGGAGATTGATTTTGGCCTCTATTAATTCACGAAAGAGATTCCAGTTTGTTTTTGAATTTGTTAATCTGGGTGCACTTTCCCTTTGAATTACCGTTTCACTGACTGTCATGATAACCGGTGAGTGATCCGATACTAGAGAATTGCTGTTTTTAATGTGAATATAGTTCTGACTTCTGAGATATACCTCTTGCTACATAACAGTCGATTAGGTCCGGTCTCTTAGCTTCGTCACTGGGCCAGTATGTTGGGGAACCACTAGAGTAAAATTCACATTTTGATGTCTGCCCTGCTTGAAACAATCCTTTGACGTCGTAAGTCTAGATCCCCAATAGGTGTTTTTCGCATTAAAGTCTCCTCCAATAATAAAATCACGTCCTCGATTTAAATTGTAGTTTAATGTAGTCCTCCCTTTTCAAGTTATGCCGGGGAGGACAGTATATTGCGGAGACAGTAAGCTGTCTGTGTTTAATGTGAATCCTGACAGTAGTGACTTGCATTGTTTCTTCTTCGATTTCTGTTTCTACATGGTGTTTTATATTTTCTTTTATTAGTAATGCCGAACCACCTCTTGCTCTTTCTGCTGGATGAATGGAATGATATAAGTTATAACCTCGGATTTAACAAAATGGAATTCGGATATTAGAAAAATGTCGATTTTTTCTGTATTTAAAAATATTTCTATTTCTGGAATATTGTTGCATAAGCCCATTCGCATTCCAGATTGCTATTCTGAAAGTTGTGTTCTTACTTAACATTTTTTATCGGATTGCGATGTGGGAGTTCATTTTCTTCAGTTGATCAAATACATGTTGTTCAAATTCGATGCTTCGATGCTGTTCATAATGTTTTCCATAATTCGATTATTTTATACGCTTTATAAACTAAAATTAGAAATTAAAAATATAATTCACCCAAGAATTTTTACTCGTCAGCAGTTTCCTACCTATCCGAAAGGGAAAATTAAAGAAATAAATTAATAACATTGGTGATCAAATTCAACTGCCTGAAGTTGAGTAAATTTAATTTTGTTGTTGTTTGTTGTTCCTTTTTAGTTTATAATTTTACTCACGACACATGTGTATGATAGCAGAAACTTCCAATGGAAAATTTTCCGAGTGTTCCCAATCGTTTGCTAGCTGGTACTAAATAACACTGCACATAAGCACCCACAAGCACCCGCCTCGGTCGACTGGCAACTACTAAGTAGTACTAAAACAAAATCTACTTTACGAAAATTTTGGATCACCCTCTATTAATATTTTGACATTTGTTTCTTCTTCCCATTTCCTATTATCACTACCGCATCAAACGTTTAACAATAATATAACAACAACTTGACTACCATGATCCCCGGTATAATAAAAATAGAAAACGGTGGTCAGGGAACACTGGTCCAACGAGCCAACCTTTCGCAGCACCTGATGCCTGCATCAAAATATTCTCTTCTTTATCACACAACAGTCCCCCAATCGCCCACCATCTTCTTCCCAAATCAATCCAATTTTTTACTCAAAACCACACTGCCCCAAATAAGTGGCATTTGTGTTCACGCGAGTGAACTCCTCACTCCTCAGTAGAGCCATAGTACTTCCTTCCTAATACCAAATTTGCCCCGACTTGTCCCTCCCTATTGGCCCGTTTACCTCTCATCACTCCAACGGTCGAGAGGGACATACCCGATGATCATAGCATGTCGCTCCTTTCAACTAAGGTAACCAGTACTTCTGGTCAACCTTAAAAGAGAGTAAAAATAACACATCTGGTCGCCTTGTTCACTCGCCAATTTCACCTTCCTAACCTCACATTTAACATAACCAATTTAGATTTACCTGTGTCAAGTTACAAATTGTAAGCCATTCATACATCGCAAATCTTAATTGTGCTTTAATATACTTATAACTAATTGATATTTGTTAAAATTAATTCGGCAAGTGAATAACTACCTCCATTAATAAATTTTAATCGAGAATTCCAAAGACATTTATAGTATACGCCCAGATGCAAGTGCTTAAAATTTCAGGGAATGGCAATTGCCTGTTTAATGCCATCCTTCATCAATTGCTTCAGCATGACTCCAGATGTCCATCCTGGTCGTCAAACGATCTTCGATCTGCAATCGTTGATTATATTCGTCAAAATCTTCAAGATTATATACCGACTTTATTGGACTCCATTCAATCCATCTATACTTCGGAAGTGATTACAAGTTACACTGAAAGCGAGCTACTGTTAAGGTATAGTTACCCTGAATTAACCCCAGTTCCTTCCACTGTACCCAATACGATGCTTTAATCTATAAAAAAATTTCCAGGGGTTTATCAGATCTTCGGAACGATGGCTTCTGGGGTGGAGCTGAATGTCTTTCTGCCACCGCAGAACTGAAGAATGTGAGAATTATTATTCATTACTGTGATACCGACCAACGGGTATCCTACACTCCGGTCAATGGTAAATATTTACATGAAATTCATCTATTATATAACGGATCCCATTATGACAGCTTAGAACCCCAATTACTTCCATCACTATCCTTAGCTTCTACTGCACATAATCCTTATGCATACAACGCCTCCGAACACATTCACCGCGTTCTCGATTGATGATATTCTACTTAAGAATCGGGTAGAGGTTTGTAGCGTCCAAGTAATTAACGTTGGTTCTGGTGCCAGTTCGACTGCCAACTACACGTGGTATCTTGCCAACGACCCGAAAACCCACAGATGCGGTGTTGGTATTCTTTTAAAGAAGAAATCATTAATTAAGTCCAAGCGCGTCCGACATTATTTTGGGGCCATTATTACATTACTAGGACACATTTCGAACTGGGGCGAAATTCTTTTTATCTCTGTCTATGTCCCACCTCACACTTCGCAGATAAATCGGCAAAAATCCTCCAGAATTTTCTCCACACTTTTTTCGATCATAGATCGATGCCCTAAATCTCGCGATATCGTTCTATTCGGTGATTTTAACGCCCATCTAGGATCCAACGATGCATGGAGTAAGAAGGTTGTTGGTTCACATTTATTCCACAAAGAGTCTAACGAAAATGGTAATTCATTAGGTTTCCTTGCCCGTTCCACCCAACTTTTCATCGACACTTCCACCCGCCACCGAGGCCTTGCCACTTGGACCAATGAGCATAGTTACTCACAAGTCGATCACATCTTGATTCGCGATAAAAATTGCTTCATATATATTAAATCCACCAAGGCTGATTGCTTCCGCCCAGATATAAGCGACCATCGTCTAATTTGGATAGAATGTATGATACCAATCGAAAAACCCTCGCCACCCCTCCATACAGACTCCAGCCAGCCCTCAAGTCGTCCATCTCATCGATTTACTCCCCTAAATCTTTAAACCTTTCAATCCTGAAAGATGAGGGAACTAAATCTCAGTACCAAACTATTTTGTCCTCCACCTTCAAAAGATCTCTTTCAGAGTGCAGAACCCCCCACTGTTGGCGATTAATTGTTGAGAGCATCAAAATTTCTGCCCAAACGGTTCTTACGTCTAAGACGCCTTTAACTCCTAAGCGGAGACAAGCCCTTGCCCAGTTTAAGAGCGCACACTTTAATAGACATAGGCATCCTAACGATCCTGCTGCTCACACCCGTCTACAGAACGCCCGACGATGTTTAAGTACTGCCTATTCTGAGCATACATCTAGAGAATGCCAACAATTTTTCCATAATTTAGCTACTTACACACCTACCGATCGACTATGTAAAACCTATTCATTTTTCAAGCAGCATAAACGAGCCAATGCAGGGAGGCTGCACTATATCCCTATTTCCACCTGGCT
The DNA here is from genome assembly GCA_963556165.1 of Tipula helvola. NCBI lineage: Eukaryota > Metazoa > Arthropoda > Insecta > Diptera > Tipulidae > Tipula > Tipula helvola. The sequence continues at coordinate 270,554,598 of OY744481.1, forward strand.
CAGAGAATTGCGAAAATCTGCAGGTGAATGGTCACCCCTAGTCGAAGAGACAGATTATTTCCCATTAGGGCCTCCTCCCACTCAAGATGAAATTAGCTCCACCATATCCTTTCTACGCAGCGGGACATCTCCAGGTACGGATGGGATTCCAATTGAGTTATTTAAGCACGCTCCACCTGATATCATCCAAGCTATGCATTCCGTCATTGAGCAGGTCTGGATAAACAATGAGCCGCCCTCCGAGTGGCTTGACACCATACAGGTTCCCATTCCGAAGGTAGGGCATCCTAAGGCCATCAGTGATTATCGGAGAATTACTTTATGTAACACCGGCTACAAAATATACGCCCACTTGTTGTTGAATAGGTTAGACGAGCATTTAAGTTTTCGCTCTTCTTACCAGGCCGATTTTTTAGCTAATCGATCCACTGCGGATCATATGTTCACCATTCGCCGTGTTCTTGACGAAGAATGGCGCGCTGGTAACCGCGTCTTTGTCCTATCCATTGATCTAGCCAGTGCCTTTGATACTGTGCGCTTGGATGTCATGTCCGAGTGTTTACAGCAATATGTGCCCCATTACCTGATAAATAGAATCATCAAGAGCGCACTTCCATCAAACGGGAGCGCACTTCCATCAAATGGTTTACCATGTGTACGGAGAGAGTAAAAAAAACAAAGGGGACAAACAAGGCTGCCCAATCTCCCCCCGACTGTTCAATTTCATCTTAAACGAAGTTTTGCTGACTTTGGTGGATCAATTTCCGGAGTTGAAATTGGAGCAACGGGATGAGCTACAACTTCCTCTTATTCTGACATATGCAGATGATATTATTTTGGTTACCCGTGACGTCAACACTCTAGCACCTATTCTGACTGAATTAATAACTTGTTTAGAGTCAGCCGGATTAGGGCTAAATACCAAAAAATGTACCGTCCTTATTCGAGATCCATCTTCATCATCCGTTGCGCCCCCAAACATAGTACTGTCTGGAATCACAACCAGATATACTCTTTAAAATGTACAAATACTCTTTTTGAGTATATCTGCTCTTTTCTATATTTTTTTTGTAATTGTACTATATAGCGTAACGACCACAATTATTGGCCTCATGTGAACCTGCTAGTCTCCCATCGGGCGCGTCCCCAGGTGGCGGATAGGGGAAACCCTAACTGACTCTTCGGCGGGTAAATGGGAAATAAAATACCATTCGTGAAGCAAAACTAGCTAGGGGTAGTTCCCTGAATATAATAACCAGTATGGGGGACTCTAATGGGGAATACCTTACGGCGCAGGGAAACGGATACCCAGTGCCGGCGACTTTGAGGGGTGAGCAAGCGGGCTCCCAGTCATCGATATCCAATGACCGCAATACTTCAGAGGTGATAAGTTCTGCAAATCCATTTGAAAGAAGTTCCATAATGCCACGATCACCAACAAGACTCTTTGCAATGCACAAGTTAAAGAAATTTATTACCCCAAGTGGTACTCCAGTCAGCCGACTGAACAATCCATCCGGGAGGGATCCATCCTCTTCGAAGGTTGGCCCTATGGATTTTGAGGAGGGCCAAACACTGCATGAAAGAAGTGATGTCAGCGGAAATTTTACACTGCGAGCAGCAGGATTCAGTGAAAGAACTGTTGACCTAGAAAAGGAAAATATGGATCTCTTGGGGAGGCTACAAAAGATGGAGCAATCATTTGCCAAGCTAAGCAAAGAAATTGAGTATCTAAAGCGAGAAAATGAGCTTCTAAAAATTAATCGGGATGCTAAAGAACATAGCGAATTAGAGAGTATTGAACCAGAGAAAGTCAACTATTTCACTGATGAGGATGAATTAGAAAGGGTGACGGACTGGATCCTAAAGAAGAAAAAACAGTCCAGGAAGGGTAAGAAAAGAAAAGCTGAATCGTCACCTGAGATTGAACAACTAAATGTTAGTGGAACAACAAGTACCGAACCGGAAGTTGCCCAAGTCCCAACCCGAGGTCAATCAACCGAAAGGTAGTAAATCTACCAAGAACATTGCACAAAAACTGGTGCAACCGAAAGAAAAACCACCAATAAATATCGTGGGAGTAACCAGTTACCCAAAAATTCAATCACTGATGAAATCGGTTACTGACAAAGAAGATAAGGTAACAGTGCTAAACAATGACGTTTGGAAAATTGATACTCTGGACTCAGAAACCTATAGAACATTATTTATGAAGCTGAATGCTGAAAAGTATCATTGGTTTACCTATGAGGACAAACAGGCTCGACCAATAAAAGTTATGTTAAGAGGTTTGCATCACACTTGCTCAAACCAAGAAATAATAGAAGACTTAAAAAATAAAGGCTTTCAAATACTAGATGCAGTGAATATTGTTAAAAAAGAGAGAATAGAAAACCAAGAAGGAAACCAAACTATCAATAAAAGGGGACTCCCTCTTTTTATGCTGGTATATGATAACAAAGAGAATGTTCAAAACATTTATGGTATAAAAAGAATTCTTCACATGAAGGTAAAAATTGAACCAATGAGGAGAACTACACGCATACACCAATGCAAGAAATGTCAGGGATTTAATCACACCCAAAAATATTGCAGCCAGGATCCAAGATGTGTAAAATGCTCAAGAAAACATTTTACCCAGGCATGTACAATAGGGAGAGATGTGCCAGCTAAGTGTATAAATTGTAAAGGTCAACATCCGGCCAATTATCGGGGCTGTGAGGTTGCTAAACACCTAGAAAAATTGAGAGATAAATCACGAAGTCAACCGCAAAATCATGAAAGTCGAAGGATTCAAACATCAAATCGGATGGATCAAAATTCACAACCAAGCAACGTAGGGCAGAGAAGAACATTAGCTCAGGTAGTGAAAAGATCGGGTTCAACCAAATATATGGGCTCTGAAAATAATCGAATTATGGAAAACATTATGAACAGCATCGAAGCATCGAATTTGAACAACATGTATTTGATCAACTGAAGAAAATGAACTCCCACATCGCAATCCGATAAAAAATGTTAAGTAAGAACACAACTTTCAGAATAGCAATCTGGAATGCGAATGGGCTTATGCAACAATATTCCAGAAATAGAAATATTTTTAAATACAGAAAAAATCGACATTTTTCTAATATCCGAATTCCATTTTGTTAAATCCGAGGTTATAACTTATATCATTCCATTCATCCAGCAGAAAGAGCAAGAGGTGGTTCGGCATTACTAATAAAAGAAAATATAAAACACCATGTAGAAACAGAAATCGAAGAAGAAACAATGCAAGTCACTACTGTCAGGATTCACATTAAACACAGACAGCTTACTGTCTCCGCAATATACTGTCCTCCCCGGCATAACTTGAAAAGGGAGGACTACATTAAACTACAATTTAAATCGAGGACGTGATTTTATTATTGGAGGAGACTTTAATGCGAAAAACACCTATTGGGGATCTAGACTTACGACGTCAAAGGATTGTTTCAAGCAGGGCAGACATCAAAATGTGAATTTTACTCTAGTGGTTCCCCAACATACTGGCCCAGTGACGAAGCTAAGAGACCGGACCTAATCGACTGTTATGTAGCAAGAGGTATATCTCAGAAGTCAGAACTATATTCACATTAAAAACAGCAATTCTCTAGTATCGGATCACTCACCGGTTATCATGACAGTCAGTGAAACGGTAATTCAAAGGGAAAGTGCACCCAGATTAACAAATTCAAAAACAAACTGGAATCTCTTTCGTGAATTAATAGAGGCCAAAATCAATCTCCAGGTAACGATAAGAAATTCTCGGCAGTTGGAAGACGAATTGGAACAACTTAATGAAATAATTCACTATGCTACATTGGCAAACACCCTCATTTTACAAAATAAGAAGACGCTTAACATATCCTATCCAATGGAAGTTAGAGACTTGGTAAGAGAAAACCCGTATGCTAAATCGTCGGTGTTATAACGAAAACAAGATGGAGTTACAGAACGCATCAATTCGAGATCGAATTGATGAAGACATTGCAAGCGAGATGGAGCAACAGAGGAAAATATAAATTTCGGTGTCGAATTATATTTTCTGTTGACCAGATATTTTCGCTAGATGTCCGATGTAACGCAAAATAGATTTCATGCGTTAACCCCGTATAGTAGTGGTAATTGAATGTACATTTATATAAATAAATACATATTTCATTCATATCAATTTATGAATGAGCCGCTACAGGACTCCGCCGCAAGTGAGTTCCCCTCCTTAAGGAAAGGCTGCGAAACGAACATGTTTATGTGTCCGATGATCTGATTTTACCTCAGAGGAACACAGTATGCCGTAAGCCGGTTTGAGCCAATCAATTGAAATGGTTTGATTCTTTCCATTAATTGACACTGACGTCGAATGACTTTAAACGGGCCTTCATAAGGAGGAGATAAACTTGTGCGAACCTTATCTGTTCTTACGAACACAAAATCACAGTTGGCAAGTGCCTTGGGAACAAAAATGTCATCTTGTTTGGCTTGCCGAGTTGATTTCGGAACAAGGTTTTGCATAGTGTCATGGAGTTGATCGATAACTGTGTCGCTGGTTGGTAAGGTAAAAGAGGATTTTCGACGAAGAACTCACCTGGTAGCTTAATGGTTTGTCCATAAACCATTTCAGCTTGTGAGCACTTCAGATCTTCCTTTACTGTTGCTCGGATTCCCAGTAAAACGATGGGTTTTTCCGAACTCCAATTGATCGTGTTTCTTCTGGCCAGTAATGCAGCTTTGAGTTGGCGGTGGAAGCGTTCGACCATGCCGATGGCTTGAGGGTAGTAAGCCATTGTACGAATACGATGTGACCCAAGGAGTTTTGTTGACTCTGCGAAAAGGTTGTCTCGTGACCACTACGATCTTGATTTGGTGCTTTTGTACTCGTATTATTAGGTTTATCAAGAACTGGAATGACATCTAAAATACTTAAAACTTCTTCTGAAATCAGGATACTTGTAGGATTATTGATTATCAAGAAATCGTTTATTGAATTAAAGTCAAAATCATTGTCTCATTATGTAAAGCACAGTAGTCTGCATCTGTTTGCGTGGTTTGGTCACAAAACTGTTGGTTGGGTTTAGTTGTATTTTTTAGTTTATAATATAAATTGGAAGTCCTCACTGAAGTCACTAGCTTTAACTTTACCGCTTTCGATTTTCCCAAAAAGCTCTAACTTTTTGTCACCAACCGTTGAACAGAGCATTTCTAAAGCGTTGCTTTGAATAGCAACAATATTATTATCATTGTTTGTTTTTGATGATCTTCCTAAACATTTACTCAAATTAATTGCAAATTTGTTGAAAGGAATTATATACCGCACACTCTAAACTCGTTCTTAATCGTTTCTGCAGAAATAGTATCATATATTTTTAATTTCTAATTTTAGTTTATAGCTAGTGAGAGGGTATATAGGCGCCTTATAATTTTAAGTTGGTTACTGGTAACATCAAACATAAGTCAGTACAGGACAGCGCCAATTACGGAGCAAACTACTAGAATCTGGGAAGCAGATTTTGCTGAGAATCAATATGGATTATAGCTCGAACTAAACTACAGTGATGGGTAGAGACAGGGACCAGTTGAAGGAAAGCTTGTGAATGAAGAGTTGTTGTCGATTATTTTATTAGCCTTGGGCCAGTTTTAAATTAATTTAATATTATTGGATTTTATTTTATTTTAAGGGCCTAGGAAGCAGATGCAGCAAACTAATAAAGGTTATTTTAGAGTGCAGTTGTAAGGTTAATTTTAATAAACAGAAACTGGAGTAGGAAAGTGTTGTCATTGTGTTATTAACTTAATTACTGGCTGTACTCAGGTGTCTGTAACCGGGGCAATTTCTTTCATACTAACAATCTATCCAGGTCCTCTTTGTGTTGTAGGTAACAAGGTGTTCGGTGAGGCCGCCATTAATAGCTCCAGGGGGTCTTGCTTGGGGCTTGGTCGAACACTCCAATCGATCAATCAATCAATCAATAAATATTAAACTTCAATTATATTAATCCTTTTTTCACGATAGGTGGGATACTGATGATTAGGTTAATTGTATGGTTAATTAATTTGCAGAATATAATATAGTTACAGTATTAATCATTATTATAGGGATTAAAATTAATCCTGATTTTCAGAATTGAATTTTATATGGAATCAACCCGACAGAATCAAAAAGTAGTGAATAAATGGTAGTTTAAAAATTGAAAAATAAAATTGAGTTGTTATGTGCTAACTATCAAATTATATAGTTACTGTGGGTGGCTGTATCCGGGTCGAGTCTCTCCCAACTAATATTCCTAGTTGTTATGGGTATATGGGTGTACGGAATGGGACCCGGGAGTTTGGGAATCCTGTTATAAGGATTGGACGTATATCCTAATCAATCCAAAAAAATCAATCATATCTAGTAACAGTGCCTTATAATTTTAATTTGGTGACTAAGGGATAACATTGATTACAATACATTACAGGACAGCGCCCATTACAGATCAATCTCATAGAATTTAGGGGATGATCGTGAGGAAATACATAGGTATTATAGAGTGAACTAAATTATAGTTATAAGTAGCGACAGGGACCAGTATGGAGGAAAGCACGTGAATGATCAGTTGATTTCGAGTAGATTTATTTGCTTTAAGTTAATTTGAAATTAATTTATGAGTATTATATATTTATTAAGTATGTATGTATTAATTACGATTATGATTTTCAGAAGAGCTCAGAAATCTGATTCAGCAAACTAATAAATATTATTTCAGAGTGCAGCTCTAATTTGAATTTTAATAAACATAAAAGTAGTTTAGAAATGTGTCGTCATTGTGTTACTAACTAGTGGCCAAAGTGTGTCTGTAACCGGGTCAATTTCCTTCATACTAACTAAATCTATCCAAATCACCTTTATGTTGCATGTAACAAGGTGTTCGGTAGGGCCCGGCCATTAATAACTCCGGGAGATCTTGCTTAAAGCTTGGTCGAACACTTCAATCAATCAATCAATTTTAAAGAGTATATCTGGTAACCCTAATTGAAAAACAACATGGACACTAATTCGCAGAAAACATATCATAATAATGTACATATATAATTATACATATTATAGAATTTGGTTTTAAATAAAATCTCAAAATTTGGGAATTACGCGTATGTAAAAAAATCAAATCCTATCTGTCCTCGAAATCAAGATATGTAGCTTTACCTCAACAATTTTGTCACTGTAAACCTTCAAATCATAATTTATGTTTATAGAGTCACATTACATTTTGTGAATATTATGGGCAATAATTTACATCTCGATGATTTTCCCCTATATACATAGCTAGATATTAGCCATATATTATTACAATCAGCCTGTCGTACCACCCCCCAGGCAAACATACAAAATCAATAATAAATGTTTAATAAAACAATTATTTTACAGACAACAACAAAAATTAAAAATAAAAGAAAATCAAGAAAATTGAATTTTAATTGAAAATTGAAAAACAATTTTTTTTTTGTTGAAGAGGATTCTTTTGTAAATTAAAATGAAACACCAACGAAATGAGAAAATCGTATGAGTTTTTGGCAAAGTCGTGTGCAGACATGAATATGTGATTTACTACTTTTCACTGTTTGTTTAATCAGAGTAAGTAACTGTTTGACGAATGATTTATAAATTGTTTGTTTTGCGGTCTCATATACATACATACGTACGAAAATAATTTATGGTATTAGTCATAAAACATAATCATCATTAGCATAAAACATTAATTTATCTTTGTGTATTGGATATTCCATAGTGTGTGTGTGTGTGACACCTTATAATATAACGCCTTGATTACACATCTATTATTCGTTTTTGGGATGATTTATTTGCCGTTTGTAGGTCATCTACAAAATAAATCTTCAAAATGTTACACGTTTTCGATTTACACACGAAAAAAAAAAGTTCTCATCATTTGCGTGTTTGTGTAGGAGGCGTTTGGAATTTGTTAAAATGATATGTTTATGTAAACAATTTTGTTTCTACAGTCAAAGAAAGTATTTTTTTATTGATTTTGAAAGTAACTGCCACATTTCCATATAAATTATGTAAATTTTGTTAAGTTCCCAGACATGCATGGGATGAGACATGTTTACTAACAATATGTATGCTACGGTCTAATTGGCTAGTTGGTTTTTTCCCTGTATCAGCTTAAGTATTACTACTTAATTATCACCACGGTGATGAGTACACTTTGGATTATTGTAAAATCATTAATTAACGTTGTCTAGTTTGTCAACAACAAATAGCGAGGAAAATAGATATAAAATAAAATGTGCTAATGAAATTGACATGTGTGTTTATATAAAAATTTATGGAATTGGTCATGATCATATGAGTAAAACCTACTATACGTATACACATGTATTTTTTTAAGATATTTAATTACATTTATAAGTGAAAGTATAATATTGTAGTATTTTAAGTGTGCGGTATATGATTAATCGATTATATCTTTTGAAAATATTCTAAGATAAATTTCTGAACAACGAATGAATAAATAAAACCTGTTAATTATGTTAATTTGTGTTCGAGTAGCTGTATGTGCTTATGTTATGTATGGTGTGAGTGAATTATTACTGGTTCGATATCCGACACGTGCGTTTACTGCATAGTGTTATTTTTTTGATAACTGAATAGTTTTGGTGATGAATTAGCATCTTTTTCGAATTTTATCAACAATGAATGGATAAACAAGAAGGTTGAATTTATTTTATTTAATTGATTAAGATGTATAGTAAGATAGTGGTTTTTTATTGACGAATACGAATAATGATGGTGGGTTTTACAGAAAATCATGTGATACAATTATATGTTTCAATTGATAGCGTGACATAGTACCGAGTACAGCAATCGCTGAAAACCACAAGATTTAGTTGTGTTTATAGAAAAAGTTTTTTTTTAATTTAATGTCAAATTCTACATTATTAACAAAACCGTTTATTCACTTAGGCAAACTAGGTCATATGTAGAGGTCGGACGCTCAACCGATACGATGAACTGTTGACTGTGGATGAAACATCCACTTGAAAGAATATTTTTTTTTTTTTTCGCTGGCGCTACATCCCATAGAGGGATTTGGCCGCTTCATAGTGAAGTTTCGTAATCATTTGTACAACGGATAATAAGTGATTAGTTCATTGATCCTTACATTAACCAGCCGTGATTTTTTCATCACCCGCCGGGAATCGAACCCGGGACCTCCGGAGCTTAAAGCAAGCATGCTAACAACTGTGCCACCGAGGCGGCAAAAGAATATTCCTCCGAAGTATTTGACAATATTTCTTTCAAATTATCTATACGTTTACAACTTTAAATTGGGACTAAACAATTTCAAAGTGAGACTAAACAATTATGTAACCGCTTAATAACCGCTTAAGTCAAATTAGATAAATTTTCTAGAGAGGTACAAAAAGTTCAATATTAAGTTGATTTTTACCTTATGCCGATTAAAGCTACAACGCGACCACAGGTTTTAGCCTTTATGGTATTTTCTCTTAAGTCAAATTTAGTAAAGTTAGAGCAGAAATAGAAAACTTTAAATATTTAAAATAATTTTTGTCTTATGTCGACTTAAGCGATTATTCCCACTGACCACAGAATTTCAAATTGGGACTAGGAGGTCCGGCGTCTTTAGGAAGGGGGGAATAAAGCTGTTCACCAGCTCCGTAACCTTCCTTTAGGGTATGAGCTACAGCAGGCTGTTCTGGTCATGTTTTAGGCAGTCCTGGCTGTAGGCCCACGATCTGCGCGAAGGGTAACCTGAGCGTGATTCACAAGTGTACGTACTACCTCCTCGTGGCGGCCTCCGGTAACTGTTGGCTCGTTCTACCGAACAACAGGCTAAAGTACGACGCTAAAGAATGGCATTAACCTTGAAAAAAAAAACAAATCTAAGGTGAGACACGTGCGCCGAAGAATGAATGATCATGAGTTAGTTGGTCATGAGCACGGAACTCCGGATACCAGGCGACCTCCGGTTTCAATCAGCCTTACCACGGTAAGAGGCGCTGCCGTCGTGGACCTTTCATTCCTCAAACAAATCATAAAATATATGGATTCATTATTAACAAAAACAAACAATAAGGGCGGTGCTCCTTCAAACGCACCAATCTCAGAAGATGCCAAGGACCAGTCAGGCCCTGCTTCTGAGATCAAAAATCAAATTGTAAACCTCAGCACGGACGCAGTGGAGGGCTCTCCAACACATGGCATTCTAATGCCTGAAATGGATACCCTATCCACGCCGACAACGGCTGAAATAGGAAAAGACCTTGAGGAATTACAGCTCGAGGTTAAGAGGAGGACACGCCTCAGTGGGGCCGCGAGGAGACGTCTGTCCCATCTAATTAGGTCAGGGGTCCCCGCGACGCTGTCATGCAGCAATGCAAGGAAAAGATCAGGGACAGAATTGTCCCGGCAATTAAAAGGAACAGGTCGGATGATGACGCTACCCCACTTGGGATGGCACCAAAGAGAGGGAAAGTTTCCAGTGCTTCACCGAAGGCACTGGAATCTGACCCTAAAGATGTCACAGGGGGCGACAATAAGGAGAGTTGCCCCGAGAACAGGGCCGACACGGCCACTACCTACAGTAGTGCGGTGAAGGCCATCAAGGTAAAGATTACCGACCAAGGCTTCCCAGAGGTTAAACTGGGCATTGCATAGTGGCGGAGCTGCCGCTAGATGGTATCAGCCCAAACTTCCTGGGATGTCGTACCAGAAACGGGTGGCTTACGGTGAACTGTGCCGATGAAGACACGGCAGAGTGGCTGAGGGTCACTTTGCCCTCACTCAAACCATGGGACGGAGCATCCCTGAAGGCAGTTGGGGAGGAGGAGTTGCCTCGTCCAAAAATTATGTTTGTTTTCCTGCCACGTGGTGGTAAGGAAACAAATGAGAAAATACTGCGTCGTCTGGCGGTCCAAAATAAGGACCTAAGAGACGCAGACTGGAGAATCATTTCGAGGAAGGAGCGAGAAGGCAACCTCCTTCAAATCACGATGTGTCTCACACAAAACGGCGGAGACACTCAAAGGATCAAACTACAGAGTAAACTGGATGTTTGGCTCTGTTAACTTCCGCCAGGTCAGCTTTGGCTGGGAACTCTTAGAGCTTCGTGAATTATTGCATGATTCATCACCAAAAATTTATCATTGGTTGCGACGCTAATGTACACCATGCAGTCTGGGGAAGCAGCGACACTAATTTAAGAGGTGAGCAACTTTTTGAATTCTGTCTTAGTGACAACTTAGCAGTAAATAATAAAGGGAGTGATGCGACCTTTGTGAATGCAGTTAGGAGGGAGGTACTGGATCTTACCCTGTCTGACATGGGTACCTCCAGTGCAATTCTCGACTGGCATGTGTCCAAGGAAGCACTGGTCAGTCTATAACGATATATTTTTAGATAACCTAACTGGTCTGCAGACCTTGATAAACTCTGTCGAAGATCTCGACAGAGTAGCGAATGAAGTTACAGAGGCAATAATCAATGCCTACCACTCAAGCTCACCACTTGTGCATATCAGGGGATGTTCCTTGGTGGAGCGAAAACTTGGAAAACATGAGACGAAATGTCCGTAAACTTTTTAATAAGGCTAAGAGGACGAACGATTGGACTACCTATCAGTACTCCCTTACCCAGTACAACAAAGCCCTTAGGCAGAGCAAAAGATTAAGCTGGAGAGACTTCTGTGAAAAAATAGACAAGCTACCCACGGTGTGTCGACTACAGAAGGCACTCTCTATGGGGCACAGGAATCCCTTGGGGTCTGTAAGGAAACCAGATGGAGGGACAACCATAACCAGGGAAGAGACTCTGGAATGTCTAGTGAAAGGTCACTTTCCAGAACGTATTATTCTGAGGGATCAGGAGGAATCCTACGAAAGTAATGTACATCCGTATCGGGTTCCAAGGGGAGGGGGGAGGGGGGGGGGAGGGGGAGGGGGGGAGGGGGCTCAGAAGTTCTCGAGACAGTTGTTTACGCCGGAAAGGATAAGCTGGGCAGTCAAATCCTTTGGACCTTTAAAATCACCGAGAGGGGACTGCATATATCCCGACTTTCTACAGCAGAGCCTGCAGATTATACTGCCTTATCTTACTTTACTCTTCAGAGCCAGTCACAGCTTGGAATATGTTCCAAAATGCTGGAGAGAAGTTCGGGTGATTTTTATCCCAAAAGTGGGAAATAGATCCTCAGAGGAAATTAGGTCGTACACTACAGACCTATTAGTCTCACATCTTTTCTACTGAAAACCATGGAAAAAATTCTGGGACTTTGTATTAGATCCAATACCCTCCAAAGTCACCCTCTGGACTCTAGGCAGCACGCCTACCAAGCAGGGAAATCTACAGAAACAGCTCTTCACGAACTGACATCGGAAATCGAGGACACGCTCAGAAATAGGGAATTTTTACTATGCTCCTTCATTGATATCCAGGGAGCTTTTGATAATACTAGTTTCGAGGTGATTCAGGAACAATCACTAACAAGGGGCATACACCCCTCCACCGTAGGTGGATAATAAACATGCTAAAAACCAGGAGGATTACGGCCTCCTTTGGAGACAAAACCATTATTATAGCGGCCACCAGGAGCTCTCCCCAGGGAGGCGTCCTCTCTCCCCTGTTATGGGTGATTGTGATGGATCAATTACTCACAAGACTGAGAAATCTAGACTTCTCAAACATTACCTATGCGGACGACCTAGTCTTGATAAGTCCTGATAATCCTAATAAGGTCAGCTGCACTCTCTTTGGAGGTAACTCTCCAACTGTCAAAGGAGGTTAAATATCTGGGTGTCGTACTTGATCAGAAACTGACATGGAATCCCCACTTAAAGCATATAACAAACAAGGCCAATAAGGCCTCCTTCACCTGCCAAAGAATGATTGGCAAAACGTGGGGACTGAGCCCACAAATGTTGGTTTGGCTCTACCAAGCCGTTATAAGACCTATGGTCTCTTATGCGGCGTTTGTGTGGTGGCCTAAGATGGAGCAGACTGGTGCACGAAGAATACTGGACAAGATCCAGAGGTCAATTTGTGTAGGGGCAATTGGAGCAATGAGGACTTGTCCAACAGCTGCCCTTGAAAGAATACTGAGGCTCTCACCACTGCACCTACATATTAAAGAAGTAGCCGGTTCAAGAGGTCTGAGCCTGAAAATCACTGAAAAAATTAAAACCATGAGGCCAGGACACAACAATCTCCTACATAAATTCAATCTCAAGGAGGAATTGATCCAACTATCAGATTTGATGGTAAAGACAATCGATTGTCGGAGGAATTTTAACATCAGGTTGCCGGATAGAGCACTGGTGGAGAATATTATCTCCTCCCTCCCTCGCCATGCTTCTGTATGGTATACGGATGGGTCAAAGTCGGACGGGGGTACCGGTGCAGGGATAGTTGGGCCTGACCGAGAACTATGCATACCGCTGGGCAGCTCCCCTACAGTTTTTCAGCCAGAGACCCTTGTATTGAGGTATGTGTGCTTCAATGTCTCAAAAAGAAATATAGGAAGACCGAGATCTATATAATCTCGGACAGCCAGGCAGCTTTGCTAGCTTTAGGAGCTTCAGTGTTCAACTCGAAATTGATCTGGAGCTGCTACTGCAATTTATTAGAACTGGGTGATGCAAAACAAAGTTACCCTTTTGTGGTCTCCTGCCCACTCCACCATTAAGGGAAATGAGGCAGCAGACCGTTGTGCAAAAACGGGAGCAAGCCGGGTTTTCCTGGGTCCCAGTCCTAGTATCGCTTTTCCAAAAACCCATTTGGAAAGGACTATAAGAGACTGGGAGCAGAACCATAGGAATTTATTCTGGGAGTCCTCCATTGGGATGAGACAGGCCAAGAAACTATTCAGTTACAATATTACACATCTGGGAGAGGCACCGAGGATGGATCACCAGTCCACAAGATCCCTTACCTGGTTTTTAACAGGGCACGACCATTTTAATGGCCATCTATATAAAATGGGAAAGTCCCTTACGGACCAGTGCAGATTTTGTAGCTGCAGTAAGGAGACACAATAGGCCCCAATGGTCGGACGCACAATAGGCCTCAATGGTCGCAGTGCTCTGGGCTGCTAATACCCACCCTAATTTAAAAAAAAAAAAAAAAATTGAGACTAAACAATTTCAAAGTGAGACTAAACAATTTCAAAATTTCCCTTTGATGGTGGGCAATTACTCATCAACTGTAAGCATTACCTTTAATTTAAATGTATGATTTCTTAGGTTGGTTCTTAGGCTTTATGCTTCATGCATAATATTATCACAATGACGTCATCAGGCAAGCTGCACCGCGAACCTCTGATTTCCCTCGATTTAAATGCGTGAACAACTGTACCGATAGAATGCCCCATCAGATCTGAACAAATCTGAAGTAAATTTTTGCGTAAAGAAACAGTGATGGTTAATTTATTTTAAATTAAAATAATTAATTTCCACATTAATTTTAATTTAAATTCAATCTACAAAATAGCGATTTACAATGCTTGAGAGCACTGTAGCGAGAGAACTATATATAGATTAGGAAGGAACTTGGCCATTTCTTATCCGATTTTGATGAAATTAAGCATGCACGATGGAAATGGGATTCCTAAATGATTTTGAGATTAAGTTCTGGAATATGGCTAATTAGAAAGACTCTTTACCATTTCTTAACATGTGAAAATGAAATTCGACATGCACTTTGGAAATAGGATTCTACAATGATTTCTGCATACGGTTCTGGAAAATGGACAATTAGGAAGGAACTTGGTGATTTCTTAACCGATTGTAATGAAATTCGGGATGCACGTTGGAAATAAAATTCTAAAAAGAGTGTTAGATAAAATTATGGAGTACGTCGATGGAAATGGGTTTCTAAAACGAGTGTTAGATAAAGTTATGGAATATGGACAATAGGGAAATGGGATTCTAAATTGAGTTTTAGATGATGTTCTGGAATATAGCATATTAGGAAGGGCATGCCTGTTTTTAACTGATTATTATGTAGTTCGATTTGTACGATGAAAATGGTGCTCTAAAATGTTATTTAGAAGAAGTAGTGGAATTGGTCAGTTAGGATTAGGAAGGAACTTCACTGTTTATTAACCGACTATGACGAAACCCGATTTGTACCATGAAAATAGGACTATGATATTAGAAAAAGTTCTGGAATATGGCCAATTATGTAGAAATTCGGTTATTTCTAAACCGATTATGATGAAATTCGATAAATACGACTTGAAATCGGTAAAGAAACAACTAAGTACCTTCCTAATTGGATTTATTACAGAACATTCAAAATGTCAATGGATTTATTACAGAACATTCAAAATGTTCAATACAAAATGTATCAACTCTCAAAAATGAGGAATCTCTTTGAGATTTTTGTGTGTTAATTCGGTTTCATACAAAAAAGTAAGGTCTACTCATCAGGTAGCTACGACCGAACTACAAAAATTCAACTCTCGCTAAATACATTAAGTGTATTCATTAATAATCAATGACAAAACCGTTTAATTTAAATTAATCAAAATTTTAAGGTATGTAGACAGAGTAACCAATTCTTTTGAATTTTCCTATCTTAATTAATAAAATAACAAAAATTTGTCCCGCGACTACCAACCGCCAAATTGTCGAATAAATCAAATTGAACATTTTATTTTATTCAAAAGAAACTTTCTGTCTTCTGTTATAATACAAAACAATCTAACTAATTATGTGTGTCTGTTGCGCGTCGCGACTTAATCTACATAAAATAAGATTAATTGTACCTTTCAACTTCAACTTAATTATATTTTTGTGAAACTAGAATTATTTTTGAAATTTAAGAAGCTTTGATCTTTTTTTAGCACACGTACCATAAAGACAATAAATCGCAGTTTTATATAATTTTTGAGTACATCTGAATTAGATATTTAAAATAGTTTATTTTTATGAAATTAATTAATAGATAATTTATTGCAGGTCCTTCAAGAACAGTCAACAGTTTTTGAATAACTAGGCTTAATTAAATGTGTTATTTGTAGGATTGTGAGAATTTAGGATTCGTTTAACCATATCTTTAAAGTGATCCCAAATACATTATTATGTATGAATATATGTACGCTAATGCAAAATTGTACAAGCTCTTAAAGTTCACAAAATTGTTAAAAATATTAATGAAGCTTCTAAACTTTAAAAAAAATTTAATTGAAAATATAAACAGCTGAAACCTCAGGAGATCATCAGAAGTTCCGTCCGGAAAATTAAGGGCATACTTATCTCAAGTCAACTCAACCTAATGTCCAACTGAAATCCCAAATCAATCTCTAACTGAACCCCTTAATCTCTAACTCAACTCCAACTCAATTTGCAATTCACCCCAACTCAAACTCCAACTCAACCCCAACGCAACCAACAAATCAACATGGTCCGGAAAACTGATCCTTAAATTATTCCAACTCAAATCAACTCAATTTAAACTCCAAATCAACCCCAAATAAATTCCTAACAAAACCTCTCACTTGGCCCCGACTCCTCGACCCTCTCAATGTTCCTGTACTCAACTCAATCTAACTTCCAACGCAAGCTCCAAATAAACCCCAACTGAAAGCGGCACTCAATTCAAACCAAACCTAACTCAATCTTAACTCGACCAAAATCTTAACCCTCAAATCAAAATTGAACTAAACGCTTAAGTCATTGCTCAAATCAACATGGTCCGAAAACTACATTCTTACATATACTAAACTCAAATCATGTCAATCTAACCTTCAACTTAACGCAAAATTAATTCATCAACTGAACCTCTCACTCTACCTCAACTCAACCCCGGCTCGAGCCAAATTTCAGCCCTCTCGATTCGAAAAAAATAGAAGAAAATATATGCACTCAACTCACATCAGCTCAATCTATCTATAACTAGACCCCCGACTCGACCACCAAAGTTCCCAACCGAACCCCTATTCAACTCCGAAAAGAGTCCTACTCAGAACAATTAAAACTAATTTCAAACAAAAATCTCAACTCAACCCTGAAAATCAACCTTCAATCTAACCCTCACTGCTCACTCAACCCTAACTGAACCCACTCACTCCTCAATCCAAATTCAACACCCTACTCAATCCTAAAAACCAGCGTATATAAAAAAATAGTTAACATGGATCGAAAACCACGTGGTAATACCATGTGTTACTAACCCGAAGTTTTGGGTCATTTCATATGACAGATACCCGATCTTCTTGACGTACAGATTTCAAAACCTTTTCAATTCTCCGTCTTGCTTATTAAAAGTAGATTTGCGACAAAAAAAATCCAAATCGGACAAGCCGTTCTCGAGATACCGTGGGTAAAGTACAACGAGTTACTTAGGCCCGTAATTTTAAACGAGGATAGTGATAAATCGGCGAATTTATCCCCTCTTTCGTATTTTTGAACAACGATAAATCCACTGAATCAAACCTGGATTAAAATTATATCCTCGGATTTATACATCGATATCGATGGCTTAAACAGGGGATACGGCTATTTTCGAAAATTCGGAATTATAAAGCGTCATTTATGATCTGTCAAATTACATATACAAAATTAAATATATGTACATAATAAATTGCAAATCGGTCTGGTTTCCCGTTCAGATTACGGGACAATATTGTCGGTACGACATTTACGTTCTAAAGTGTTTCACGATAGATTTCCACGACTAGGAATTGTACAGTAAGGCAGAGTTTCGGTGCCGATTCCAGTTTTCTAAAGAAGGGGCTGATTATTTTAAAATTTTTGAAAATTGGGCTGTGGTTTTGGATAAGTGCACGTAAAAAGAATAGAACATGCAGATATGTGATATACACATCTGCAGAAATAGGAAATTCGCCTGGTCATCATGACCAATATATGTAAATATAATCAAGTAATTTAACTATCACATGATTGAACAATTTACGATTTCTGGATAAAGGATGTCCACGACACTCTTACTATTATGCCATTTAAATCGACAGCAAAATTACAGCTGAGTTCTAAAATCACATTCCTCTTGAAAAAAGGCATCTCGTAACAACGACAGAATAGCGAGGGAAATCAATTTTCTTGAAATAAAATACTAAAGCTACTACATCAATCAAACAACCAATTTATTTTGTATATGAGTCGTTTATTTTGAAAGTGGCCTAAGTCCATTTTTCAAAAAATCAAGTTAATGATAACAATAGATAAATAACAGTATAATATTTCTAACTGTAAATAATTTATTGTCAAAAAAAAAAAAAAAATGAATACCTAACACATGTGCAATAAATAAGAAAATACAAAATCCAGTATATTTTTGCATTTATTGCTTTCTTATTCTTTTATTATCTCGTTTCAACAAAATATGAACTTACGCCACTTTCAAAATAAACGGCTCATATGTCAAAAGTTATCATAAGATTTAACTGTAATAATTTGGGTGGGTGCAGTTTTTGATATGAAAACATCTTTAGCGGCAGGAGTAAATAAAACATTGTACAAAATCTACGCATACACATGCAATATACAACATCATCCGGCATTTCAAAATCATCGTGAGTCGAACACGAAAAAAAACGGCTACTTTATTTTATTTTGTTGTGAAAATATCGACGTGGCCGCAACAGAAAGTCTTTTTGAAAATGAAAATCACATACGAGCAAAAGTAGCACAAATTAAACATGTGTAGCGTAAGTGACTCAAAAAAATGAAATGGAAATTGACGATTAGAAAACTACAAAATGCGATACCTGTCGGAAATAATGTAAACCCTACGCTCTGCATGAAATGATATTTCTCTCCATATAAAACATGTGGAGAGTGAAACTATCGGAATTAAATGAAACCCTAAGATTTGCATGCCAAATCATGGCAGTCCAATCGTCAATAGCGAGCTGTGAAAATGGCACATATACATTGATACATAATAAAATAATAATTTTACAATTGTTTAATCGGTACATTCAACTAGGTAAAAGTGTTTGGATTTTTCTATGTGTTTACCGTTTTTGTAATAGTGATGTAAATGATTTTTGCAATGATTTAGATAATTTGCTGGGAACAATTAACAATAATAACATAGTGATCTTAGGTGATCTTAATATAAATCTGTTGAACAACGTAAGCTGTTTTAACTATCAAACAATGCTTGCATCAAACGGATTCCTCAGTATGTCTAACAATCCAACTAGGAAACTATCATGTTTAGATCATGTATTTGTCAAATCCAGTAGTACATATTCTTTTAGTATTGAGAATTTACCAATACATTTCTCTGATCATAATTTAATTACACTCAATATTTGGGCAGAATCAAACAGACCTGTGACTTGCTATAGTGAAAACAATTCTAAAGTTAATTATGACAAACTTAGAGATTGTCTCCTAGTTGAAAACTGGGATCTTGTTTATCGTGAAAAAAATTGTAATACAGCATTCAATATTTTCTTAAATAAATTCATTTCACATATTGAATTTTCTAAAGATACAATTACTTATCGTAATAGCAAGAAGTTAAAGCAACTTCATATTCTTCATTTGTCTTTTGTGTAAAATTAATAAGCTTAAAAAATTTTCTAAAAAATTAAGAAAGTACCCAAATAACACTCGGCTAGAAAATTATGTAAGAAAACTTTCTAAGCATGTAAATATGACTGTTAAACGGGTCAAAAGAGTATATTACAGAGATAAATTTCGTTTAGTAGGGAATAATCCTAAGCTTATGTGGAAGGAAATTGATGATATTTTGGGTAGAAGTACGTACCAAAACAATAACCAAATAACGCAAATTTATGAAAACCAATCTAATGCTCTTCTAACAGATGATCAGAATATTTGTAATGAATTTAATAAATTTTTTATAAATGTTTCATCCGATATAACTTCCAATATTTTCCCTAATAGTACTTCTAACAGTGGAGAGCACAAACAATTTATTTTTGGAAATCGAGATAATTACTGTACTTCTTGTTATTTCGATGAAATTATTCTTTGGAGATTATTTCTGAAATTCAGAAGTTAAAAAACAAGCATTCTAAAGGATTTGATGGAGTAGATAATATCATAGTTAAAAATTGTGCCTGGTATTTGGTTGATGTATTAAAATTTTTGTTTAATTTAAGTCTAAAGAGTGGAATTTTTCCAGACGCCTTAAAAATAGCTGTTGTTATTCCAGTTTTTAAAAAGGGTAATGCTCTGCAATTAAATAATTACCGACCGATCTCACTATTGAGTACTTTTTCGAAATTATTTGAGAAATTAATAAAACAACGATTGGTCTCTTACCTCGGTAAAATAAAATTTTTTAGTGATCACCAATTTGGATTTATAGCAGGAAAATCTACGGAAGAAGCTCTTCTAAATTTTTTGAGCAATATTTATTTAGCCATTAACTCTTCTCAGAAATGCTCAGTAGTATTTATGGACATTTCAAAGGCATTTGATACTGTTAACCACGACATACTAATAATGAAATTGTCTAGCATTGGCGTTAGAGGCAAAATATTAGATTGGTTTATCAGTCACCTTCTTAACCGTAGTCAAATTGTAAAAATTAATAACGTGAATAGTCCTCCAGGTCTGCTAAAATGTGGTGTTCCTCAAGGCTCTGTTTTGGGGCCCTTATTGATTTTAATTTATTTCAATTCCGTCTTTGAAATTAATCTCAGAGGGTGTGCTACAGCGTTCGCAGATGATTTGGCACTAACATATACGTCTAATGACTACGATCAAATTCAACAGTTTATTAATACTGGTTTATGCACTCTAAGTAAATGGTTTTTTTATCACCGACTTGTTGCTAGTGAAAAATCTAGGGTTATGCATTTTAGACGACCTTACATAACAGTTGATCAAAACTTTTTCAAGTATCATGTTTACTCATGTGATAAGAATGCATGTTTTGGGCATTGTTTTGATCTGCCCTGCATAAATGAGTTTAAATACTTAGGTGTTACAATTGACTCACAGCTTAATTGGGCCTCCCACCTAACTAATATCAGGAAAATTGTTATTACTGCAGTGCATAAATTTTATAACCTTCGACCTTTGTGCCCTTCTTATGTTTTAAGAAGGTTATATCATGCTCTTGTTGAATCAATCATAATGTATGGTATAACTAGTTGGGGTGGAACTTACTTTGCTAATATTTCAGATCTTTTTATAGCGCAAAAAAGAATTGTCAAATTAATTTATGCTCGCCCAAGAAATACTCCCACAATTCCACTTTTTCGTGAGTTAAATTTGCTACCTCTTAGGTATCTGTATGTTTTTAAGGTGTTAAAAATGTTTTTTGTTCGTAGCAATAGTTATCATAGTCGTATATTTCACGCGTATAATATGAGAAATCCAAACAGTTTTGTCGGTCTTCGTTGTAACAATGAAAAGTTTAGAAGATTTTATTTATATATGGCACCTTATTGGTTTCATACATTTGAAAATGATTCCGTCTGTTCGGAAACACAAATTTTACAGGGAAATTCGGACTTGGCTGCTTGACATTGATGATATCGAGCAATATTTTTAGTTTGAATATTAAATTGCACTATGTTCTATTTGTACCTTCGCATAATTAATTATATCTATTTAAATATAACGTAGTTTGTATTTTGTTGAAGTTTATTGTCTTCTTTTACAATGTTTCAATATAGTATCTGTATTTTAATGTAACTAAGATTTATATTTTTATTCAAATTGCTCCACTACAGACATAATGTCTAAAGGAGCTGTACTTTATTTCATATTTATATTGTATTGTTTTAATTAGCTATTGATTTTGTATTTATATTTTTTTTTTTTTGAAATAAAGATAATAATAATAATAATAATAAACATGCTTTGTTATTAGTATTGCTCATGCTGTTGCTGAGTTTGATTAAGAGGGGTTTCGCGCTACTGTCTTTCCAATTGCTATAGTTTTACGGTCAACATTGCGCCCAAATAGAACCGCTCTATTTAATATATTTTAAACTGATCAGTGATAAAGCGATGCGATTTTGGTTTGTTCAGTGAGTTTGCCGTGACCATTCAATACTATGGAATCTTGAACAAGATTGCCATGTATGAGTAATGAAATATTTTAAAGCGTACAAGGCAGGATTCTCATGCTCAGTTAACGTTAGTAAGGTTCGTCCTCCAAATTCAAAACAGAATAACTTATTGACTTTTTGAACCAAAAATGTAACGTAGTTTAAATATTGTCTAAAATTAGTAGTAAAAAATATTTATCAAAGGTTTCGCGGACACAGTCTAAATTTAAAAAATAAACGAAGATTCGTTTAGAATCATAAAATTCTTTCAATTTTCAAAAAATTATTAATTTTTTATCAACTACATATAATAAGCAGTGTCGAATTATTTTTCGTAAATGAAATTATTGAAAAATAAAGCTGATCCTTTCACACTTCCAGATGCCAAGTAAGTTTGTTGCTAAAATAAAATTGTTACATTATTTTTTACTCTGAAGCCACCAACCAATTGTAGGTGAGCATATTTTACACCAGACTCACTCACCACGAGAATCATAATAAACAAAAATATAAAAGGCTGAAACCTCACGAGATGATCAGAACTTCGGTCTTTGGTATCTTCAATGGGATACCATTCACCTGCGTCATAAAGTTGGAAAGTTGGTGTGACAGTTTGGACAGTATTGATTTCTATTTTAACTATATTTATTTATACAACAACAGCCAAACAGGTTAAAAGCTTCAGTAACATGAGTACAGACATCCAATTTAACACGAAAAATCGTATTCTAGAACTCTATACCGAAAGTAGTATACAAAATTATACTGATATTTCTAACCGTGCAACTGATGATATTCCCGAATTTTATCCAAAAATCATGTTAGAATCCCATTTCCAACACACATATCAAATTTCATTATAATCGGTTAAGGAACAGCCAAGTTCCAACCTACATGGCCATATTCCAGAACTTCATCCAAAATTCATTTTAGATTCCCATTTCCAATGCACATGTCGAATTTCATCATACTCGGTTGAGAAATAGTCAAGTTCCATCATACTTGGCCATATTCCAGAACGTCATCCAAACAACATTTTAGAATAACCTTTCATGTCGAATTTCATCATAATCGGTTGAGAAATGGGCGAGTTCCATACTATTAGGCCATATTCCAGAACTTCATCCAAAAAACATTTTAGAATCCCATTTCCAACGCACATGTCGTATTTTATCTTAATCGGTTGAAAAATAGCCAAATTCCATCATACTTGGCCATATTCCAAAACTTTATCGAAAAATCCTTTTAGATTTCCATTTCCGACATACATGTCAAATTTCATAATAATCAGTTGATAAATAGGCAAGTTCTATCATATAAAAAATTTGTTAACTACTTACTACACCGTAGTGCAAACCCCAACTCAACTCCAACTCAACTTCAACTCAACCTGCAAATTGACCCCTAACTTAACCTTCAAATCAATTCCAAATTCAATGCCCAGTTCAATAATCAAACCAGGATATATAAAAAAATTGTCAATATTTATAAAATCAGGTATTTTGGGTCAATTCGCATGGCAGGTACCCCACCCACTTGAAGTACAGTCTCCAAAAGCTTTTCAAATCTCCGCCTTGACCATAGAAACAGATTGGCGAAAAAAATTCCAAATCAGACAAGCCGTTCTCGAGATACCACTGGTACAGACATCCAGACGTCCAGACTGACGGACGGACATTTTTTTTTTTGCTTTTTCAGACTCAGGGACTTTCAAAACGTCGAGAAAAGTGGTTTTGGACCAACCAAAATTTTCGTCATTTTTGACAGGATTTCAATACTTTGGTCTTTTTAGACCGAAGTAATTTGAATGCAGCGAGTTGAAGTCACCGGGTGACTCAAATGTGACAATTTTAATACCAAAATTTGATTTCGGTGTGCTGAACTTAAATGTGAGAACCATAATAGAGACATAAAGTTCAAAATATTGAAAACTGTCCCAACCGTCCCAACTGTCAACCATTGATCACAACAAAACATCAATGGTCAACCATCAAATTGAATCTAATACTGATGCGTTCGATTTTTATTACTTTGAGTTCATTATTAACTGCAGTGAATTACCAATCGTTTCCAGTGTCGGCTCTCTATCCCCAATATGAAAAAATAATCGCATCTTGAATTGTTCTTGGAGCAAAGTAACGAAGTATGGAACTGTGTTTCAACTAATCTAATCTGAGGATTTTAGTGACTTTTCAAGTATTGAACATATTTACTAATTTTTCAATACACTTGTACGTACCTACTCACGAATATTTTAAATTTGTGTATACATAGTTATTTGCATGCTTGTTTAGTGACATCTAGAAATAATGCATGAAATGTGAAATGTTCATTTTTTTGTGAAGATCGCAGTATCAGTGAGTAAAGTATAAATCTGACATGGGGGACGGACGGCAAATCGAAACCATATCTTTTTACAAAAATGCTTAAAAAGCAAAATGGGTAAAAATGTATTTTTCAAAAAAGAGTTATAAAGTCGAACGTCGAAAACAAATTAATAATGATGTTAGAAAACGTCACCGCAAATGATTTGATTTTGTGTGTTTTACATGTGTATAGCTATGCCAATATGTTGTAATCATGTTTTTTCCGCTTCAATGCATTTTCGATTGTTGAAATTTATAATTTTTTATATTTTTATCAAAGGAATATAGCTATCCTATCGAAACTAAATAAAAACATTAAATATTTTAAATAATTCACAGAATAAGAAAAAAATGTATTAAAGAATTGCAAAATTACATGTGTTACAAATCAATCATCTTTTAAATTATTTTTGAAGTAGGATTTTAAAAAATAAAGAGCATCGACTGAGTTGCCCCCTATCTTTGCTCATAATTTGGAAATAACAATTTCTACCGCCGACCGTTATAAATGCGCTGCAAATGTGGCCCCGAAAGACCGCTTCCCACAAACATTTTAATTTCCTTACCAACTGCGATTACAAGATTTAAATTGTTTGAAATACTATCATTACACAAAATATCTTCTTCTGAATCAGATGTTTCAATATCATTCAAAGTTATAAAAGACGTCGAGGCAATTGTTGAAAGTTCCGACACCATTTCACTTTCTACCTCATCAACTCTTCTACCGTAGTATTAAATAATCGACAGTAAACTTTTTTATGCAGGAACCCGTTAGGACCAGAAATATATTTGATGTCGCTAATAGCTGATTTACATTCAACGACATTCGACGTCTGCAAAAAAGGTGAAACACAACATAGGAAAAATTACAAAGACAAAAAGAGAAAAAATAATCATCTGCTTAAAAAAGTCAATTGAAACCCGAGAAACAAACCCAAAAGTCGTCGTCTGCTTTTTATTGCAGATGTCGAGTTTCATCTTTTTTCTGTAAAATCGTCGATGCGTGAATAAATAACTATAATAAGGTTACATAAACAAGAAAATCAATCATTTGTATTAGTTTATGACATTTTTTGTTTAAATTTATTTTGTATGTGTAAAGAAAACGATTTTTTAATTTGACATCTGCATCTGCAAAAATCTTTGAATGTAAATCAGGCTTAACTCACTCTGTTTAATTTTAATGTAATCGGGTAATACTTTCTATTTTCGATTTCTTTCATATTGTATTTTTTGTTTTTGGAAATAAGTTTACTTCTTTTTACTAGTAATTAAAAATATCCTGACATTTTTATTTAATTATATTTCGCCATTTACAATTCTGATCTTCGTTTCTCAAATAATACCTACACAGGCACACACAAAAAAAAAGAAAATCGTGACCGAGAGGGTAGACCCTACTATTCCTACGTTTCCGAGGTCGCTGAAACCGAATATGACCATAAGAAATGAATCCCATTGCCCATTTTCCCGTTTGCACCCCCCTGGGGGTCGACATTTCAATTTTCATGCAAAGTTGGAATGGATGTGCCTTCCGACGTTTCTTAGCTTGCTAAAACTGAAAATAATAACAAAACATAAATTCGACCCTTCCATCACCCCTAGCGCCCCCTTACTATCCCCCGAAAGGGGTTGAAATTTCAATTTTTGATAATAAATTGAGATGAATGTACTTTCTATGTATTTTGGGGCGTTGGAACCGAAAATGACAACAAAAAGTACATTTAACCCTTCCGTCTCCCCTAGCACCCCTTACTACCCCCAAAAAGGGGATGAAATTAATCCTCCAAGAGGTAAGAAGGGGTGCTAGGGGATGATGAAGGGGTCAAATTTACTTTTTATTGTCATTTTCAATTTCAGCGCCCCAAAAAACATAAAAATTTACATTCATCTCAATTTTGCATGGAAATTAAAATGTCAAACCCCAGGGGGGTGGTAACGGGAAAATGGGCAGTTGGAATCATTTTTATGGTCATATTCGGTTTCAGTGACCTCGAAAACGTAGGAATAATGGGGTCTCCCCTCTGTGTAATTTTTTCGTGTTTACACTTGTAAAAAAAGCAAAGCTTACTTTTATAAGTTCGCAATCTTAAAATTTTACTACCACCAAAAGAATATCAAAAAATTGCAAGCCCATAAAGTATGCTTTGCTTTTTTACAAGTTTTCCCTTTTACACCTTTTCTTATTTTTTAAGGAGTTAGGGTGCAGAATCGGTTACTATCACTTTCGATTTAATGTCGATTAAAGCTTTATGTGTACATTCGTTCAGTTCAATCACATTAATCAAAATCATCTAATAGCAAGGATTTTTCTTGACCGCCATGTTCTTCGACATACTTTTGTAATATGCTATCTTTTGCGAATTTTATCGACAATCGGTCGAATGTTGACATGTGACACATCAAAATCATTTAGAAAAGCAAAACTTTTGAGCCAAGCGGTGTTCGGACCAGCATAATTTTGCGATTAAAGTTAGGTATGTGTGGTCTCATTCGTTTATTTGATAATGGGTGGGGAAATTCCAGAAATGTGCTGCACATAACCACGATGATATACGTACGTACTACTAGGGAAACTATAATTATCACCGCGTAGTGAGTAAAACATCTCACTTTTCCACACACAAAAAAGTATTTGCCAGGTTACTTGTTTGATGTTGCAACCAAATCCTCATTTTTAGCTATTCTGCTGTCCCAAAATCAAATGCGGTATCTACGGACGGCAGCAAATCGTGAAATTAAAGAATTTAAGTGCTAGGTAAACTTCAAGATAAATTATTTAGGCCCGATTGTATGAACGAGGATAAATGATTAATCCTCTGATTTAGCGTAGTTTGCATTGTATGAACGATGCTTAATCAGAAAATTAATCGATGATTTTTTTTACCATCCGTTTTATCCAGTGAACAAATTTAAAATTTATAATTTCGATTTTTCGTTTATTTTTCGCTTCTCTCCTTTGTTTAGTTGTTTAAAAATACATTTTTGTTTCCTCTCTTTAGAAAAGAAATAAATCGATCGCTATTTCACTCCCTTCCCTTTGTTTTTTATACGAGGAGACATGATTCAATAAAACAAAAGGTTAGCTCGAAATATGTAAACAAATGGCCATCTTTTTTTTTTTGACGTCACTCAATTCTCAATACGTATATAAATTACAACAACAAATAAAAAAACGAAAAGTAAAAAAGAATTGCATGACGTCACAAACACGTGTTTTGAAAAATCGAGCTAATTTCGTTCGCGGGGAAAGAAATAAAAAAAAAATTTTTTTTGGTTGCTGTCACAGAGAGAGATTAAAGAAGGGAACGAAAAATGAATTTAAACACTGGTTTTATCCTCTCTTTTTGCCCAGCAAATTTTTTGTGTTTGGTAACAAGTCTTGTGCTTGTCTGGGATAGAGAAAATAATATGAAATTACACTGGTTAAAAAGAGACAAATTTATTAGGCAACATGTCTTGCGGTTGTCTTCAGTATGTTACTAGAGACACAATCGTAATGTAATTTAAAGCGCTCCTATCGGTGGGAAATAGAAGGAATGGTAACATGTTTTTTGGTTGTCTTGAAAATGTCTTCAAAAACCGCTTCGTTATCGACACCAATGCACAAAAAGCGTTATACTTCGCCATTTTTTATAGTTTTTATTATTATTTTTGTGCAGATGGTAATGTGTTCAATTTTTTTTTTGTGGGTATAAAAGAAATAAATATTATTGAATTTAAATATAAAAAATATTTTTCTTTAAATATTTTAAATTCAATACAATATTTATTTGTGATTAAAATAAAACAAAAAGTGTTAACAAACCAGGAAATGTATCTTACACGGTAGACAGGCACAAAATTATTCGCGATTTTCGTTTATCCCGATTGTCAAAAATCGCGTTGTGAAAACGAAATAATCCAGTTTTTTGTGAAGATTGTGTAATGAAAGTCAACTCTCATTACACGATTTTCATCTAAACCGGATTATTTTGTTTCCACAACACGATTTTTGACAAAAATAACAACTGAAAATCGCGATTAACTCTGTGTCTGTCTACGGTATTAAGTAACATATGGAAGACAAACTCAAGACATGTTACCAATAACGACCACCAGACATGTTACCAATAACGACCACCAGACATGTTACCAATAACGACCACCAGACATGTTACCCAAGACATCTTGTATACATTTTACCAATAACGACCACAAGACATGTCTTTGAAGACTCTTCGTCCCAAATACATGGAGTTGTCTTTTGAATGACTTGGGTTTGTTACCATAACAAGTCTTGAGTTTGTCTTGCATGTGTTACTTAAGACACGTTTGCTGGGTGGTAACTGGATCAGAGACTAAAAAAATGTGGTTTTGTTTTTATGACATTTCAAATGTGGTGTATCATGTAAATGAGACATATTTATAAAAGAACATAATTATTCAAAATGGACTCAACCAGGAAGAAAATGTCAAATTCGGAAATTGAAATTTTATTCTTCGGTGTAGAAAAATATATAAAAATTTGCTGCTTAAAATAATGATCCTCTAAATAACGAAAAAAAAATTTTTTATAAACATTAACAAAGTAAACGTCATAGAAAAACCCAGCAAACGTGGCTTAAGTAACACATGCAAGACAAACTCAAGACTTGTTATGGTAACAAACCCAAGTCAATTAAAAGACAACTCCATGTATTTGGGAATAAGAGTCTTCAAAGACATGTCTTGTGGTCGTTATTGGTAACATGTATACAAGATGTCTTGGGTAACATATCTCAAGGTCTTCATAGGTAACATGTCTGGTGGTCGTTATTGGTAACATGTCTGGTGGTCGTTATTGGTAACATGTCTGGTGGTCGTTATTAGTAACATATCTGGATATTGACTTTTGTAACATGTTTAGTGGTCGTATTGGGCAACATGTCTTGCGTTCTTCATTGATAACATGTTTCGGGTTTGTCTTTAGTAAGATGTATGACGACCGTCTTAGGTAACATGTTTGAAGCAGTCACACTCGTAAATCGTAATATATCTACCCAGCAAAAGTAGAAAATATTATTCCCCTCCCCCTTTCTTTTCCCCAGAGACAATACAAAATGTATCGACTCTCAAAAATGAGAACCTCTTTGAGATGTTTGTGTCGCTACCCAGCAAATTTTTTGTCTTAGGTAATGTGTCTTCTGTTTGTCTGAGATAAAGATAAAAATATGAAAATCAACGTGTAAAAAAGAGATACAATTTTTAGATAACTCGACTTGTGATTGGCTTGGGTTTGTTACTAAAGTCACGTTCGAGATATAGTTTTCAGCGCTTCTACCGGTTAATTCGGCAAATATCCGCGACCTGTCTTGTGTTGGTCTTGCGGTTATCTTCGCAGACCGGTTCGTTAGTTTATTCACGTATTATCCGCTTTGCATAAATGGCGCAATGTACGTCGCCATTTTAGTTTAATATTATGGGAAAAACCAAAATTATATTTTATTCTTGTTTATTTACATTCGTGGTTCGTGTTTGTTAGGAAAAAGTACACGCTGTAGTGAAATAATAAATTTTTTGTTGGCGATTAACAAAACTAAAAATTTCATTATTAATTATTTTGTTTAAAACTGATTATTAAAACTGTGAGTGTTAAACTGAGTACATATATTTATTATTGCTTTAAATAAATCGAAATATGTAGTAGCATTACATATTTATTTTGTAAATTAATTTATTGTGGCATGGCGTGTCGTATAACTGTTTCTTTGAGTTAGTGCGTTTCATTTCATCGAAATAGTTTAATTTTGTGAATTTATAGTTGGAATAGTTTTTTAGTTAGTTCTTTTAAAATAGAATGAATAACATATCCAAATCAAAACATTACAGGATTATTTCTGATATGGCCGAAAGTAGCTTAAACGATGAATTAAATTTTCAATTAAATAACTTTGAATCGTTGCCTATGGTAGAAAATGAAATAGGTTCTGAAGTAGGAATTTTGGAAGAAAATGGAGATAATTTTTGGTTTGAAGAAAACTTAACTTTCAATTCATCAAACGAATCATTAGACGAATCCGATTTTTCAGGTCCCTCAGACAAAATAACAATTTTAAAGATTAGCCTAATTAAGTGGGTTATATTACATAACGTTTCTGTAAATTCGGTTAATAATTTACTAAAAATTTTAAGGGAATTCGGTATTAATATACCCAAAACAAAAGGTTCACTATTTCAAAGTGCTAACAGTGTCCCTGATATATTTGTACCCCGGGAAGTTGCAACTGGAGAATACGTTCATTTTGGCATTGAGAAATGTATTGCACGATACGATTTCAAATTTTTAACTAGTTTACCGGAGATTGTTTGCGACTTTAATGTCGATGGGTTACCTCTTTACAAAAGTTCCCGAAAAACAATGTGGCCTATTCTTGGCTCTTTCTCAAATTCCCGTGATCATCCTCCTTTTATAGTCGGCGCGTGGATAGGTGAGGGTCATCCTACTTCAGTAGATAGCTTTTTCGAAGAATTTGTAACTGAATTTGTAAAATTAAAAAATGAGGGTTTAATAATTACACATTCGGTCAAAAAAAAATTTATTCTTCGAGCATTTACTTGTGATGCACCTGCAAAATCCTTTTGCAAATCCGTTAAGTACCACAACGCGTTAAAAGGGTGTCATGAATGTGATCAATCTGGTTTCCACGTTTCAAATACTACCGTTTTTAATTTAATTTCAGGAAATTTAAGAACTGATCGTTCGTTTTCTAACCGTTTTGACTCAGAACATCATAAAGGCGAGCCAAACATTTTAGAAAAATGTGGAATTGGGATGGTCACTCAGTTCCCACTAGACTCAATGCATTTGATTGATTTGGGAATTGCAAAAAAATTGTTGATCCTTTTACTAGATAAAATGAAACCTGCAACTAAAATTTTGTTGTCTGATTTATATATCTCTTACGCAAAATATATTCCGATGGAATTTTCTCGCAAGCCGCGGGGATTTAATGAAATAAGTAGATGGAAAGCGACGGAATTTAGATTTTTCATTTTGTCAAATAGGGCTTCTTGCGTCGAAAACGTAGAAAACGCACAATTACTTTTAAATCAATTCGTATTATTATATCCCCAAATTTACGGATTGAAACATGTTAACTACAATGTACATAGTATATTGCATTTACCAAGCTACGTTAAAATGTACGGTCCTCTAGATTCCTTTTCGGGATATAAATATGAAAATTTCTTGCAGGAAATAAAAAAAACTATTAAGAAACCTACAAATATTTTACGTCAATTATATAATAGAATTAAAGAGAGGGAAAACTTAAATAAGTTCGTTCTAGACAATAAATTTGATATCATTGAAACATTTGAAGATTGCAATAGATATAAATCGTATAAGTACGATACATTTACATTTAAAGCTAATTTAAAAGACAGTTTTGCTCAATTCAAGATCAGACCGGAGAAATTCCATTTTTCATTGAAAATTTCAGTACTGTTAATGATTCCAAAATTGATTTGGGAATAATACTAGTTAGTAACCTTGCAGAATATACGGAAGTTTTCCCTGTCTCAAAAATTACGATAAAATATTGCCGTTTGCCGTTAGATATTCCTAAAAACCAATATCTTTTAATTCCTATGCTTCATGAAAGCAGTTGCTCTAACTTTGGTTAAATAATTACGCTTATTCATGTCTTCCATTCATTTATTGTACATACATATGTTTGATATTTTATTCACAATATTTAACAGCAATAATAAATAACGTACTTACGAATAATAACTCACGAGTAGTTTCTGCATATTAATTAAATTATTATATTTTAAAAGAACCGCAATGACGTCGTCTGACGAAAATGGTAAGGATTTATCAATATGTTATGTGTAAATAATAAATATATAACAAATTTTAATACTTTTTCAGAATCGTCATTAATTAATATAAATTTAAATCATACTCGGAAAAAAGTGGATTTTGTAACTACGGATAATGTGAAAAAACTAAAGCTAATCAGAGTTCATAGGAATTTAGGAAATCTTCACTATAACACTGTTCTTAAACAACCCAAAATGAGCTTTTCTCAATCGCAGACTTCTTTAATAAATGGTAAATAATATACATATTTTGTATGCATGGTAGAAGAACAGCTAACATTAATTTATTGATTATTTTCTTAACTTTTCTTAGACTCGGAAATTATTATGTTTGATAAACCGCCATCGCCCCCTATTATCATCCATTCTGAGTTAAATACAGAACAACTTTTTGAGCAAATGGGGCGAAATACTCCATTGGTTTCACACAGATCTAGCAAAACCTATCCTGGGCATGTGGAACGCCTCTCTTGTATGTATAATTATAAAAAAACAATTAAATTAATTGAATTGAATTAATATTATTAATTATTTGAAATCTGTTCGTACCGCTAACACCTTACCAAATTTTATTACAAATTCAGGTGACCTTGAACAAATAACCGCAAACCATCATACAAGTAATAGTAATACTCAAGGTAAAAGACAATAAATAGTGTTCATAATTTATTAATTTAATCAAATTTTATATAATTGTTTAGATAACTTATTCAACGATCTAGATACCACAACATCGCATCCGCAACAACTAAATTTAATAAGTATGAGAATTATTTAAAATTAATAATTTTGCTCCTGTTTCTGTTTTACCTATTGCTAAACGTAGAATAAACTTTTCTAAGTCTCACCTACAAACATCACAAATTTTGTATATAAACACTAAATATTATTTAAAAAGCTAAAACTACATACATATTTACATATTGAGTACGCATATGTGTGTACCTTTAGATATAATATAATAAGTCCATAATCATTTTCATTTATTTTTTTCTAGTCACTCCAGAACTAAGATACATAAGCAGACAATTAAAAAGCATTAAAGTAGATATCACAACATTATTAAACTTGATGAAACCAGACTCAAACTTTAATTTCGAACTACCGATTCATAGTTCAGAACAGTTAAGAGCCACAAATAAAAAAATCCTGGAGGATGAAGAGTTTTCTACAAATTTGGTAATGTGCTAAAATATCCATACTGCTGGTGTTATTTGGGAATTTATCTAACATACTTATAATTCTTGTATTCAGACGAAATATTTATCAAGCTACGTACCAGAAGACGGCAAGCACAGTTTCACCGGCTTGAGCAAAATCTTCACCGATGAGTTGTTGAGTAACTACAATTGGGAGGGACTTCATTTTAAATTGCCCATTAAAGATATGGTTTTGTTTAAAAGAAATCTATTTGGTAATATATTTGTTATTTTAATAAAATAATAAAATATTTTTATTTTAATAAATTTTCTCTTCTTACTCGTAGATGCCTGGAAAATTAAATTTTCGCTGTTTAAGGATTATGAAACCTCAATAAAAAAACAAATGTTCGATGCGCATAACAGCAGAGCCTTCTAGAGTATAGAGCCATAATCATTATGACGTATTTTTTAGAAGCTTTTTTAGTGGTATGACTTTTCACTAATTTCCATAGGAATCCATAGTAAAAATGGTGTTTTTTAGCTTCAAGTTTTTCATTGAAAAAAGCAAAAATGTTACAAAAATTTTATACAAAAGTGTTCTACATATCTTTAGCAACAATATACAGGAAGGGTATATTGGTATTAAGTAAATATTAATTGCAGAAATATTAAAATTAAATTATTTCTAAAATATATTTTTCGAACTTTCATTTTGAAAAATACATCAAAGTTGGCTCTGACGAATTAAAATAATACTTGCTACATTTATCTTTAGTTTAACTAGTGTACGTTAGATGTCTCAGATTTATACAGAAAAATACGAAAAAAATGGTTTAATCACAAAATTATGACACGTTCTTAATATTTTGAGAATTTGTTTTGCTTTTCCTACAATTTTTGAACTTAAATTTCCCCAAGTGGCGATTTTTGGTACGGTTTTTCAAAATGTTTACTGCCCACTGCCATCTATATATATTGGCTTAATGCACACGATTTGTAGTAAGCTTTTCTTTTTAATTTGACCAGAAAGCTGTTGTTATGAACTTTTTTTATATTTTGGTTTAAATAAATCAATTATTACAAGAAAATGAAAACGATTTACTTAAACGAGATTTATATATGTTGGAATTCAAACATTTATGAAAATATTTCAGAAATAATAATTAAGAATTTGCAACGTTTTCATTTACAAATTTGTCTTCGGAAAAAAAGTGATTTCCCATATGTTTTATGTGTTTTACTATGAAAATTTTGGTTTTTTCCTCGTTTCTAATTCCCTTAAAAAAGCTTCGTTTTTTAGATTATGGCTTGTATAATCAAGGTTGCTTTGATAATAGGCAAAACAGAAGAAAAAGTTGATCTAGGCAAACCGCTATGGTTTAGTGTTGTTAGTATATTTTAATGAATTCTAATATAGTTTAAATTTAACTTTTCTGGAAATAATTAATACCACGTTTACATTATACCAACATAATAAGTATGTACTTTTTGGCTATTTAATTATTTTGTATGCGATAAAATATTTAAATATGTATTTTAATTTGAGTTCACATAGGCCGATATTGCCGATACCTTTTTGTTATATATGTATACTTTTATTCTACTAATGTAAACGTACTATAATTGATATTATTTGAACGATTTTGATCCTACCGATTTATTTTACTATGAATTTTTATAATATTATTAAGTAAAATTGCTTTAAATTTTAATACTTTGGTTATTTTAATTAAAGTATATAATAAAATTACAATTAAGTAATACATATGTTTTTTTATTATATCTGAGAAAACAACCAAAGAATACACCAACAACATGTCGCCGGCAATAATCGCAAGACAAGTTGCCAATGACAACTGCAAGACTCGTTACCAATAACAATTAAAAGACATGTTAGCAGCAACAGTTCAAGGACATGTTACCCGAAACAACCACAAGACTTATTAACAACAACAACCCAAGAACATGTTACTAACGACAACCATAAGACACGTTATTAAAACCAACCACAAGACACCTTACTAATAACAACCCCAAGACATATTACCAACAGCAACCACAAGACATGATAGTAATAACAACCATATTACATATTACTAATAGCAAACACCAGACTGATCTTTGGTAACTCTTTGTCCCAAATACATGGAGTTGTCTTTTGGCTGACTTGGCTTTGTTATATCCAACGTCTTGCACATGTCTTACATATGTTACTAAAGACACGTTTGCTGGGTAATTCTACGACCAAACTACAAAAATCCAACTCTCGCTAAATTCATTAAGTATATAACCAGAGTGTATTGACTTAGCGAATTATATTCACTAACTCAAAATCAAAAAACCCAAGCAGAAATCTCATGTGTGTGTATCATGCCCACACGAATAATTACGAAGTTTAAAATTTGTCTGATTAAATATGAAAAAATGTTTTCGACAACATATTATTTTATAAATGCATTTTGTATGAAAAGCTTGGTATGAAAAGTACTTAATACGACCACCAAACATAATACAAAAGTCAACATTCAGACATGTTACCAATAACGACCTCCAGACATGTTACCTATGAAGACATTGAGATATCTTACCCAAGACATCTTGTATACATGTTACTAATAACGGCCACAAGACATGTCTTTGAAGACTCTTCGTCCCAAATACATGGAGTTGTCTTTACACTGACTTGGGTTTGTTACCATAACAAGTCTTGAGTTTGTCTTGCATGTGTTACTTAAGACACGTTTGCAAGGTTTATTAACAATTTTTGTTTAATTTTTTTCACAAACAAATATTGCATTGAATTTAAAATATTTTATAAGAAAAATATTTTTTATATTTAAATTAAATAATATTTATTTAACCTACAAAAAAAATTGAACATATCACCATCCGCACAAAAATAATAATAAAAACTACAAAAAATGGCGAAATATTATGCTTTTTGTGCGTTGCAACCAGAAGACTATTTGTTACCATTCCTTCTAATTCCAACCGATAGGAGCGCTTTAAATTACATAACGTGTGTGTCTCTAGTAACATACTGAAGTCAACCGCAAGACATGTTGCCTAAGAAATTTGTCTCTTTTTAACAAGTGTCATTTCATATTATTTTCTCTATCCCAGACAAGCAAAAGACTTGTTACCAAAGACAAAAAATTTGCTGGGAAGTATTGCCTGTCATACAAAAAACTGCTATAAAACTGCAATAAAAGAGAGGCTAAATTTTTATTTTGCATCGTTCATACAATCGACGAAAAGTAAAATCCTTGAGTAGTGATTAATCATTACTCTCGGATTTTTTTTCATTTAGCGTTGTTCATAAAATCAATCGGCCCTTAATACGGTGATTTCTGTTGTAAAGTAGCATGAAAAGATGACGCGAAATAACATGCAAAGATATTAAAACTAATAATTTTTTTTAGTTACCGCGGTATTATTGTTTAGGGTTAGGAACAGAAGTAAAAGAGCGGGTGAACGCTTGAATAACCAACTTTTTGCATTTTTAGGTAAAATTCACATAAATTATGGTTTTAAACTCTTAAATCACAGCAAACCTTATAAATCTTCGAAAACATTCTATTCTACTTATGCTTTTATTCACCAAACGGCAAAAAATTTGTAAAATAACAAATTCCCCAAGCTACATAAAACAATGGGGTATTAAAGTTAATTTTTCCAGTTTTGTTTAAAAAAAAAATAAAATCTTTGTCTGTAAATCTATACTCACACTATCAATTTGAGTTAAATTAATTACAAGACACAAAAAAAATCCGTTCGAATACACGTGTTTTCAAATATCTATCTAGAAGGTGTTGGGATGGCTCGTGTAGCAAGAGAGATTTATAAAAACCATCAAATGCGTATCTGTTATACCCTACACACCGATCTACGCCCAAAAAGAAGCGATACGTATAGTTTCTTTAATGCCAATGTTGTGTGTTTGTGTGTCTTGTGTATGCCTTAACATACAAAATAAATATACAAAAAAAAAGATATGGCGTCAAATATGCTTAAAAAAATTACTCCGTAATGTGGAACGGAAGGTTAAAATCCCACCTGGTGATGGTAACGAATTGTAGACTTGGAAATTGTATTATATTTTCCGCTGATGGAAGGTATAAATAATGGATTTTTCACTTTTACTATAGTAAATAAGAAAATTGTGTCTATAGGGCGCATGTACGGAAACCCAAACCTACAACAACTGACACATGTAACTATAATTCAATAACTAATTAAAGTTTCTTTTTTTTTTTGTACAACGAGAACAAATATATCAATAAATATTTACAAAACTCATTAGAGCACAATCTATTAATTATCAATTCAGCTTATTTGTAAATATATCTCGATCTTTATCTTGTTTGTGTAAGTATACACACGAATTCCGAATTTAAAAAACAAAAATATTTCTACTCTAATAATTATTTACTCTTGTGCTATATCATTATAATATACTCGTTTCAAGAAAAACAAATAATTATTCTTGGAATTTATCGTTAGCATGTGTTTGCTCGCGCGCGCGGGCATAACATGATTATTCAATAAAGGAAATTAAGCAAATACAGCAAAAAAAAAAAAAATGTTGCTTCTCTTTTTTGGCAATCAATTGAAATTAATTTACCTAATATAAATTTACGACCATCACACTCAAATCCAATTTTATTAAATGAGTTTGCCCAAAACAAAAAAAAAGTCGATATTTATTTCGATTTCTTTTCTTTTACGGTTGTTATCACCAAAGTATGGTTTTTCTTTGGTCATTGACTTTGACTAGACTGTAAAAGAGGTGAAAACATAATTTTATTTCAGTTTTTATATTTAATGATTTATATAGTAGCAGTCCAATTTTCAAATCTGTACAATATTGATTCGGTGACAAATTTTATCCAAATTTACAATGTGTCCATTTTGTTTATTATATTTTAGGCACAATGAATTGTATTCAAAATATTTGAAACTGTCTCTTCGCATGGAACTATAATATATTACACCCCCAAACCGATATTAATGTGCTAACGATGATAAACAACAATAACAAAAAAAAAACTGTTTTGTTATTTACATTAATAATTTAGTATTTATGTCGAAAGAAATTATTTCTAATCTGTTTGTACTCTGTCCAAATGTTACGTAACGAAATTTTAAAAGTAAACGTAGCAAGTTGGGCTTATAATAATAACAGCAATAAAAAAGGACGTTTCACGTCTGTTCCCACCCACCTTGGTTATAATTTTGTCGACGGGGTGTTTAATGACCTATTAGAATGGAAATGCTATTCGATTGGCCATAAATTTCATTAATTCAGTTAATTTGCATTTGACATAATTTGTAAATGAAAAATTGAGATGATTTTATGTAGCAGAGTATGGAAATGTTTTAAAGGTTAATACTATAAAGATAGAAATAGGAAATATCAAAAATGTTCAGTGAGCTACACAAAGAATAATTTGGAAACTAAGCAGGCCAGACGAAGAAAAGGTAAAGAAAATGGCAATATAAAATTTTTATTCAGAGGTCGTTTTCAAGGTTGTTTCAAGGTCGATTCTGTTTGTAAGTTTTAACGCAAATTTTTCCCAATATATTTAGATTGTTCAAGAAAAGTCTGTCATCAGTCATCACAGCGCATATTCGAAAACGGTGGGTTATTAATTCAGCGCAACGTGTTTTTCATCAAAAATCTTAGTTTTAACCTCAAATTAGTTTATCAATTTTCCATTTTGTAAGTATAAAATTAATTCAATTACTAGTCACACAGCAACATCGGGTCGTGCCTTAATGGCAGTCACAAGACGGCAGACTGCAAAAGTGTTTGCTCCGTTTGTTCACAGAAACATCATACATTGTTGCATTTCGGGAAAACAAGTCCTAGTTCTATAAACCAAGTTGGACCGAATGTTGAAACAAAGTTATGTTCAAACTTTGAATTGAGAGCTCCACAAACTTTGGGATGCATGTGAATTGACATAGTCATTTTTGGAATTTAATTCTAATTCAAAACTCGTTCATGAAACAAGTTCGTAGCAAATTTTACTCGGTATAGTGGTGCTATGGGTTCAAAATGCGAAAGGAATTCGATTTCCATGTCGTGCGCTTTTGGACAGTGGGTCCCAAGCAAATTTTATCACAGAAAAAATGAATCAATTGCTGGGTTTGAAAGTTGAGCCAACGAAACTTAGGATCTCTGACATTAACAATGATGTTACAATTATTAGAAAAAAGATAACCATTTTAATCGAATCTCACTTTTCAGATTATAAGTCATCTGTCGAGTGTTTGGTTAGGAATAAAATTTCCGGCTTGATACCGCACCGCTCCGTTAAGATAGACGAAACAATGATTCCCGATCACATTCAGCTTACCCATCTTTGGTTCTTTAAACCAGATTTGGGTGCTGAGTTGTTTTTGCAGATCATGAAACCCGAAAAAACCGGTGTTATTAGTGGTATTCCACTTCAAAATTCCGAATTTGGTTACGTGGTAAGGGACAGAGCCTCGGATAATTTTCAATTAAGTCAATCGGATGATCAATTATTGTCATACTATTTGCCGTTTCAGGAGTTGAACGACAAAATGCAGAAATTTTGGATAATTGAAGACATTGACTCTCCGAATGAATTGTCGCTGGAAGAAAAATTATGCGAGCAACATTACGTTAAAAACATTCGAAGATATGAAAATGGTAAATATGTTGTGACTTTACTAGTCAAAAACGTCGTTGAAAACTTAGGTGATTCCTCAGCTAATGCGTTGCGACAATTCTATACATTAGAAAAACGTTTAAATGGAAACGGTGTAGTTCGAGCTCAGTCCGTTCAATTTATGAATGAGTACAAGGACTTCAATCATATGGAGGAAGTTTCAGATTCCGGAACATCCATGTTGTCAAAGGGCGAATCTTATTTCATGCCGCATCATCCAGTTGCCCGAGAGAACAGTAGTACGACAAAACTTCGCGTCGTTTTCAATGCTTCGTCGAAAAGTTCAACCGGCATCTCCAGCAAGGCCTTGGTTCAATCATGTTACAATTTCGCAAGCATCTTTTTGATATAACTGGGGATATAACAAAGATGTACCGTCAAATTATGGTCCGAAAAATCAGCAAAATTTACAACGGATCTGGTGGCGTGAAAACCAAAATATTGAACCAAGATGTTACTTACAATCTTCGAACTGTAACATACGGAACAGCGAGTGCTCCATTTCTAGCGATAAGAACTCTTTCTCAACTTGCAACAGATGAAGAAAATAGTTTTGGGGCAGCTTCCCGGGATCTAAAGAACGACTTTTATGTCGATGACGTTTTAAAAGGATCCGATTCTGTTGAATCCGCTCTCAAACTAAATTGGGACAACGATCTACCTTTGAATTTAAGTGATTATTGGATAGACTCCAAAAGACAACTATTGTCTATTGATAGATTGTTTATTCCTAGATGCGTCATGGTTCCATTTTCAAAGAATGCGGAGCTTCATGCGGTTTCGGAGACGCGTCCCAGAAAGGATTCGAGTGTTTCCTTTATATTCGAACTTTGGATCAAGAAAATCGTTGCCAAGTTAGATTTTTATGTTCCAAAAGTCGAGATGCTCCACTCAAGTCTCAAACCATTCCACGGCTTGAGCTATGCGCTTCACTACTGTACAAGGTTTTGTCGATCATGAAACTTAGTGTTTCATCAATTCATTTGGACAGATTCCAAGATAACACTGTATCGAACCAAATCGGTACCATCCCGATATGTGACTTTCGTGGCGAATCGCATTTTTATAATTCAAAATTTATCAAGGCCCGAAAATTGGCATTATGTGCCATCGGATCAAAACCCTTCGGATATGATTTCTCGTAGTCCACTATACCCTACGATTTTTTTGACACGTGAAAATTGGTTCGAAGGTCCAAATTTTCTTTGGCTCTCAAAGGAGCATTGGCCAGGGTAACCTCCAACAATCGAATCCGAGCCAGAAAGGTTGGAACTCCGAAAAATTTAGGTTTATGTTTCCACAAAAATTGAAGAATGGGAAGCAATTTCGAATTGTTCAGATTATTCGAAACTGTTGCGAAAAATCGCAATGGTTCTTCGATTTCTTGACAAATTGAAAACAGTAATCGAATGTCTTTGGAAAATGTATCACTCATCAAAATTGAACTGTCTCCTATTGAAATGGATTTGGCCCTGAAAAGGCTCATAAAGCATATTCAGCAAACTGAATTTTCAACAAAAATTGAAGTTCTTCGAAAGGGCAACGTAATATCGAAACAAAGCAAATTGTTGCATGTTAACCCATTTTTGGATTAAGATGGCACTCTCTTGGCGGCTATTAAAAAATTTAAAAATTCCAAACGCTTCGAAACATCAATGGTTGCGACCAGCTTCGCATTCATTTTCAAAATTGTTAGTTCGATCTGAGCATGTTCGTCTTTTACACGCCGGAGCGCAATCACTGTTATTTAATGTTCGAGAATGTTTCTGGATTATTGGCGGACGAAATTTATGCAAAGTTATCGTTAAACAGTGTGTTCAGTGTGTCCGTACTCGTCCTCAAACAATGTCACAAATTATGGGACAACTGCCAAAAGAACGGGTGACTCCGTCTCGCCCGTTTGAAACTGTTGATGCCCATGGCAGCAATGTCTGAAGACCCTAATGAATTAACGCGTGCTTATCGCCCGGACATTTTTTAATTGATCAACCAATTACCTCGCCGCCCCGGTGGCACAGTTGTTAGCAGGCTTGCTTTAAGCTCCGGAGGTCCCGGGTTCGATTCCCGGCGGGTGATGAAAAAATCACGGCGTGTTAAGGTAAGGATCAATGAATTAATCACTCATTATCCGTTAAAAAAATGATTACGAAACTTCACAATGAAGCGGCCAAATCCCTCCATGGGATGTAGCGCCAGCGAAAAAAAAAAAAAAACCAATTACCTCGCTACCCGAGCCATCTGTTCGCCATTTGACTTTTGGTCGATTGTCTCATTATCAAAAATTGCAGGCGATGTTTCAAAATTTTTGGGACCGCTGCGCTGGTCTAAACTGTACTTAGGAGAATTACAGCGACTTCGGAAATGGAATAAAATTCAAACAGAGCCTAAAATAAACGAAGTAGTCATCGTTCAAGAAGACAATGTATGAAAATCGTGGGACCGCTCTACTTTTCAAAAAATCAAATTATCCCGACTCTGTTTAATTGTTTTATAATATTTTTAGTATCTTCCTAATCGAAATTTTTAGCTTTGTTCTTATTGAATAAAAAATAATTAATATAAAATTGCGATCCGCTGGAACCCTGGAACACACCACTCTTTTCAAGTAACATTTTCCACGATGCACTTTACGGGTTAATTTAATTTTTGTATCTTTGTGTCCTATATCCCTAGAAAAAACAAAAATTAAAACTGTCTGTGTGGCTTTTACATGGGGAATGTCCTATATCCATTTTTGGCATTTTTCATAGTTATTAGTTTTTCTCTCAAAATTAAGGACTAACGGTATTTATTGATTAGTTCTAAACAAAGAAATATGTTAACTTATGATAAAAATTAACAACAACACTACAAATTTATTATGAAAAGTGAGTATATTTTCATTCAAACTTTAATAATCGATTTCTCAACAGTTTTCCAAATGGCGCGTAGGACACTTAAGAAGTCACGTGACGAGATATCTGACGATAGAAGAAAGTTTTGAGATATGTATGGATTTTCTTAGACATGCATAAGATCCGATTTTTCAAGTTTTCGAATAACCGTTATTTCAATAGATACACCCAATATGAAATTTTAGCGATTGAGCATGATTAATGTACACCATAGAATATCAAGGTCAGATATTGCTCAATGAAAGAAAATTTTGAGATGTCGATTTTCTTAGACATAGATAATATTCGATGTTTAAATTGTCAAATATGTATTGTCGAAAGTGAATTTTGCTAGTCAATTATAATGATATTAAAACAGTGTAAAGTGTATGCTAAAATTGGTGATAATAATAAATAGTTGTTTGTAATAATATAAAAGTGGTAATGGACATTTCTACCGTGCATCAAATTGCGAGGGGTGGAATTGCCTTTTTGCAGCTCTACTTCATTATATCTCATTAGTGGGTAGCACTAATTTTCAAGGGGATACACCACAGGACCTGCGACTCATGCTGAGGGAGCTTTTTAGGAATATGAACCATTTTGAGGAGCTGATATGGTCGCCGGCAGACCCTGTGGACTGGTTTGACGCAAAGAGACCCCAATTGGTGTGAAAGTTCTTGGAAGGACTGGGGCGGGACGGGTTCTGGGGAAGTTCAGAGTGTTTACAGGCGTTTAGTGATAAATTTTCACTATCAGTGTCGGTTCACTACTAGGATCGGGAGGGAAGGGGTGGGGAGGGGGTAGTTGCTTTTTCATCACGTAATAGTGAATCAACTGCTTCAGCGAATATAGCATATATCGATTATAATCATTTTGACAGTCTCGGTCCCAGATTTAGCTTTTCCGCACAATAAAATACCGCGTCTTACGAAGTTCTGGACCGACGCATAGCTCCAGATTCAACCAATTTCCAATTTAATAATGTGAAGACAATT
This sequence comes from Tipula helvola, assembly GCA_963556165.1. Taxonomy (NCBI): domain Eukaryota; kingdom Metazoa; phylum Arthropoda; class Insecta; order Diptera; family Tipulidae; genus Tipula; species Tipula helvola. The sequence goes on from OY744481.1 coordinate 270,598,572, forward strand.
CCATTGACACCAAACTGTTCTGCTCAGACAAGAGATCATCGATTTGGTTCATGGAACGTACGAGGACTTGGCGCTGCAATGATAAAGATGCTAAAAGACGAGCGATTGGAGTGGTAATCCGGAGAGGCCAATCAATAGTAGTTCGGCGAGTAAAGAGTTTCTTTGGCTCTATCAATGACGAACATTGAATACACAGGGGAGGTCATATTCGTAGTGGTGTTCGACCTTATTCGAATGCTATAAATCGACGAGTGTGTCAAAATTTTTTTGGCGTTGGATACCGCTATATGGTATTGCAAACCAATGTTAATAATGGGGGACTTCAATGCACACTTGGGATCAGAAGACGTATACCTTCGCACACCGCAGTGTTGAGGCGAAACACCTATCACGAGAAAACTAACGAGAGTGGGGGGTCACTGATTGCACTAGGTAAAATGTAAAAATTAAAGGTGATAACAACTTATGGACGCAGTCAAGCAGAATTGTGTGCACCACTTTTAATAGTGTATTGATCTGTCGGAAGAAAGAGTGGAAAGGGGCTGATGAGTTGAACCCTTCGTCATTGAATCTATTGTTATCAGAACATGCTGAATTACATTTTTCAGAGTTTGGAAGCAGCTGGTTGTACAACATCGAACTGGATAAAAGATCGAGCTCTCGATATCCTACTAATCGGCCTGATTTTTTAGCAACATAGTGAGACAAATCGTCAACCTTACATTTCTCTCTAACAGTGAGCCAAAGAATTTGCCAAATCAGAAGGACACTTAACTGCCTTGATTCCGGAAAAATACCATTTTCCTTTGAGGTCTCCTCCGACCATTGAAGAAATAAAAGTTATCATAATGGATCTGCGCTCTGGGAGGGCTGCGGGGAAGGATGGATTGCCAATCGAATTGTTTAGACATGCCAGTGAGAAAATTCTGAAACCGCTTCAGGGGATAATGCAGAAATGCGAGAAATGGAACGAAACGGTGCAGGTTCCCTAACCAAAAAAGAGCAACTAGCCCGAATGACTATCGTATAGAATAACTTCGTGAAACAGTGTGTACAAAACTACAAAATCTACTCAAACATTCTGCTAGATCGCCTAGATATGGTATTGGAAGAGCTGGGATTCTACCAGGCCGCGTTCGTTTCAAATCGATCCACTGAGCATCATCATTTTACTATCCGGAGGATTATGGATGAGGAGTGGCGCCCTGGTCGCACCTTATATTTACTTTCGCTGAACATAGAGAACGCATTTGACAAAGTGACTCTAGATATCATTTCTGAGGTCAACCGAGGTTATGAAAAAAAATCGAGGAGTAAAACAAGGATACCCACTGGGTGAGGTATTGTTAACAGTGTACGAACAATTTTGAATATACTTTTAGATCAAATAGACACAACTCGGATCCCGCTTAGATAGCAATTGTTCAGGCACTGATGGTGGAATTGGTAGATGTTCTCATCAGTGGGGCTGGAGGTAAATAGAAAGCTGATTGGGACATACTTAACCTTGGATTTATCGAGAGCATTGACGATACGTACTAGATATCATCAGGCCTTTGGAATGGCTAGGAAATTACAAAAGTGTATCCGAGAGAACAAGATTCCATTCTCGATTGCGATAAAAATCTACAAATAGCTCCATCGTTAATTTTTGGAATTAAGACGACAGCTTTGACAAGAACTAACCGTAAGGGATTGTACAGAATATGCTGTGTAATGCTAAAAATTATAGGTTTACAAGTAAAACTCCTACAACGCGGTTGAAAAATACTGCGTTGGAGGAAATCTCTTTATGAGAGGCATGAAATCGGTGGAGTGAATTAACGACTTATTTCCGTTTCTTAGGAATTGAGGAATAATGGAATTGTTTCCTTTCTGAAATGACATTAGGGTCCACCGTAGAAAGAAAATAAGGCCCACGATCGTAATTACCTTTTCTGAAAATAAAGATTTATTTTTGAAATATTCTTCTGAAAAATTCTCTTCAGAATATTTTAAAATTCTACTTTCCGTTTCCATAATAAAATTCGCAATCCGCTCCAATATATTCGTCGATTCTATTCTAACTAAAGGGATTAAGCCAACCAAAACTAACTTGGGACATTTGTGGTACACCAATGAGTAGCAGCGATACGAATGACATAATTCCTACATCAGTGTCTGCAAGGTTGACGAAGTATTTACTAATTTAACAATCCACAATCCACTCAAATAAATTCATCTATTCTATAAAGCAACGGATTAAGACCACCGAAAAACCACTTGAAATATCCAAGGCTTTGGGGTGTTCTCTATTTTATATATTGAATGTGGCTTGTTAGGTAATTCAGTTCTGTGTTAACAAAATTCTTTTCCGCAAGTTCTTCATTGTCTTTACCTTCTTGCTCTCTCGGTGAGGCGTAGATTTGCAGATGAACCTATTGCAAGATGTATTGTTATTGAAATTTCTTTGACATGCTTCAGAAGGCAGATTTTACTAATGATACCTTTATTGATAATAATCATCCATTCCATCATAGATACCATCGTACCATTATGCCATAACACCATCAGACTATCATACCACCATACTACCATAAAGTTATAAAATCAATCCATCATACCATCACACAATTATATTACACCATCATACCATCATGCGTATACCATCATTCCATCATCCCATCACATGACCATACCATCATATAATTACACCAACATACCCTCAACCAGTATACCATCATATAATTGTACCATTATATAATCATAACAATTATAATAATATTCCTTCAAACCATCGTACCATCGTAACATCGTACCATCGTTACATCGTACCATCGTAATATCGTACCATCATACCATCTTACCACCAACAATCATACCATCGTACAACATCAGCATCACAATCACCATCACCATCAAAATCATCTTCACCATCCCCATCACCACTTTAGTTTTCATCTTCAAAATCTTCCACACCATCATCGTCACCACTACCAACACCATTAAAAAACTAATGATACACGGGTCGATGTATTTTTGATTTTGCACTAAATATCCAAAAATCATCTCAATCGGTGAAGTTTTAGAAATTCCTCCATGGTAACTTTGTACCTGATTACTACCCCCACAAGAAGGGGTCGAGACGTGAGATATTGACAGCGACGGTTTTAAGGTATTAAACAACAATTGTGTGCAGTTTGGTTCAAATCGGACAATGCGTGTGGATTTGTATAACAATCACACATACATAAGTACATACAAACAATCACTTTTATATACCGGGTGATTTTTTTAACCTGATACACTCAAATATATCGGAAAATAAGCACTCAAAAATGGTGAAGATCAAAATTTAATTATTCCGCGGGGGAAATACAGTAGTGTTAAAATTAGTACCCCTTTTCTTGTAGGTGGGGCGAGGAGTAACTTTGAAACTAAAACAGGAACCCCTATTTTTTATTGCAGATTCGGATTCTACGGCTAAAAAAATGATTTGATGAAACATTATTTCGACTCATAATAGATGGCGCTGTAATTGACGATATTCAATTTTTTTCTATTTCTCCTACTGAGAACCTACGCAAACGATTCTGCAATACGTCTGCAATAAAATACCATGGTTTCGTTGCAAATACTCGAAGCTAGTCTTAAACAATTTGTATTTCTTAAATTTTCAATTACTGAAAAATGGCTTGCCATTATCGTAACCCAGGAACATGCGATTAAATCGGCTTTCAAATTAATGAAATTGTTTGTATTTTGTTTTAAAAATACCGATTCAGTCCGAAGATTATTTTGAAAACAACAATACCTGTGTAAAGTCAGTGAGCACGTGAACAAATACAGCAAAACCCAAATTTTTTTCGTTACGTATTGTTCTCCGACTAGTCGTCTTTTACAAACCATGGAACGGTTAATCGCACATGCACTGGCTTCGCCAAGTTGAACATCAGCGTCCTTGGACTGTCAATGTGTGGTGTGGAATAATTGGCAACAAACTCATCGGCCCCCACATTATTGAAGGCAACTTGAATGGTCAAATGTATCGAGATATTTTAGATAATGAACTGCCAACATTATTTGAAGACTTAAGCTTAGAAGTGCGACGGCACACCCACATTCGTGGGTAGCACGTGTAGTACTTGATCGTGATTTCAATGGTCGCTGGATCGGGAGAGCTGGTCCAGTAAATTGGCCTGCTACATCACCAGATCTTACTTCCTGCCAGATTTCTTTTTGTGGGGCTATCTCAAAGACCAAGTTTATAAACAAAAACCAACAACACGTGAGAATATGATTGAGCGAATCAGAAATGATTGTGCTGAAATTCAAGCAGAGACACTTCTCAGTTGTGTACAGTCATTTGAAATGCGGATTATTAAGAGCATTGAAGTCGAAGGCCATCATTTTCAGCACTTAGTTTAATCAAAAGATGATGAGGCGAGGGGACTGTAAATCAAGCACCCTTTTCCTAGTTATTCGAAATTTGCAAAATGAATAAATTGTTTAAGACTAACTTCGTGTATTTACAACGAAACCATGGTATTTTTATTGCAGAATCGTTTGCGTAGGTTCTCAGTAGGAGAAATCGAAAAAAATTGAATATCGTCAATTACAGCGCCATCTGTCATGAATCGAAAAAAATGTTTCTAACAAATCGAATTTTTAGCCGTAGAATCCGTAAAAAATAGGGGTTCCTATTTTAGTTTCAAAGTTACCTCCCGCCCCACCTACAAGGAGGAGGAGGAGGATACTAATTTTAACACTAATGTATTTTCCCCGCGGAATAATTAAATTTTCATCTTTACCATTTTTTTCGTAGAGTGCTTATTTTCCGGAGTCTATCAGGTTAAAAAAAAACCACCCGGTATATAGATAGATAGGAAAATAAAAATTTCTACAATGAAACTTTATCTTATACCACTGCCCTAGTCTGTCCGTAGCTAAGCGCGATTAGTGAATTTTTCGAGATTAGCTCAAGTGTGTCAAGTTCAAGATTAGCTAAACGCATTTTATTTCTAGATTAGTGACAAAACGCGATTAGTGAACTAATCTCCCAATATTTTGAAGTTTATCTCTTTTTAATGAGTTTAGTGAGAGTGCAAGTGGCGCCATTATATGTAAATGTTAAAATGAAATTGTAAATACAAGTTGCGCTATTTTAATATAGATGGAACTATTATCAACATTTTTAAAACTACAAAAAATTTGTGGTAGGTATAAATAAAAAAGATTGAAAATTGCAATTAATAATTAAAGTGTTTAAATTATAATTTATTTTTAATGTCTATGTTGTTTTTATTTTGATTTAATTATTGAACAAAATCAAGAAAATCAACTCAAACAAGGTGATGATATTTGTATTAATACCGATACCATAAACTCGTGGCGCCACTTACTAAACCTTAGTATGTAAATGCAATTAGATTAGTGGTAGATTAGCTAAACGGGTTTAGCTAAACGCGCTTAGCTAAACCCTAATCTGTCAGTGGTATTAATGTTCAATTGAATTGAATTTGGTCCGCGGGCCATAGTTTGAACTTCGCTGAAACTGGCACACGCGACAAGAAAAATAAACCTTCCAATAATTTTTGTTTTTTATTTTTCAAAATTTATAATAATTCTAAGAACGTCGTATGTCAATCATCTTGCTACCATTACCACAATGAATATCAAATAAAACGCAAGAGTATTCGAAACAGATTAAAATGTATGGTATAAGTTTAAAGCGTTGTTTTGGGGGCGACACCGTATATTTTTTAATGATATACATACAATTAAAAATTGGCCAAAAACCAAACTATTATTCATTGTTTATTGTGTAGTAAACCAAATCCCACTGTATAGTATTGTATGTAATTGCCCACGGTTTGGTAAATATAAAAATGTTTGTTTTTCTTTAGCATTAGTACACTTATTAACGTTAAATTCGGGTGTGGGTGAAAATGGAACAAATCACACTTAATATTTTGGATTATTATTCCATTACCAAGCCGCATATTATGTACTAACACCGTCATCCATCAAGATTTGTATTCAATCCACATACTTTAATTATTTTAATCAGGATTTTTTTGGAGAGAAAAAAACAACGTTCAACATATTGTTGTTGTTAAGTAAAGATATTTGTAAACAAAAATATTGTTATGTGCATTAAAAATGCGGAGAAATCGAACGTGATTTGTATCAAAATTTGTAGCCTTGCTAATGTTTTACAATCTAATAAATATAATTAACTTTGCAGACATAAAAGAAAACATGGCTAAAAAAAAATGTCCTCGATCATAATCCACAAGTCATTTATAAAACAATACACGCGTTTGTTTTGCCATCTTTTCGCCATTTGAGGAGGAATGAAGTTGTCACATATTGACATGTGACATTTATTAACTATTACACAGTGTGATATTCAGTAAATAATTTTTCTTTTTACTATGTCATGATCGGAGTATTTTTATCGTTGACAAAATCTCACTGATATAGTAATTCGATTATTCTTGGCCTGTACTGTTGAAATTCGCCTGAAAAAGTTACCGGTGACTTTCTAGTAATATTCGTCATTTCAGTCGAAAAATTAAATTGCGTTTTCCTAAAGTCACCGGTGACTGATTTTCGTGTCAATTTGAAAAATTTGGGACCTAGGGTTGGTTGTTTTAAGTAACATCACTTTCGATAGAGTTTTATCTCTTGTTTCTTTAATTATGCTTTTTCTGTTGCGATCTCAGCTTATTGCGGACTGTTTCTTTTGTTCACATCGATAATGTGTCGGTATAATAAATGGAAATAGAAATAGAACGCTGTTTTATTCGAGCAAGCTGAGATAGCAGCAATTAAAGCATAATTGAAAAGTGAAATAGAGAACAATTTTATTCTTAGAAGAGATAAAACTCTATCGAAATCGAATCGAAAGTAATGTTACAACAAGCCCATCCTTAGACTTTAATTTTGGTCACAAAATGTGGATTGAGTATTGAGAATTTTGTATATCTACACGGCGTATAATATACATTATGCTATTGTGTTCCGTCAAATATGTTTGTTGTATTGCGACCCCCGAAGGGCTGCTCACTGAGAAACAAAAAGTGTCAGTGGCTTGGGCAACTGTTGGCCACGGAACATCAGATAGGGACCACGTATCTAAAAAACAGCGGTGCCAAGACGAGGTAGAAGTGGTCGACAGCAAGCATGCCAAGTTGTTGACCGAGGAGAAGTCGGGCAACCCTGAGGAGAACAAGATAAAGTTGTTCAGCAATATCTTGAGAGTTGTAATGGTCCTAGGAGGAAATTCGGTACCCCCTCCCTCATCATGCAGAGATGCGGGATGGTTCCAAGGGCGTGTTAAGTTGACTGCATGATTAGACCAGAGAACGGTATATGTCTACAAAATGGCGATAGCCGAGGTAGAAGATGCTAATGCGCATCACACTGCCAGATATGTTGATGCTAATGCGCATCACACTGCCAGATAGTGTTCGAATATCAACGAAAGAGGTGGGTCAGTTTTAGTTTATTTACTGAGTACTAACCTTTCAGTGTGTATTATGGGGCAAGAACCAACACTATTACTAGTAATAGGGAGGAGGTTCTAGATGTGAACCCTCACCGCTAAAAGGGCACACTCTTTTTCTGACCATAAATATATAACCTATAGCCTCGATGTTCACTTTGCTATCTGAAAATATTTCAGGAACCCTAGAAGGAACGACTGAAGCCCCGGTAACCCCAGCGACAGTAAGGGAACTGGAGGACATGATTAATAGCATCACAAGCGTATCCAATCGACTGGTTCAATAGTGCAACTTGCTCAGTGGCTAACCCTAGGGAAAACCAAAAACCAGTATGGTGGTCCAGAGCCTTAACTATCGTAAGGCTTAAAAGTAAAGGAAGAGATCTCCAAAACATCCTAACTTAGGAAGATTCTCTCCAAAAGTACAACCAGTCCTAATTTTTTGATTAAACCGGACAGATCGTGGACAGCTTCTAGTGAAGTCTTTGGAGGTTCTCTTCAAGACCAACTTCCCAGGGAGCTTTGACGACTTGATGGTGTACAGTAATCAGCAGGAAACACTTTCAGTGAACACAGAGGATGTTGTAACTGAGAAATGAATCCTACGGGCACCAAAGGATTTTAAACCATATAAATCGGCTGGTTCGGATAAGATTATACCAGCGGAACTCCAAAACAACTCAGGAAATATTCTCCCTTATTTGGAAACTATATTCAAAGGGTGTTTAAAGCTGGCTTATATCCCTAGATACTAGACGGAGGTTAATGTCATCCATTTGATACCTTCAAACGAAAGACGAATTTTTTTAAATTCTCAATAAACAGTGATGTGAGAAAACGTGGAATACTTAATAATCGATAAGTTTACCCAGATGCATTGCACTTGGACTGTCTGTTGTGGGCCAAACAGATCATTGTGGATTAGATCTAGTTTAAATTTTATAAAAACCTGAGGTATTTTTCAAATAATCGAATTCGTAAAATTCCACATTCATTAATTCCTAAATTTCCGTTTTACATTTTCTAAATTCCATAGTGAAATTAAATGTATATTCGCCAATTTTCAAAATTTTGCTCGATTTTTCATAAATTCCTTATCTAAATCCCTGGCTAGTTGAAACAATCTCTCGCCATAACGCAATACCCGATATATCAGGAACTCTTTAGTTTTCTAGATAGTCGTTGGCAGCCACCATAATTAATTTTCTTGTTGACGCAAAAATTCATTCCGCAGCCATTATCATCACCATCATCAATATTGTCTACGGAACTCCAACATCAATCATCATCATCATAATCCCGGCATCCCAGAATTCGGCAGCCTCTGTCCGGTTTGCGAAGAAAAACATAGTGTGCTCCAATGCCACAACTTTATATCACTCGCAAACGAAATGAGGTATAAAGCCAGTTCAGAAGAAAGGGTTATGTTTTAATTGTTCAGAGCTCTTCTCGAACCTACTACAGAAGGCAATCAACAACAACAACGCAATCCAGAACTCCGATTCATCGGGCAATGAACCGCCTTGAACGGATTGAAATTTCAACTCTTGTATATTAAGGAAAATCAGGACTTCCCTACTAGAATGTTGCTGGATTCGGAAAGAACGATCGGCGACGAACAGCGGAATCTGAATCGAAAGCGACGCCCTTGCTTCACAGTCACCCGTCAATTGTTTGCTGAAGTCATGCTTTAATCAATCTTGCGGTCAACGGCAATCACTGTATTTGTTATCGACAAGATAACTGATATTCTATACCCGCGAACCAATGTTCCGCAAAGAAGGCCATATCTGGACGATATAAAGCACACTGTTCTGTATTGCTATCATCCAAATAAGATCGACATTCTGTTGGGAACCAATATAATTGGTATGCTCCAGATAGAGGGAATCGGGCAAGGTATTAATGAGCGACAATATGAAACTAGAATACATCTTATACGGGAAGGTGTCGAAAATCAACGAAGATCATACCACGTTCGGTAATCTACTTAAATCATTTTGGAAATATTCCGACACCACGAACTCTAACCTCTGACGAAAGTGAATGTGAAGAACATTTCCAAACAACACATTTCCTCACTTCCCGCGAGAGCGCCATCAGCCATCTAAAATATATGAATGTTTGTTAAATTCATGAATGGATACCACAGATGAAACAACATGGCAGAAGTCCGGCCAGATGACACCACGCCTGCCGACTAAATCTGCTATCTGTACCATCTGCTATCTCTCCCATTATGTGTTTCGTTGAACCAGATCATACGGCACTGTTGTGCAGAAATTCCGTATTTGGCGATTGGTATAATTCAGCGATTAGCACATGAGGAGTGTAAATCATTTCCCTTAACTGCAAAGGGTACCCTCATCGACTTCTATGTATACGACCTGATGACCGGCCGGCGTCGAAGATATCGACATCCTTATCGAAACGCAACTGGCTCTACTGAATGTTCGTCAAACAACGCAAAACTCCTTGAACAAGTACCATAAGAATATCGTGAGCCGCACTCACCAGTATTTAGTTCCAAATGAATTGCTGCCATTGACTGCAGCGCCATTTAAAAGAGATCAAATTCTAGAAAATCGGAATTTTGCGAGTGGCAGTTCCCATCATCTAAGGTACACATCGAATTAAAATTACATGAAAAATTTGTTATGTTTAAAAAACTAAGTTTTTTTAACAATTGTAGTACTATCAGAAGTTAAGCTAACAATCTGGTATCTGCAAGGTTGACGAAACAATTATTATAAACATTTCCATTCTAATTTTAAAATTAAATGTCCATTTTCCAAACTTTCTGCCTCAAAGAAACTTCAATAGCTGCATGATTTACAGAAACCTCATCAGACAACAATTTAAAAGCTATATTCACATATTCCTTACAACCTCATCCAAAAATAATTTTTGTGTCACATTTCCTTCTATTAGTTGGAAACGTCAAAATTCATCATAAACGGTTAAAAATAGCTAAGGTATATCCTAATTGCCTATATTTCAGAATTTAATATTAAAATCGTTTAAGAATGCAGTTTCCAATCCGTTTGTCTAATTTCCTCCAAATCGGATAAGAAATAGGGAAGCTCCATCATACTTAGCCATATTCCAGAATTGTATCTAAAAATCATTTTAAAATCCCATTTCCAAGCCACATAACAAATTTCATCATATTCGGTTAAGGAATAGCCAAATTACATCATACTTGGCCATATTCCAGAACTTCTTCTAAAAATAATTTGAGAATCCCATTTCCATTGGAAATACTGAATTTCATCAAAATCGGTTTAGTATTTTAATCCAACTGACTGTAGGGTGTTTGCCCTTCTGGCAAACTAATTGGTATAAAATTATTGGTTGGTGGGTGAAATGTACCTAAGTTCATTATGTACAGAAGAATCGTGGCGACGACGAAGAGAACGCGTGTGTGAAATAAATAAAAAATCAAGATAAGGAGAATCTTTAAAATTAAGAGTTTTAATTATCCATCGAAGAATTATAAGATTAAAGTTCAGAAGTGGGATAAATTCCGAATAAGGGAAATTCAATATTATAACAAATAATAATATCAAGTGAGATTTAGTGAAGGGTAAACGTATTAATCGCACAAAAAATGGCACCCAAGAAAAATAAAACCATAGAGTCAGATGATGAAGAGAAGGGTGGAAAAAAGGCGATTTATCATCAAATATTAATGCATCCTGAAAATATCAAGAGTATTATCCCTGAATTCGATAATACTGGAGTAAAAATAGAAGGATGGGTTAAGAAAATAGAGAAATATCGTAGCCTGTACAGATGGTCTGAGGAAGCGACATTATTGTATGCGATAACAAGGTTAGGAGGCGCACCAAAAATGTTTTATGAGGCAATCGATAGTGAGATTAAGTCTTTCGAAAGTTTTAAAATCGCATTGGTTAAGCAATACGGTCACGTGGATGACGAAGCAGATGTTTTCTATAAGCTAACAAAAAATATTTACAGTAAGGATCAATCATACGAGATGTATGTTATGAAGATGTACGCTATAGGAGCATCAGGTGGTTTAAGTGAGCCAGCGGTGGTAAAATATATATTGAGGGGATTATCAAGGGACGAGATATACAATTGGATCAATAAGCCAATATGTAATACAATTCACGAGCTGACGGAACGGATTAAGTGGGCAGAATCTAATATGGAAATGAGATTACCGATTAAAGAAATGAAAGAGTATTCGGGCAATAATAATAATAATAATAATAAGAAACCGGAAATCAATAGAAGCAACAACGGGCATAACAGAGAATCAAAATGTTATAATTGTAGAGGATATGGACATAAGGCAGAGCAGTGTACGAAAGCAGTAAAGTGTTACAACTGTTTGCAAAGTGGACATCGTGCACCTGAGTGTAAACAAGCAGTGACAGCTGAAAAGTGTGGAAGATGTAATAAATTGGGGCACAACGAAAGCAGATGCAGGGTTAACATTGGGACGTCTCAGAAGAACGTATATTCCATAAGTGCTACGCCAGAACCCCAACAGGAGCAAGGACAAGTAAAGGTCAACACAGAGGGAATGCTGAAATCGCAGGTGATAGTAAATAATTATATTTTTAATGTTAATGTACTGTTAGATTTAGGCAGTAGCGTTAGTATAATTAAAGAAAATTTGTTAAATGATTTAGACGTAAGAGTAAATATAGATGAGTTCACATCAATGGAAGTTTGTGGAGTGAACGATTCTAAAGTAAGGGTTATAGGAATTTTAAAAGGTATGATAAGAATAGAAAAGAATTTATATCCAGTAAAGTTTTTGGTGGTACCAGTTGAAACGATGAAAGTAGATGCTATCTTAGGAAGAGATTTTATAAATAGTAATAATTTTGGTATGGTAAAGATAGTATCCAATGAAAGTAATGAGAACATTCAGGGTAACCTAGCTGAAAATAATGAATTTGACGTACATTTAATGCAATCAGTAATAGACTTAGATGATGCATTTTATGAGGAAATAGAATCAATACAGTTAGATGTCGGGGATAGTTTGGAAACTAAAGGTTTAGAAAGAGAAGTAGGGAAATTATATATAGAACACTATAAGAATGATGTAAGTGATGAGTCAAAAAGGGTCGAGCAAGAGGTCGAAATAAAGTTGAAAGAGAATAGAAAGTTCAGTGTCACTCCAAAGAGACTTAGTGCATTTGAGAAAGTAGAGTTAGATAAACTTATCGAAGATTTATTACAAAAGAAAATCATAAGAGAAAGTCAATCTTCGTATTCAAGTCGGGTAGTGTTATTGAAAAAGAAAAATGGAACATATAGATTATGTGTAAATTATCGACCTTTGAACAAATTAGTAGAACGAGACAGGTATCCGTTACCAGTAATAGAAAGTCAATTAGAAAAACTTCAAGGGAAACAGTATTTTACTAGTCTAGATTTAGCCAATGGATTCTACCACATTGATTTAGAGGAGAATTCCAAGAAATATACAGCTTTCGTAACGGAGGATGGATTGTATGAGTTCAATAAATTGCCATTCGGATATGTAAATTCGCCATCAGTTTTTGTAAGATACATTAACAAGATTTTAAATGATTTTATCAAAGCAAGGGAGATAATAGTATTTATAGATGATATATTAAGGGCCCAATACACGAAAAATGCAAAAAATGCTTGAAGAAAGTGTACCTTTTCTAGAGAATTACTGATCGTATCAGCGTAAACCATATATTAAAATATTCTTTGAGGTTTTATTTAGTTAATCACGGTGGCTTTTCCGAATTTTCCGCTTAGTTTTCCTGCTATTTGATTTTAATTATGACCAGTTTTGGCCAAATTTGGCATCGAAAATGTACCTTTTCTCAAACACCAGCCGATGAAACTAAGATTTTTTTATATCAAAATGCGCAGGAGATAAAACTGAATTTATTCACGGTGGCTTTTTTCGAGTTTTTAATTATTAATCGAGAAAATTGCAAAAAATTAATAAAATCGTTTATTTTGATTATTAATGTCAATTGCGTCTAAGATAAAATTTTACCTCATCTCTTTTTGTTTAGTTCTGTAAACTGTTATTAGATGGCAGTTTATTTTGTATATGTAGTAAAAACGAAGTTTGCTAAACCATTTTTTCGTCTATCCAATATAATTTTTGTTTTACTCTTCTTGCGCACTTCAATTACAACTATTATTTTACTCTTCTAACTCACAGTTTTTATATTTATTAATTTTATTGTATTTACAACAACACAAATGTACATATATATTTTTTTTTTTTTGTTTTGAAACAAAAATAAATAAATCATTATTCATACATAGCTATCTACATTTTTCGATGTTTTATTGTGTTTTATAATTTTTTGTGCAATTTGAGATCGTTCGATCAAGAGATCGGTTGACTGGACTTCGGTTGTTCTGCTATAGGGCATTGAAGGTGGAACTGATTTTCCATTTTAATTTTTTTAGTTTTAGTGGTCACGCGCTATGGATCTGGTTTCTGTTCTAAAACCGATATTTTTCAGCTAACACTCTTTTAGAAGGGCCTTAAAAATACTAAATTAATCAATTAGGAGTTTTATCTAAGTAAATGGAATCACTCGATTTCATATATTTCTTAAATATATGTAGGTACCACCATTTGGAAGGGGCTTCAAACTTGCCAGTGAATATACCTTTGTGGATGTTTACGGCCTAGTTCGGCCAGCATGTTTGGTTGAATCAAAAAACTGTAATTGTTGTCGAGAAAATATATGACAGAAATGTCGAAAGGAAATTAAATTTGAAATTAAAATTTTCTTGGTAAAACCGGTCTAGTTATTATATTTTTCGACTTGCGAATTGCGATTTGCTAAATTCATTCTAGATTATTATAAGTAAAATTAGCAATGCAAATTTCTAATACCCTGAATTAAACTAAGTGAAATTATGTTATGTTCTGTATTTCATACATACATAATGTATTATATTGAAATAGTTTGCAACATCGTTTTTAATAAATTTTGTGCATTTAACCTACTATACCGATCTCTAAGAATTATGTTGCAAACTATTTTACTATATACGCAAGATTTTATATTGGAAGATTTTGTCTTGCGAGATTTTGTAAATGCGACATTTTATAATGCGAGACATTGCTTGCGATTTTTTTTTTTTAAACAAGATTATGTAATGCAATATTTTGTAATGCGAGATTTAGTAGGGATTTTCATTTGTTGTCCGTGACTACTAGAACTAAAAAAAATTGAAATGCAAAACCTTCAATGCCGCATAATAAGACAACTGAAGCTTAAAACGCTTAAAATATATGTGTCCGATTTCGTTGCATAAGGAACACGATAAAAATTAAAAATGAATACGCCAATTATATTTTCTGAAAATTTCAAAAACACATAAACCATCATTCTTTTGACTTATTACAGTGGGTGTTTTGCTAACAAACTAATTGAATTTAAAACGCAACATATCAGGGAACTGGACGAAAATCAGAGTATGCTTGTTTTATCTGATCAAAATAAAAAGGAATGCCATGATTTATCAGATGCAAATTCAACATTTGCCCTTTTTCCTGAACAAAAACCTGATTTGAATGGTAGAAATTTCATTATTGAATTTGAAACAGCTGAAAAAAATGCTCAAGAGGAAAACGTACATATGTATATTAAATGGCAAACGCATATTAGGTATGCAATATTTTTTCAACGAACTAATAAAAGTTAGCAATCACAATATGGCTTTCGGATGCTTCCTACTGAATTTAAAGTTTATAAGCGAGCGCAGAATCGGATTAAATTCAAAATATTTCGTCTGAAGATCCCAACGAAAAGATACTACATCAAAACTCAATAAATTATCAAAGTGTTTTAGCTGGCATTTCAATCGGTATTATAGAAGAATTTTTTGGTGTCATTGACATACTATATTTGGCACCAAATACATTCAATAAATTACAAAAACAAGTTCAACGTGACATTCAAAAAGGTTGCGACCGAGAAATGTTTAAAGCTGCGATGGAAAAGCAAAACAAATAGCAATTGAAGAAAAAAGCGTAGATTTCGATGGTACACGGACACAATAGTAATTATACCTCACTTAGTGTCGGAACAATTATTGCTCAATCTACAAAGAAGGTCGGTCATAAGGAGTTGTCTTCGTAATAAATATTGCATTCTTTGTCGCAGAGCAGAATTGTAAAAAGCTAAACCTGAACATCATGAATGCAATTCGAACTATGCTGGCCCATCAACTGGAACGGAACGGAATGCTTTAGTAGAAGGTTTTAGAAAAAGAGAAGAACTGTATCTGTATGGTATGCGCTACAACAAAATAATTGCAGATGGCGATGCCAGCGTATACGTAAAAATTTTAGAGGCTAAACCAAACGCAAATACACACATAGAGACAATTTAATGCCGCAATCATTTACTTCGTAATTTTCGGAAACACGCAAAGGAACTATGTACTAATCGCACTAATCTATAATTCAACGAAAACTATTACGAAATCAAATTAATCGATGTTCCAAAGACATAATCTGCGCAATTAAAAAAAGGAAACTTTCTAAAAATTCTCTTCCATAGAAAAAATTGAGGAACTTGCGCTTGACATTGGAAATATCCCATTCCACGTTTTTCAAGACCACAGGAAATGTGCCTCATATTTCTGAAACCGTCAGCGTTACGAAATACCTGAAATATATCAAAGATTTATGGAAAATGAATTATTCAAAGCATTTAGTGGATTATTTAAGCGATTAAAATACCACGCTAAAAGCCTTGTATACGATGTCGACTCAAATGCCGTAGAATTTTTGAATGCAATTGTCGCAAAATCTGTTGGTGGCAAAAGAATTAATTTTTCCCGTGGGCAATCATACACATCACGAGCCAAGTTCGCTGTATTACAACACAACAGTCAAAGGGGACACTATAATCTAGCAAAGTATTCATCAAATTACAGCTGAAAATCGAGAATAGCAGAACTTGAAAAACGGCGAT
Source organism: Tipula helvola (assembly GCA_963556165.1). NCBI lineage: Eukaryota > Metazoa > Arthropoda > Insecta > Diptera > Tipulidae > Tipula > Tipula helvola. The sequence continues at coordinate 270,615,036 of OY744481.1, forward strand.
TTCTACTAAATAAAAGAGCCACCACAAATCAACCAAAACGACAAAAAGAAAATTAAAGTTTTTTGGAGAAGACTCTGAATATGGAAATCAAACCTGTCAAAATTTGGATAAATCACCTGAAGAGTATACCGAACTTAGAAATGATTTTTTGAAAAAATTGAAAACGGAAGCTGCTGAACGTGACAGAATTGAAAGGTCAACTATAAACCAGTTCAATGAAGCGAAATGGTTTCAAGTGCGTATGAGTCGTTTAACTGCTACAAAATTTGGAGAAATAAGCCGCAATAAAAGCATAAAATTTCTGAAAAGTAAGGTTTCAAATATCTTATATACTTACTACTGTTATTTATTCTAAGTCAACAATATACGGGATGGAAAATGAAAAAAATGCGATAGAGCAATTTTCGAACGAAAATAATACAGAAGTATCGAAATGCGGTGTATTCATTTATCAAAAATATCCATGTCTTGCCGCGACTCCTGATGGATTGATTGGGCATGATGTAATAATTGAAGTAAAATGTCCATTTAACGCTAAAATCCAGAAACGGATTTTAGCAACGTCTTTAATTAAATATTATGCATTCATACATTTAATTATTGTTATTATTAATTTTAAATTATTTGTTTAGTATATAGAATTTATATAAATTTTATTTCTGTGAGCATAAATGAATAACTGAATTTTTATTTGAACAAAAATAAAATGAGTATATCGTTGCTTTTAGAGCTGTGGGGAAATTTAACAAATTTGAATTTTGTACAAAATGGGATAAGAAATGGCCAGGTTCCTTCCTAATAGGCTATATTCCAGAACTTTATCTAAAAATCATTTTAGAATCCCATGTCCATCGAGCATGCTGAATTTCATCAAAATCGGATAAGAAATGGCCAAAGGAGTGAAACCGGCTTTATTCGACCCTTTCTTTATTCATCTTCTTCGTTATTCATCGGGACTCAACGGATTTTTTCTTTTTCTACGTCAAAAATACGATTAAAAAATCCTTTTGAAATATTTATTTCCTTTATAAACCCTAATTCAACTGGAATATAAAATAAAAAACGAAATCTAAGGGCTAGAAAAAGGGCCTAATATTTAATTTAAATAATTTTTGAATCGCGGTGGTAAATCATTTACTAGTCATCAAATAAAAATAATATTCAAGATTTTTCATTTCCGTATAGTCAATTCCTTTTCTAATTTTCCAAAAACTTCACTAAATACAGTATTAGATGAATGGCTTCATGAATATAAAAATTATAGACATAACCAAAATAGCCCGTAAAAAAACTTAAAATTTATCAGACTTATTTGTATGTATTTATTATTTTTTATACATGCACATTGCACATGTTCGGTAAAATTTTTATTGTCATTGAATATTTCATTCATATTTTCTTCTCTTACATTAATGAAAGTCAAACGAAATAAGCAAATGTGAATTCGACAAAAACACGAAGCATTTACAACTTTGTTTGGGTTTTTTGTTATACATGCATATATACAGTATTCTAAAATAACTAGCCGTAAAAGAGAAAATCGTTTTGCATATTTTTCATAATTTAGTGTATATAACTCCATCTATCGTTAGTAAAAATATTTAATATATGTGTCTTAGGTAAAAATGCTATGACGTGTTTTCGTGTATTTGGCCCTTAATAGCGACACAGACCAAAACACAACATTTAGAGATATTAAAGAGAGTTTTAGTAAGATTGGCTGAGTGCAGAGTAAAGTTACAGTTAGGAAAGTGTAAATTCCTAAAGACGTCAATTGAATATTTAGGGTATAACATCACTCAGAATAGAATATCCTTGACTGATAAACATATATCTGCTATTAAAGAGTACCCTTTGCCCATAGATAGAAAATCATTACATCGATTTATTGGTTTAGTAAGCTATTTCCGTAAGTTTATTAAAAATTTTAGTTTTATAATAACTCCGTTGTTAGATCAGTTAAAAAGTAAGGAACAATTTAATTTTGGAGTGGAAGAAGCCAAATCATTTCAAATAGTGAAAGAAAAACTAATCTCTAACCCTGTGATAAGAATTTACTCGCCAGAAGCAGAAACAGAATTGCATACAGATGCATCCGCGATAGGGTTCGGCGGAATTTTAATGCAGAGACAGGTAGATGATGGGAAGTTTCATCCAGTTATGTATTTTAGTAAAAAGACAACAGCAGCGGAAGCCAAATTACATAGTTTCGAACTCGAAACATTGGCCATAGTTTATAGTTTGAAAAGATTTAGAACGTATTTGTTTGGATTGAAATTTGAAATTGTCTCAGATTGTAACGCACTTAAATTTACCATAGATAAAGTAGATCTAAACCCAAAAATAGCAAGATGGTTTCTGTACTTAGAACAATTCGATTATACAATAGCTTATCGACGGTCAGAGAATATGAGGCATGTAGACGCTTTAAGTCGAGCTACAATTTATTCGATAGAGACAGGGAGTAACTCAATATTCGAGGAGAGCTTGAAGGTAGAACAAAGTTTAGACGAAGACATTAAGAAATTAAAAGAAATGATGTTAGAACAAGGAGAGCATAAAGATTATGAAATTAGAGAAGGGTTAGTTTACAAAAAAATGAAAAACAAATTATTATTAGTAATACCAGGAAAGATGCAAGAGTCAGTCATCTTCAAATATCACAATGAAATAGGGCATTTTGGAGTAGACAAAGTTTGCGAAGTTATAAAAAGAGTATTTTATTTTCCTAAAATGAGAGAAAAGGTATTAAAACACATTAAGAATTGTGTGGTATGCATTTCGTATAATCCGAAAGTAAGATTAGATAGGACGAAACTACATAACATAGAGAAGGGTAATACACCATTTGAGATGGTGCATATAGATCATTTAGGGCCATTGCAGATTACTAGAGGTAAAAATGTGTTCGTATTTGCAATAATAGACGGTTTTACGAAATACTTAAGATTATTCCCAACAAAGACGACGAACGTAAAGGAGGTATTGAAACATGTAAAGAGTTATATTCTTACGTATTCTACCCCGAAGGTATTAGTATCGGACCGAGGATCCGCTTTTACTTCTAATAAGTTTCAAAACTTTGTAAAAGAGTATGGAATAAAGCATGTTTTGAACGCAACAGCGTGTCCACAAGCAAATGCTCAAATAGAGCGGTATAATCGTACACTTGTACCATTACTAAGTAAATTAATAGAGGAAAATGGAAAGGATTGGGATAATTGTTTAGTGGATGCAGAGTTTATGTTGAATAATACCTGGAATAGATCGATTCAGGAAATACCCTCAAAACTTTTATTTGGAATAATACAGAAAAGAAAGTTAGACGAAGGAATTATAGGATTCCTAGAGGAATTAAATGATAAGGAAGACCGGAATTTAAATGAGCTGAGAGAAAAAGCAAGTCAAAATATAGTAAAGTTACAGCGATATAATAAGGAAAAACATGATGAGAAGTGTAGTAAAGAACCAAGCTATAACGAAGGAGATTTAGTAGTTGTCAAAAATAACAAAGAGATAGGGGAAAGAAATAAGCTAAAAAGAAAATTTAAAGGGCCTTATATAATCAGAAAAGTATTAGACAAAGATAGATACGTTGTAGGAGAAATATGTAATAAAGGGATAAAAGAAAAAAACGATCGAATCTCAGACCCTAGATACATCAGGTTATGGAGAGTTCAGGAGACAGACGTCGAAGATGGACGAATTCAGGTAGACAGAATTAAAAACAATTTATCAGAAGAGGAATACGAGGAAGTGGAATTTTTAGATACTTCCGACAGTGATGTAGAAGAAGAGTTTGAACAAGTAGAGTATCTAGATAACGATTAAAAGGAAATATTTATGTAAGATAAATTACCTAATTTTAGATTAAGTGATTAGTTAGTAAGTATGAATTCAAAATGTAAACAAACAATAATTTTATGTCAAGAGCCTATCGGGGCGATAGACGTCAGGTTGGCCGAGCTTTAGTATTTTAATCCAACTGACTGTAGGGTGTTTGCCCTTCTGGCAAACTAATTGGTATAAAATTATTGGTTGGTGGGTGAAATGTACCTAAGTTCATTATGTACAGAAGAATCGTGGCGACGACGAAGAGAACGCGTGTGTGAAATAAATAAAAAATCAAGATAAGGAGAATCTTTAAAATTAAGAGTTTTAATTATCCATCGAAGAATTATAAGATTAAATCGGATAAGATATAGAATTCCAATAAACATTTTTTAAAAAAATCACAAATCCTCAGTTTAACTGCTCATTAAACCCTAATCCAACCCCAACTCAGCCCTAATTCAACCCGCAAACGGAACTCAACTCAACCCTCAACACAACCGCAAACAATACACCAAACTCAATCCTCAAACCAGCAAATATAAAAAATTGGTTAACTGCTCACTACATCCTAATCCAACCCCAACTCAACTCCAACTCAACTTCAACTCAACCCGCAAATTGACCCCTAACTTAACCTTCAAATCAACTCCAAATTCAATGCCCATTTATGTTGCCTATTTATCAACCGATTATTATGAAATTTGACATGTTTGTTGGAAATGGGAATCTAAAATGATTTTTGGATAAAGCTCTGGAATATGGCCAAGTATGATGGAACTTGGCTATTTCTCAGCCGATTATGATGAAATTCGACATGTTTATTGGAAATGGGATTCTAAAATGGCTTTTGGATGAAGTTCTGGAATATGGCCAAGTATGATAGAAGTTGCCCATTTCCCAACCGATTACGATGAAATTCGACATGTGTATTGGAAACGGGATTCTAAAATGAGTTTTGGATGAAGTTCTGGAATATGGCCAAGTATGATGGAAGTTGCCGATTTCTCAACCGATTATGATGAAATTCGATATGTGTGTTTGAAATGGGAATCTAAAACGATTTTTGGATAAATCTCTAGAATATGGCCAAGTAGGATGGAATTTTGCTATTCCTTAACCGGGTATCATCAAAATTAACAAGTGTGTTGGGAATGGGATTCTAAAATAATTTTTGGTTAAAGCTCTGGAATATGCCCAAGTAGGATGAAACTTGGTTATTCCTTACCCGATTATTATGAAATTTGACATGTGCGTTGTAAATGGGATTCTAAAATGATTTTTGGAGAACTTTAGTTCTGGAATATGGCCAGTTACACGGTTAGAAGTATCAGTATAATTGTTTATACTACTTTCTGTATAAAGTTCTAGAATACGATTTTTCGTGTTAAATTGGATGCCTATACCCATGTTACTGAAGCTTTTGTCCTGTTTGGCTGTTGTTGTATAAATAAATAAATGTTGGTTAAAATAGAAATCAATACTGTCAAAACTGTCACACCAATTTTATGACACAGATGAATGCTATTCCCCATTGAAGACACCAAAGACCAAAGTTCTGATCACCTCGTGAGGTTTCAGCCCTTTAGATTTTTTTAGAAGTTTTAATGGCTTATGCCTTCCATAACATTGGCAGGCCATAATATCCTAATCATCCACAAATATAATAGGCGATAAAAGAGAAAATGTCGATAGCACGAACACAAATGTATTTTGGTCACAATCACAACCCAAACAAAATTTTATCAATTTTAGGTTTTGCCATAAACGTATGTGCACGTACATTGATATCTTATCTGCATATAACTTTTGTTTACCGTATACATATGTCTGTCTATTATTATTCATAAATTTCATATATTTATTTATATTCCAGGTTTATTTTTATTGCTTACACATGCCCCTATTAACACAGTCTGTTTTGACGTCACGCGCATATACATATATCAATTATCTTTTTTGAAAGCTCTCTGATAATTTAAAATTTTTAAGTCATGTCATAAAATGTATACGAATTAACAAGTGCACACAAAAATGGTGTAGAAATATAATCTAAAAATAATAGCCGTAATCCAAATACAGCAAAAATATTTAACACATTTATTTTAGCGAATTATAAAAGTGCAAACATGAAACATACGATAACGTAATGTTTATTTTTAAAACAATATCGTTTGGTGACAGTCAATTTTGACATTCAGAACACGCGGATGATACCATATTTTACGGGATCAATTTTTATTTTTAGGTTGTTTTTTTTTGGCATAATTGGTATTTTAACATATTCTGGTTCGCAGAGGAAATTCTTGTTAACAAAATTTGATAGGACTAATAACTATCGTTTATTTTGAATTATTACTTAATGGAACCGAAGAATGGCTAAGCTAAAACCGGTATACCAATACCCAGGACTTGGAGAAGCTAATTGCTTTCCGGATAAGCAACTGCTAAAACGTCGTGATTTGTACCGCAAATGCTTGGGTACTATATCACCTATGTTCAAATTTGAGATCTTCATTCCAAATTTTTAATAAAATAGTGTCGCTGTATGACACGTAGCACCTACAGGTAGTATTAGTATGCGGTTACTTGAAAAGTAAGATTTATGCTAACGATCCTCAAATAATTCACCAACTTAGAGACAACATAATCGACCATACCACTGAAATTCAGCTTTTACCTTAGTAAAGAATGTTGGCTTGCAGAGCCAGTAGAGGAGATCACTTATCAGATATTGTTTTCAGTATTAACCGCCACATTTCTACTTTAATTTTCAATAAAGATATTTCCGTTTTAAGTTCTTGGTTTGATGGTGTTTTCCCTTGTCGGCTGTAAGAGAGATCAACTTATATCACCGTAAGTCAGCTTCATTTAAATTAAAGGAGTTGTTTGCTGTACACAGATGTATGCCTAATTCAGGAACAGTACCTTCTTGACGGTACTATCATATTTATGCAGGTTGAAATCGACTTATGGCAGAATCATCAGTAAGATTACTGTTATTAGAAGTTGAACGTGCATTTTTATTAGTAACAATATTAATGCTTCGCTCAATGATGAGTGTAGTGCGGCTCTGATCTGACAGATGTGCTCATTACTCTTCTTGCAACAGTGCATCTTCCCTTTGACTCGTCTTTACAGAGTAAGCAGAACTATACCCTCCTTTTGTTTGATTGTGATGCTAATGCTCATCACTAAATATAGGGTAATTCAAACATTAACCATAGAGAGGCTTCTCTATTCAATTATTTAGATCTTTTGAGCAAGAAATACTCAATAAAGGCTGTGAGCAAACTTTTGTTAATTCTCTAGCGCAGGCAAATGATATTCCCACTTCTGATCATAAGTGTATCTCTTTTTCTATTAATCTTACTTTACTGATCTTTTTTCTCTTGAGCTCGTTCCGCTACTTGTTACACCAAGGGAATTTAGGTCTGCTAAGGACATTGAATAGCAAGCATCTTTGCTTACAAAGGCAATTTCGACTGCCTTTGAAAGTTCTTGTCCTCTTGTCTCTAAGCAGAAGTCTCGTCTCGGAGCAAACCTTTCTGGAGTTCTGAGCTTAAAAGATTAAAAAACATCGTTAGAAGCTAAAAAGCCTAAACTTCAGACAGAAAACTTCGTGGATAAACTTCTGTGATGAAATTAATATTCTTTCATGCTACACTTACTCTTACTGACCCTGTTTAATTATCCGTCCAGTCAATATTCAAGCTCTTAATGAACCTGATAATACTGCCGGCCGGTGTACTATACAAACTATCTGGGCTCATTGCTCTCCCTCCTAGATGTTTACTATAGCATGTGCTTCTGCTAGAAAGACGGTAGCATTGGTAGCCAAGGACTTTGAGAGGGCAATCAAACTCCCGTATATTTTTACTCGTGCCCAGTCTACCGTTTTGATTTTAGTCTTACGAGCTGCTGGGAATGGTAAGTCGCCTGTAGGTCACCCAGCCATACTACAGCAAGGAAACTGGAGAGTGCCCTAAATAAAACTGGAGGGTGCCTGGTATCCCGAGTCCGCATACTTATCCGGACTGATTAACCTATCAGCCATTCATCCATCGGCATATGCTGTTCCACCATAGATTAGGATTTTTTGTCAAGGGTTTCTCCTTTAGCGCCGTACTTAAGCCTGTGCTCAATGGCCAAAAATGGCACGTACACTTGCGAATTGTGACCAGGCTACTATACTATTTCCCTGATTATGACATCAAATCTGATTTTGTTGCTTGTAAGCCCACTAACTTGTCTACTAAACAAAAAACAGATTGAGGCTTAGCTAACTGACTGATCAAGCACGATCTTCTGCGTTGGAGTTTGTTCTCTGGTGGCCCAGATGGAATTTTTCCCCGCTGAATTACGGCATGGATTTCACTACATTCATTATAGAAAGGACCGCCGACAGAATTATTAGATATCGTAGTATATAAAACTGTGAAACTGTTTTACATGATTATAAACAACTGTGGCTTTTGGTCGTTGATGAGCTACTTGTTAAACTGTAGCATTCTTGCCTCATTTTCTAAAGCTATGCTGATAATCTTGATCAGTTTCAGGTAAACACCTGAATGTCTTATCCGATTTAACTCAACAGAACCTACTGTGGAGAGAACATATTCTGAGGGCTTACACGTCAATCCGTCTAAGACTGATTTAGTTGTCTTTACTAGGCGTAGAAATAAAGTTTATTCGGAGATCAACTTTAAAAATTTAATATCGGTGGTTTATTCATCAAATCCTCTACATTCTGCTAAGTGGGAAAATATGTGCCCGGTTGTGTCTTTCCTGTTATTTTGGTTTTATGTTTATAAACCTTTTTGATATTTTTTCTGTTCGGCTTCCAACATGCACAATTAATATTTTTGAACTCGACTTCCGTCCTTCACAATGTATATTTTAAAACTGGTTCTATTTTTTCTCTGACAAGACAAATATTTTATTTTATATAATGCAAATTTATCTTTTGGTGTGTACTGTGTTTAGGGAGAAATAATTCGCATCTCGGTTCGCGAGATTTGTCAATTGAGCTGAAAGCAAGATGACAACTTAACGGAGTTAAAAATATGTTATCTCAATGGATCCAAAATTGCAGTCATACCATCTTTGAAAAAATACAAAATTCATAATATAGCAAAAAAATCAAAATAAACACAAGTAAAAACATATGATGATAACAAAAACATTGTAAATTTTTGAGAAATGTCAAAATGAGTAAAACCTAAATTAAAATCAGAATAAGCAAAAGTAAAAAAGAAAGTTGGTATGACTGCAATTTTGAATCCAATGAGATAACTAGTTTTTTACTTTGTTATGTTGTTATTTTGTTTCGAGCTCAACTCCGTTATGTTGTCATCTTGCTTTCAGCTCAATTGACAAATCTCATGTACCGAGCTTGAAATTACTCAAGGACTATTTCCGAAAACGACAAATAATAAGTTAGACCAAATCTACTACTTTTTGTGTTCATTTGCTCTACCTAATGATTGACGTTCATCAAAAAATATACAACTTACATGCATGACGATTGACGGTACCTTCGCCACAAGTCTGCTGCAGCAATTCAGTATTAAGGACAGTTATAAGGTATTACTATTGTGGCTTAAATATAAGTTTCTCTACGCGGAGATCTATAATTCTAAAGTAGTGCTGCTTACAGAGTGCTTGAAACAGTTTGACTAAAACAATACAATCGAACAAATTAGTGTGCTTAAAGTAAGCCATTTGTACCTAAATATTCTTTCGAGTATTGAACTCGAGCTCTTACCAGGAAAACAATTCTTTAAGGCTCAGAGAGAAGTATGGCTCCAAAATTGAAATTTACACGGATGATAGAAATTATGGAGCTAGGAATGGAGCCTGCAGTTAAATTTGACCCAACATGGGTTCAGCAAATCTGAACTTAAATAAGTAGGACAGATTAATAGACCTTTCTCAAATATACGGGTGGGAATGAGGTTCTCAGATGTAATCACCGTGATATGTTGGGCTTGTTTTATCAAAGAAGACCGAACTGGTTTGTATAGAGGAAATATTAAGAAACAAGAAAGGTTTCCGAATGTGAAACTAAAGAAATTAAATTATAGTCCTAATGATCAAATCAATGAAAAAATAATAATTTAACATTCCAGAAGTTCTAAAATTATAACTTTATCACCGACAATTTAGATCGGTCTCCGTGAATTGGTAATCCGCGAAAACATAAAATCACATTTCTAGAAATATAACAATGCATACATAACAAAAACAAATCAAATTGTTTCCAATTTTGATAATACAATTTGTCATCGCCACCCCTCAAACAAACGCGCGCACATTTATCCGCAAGATGAAATTTAGTAGAGACCTCAAATTTAATTCAACGACTTTACGTTCTTACCCGACAACATAATAGTCAAATTTTTCGTTTAAGCGGTGATCAGTGATAGAGTTATAAAACTGAGCTATTCCCGAAACAGCATTTTGCCATTGTCTCGATTAAAAACACAAAAAATCATATTAATAAAAAAAAATGGCGTGATGTAGCGTCTCCGCACTTAAAAATACAAAAACAAAAATTGCAATGCTGCTGAAATTTTTAGTTATCGCCTTTATTTTTGTTTTGTTTTATTTTTGTCATGACAATTTTGTTTGTCTGCAATTTAGATATGCGCCAAATTTTTGGCAATGTAAAGGCTATATTATGCACACTACAAAATATTTTCTCTTATCTGTTTTATACTTACTTTTAAAGGGGGTATGATAAATTGATTTTGTACAAAAAAACTCACTAAATCACTTTAAATTATAATCACGTTTTGCACAATTTAATCACCATAAAAACTAAACACAAATTCCCACAAAACTACATACACTACACATAAATGTAAAAGAAAAACAAATTATATTTTTCACAATGCACACAACATAAACATAAACACACAAAAAAAAACAAGTTTTCCGTTTTTATAGTATTTTCCGTTTGTTCCTTAACGTAAGAACATCCACACCGTTACAATATAAAATTGCAAATGCTAGTGCAGTTAATTTTGAACACAAAAAAAAAACCAAAACAACATAAAAAAAATGAAAGAGCTACCTATATTTCTATCTTGTTTTTATTACAATTATATTATGTATTTTGGTTCTACCAGATCAAATCGATTTATTTATTAGTGCAATAACCGTTGTTTTTCATACTAAACTTAATTAAAACGGTAAAATTATTAAAATTAACTGTATCCGGAAGTAAAATGTAAAAAAAAAAAAGTTATTAACAAAATTACGTAAAATGCATTAAATTCTAATTTGAATATTCGGAACATAATATGGTTGACTCGCTCTTACTCAACATGATTTGAATTTTATGCACGAGTTTTACAACTACACGTCAATAACTAAAAAGAGAACATAAAATAAAACAAAACAAATAAAAATCATCGTATCGGGCAAACTGAGAAAGAGAAAATGTGTGAACATACAGAATTACAGTCACGTACACATGTATATATGTTTGTACATACAACAAATACTGTACATAAATACAAAATAAACGGAAAATATGTGTTAAAGACGGGAAATTTTTATTTTTTGCCAATATACAAGCCGAATGGTGTTTGGAGCTTAGTTTCACACAAAAGGGTACTTAATAAAATGATTAATTTACAATTTTTTATGTTCGATGAAATCAAACTTTAGAACTTTAGTAAAGGAACTTCTAAATTATTGTGTGGTGTGTGAGTAAGCCTTTAAAAAATATGTAACGACCAAAAATTAAAATTATTTCACTCACATACCCCTCGAATCACTATCGCTATTTTTCGTACACGTATTTCATGACATCTAATTAGATTTACTCATAAGAGTGGGACAATAAATTTATGCAAATTTTGTTAACGAAAGAGAAAAATAAAATTAAATCTATTATTTAATACAGTATTACTCAACCCTTTTTTAACTATGGGCTAAATTTTAATTCGCTAAAATGGAACTTAAACGGTCATAAGTTTCATTATGCGTGTCGACCTTAAGTCTCTTTATCATAGACTACTTGTATAATAATACAATTATTGCTAATAGATGTTTCTGTTCTTATATATTGCTGTTATGTATCTAATCGGCACATAGTATGTATATTACTTATGTGAATCATATGAATTTAAGAAATTTTAAACAATTAAACCAATTCAAAACATCCCCTACTCTCTGCATAATTTATATTTTAGCATTTTGAAGACAAAATGTGGAAAGTTCCACCAGGGTTCCGTCGAGCCCTTGTGGAGAATCACTGATCTTACAAAAACACTCTTATTTATTATTCTTTTTTTACTTCTTCTTCTTCTTCTTACTCCACTAACAATTTTTTTTTTTTTATACTTTTTCGTCTACACAAAAAAACGAAATATCTATTCTCTTTAATGATGAAAATCAAAAATGAAAATAAATAAATAAAAACGCGCGTGCACGTGTGTAACAAAGATGGTGAATACCTATTTTATCTAGATAGAAAGAAACAGACACATTCAGAATATGAGCGCAAAAAAAAGTTACCACATACACTCATGTAAATATGTATGTGTACATACAAAAAAAAAAAAAAAAAAGTTTATTCATTAGTGTTTGGTATAATATTTAGCGCGTGTAACTGTGGAAACGAGATAGGTAGATACATATTTTTATGTTTTGTTTTGAATGAAAATGAAAAGGGAATACAATCCAAAAAAAAAAATTACAACAAAACAAAAATGGCAAAACAAAAGAGATTCGATTAAGGTCAATTTTGTGTATTTTATGTAGAAAAAATGTTAATCCGTTTGTCGTTTTTTTTCACTATTTTTTGTTTAACACTTTTTGTTCAGTTGCTTGAACATCGAATAAAGGGAGAAAAAAGGGAAGACGCGTTATTATAATAAAACCGTAAAAAAACGATATTATTATATTATTTCCGCCAAAATGGGTGGTGATGTGAGTGTATAATTCAGGCAAGTACATTTTATACATGCGAGTTTTTATTTGGTACATACAGATGATACACAGCTATACATTTTTTTTTTTTATTTTATAGACCGAATCCTAGCGGAAGGGAGTTCGAAACAATTTGTTCGCAATAATTTCAACAATTTTTCGTGGAACAAACAGGAATTTCTAGGAAAATTGTCTACGAAGAAAAAAGAATTTCCTAAATACGATTACGTATTTACGAGGGTAAACGAAAATATCGATTGTACTGTTGTGGGTTGGAAATTTGGGATATAAATCGAAACCTCTAGTGGTTTAGTATAATCGTATATAGTAAATAGTATATAGTATATAGTAGGTTTTCTAGAATTGGAACTTTGTTTCTTTTCGCTCTCAATGAATATTTATTTGAAATGATATGTAGTCCGTTCAACAAAAATGCAATTTACTCACCGATATTATGTCGATTTAAAATTCGTAAGGAGTTCAATTAATTTCATCTTGATAAAATTATGGAAAGAACCATTTGGATAAATTGCATTGCAATTAATCGAGAGTAAAAATAAATTTATTTCCAAAAATCAAACCGACAATCATCATATATGTATACAACATTTTATTTTTGTTTGTTTTTCGTTCATTTCTTAAAATAATACGAATTTCTCACGCTGTCTTCTATATAATATGCGTCCCGTAGTTTGTTACTGATATTTTTTATACGTTAAACTTTTCAATTTCAAAATACTTAGTCGAAATAGATGTTCCATAAATTATAACTGTTATTCAATTATTGTACATTTAATGCTTTGTCATTTTAAAAGTTTATATAAAAAAAAAGACGAATGAACGAAGTTAATTATGCGACCGCATAGTATTTTGGTGTATTGTTCTAGAAAATAAATTTGCTTGACTATAAAAAGAATATTATACAGTACATTATACAGGTGCCAGAAACGCGATTAAGGTTGGACAATTTTTTGCTCCAAAAATGTATTGGTTTATCAATTAAATGCTTAACGAAAATGTATGAAACTGTAATCAGTCTTATTTTTATAATTAACACACGCATACGCTAAGCTATTATTTTAAAGTCTACGTTTTTTTTTTTCTTTGTTGATTAATCTTCACGAAATTTTAATTTTAATTCTATACATTTTTTTTTTTTTTTGGACTACGAGTATTGCGTATGTTTGCCATCGTAGAGGTTATCGTCGATCATATTATGCGCTTATTTACATTTCTATTTAAAAACAAAAATTAATTTAAAAGAAAGCTTAAGAAGGTTCCGCACGTGTTTACAATTGAAAATAATAGTATGTAGTAATAAACAACTTCAACGAATAAAGATTACGCAACAGCGCAGTACGTTTCATTGTTGTGATTCACGATTAATTTTATCAAAACAATATTACCAAGAAGCGGTCATATAAAACATTGTAATTTTCTACTAAACTAAATGCTACATTTCTAAATGGTACACAACACAATTATCACCAATTCAATTTTTTGAGTATTCGGCAGATTTAGTCTGCGCTTACTAAAGCCGTTGATTCGGGTTCTATATATTACGGAAATTTCTCAAAATATGCTCGTAATTTGTGCACTTGTACTACTCGTTAGTTATCTCATTACAAATCGACAGTACATAGTTGGGGAGTGATTTTATTGTTAATTAAGCAGCTCCTCCAGAAATAAATCAAATCATTCGTGCCAATGAACATTACACTTAAAACGTTACATTAAGTAGTTTCGGAATATTTTTTTATTTGGTTCTGATCTTATGTGCAAGTAATTGTTATATTATAATATGGTTGCCATATATGGTTACCAATAATATGGTTGCGATAATTTATAATTCTTTCTTTTTGTAGTCCGTCTCACCAGCGAAAACCAAAAACTAATAGTAACATATTAGTGTGTTTTCTGTAACTCGATTCCGCTGGAAAAAAAATTCCAAAAAATATGTGTCATGGGAAAACAATATGTGTATGTGTGTCAATCGATTTAGGTGTCAATCGATCGAGCGAGGCCGATTAAATAAATACGAAAACAAGCGATCTTTATTCCGAATCCACAAATTTGAAAAGAGGCGTAAATTTTGTGAACTTTGAAATTCTCGTTCAGAAAAAGAATAAATGGGAATGAGCACATCAAAAGAAGGAGTACCCCAACCCGAATCGAACAAGCCTAAACCCGCATATCGTCGCTATCATTTCAAACTATCGAATGTGAAGAAATTATTTTTTCATATTTGCTAATTAGCTCTAGAATTGGTAGTGATACAATGGCAAATCGTCAAATATTTTAGCTTTAATAAAATCATAGATACATAATGGTTCTGACAAAGTTTCGAATAATATGTACATTTTTCTCAATGTTACTAAGTGAAATTATCGAATATTTTATGCCGCCCTAAAAACAAAATGTTCACATTCGATAGTTTGAGATGGTAGAGACGATATGTGGAATACAAGATATGTCAGGAGGAGGACGCAATATAGTTGCAACGAACTCTCAAATTTAAAAACTACGGGAGACAATTTATGAACTTTTCAATTTGCCTCAAAATTCAAGCATTATCATACAATGCAAATGTAGAAATATGTAAGTAAAACGGATCAAGGAAGTACCTATGGTAGAGAGAGAGAGAGAGAGAGAGAGAGAGAGAGAGCGGAAGAGAACTATTCTTATTCTTACTGAAGGACCATGTAGGCGTTCAGCCACCTCGCACTGCAACCTAAATATCTTTTGTGCTTGGACCCTGCTTGATTATCCGTCCAGTCAGTATTCAGGCTCTTAATGAACCTGATAATACTGCCGGCCGGTACATGATACATACTATCTGGGCTCATTGCTCTCCCTCCTAGATGTTTACTATATAGCATGTACTTCTGCTAGAAAGACGGTATAGCATTGGTACCGAAAGAGATTCGTTTAAACGCACTTCTGACAATGTACTAAAATAAAACACAAAATTAACAATTTTTCATATTGACGATTTTCCGCGAAAGGGTTGCCATCTATAATGAACTAACATTAATACACACATTTTTAAATTTTTTTTAAAACACTTGTTAAATATTTCGCAAAATTACAAAAGGTTTAAAAAATCACTCGATCGATTTCGGCTTATTAGAGGCCATCATCAGGAGTATCTACTAAACTGTAAAAATAAAAATGTAGTTATTTATATGTATATATACATAGTTGGAAAAAGCAAAAAATGAAACAAAAATATACAAATAAAAAATGTGGGAGCGGTAAACAATAAAATTGGTGAGAGCAATAAACATTAAAAATTAAAAATTAAAAGGGGGTGAGTTAAACACAGATATATGGTCGAATAACAAAATTCCGGATGTTGATTTTTTTTTTTTTTTTTTCTTCTTTATTTTATTATAACCCGACGTATTAGTAATTTTATGGAATGGTATGAGTTAATGAGTATGTGAATAAAACAATGCGGGGTCGGTAATTGGTGAGAAACGGATTTGTCTCTTTCGTTGAGGATATTTTGGTTAAGAAATATAGCTTTTCGGATTTCGTAAGATTCTAAATTGTCTAAATGTCTGCTTTTTGGTTGTACATGTAATATTTCTAAATTGTTTAAACTGGATGTGTAATTTTCTAACGTTAAATGATTATAAAGGGATGATTCATGGTTACCAGATAAATGTTCTTTAACTCTAACTTCAAAATTGCGCCCAGTCTGTCCGATATAAGAGGAACTACAATCATTGCAATTGATCTTATAAACGCCAGACTTGGAAAGGCGATCAATTTTTGGTTTGTTGTTAAAAATCATTTTCTTAATTGTATTATTGTTACAAAAAGCAAAGCTAATATCTGTATACTGTGTCACGATGTTACTAATCCGTAAGCAATTAAAAAATCGTCGCTAAAGCTTTATGTTTCAGTTTTCTGTTTAATAGCTTTAATATAGTCTTAGCTGCATAACCGTTATTCGCTGCTATTTCTAAAATTATATTAAGCTCTCTGTTATAATTAGATTTGGTCAAAGAAATGTTTATTAATCTATCTAAGAATGAGTGGAAAGCTGACATTTTAATATTATGGGGATGGTTTGAAGAGTTAGGTATAATGGCGTCTGTATACGTGGGTTTTCGATAAATTTTGAACTCTAATGCAGAATTAATTCTGGTTATTGTTATATCTAGAAAGTTAATAGATTTGTTTTCTTCTTTTTCTACCGTAAAATTAATAGTGGGATATTGAGAATTTAACCAAGTGAGAAAAGAGGTTAATAGCCTATCAGTTCCATTCCATAGACATAGTTAGTATGTCATCAACATATCTGTACCAAAAGATCACATGACGGAAATAAGGATTATTGCTTGATACAATCGTTTGTTCGAAGAAATTCATGAAAATTTCTGCTAACAAAGGTGACAGAGGGGAGCCCATCGGTAGACCATCAGTGAATCTGAAATACTTATTATCAAAGCAAAAATAATTTTGTTTAATACAAGTTTCAAATATCAGCTTCAGTTCATTCCTAAGGCTTCCATCTGCAACATCCCTATCTAAGTAAGTATAAACTATTTGAGACAAAATGTTAATTGGAATAGAAGTGAAAAGACTAGCAATGTCAAACGAAACTAGTTTTGAGTGTAGTGGAATATCAAATCTTGAATTTTGCTAATCAATTCTACCGAGTTCTTAACCGAGAAAGCCGAAACGAAATTAGTATGACTGCTGAACAAGTTTATGAAACCCTTACTTAGCTTGTAGGCAGGTGCATTGCAATACGCTACTATTGGTCTAATTGGAATGCCTTCTTTATGGATTTTAGGTAAACCATAAAGAATTGGGCAGATGGATTCATAACCGTGTACTTTCAACCAGTGCCATCAAAGACCTTTGGGCAGTGGTTGATACACTTACTGACCAAAGTCTTAAATGACCTAGTAGGATCTCTATTGAGCTCTAATGCGTTGCTTTCTGTAATGAAATCAGAAATTTTGTTGTAATAATCGATTCTTGTGAGAACAGTGATCGTATTGTCTTTATCCGCTTTACACGCTATTAGGTCATGATCACGTAAGTTTTTCTTAATCGCATCAATCACTTTAAGGTTATTATTAGAAGACGAAACAGAAGATTGAGAGGAGATAGAGGAGGAAGCGTTACTCAAGCCTTTCTTAATCCGTAACGCACATATTGCTTTCAGTTGGGTTGTCTGGCCGGATAAGGCAGTTTCGGCATCTATAGCAAGACTCTCAAATGACTAAACGCCCATTGTATTTGGCACAGGAGCAAAATTTATTCCATTGCTCAGCATTTGAACCTCTACGCCACTGAAGCCGACGGAAGACAAGTTCTTAAAACGTGAATGGAATTGGAAACCAGATATACCACTATTACCTCTATGGTTACGTGGATAAGCCTTATCTCGCAACACATCCAGTTAACTTTTTGCTTTACATATTGAATATGTGAAATTTCTGCCACCTCGGCACGAAACTTACTATCCAACCAGTCAAACTCAACAGAATGCAATCGAGCCACTAACTCAGTGTGAACAACTTTAACGTTGTGTTTAGTTGATCGTAGTCAAATTTGCTGTTGCCTAATCGTCGCCGAGTTGACCGTCGCAGAGTTCGTCGCCACCGAGTTGACCGCTTAGTTCGTCGCCACCGAGTTGACCTTCGCCCCTCGTTGATGGTTGTCACCGAGTTTATTGTCGCCGAGTTGACCATTGCCGAGTTTGTGGTCGCCGAGATGGTTGTCGCCTGGTTGATCGTCGTTAAATTTGTTGTCGCCTAGTTTACCGTCGTCGAGTTGGTCGTCGCCGAGTTGGTCGTCGCCGAGTTGGTCGTCGCCGAATTGACCGTCGCCGAGTTAACCGTCGCCGAGTTGTCCATCGCCGATTTGACCGTCGCCGAGTTGACCGGTCACCGAGTTTACCGTCGCCGGGTTGACCATCGCGGAGTTGGTATCGCCAAATTGGTAGACGACGAGTTTACCGTCGCTGAGTTGATAGTCTTAACTACATACTTTTATAATTTCCCGTTATTACGAATAATTAAGAGAAATCGTGTTTTTTTATTTTATTGCACCAACAATAATGCATAAACTTGAATTTTTAAAATAAAACATTGAAATTTTCAGATTTTGCATCCGCTTTAATATGACTGCGTAATTTGTGCAGCCTAACTTTATTGACTGCATTTAATCCGACGGAATGCGCAGCTTTGGCTGCAAATCTTAATTTTTGACCGACTTGCTGCATTAACGGCGCAGTGGCTGAATTCTGTGGTTTTTTTTGAGAAACTAGTTAACTGCTTTTTATCGATTTTGAGTTATGAATGAAAATAACTGGACAATATGCTAAAGTTCCAAAAATAAATTTCAGTTTTCCAAAATGTTCCCCCATTTCTCCGGAAAATCTAAATAAAAATGAGTAATTACTATTAAAACCTATTGTGACTTTTTATTTCAAATGCGTTTTCTGAAAAATCTTTTTGCAGTTACATAAATAGTTTTTCAAAAAAAACACAGAATTCTTGACCGATAGTAATTCTTCCAGCCGGTAGATGGCTCGCAAATCAAAACATCTCTTCCATTATCCACCAAAATTCAATACAGCTCTTTTGTACAAAAATGACATTTTTTCTCGTCTCAGAATTTTCAATCATTTCGTAAAATTTCATTTCATCGTCACATTTTTTTTTTAATTTTTATTAATGAAAATTTATTTAGATTTTCATTTAAATTTAATCTAAGTTTTCTAAAATTAAATTACTAACATAATTTCTAGTAAACCAAACTAATTTAATTAATAAAAATCATAAAATGTTTGAGGACGCAGATAATTTTGCTGATCTATTCCGGGGTGGGCTGCCTTATTATTTGCTCATAACACTGCCAATATTGATAATATTCTCATCAAATCCGGTGCTAGCGTCTAGTGAATTTGCAGTACAGCGTATGTCACAATTTGATGTGCACGGAGTTCCCTATGGTAATTATTAATAGGTTGAATATGTCGGTGAATAAAAGTGAGGTTATAGAATATTATTTTTTTTTGTTTGGAACTTGTAGGCTGCCGCGGATCCGCAATGAATTTAGAAGCTAAATCTTTGTATACATGGACAACTTCGAGGCATTGTGTTGTAACTAAGTGAGTAAAAAAATTGTTTGGAAGAATATACATTTTATACTTATGGGTTCCTCACCAATTTAGATTTCAAGACTTGACCATCGATCAATTTCGAGACATACGATCGAAAGCGGGCGGATTGGTCATCATGTTCTCGGACAGTATTGTTAATTTAAGTTTCGAGGAAAGACAGGTAACAGCAAGAGCACATTCATATACGTCATAATATGTTCTATTCTAAATCCAATTAAGCCTAAAAAAATTTCTAAGACTTCATAAAAAATATTTCATAAAATGAATGATAATTTGTAAATAAATAAAATTCTCTTTATTTCCAGCACGTATATTTATTGGAACAGGCTATGATGGCACAGGAAATTACCATCCCTGTATATTTCTCCGGTTATGACAAAGAATTGGAACAGATTATTGAAGATTTAACAAAAAATCGTAAAAATAATCCACAAAAACGGGAATCAGCAGCTTCCGAGATTATCAATTCGATTTCGGCGAACGGTTATCAAGCTGTAATTAGTGGTGCATCTCACGCAATAAATAAGCAATCCAAAATTCCAATAATCCAAGGTGAACTAGCTCCTATTAAATCGATGAATAAAATTGATGATAGCAAGACGCCAATAATTCTGCTCGTAGCGCATTTAGACACTTTCGGCCTAGTAAATGAGCATCTAGCCAATATTGATGCGGCGGTGCTACTTACCATTGCTGATTTATTCAGTAAATTATATAATACAATGAATACCTCACCAAAATATCGCATAATGTTTTTGCTGTCAGAATCGGGGCTGTTTTTAAATTTCCAGGGTATGAAAAAATGGTTGGATACAAATTTGGACGAGAATGTACAAATACAAAATCCCGAATTTGTGCTATGTCTTGATTCGATCGGGCAAAATAATATAGATCAAAATCTCTATATGCACGTTTCAAAACCGCCGAAAGATGGTACGGCCATAAGTAATTTTTATAAGCAATTAAAAATCGTATCACAACAATATGGTAACCATAGCCTGGATGGGGTACACAAAAAAATCAATTTGGCCGATATACTTCTTGCTTGGGAACACGAACGTTTCAGTATGAAACGTATTCCAGCTTTTACAGTTTCATCCCTCCGCTCTCACAAAGATTCACTGAGGACGACAATGTTTAATGAGAATATTGATCGGCAAGCGGAGATTGTTCAAAATTTGGGGAAAATTATAGCCGAATCGCTGGCCCGGTATATATACAATATACAAGACGGGGAAATTTTCAGCAATTCCATGGACATACAGGTGAATACGGTGAAGCCATGGTTGAATATGAAATCAACGATGCAGAATAATGATGTAAAAAATTATTTCGAAAAATATTTGAAAAATGTTAAAATTATTTACGAAAAACCTGATCAGCGTGAGCCTGATTTTATGTTGTATGATGGGCACGAGGCCACACTGAATGTTTACAAGTGAGTAGAGATTTTTTTTTATTTTTATTTATTTGGTTTGAACAAATTCGTCTGAACTAAAAAACGGAGCTTTAACCATTGTACATGAAATCGCTACAGTAGATTAAATTTGGTTGGTCCTGTTTTAACGTTTTTGGTGCTTGTAATTTGTTAAACAAATTTAATCAAAATTTCAGTTTAAGTTTTACGAACACAATCCAGTTGGTTGGATATAAATTTACATCCAATACTTCCAACCAAACACACCAAATGGATCCAATCAAATTCGATCAGATGACAAAAACCATTCAAAAAATCTCATTTCAATTTTCGTGTTAATTATATGAGAATCCCACTACAAATCAACTGAAATATTATTTTACCCAGACGACCATAATTCGAGCATTTAAAAATATTTACGTTTAATTTTTATTTTGTCTTTCCATTTCAGCGTTAAACCAGCCGTATTTGATTTATTCTTAACATTCTTAATTGCATCGTATTTAGGTATTATCTATGTCATTATTTATTATTTCCCAAAATTATATGTAATTGTATGTAAGTTTAGTTTATATAATTATGATAAAGTTAAAGTTAATTAATAATGTTAATGCAAAAATTATTATTTTCCATACAATTGTTCCATTTGATTGTTTTCGAAATTCACATTCATGATTTAATATAATAATTAATTAATTGGCCATTGCCGAATGCGAATAAGTTTAATTATTATTATTATTATGTAATTAATTAGGTTTGGTTTTTACAAAGATTTTATTCGAGACCCCTTACTTATAATTTATAAATAATGAAATGAAAAGTCTAATATGGTCAAATCCTTACCCTTTAATATTATTTAAAATATGTAAACCGGAGAAAATAAATTAATGAAAAATTATTTAAAAAGGATAAATAAAAAATGAACAAAATATTAAACCTCTTATTTACTTTTTATTTACCATTTTAACCCATTAACGCCCATAAATAACTACCTGTAAAAAAACTTAAGCTGCAATCACAGGGTGATAATAAGAAAAGAAAAACCCAACAAAAATGTTTCTCTTTTCTTTCCCCGAAAACGAAATCGAAAAACGTAAAATATCTCTCCTCATATTCGCTTTTTAACGCAAAGTGGCTGACATCTGGTGGACAATATTGAAACTAGAGTTAAAGGTGAACAGCAATCAAAAAAAGCGTTCGGGCATTTGATTTTTTCCCTTGTTCACATGTTTACTGCTTGACTTAATAATGAATAATGATACCTATCCAACATGTTATACAGTCTAAGAGCAATTCAAAATTTACCGTTAGTTTGCCATCGTACTTTGTTTTAGGACATGTGGTATCGTATAAAACCCCCTTTAAAGCATTGCCACATGCCATAACTACAGACGTTTTTCTGGAAACAGATTTTCCATTTATGATTAAATGGATCCAAATTTTGTATTTAAAATAATGATAAATAATATAAACTAACTCATATTATTAATTAAAATAACAAATTTATAATAACTTTACAATTTTAATTGAAAAATAACCATTTAAGTCAAAATCCGTTTCCGGGGAACGGCAGAAACGAAAAATGATAATTTTTCAATTAAAATTGTTAAATTATGGTAAATTTCTAATATTTATTAATAATCTGAATTATTTTATATCATTTATCATTATTTTAACCACAAAATATGGAGCCATTTAATCATAAATGGAAAATCTGTTTCCAGAAAAACGTCTGTAGTTATGGCATGTGGCAATGCTTTTAGATTCGAAGAATTTACGTTATTGGCGATTTCCATCAACTGTAGTCGGCGTTGGCTTTTATGTTTTTGTTCATATCGTTTTCGCCCATGATAAACCATAAATTAGTTTATCATAGTTTTCGCCAGATGTCAGCTACTTTGTTGGAAATCGCGATATGCGGCGGGCGATATTGGGTTAAGTGAGATCGAGATGCATATTTCATGATTGTAATAAGTTAGTAACAATACGCTGCTGGATTTAAACGTTTTATATTTTATAAAAATTACGTATGTACATAAAAGCTAAATAATACAAAAATAGTGAAAAAATGTCACAACGGTTTCAAAGTTGAATTTTTTGGTAGGCATCTCGGATTGTTTGTCTTTTTTGGTTTGGATTTTCAACCCTGTTTCTCAACTTTTTAGGAGAACATGAGCAGAATAAATCGCTCTAAGTCTATAGGCATTTTCCGAAAGTTATTTATTTAGACGTATGTACTTATTTAAATAAGTATGTTGGCGAGGTAACTTAAAATAAGTATTTCTCTACAAAAAAAAAATCATTTTGTTTTCATTTTAGATTCTTTTTTGTAAAAAAGGGATAAAATATACTTACATATTTTAAGTTACCTCGCCAACATACTTATTTAAATAAGTACATAACTTTCGAAAAGGTCCTAAGCTGAGGCCGTAGTCTTATCGAAAAATCATAAACAGTTCTTTTACTTTTTTCCACCTTACATTAGGCGCATTCAGGTACGCCAACTGTTGGCCACATTTTGGGTAAATCAAGCGTTGAAACCTGAACGCACATGATACATTCAAAATTTCATGGCAATGTGATTGTATAAACGTTATTTTTTCCATCGATAGATTTTTGATGCCAACATGTTGGGAGACCTGAATGCGCCCATTGTATTATCACAATTCCACTTTGAAACATTATTCATTTGTCATTTGTGACGCATTGTGTACTTCCTCCGCTACTTCATGTAGATGAAGCACATGATATTCGAGATGTTCCCGCCGAGAAAATTTCCTGCCACAATATTGACACACAAACTGATTTGCGGCATTATGGGTGATTTTATGTTTTCGCAAATTTTCACGATTTTTAAACTCTCTTGAACAGTAGTCGCATATAAAGACGTAGGATTTTCGTTTTATGCTAATTTGTTTTTGTGGCGGCGGATCATGAATTTCCATATGACGTTTCAAATTAAACCGACGTCTGAAACATTTATTACATTTGGGGCATTCGTGTGGTAGATCTCTGTTTAATTCCATTTGTTTTGCCTTTTTGCTTGAATCCTCATCACTAATGCTCAAGTGTGTTGTTAGAAGATGTTCCTTTAAATGTTCGTTGGAGACAAATTCATGGTCACAGAAGTCACAAATAAAGAGATAAGATATATCTATTTCATATTTTTGGTGTTCGGGTGGCTCATGCACTAGCATATGCCGTTTCATATTATAGTTACGTTTAAATCTTCGTTTACATGTTGGACATTCGTGAGGTAGTTCGCTATTTTCCATATGTTTCATATAATCAATTTCTAGCGGATCTAGTTCATCTGGGGAGAATCTTTCATTCTCCATCTCCAGTGCTTCGTTTACGATTTCCTTAAAAGTCACGGTATTGAAAGTTCCCACATTTTTATTTGATATTAATCGATTAATGACCCCGTTGTTCCCCAATTTGCGAAGCCGTTTCCGCTGTTTTTTCTCTGTTTCTAAACATTTTTTGCGGAATACATACGAATTAATAACTTGTTCCACACAATTATCACAAATGTTTAACGACATTTCTTCCTCTTCTGTTATCTAAAATACATATAAAACCTTAAATAAGTGAGATTTAAAAAATATTTGTTCAATATTCCTGTGGATCTAACCTTGATTCCTATACATTCAGATATCATTACGATTAATGGAACTTCAATATTGCCAACGATGATTACCTGGAAAATTGACTCGTCCGTTTCCGATAAACAAGTACGACATACTTGTGATTTTTTATTAATTTCATTCATATTTATGTTTTATTTTTAAAATTTTAAAATACGTAGCTCTACCAAATATGTATATACATTAGCCGTAAATGTATTATTTTTATTTGACATTTATACTTTTCATTGGATTTTCGACCCTAAAAACAAAACACATCCATACATATAAAAAAGGGTGCATTCAAAAATTCAGTCGACTGCGCAGTTTGTGCAGTACTTCGTTCAAAAATTAAGTTTTGCAGCAAAAGCAGCGCAGTTGGTCGTTCAAAAATTACATTCACGAACGCAGCAGCATAGGAACCAAGCGCAAATTTTAGAGAAAAAAAACTCTATATAAAATTTTATTTAAAAAAACAAAAAATTGAATGCAACCAAAACTGCTGTAAAATAATTTCGTGCATGAAACCAAATTAAAAAACTCGATATATTAGCGAAAATTTTATTAGTACGTATTGAGGGTACTTATAAAAAATTAAAAAGTCGTTATGTATATATTTTTAAACCAAAATACATAATCCTTTATATTTTTTAACAAACAAAAGTTATGCGATCAAAGTTTAAATTTCTATTTCTATTCCAGCTACCAAAGACGCTACATATAATTTAACAATACGACTGGTTTATTTGTGATTACTTTAAACCAAAAATGCTACATACTCGTATGAGTTTGTTAAATTAATTAGTCAATTGTCATTTTCTGTTTATTCAAGGTAAAAGAATGTCTCACTTTTCTTTGTAATTTCATAATAAAAAGAAACAGGCAACCGACAAAAGACAGTTTGGAACCTTATTGCAGAAAATTTGAATTCCGTTGGACCCTTTACACTTTCGCAAATAAAAAAAAATTATTGTTGAATCTGCTGGGACAAACAGTAATTCTTCATATAAAGTTCGAGGATTTGAAACACTATGAAAGTTTAAATGAGTCATAATTAAAATCAAAAGATGTTTTACTTGGACTGGGACATAAAAGTAAAATTGCTGTTGTATTTCATTGAAAAATCGGACTGAGGCGTATCGTAAATTAACTCTATTTAAATGTAACATAAAAGCATGTTTGTTTGTCGGAATGCAGTTATATCCCCAAAAGTGTTAACAAAATTTGGTACACAATTGGCCAAACGATTTTATAAACATTCATATTAAATGTCTTATTCTATTTATTTTAATTGCAAAAAAATCTAAATCGCGCCAACTAAAAGTATCCGCGCCTAATCTTTATGCCACAACAATTTTGTCAAAACGTCAAAATATTTTGTAAACTAGCAAAATGAATAAAAATTGCGCAGGCGTCTGCTGTAAAAAAAAAATTTAAAATTGAACGTACGTTTTTCTAGCCAACTACAAGAAATTTATTCGCGACATTCAACAAAGTAGCTGACATCTGGTGAAAACAAAATGAACAAAATTTAACCATACAACAAGGGGGATTAGAACTGTCAAATAGTTGAATTTGACAATACTCGTCCCCTTTGCTTACATAGAAACCAACGCCGACTACAGTTGATGGGAGTCGCCAATATCGAGTTATTTTTTCGCTAAAATTTGCGCTTGGTTCCTATGCTGGTCTGCAGTTTTTGCAGTCGTTTTATATTAACTGCATAGATGCAGTCAGTCCATAGATTGAATGGTAGACAACTTCATTGTGATTTTTTGTGTTAAGGAAAACAAATTAAACGTCAAAATATTATTCATATCTTTTGTATGAAGTAGCACACAGACATTTATTAAATATTTTGTAATAAAAATTTAATTGAAATGTATTCATTTTATGTCATTTTAAGCTAAGACGGTAATTTTTATATGAAAATCCAGTGAAAAATGAAAACATGAAGAAAGGAAATTCGTATTCTTTAGGTTTAATCTTGTGCCGTTTGATTTTTTTTGTGGTTATCTTTATTAAAATTCAGTTATTTTCAAACATTTTAAGATAGTTTTATATAAACTGCTGTTTCTTTTCCTTAACATATAAAAAAAATTGACATATTTTAGCTGTCAAACTATCGATCTATTATTATTTCGATCTATTATTTTTATTCCCGAAATATTTTTCATCTTTATGACAACAATATAACGTAATTATTATTTATTGGTTAGAAATTTTTTATGTCAATTTTTATTTGCGCAGTCGGTCGTTTTAAAATGCAGACAGCAGCTATTGCAGTTTGACTGCTTTTCAGTTTTTTTCGACTGCAATTGCTGCGCAGCCGACTGAATTCTTGAAAGCACCCAAAGCTTTTTCATGATAACATGGGGTGTTTTCGTTTATTCATTCCACAGAGCATTCATAATGAAAAACTTTTTACTTTTGACTTAATACCGTAGACAGACACAGTTAATCGCGATTTTCAGCTGTCATTTTTGTCAAAAATCGCGTTGTTGAAACAAAATAATCCGGTTTAGTTGAAAATCTTTTAATGATAGACGACTCTCATTACACAATTTTCACAAAAAACTGGATTATTTTGTTTCAACAACGCGATTTTTGATAATCGGGGTAAATGAAAATCGCGATTAACTTTGTGTCTGTCTGCCGTATAAAAGGCTGGAACAGCGAGTCAGTTACTACGTTTCCATGATGGAGTTAGCCGGGATTAACGTGGATTATCTCATCATGGAAACATGTTTAGGATTTTCGTTAAGTTAATTAATCCAACTTAACTCAACGAAAGTAGTAGGGTAATACCCTTGACAGACTAGGGATTAGCTAAGCGCGATTAGTGATTTTTTCAAGATTAGCTGTAGTGTGTCAAGTTGAAGATTAGCTAATCTCGTTTTATTTGAGGATTAGTCACTAATCGAGATTAGTGCACTAATCCTTGAAAATTTTCGAGTTTATCTCGTTGTATTGGGTTTAGTGATGGTACAAGCGGCACTATAATGTGAAATAATTATTTAAACATTGCTGAATATGCAAATGGCGTGAATTTACGATAAAAGTTATAAAATCAATGACATCTTAAAAAATTTGTGCTGAATAAATTTTGAGGAAATAGAAAATCTAGTGTGTTTTAATGTATAAATCTTAGAAATATTGAATTAAAAAATGAGTCCAGCTGATTTACCAGCTATATTTCGGCGAATCACCATAATAATATTTTATTTCTCTGCAAGAAACTAATCCCTAGTGTGTCAACTCATATGGATTTGTGGTGGATTAGCTAATCTCGTTTCACTAATCGCGCTTAGCTAATCCCTTGTCTGTCAGTGGTATAAGAAGGGATTCTATCTGTCAAAACGGAAAAAACAATTATGCCAATACAAAATGGTGTCGCAATATTCTTTCTCCCCGTAATACTTCATAAATCAAGAAACTCACAAAAATATTAAATATAAAAATCTCCACCAAACAAATAAAATTTTAAGAAATGACTTTTAATTGTTGTGAAATGTCAAATTACGCTAGAAATTATAATTTCATGGAAACGATACGGATTAGCGCCGCCATGTTATTAACTCAACGAAACTCTTAATTCGGGTTAACTCTGTCATGGAAACGTAGTAAGTAAGAATCAGTAAGAAACCTTACAGAATTTGACGAAAGTTTTTTCTTACAGAAAATCTGACAGGTCGGCTAGCCAATCTGTCCGGTTGGGAACTAATAACTAGACAAATTGAATAATTTTGTATATATGCTGCGATGCACAAAATGAAAATTGAATAAAAACATGAGAAGACTAAAGAATAAAGAACAATTTATATTTCATTCATATTTCATAATACAGTAAAAATCCTCAAAGACGGAAACTCAAGGGACCAAACAAAAATTCCGTTTTTGGGGATTTTTCCGGTTTTTGGGGTTTTATCCGGCTTTAAGGAGTTGTCATGGAAAATTATAAAAGACGAGAGTAAATATGTAGTGAGTTTAAATATTTCCCCGGTAATGCAAACATTATTTATGCTTATGAATTCATTTATTTCTGTCCTTCTTTTGTACACAAATAAAAAGAACTTGTAGTTATGTATAAAAACAAAATTTAAAAAAAATTATATGCATGTTGTTTGATATGTATGTATCAGCCTCATTACAAACGCCTTCGAAAGGATCGCAGCCATTCATTGATGCTTTAAGTTCGCCCAGCTTCAAACTTCTAGCAACTAATAATGCTTGAGAACTGTAAAATTGGTTCCGATATTGAAATATTTTTAGTTAGTGCAATTGAGAATCATTCAAACACGGCTTTGTTTATTTTGCCGTATTTGCTGTCACGAATTTTTTGTAAACATACGATGGTTTTCGTTGGATTCCAATTATTTAGTGATGATATTATCTTTGTTTTGTAGGATGCAATAAATCTGAGTTTTTCGGCATTTATATTTATCGCAGATTTCCTTTATATTTTTCCCGCAACTTTTCAACTGGATCACATCGTATTTTTGTTTCAAAGTTAGATTTACTTTTTGTTTCATATTTCTGAAATTTATATGTGAAGTTTATTTGTATTGCATTTAGTTATTTCCATATTTAATTATGAAAAATAATAAATATTATAATTAATGTTAACTTACACGGAAAATCATTCAATTCAATTTTGTAATAAACACTTGACGCTTTATTTCTAGTTTATAAACAAATTTTTTTTTTTAGTCTGAAGTTGGCTAAATTTCCGTTTCTTAGGAGTTCTAATAATAAATATTACATGGAGAGGCACCATTCCGTCCGGGTTTAGGGGTTTTCCGCAGTAGAGAGGCCAATTAGTATGATTTTTGTAATGATTTTTTTTAATAAAGTACAAATTTCCGTTTTTAATGGGATTCCGTAGTAATAGAGTTCCGTTTTTCAGGATTTTTACTGTATGTCTTAAAGAATAAATCCGTATGACGCTTGTCATAAGCATGTCTCCACTAAACACTACACTGATGAAATCCATTTACCTATACATATATAATTTGTTATTTTCCATTTTACTTTATAGAAATTAATATAAAAAATATATTGTATCCTATAATATTCCATACACACATTTTTAAAATTTTTTAAAAACACTTGTTAAATATTTCGCAAAATTACAAAAGGTTTAAAAAATCACTCGATCGATTTCGGCTTATTAGGCCATCATCAGGAGTATCTACTAAACTGTTAGTAGATACTCCTGATGATGGCCTAATAAGCCGAAATCGATCGAGTGATTTTTTAAACCTTTTGTAATTTTGCGAAATATTTAACAAGTGTTTTTAAAAAATTTTAAAAATGTGTGTATTAAGTGTGTTTCGCCAAGTGCCTACGGCAGAAAGTATAAGAACTATAATATTCCCATATTGAACTAATATCTTATCCGGTGCTAGGTTTTTTGACATTACCTTAAGTTTGAGCGAAAAATTTCGCTCTGTTAAGTTGGGGTAAAGTGACAACTATATTTAACGAAACTTAACGAAAACTGCTTAAAGTTTCGGTGGTAGGTTTTATGCGAAGTCTATATATCGTATTTTTACGTTAAGTTCTTACTGATTCGCTGTTCCAGCCTATACATGTTTGCATGAATTTAACATAACGAAGAAAAACTTTTGTTCGTTATGTTGGAAATTCGTACAAACCTGTAAGTCAAAAGTATACGAATGAATTGTGAATGCTCTGCCATAGAAGAAATAGAATATTGATCAGGTGACCTCGGAATATTGCATATAGCCTGTTTACACTTGATATCATGAAATCGATTTCATTCCTATGGTTTCTTTCTCCTTGTCAAAAGTATACCAATTGTTCTAGATTTGTTTTCTATTTAATTCCTGTCACGTGCAATTGTTGTAAATTTCTCAACATATCGATATGAAGGAAAGGAAAAGTACGTACGTAACAAAAAGAGACAATTTTATTATTGAAACAATATAGCATTGACCAGTCAGTCTTTAAGAAATTTAAGTAAGAATGCGACCATAGGAACATGCATGTTACTGACCAGCGAAACTTTAAGAACTTTTCGTTCAGTTTCGTTAAATTTGAATTGTCATTTAACAATCTTTAACAAGAGCGAAAACTATCGCCCAAACTGAAGGAAGAAACGTCAATGTATTCAGTTTTGTGAAATTTATGAATTAATATTATGTATTTAGGTTTTATTTATTAAAATAATAATTTAAATGCATTTTAAACATGTACATAGAATATTATGTAGTGTAATATGTATTAAAAATATTAAAATACAAATATTTTGATTTTTTTTTTGTCAAATCGTGTTAAAGATTCGCTAGGCGATCTGTCAAAATTTCCGTAATAATACACTTTCGTTAGATTCTGTAAGGTTTTATTACGGATTCTTAAAGACTGACTGGTCAATGCTTAAGAGACATACACTCTATTCGCCTTTTAAAGCAAAGTGGCTGACATCTGGTGAACGGTTTTACAACTTAGCCAATGGTGGTCAACCGGTAAATAAATGCATAATTAGACATGTTTCTTAGTGAATTTATTTCAAAATAATCGCTTTTTTGCAATTAAAAAATTAAATTCATTTAGATAGGTAATTAATTTATCAATAATATTTGAATTTAAATATAAATGCGGTTCATAAATAACCGGTTTCCACCATTGGCTCGTGCAAATCGTAGCGCCTCTTGCGGCACTTTAAAGGCGAATCGAATTTGAATAGAAAGTGATATCACTTTTGCCCGGTTGAACATGTCCAGTGTGATTCCAGCCTATGATAGTAGATCGGTTGAAGCGTTTGTAATCACCATTTTTGGTTACTCGGGTTGATTCAATTTTTATTGTCGTTACTTTCAATTGTGCTTGTAGGGCGCTTTTAAAAGAAACGTCAAAAAAATTAAGTATACAAATAAGTAAAAAGAAATTAAACGAAACCATTATTTATAATTAACCACAGTGAAATTAATACAAACGATTCAAAATGAATCATAAATTGTGTCGTACCTGTTTGCAGCCATCGCACGAATCCATTTTTAAACAAGTGAGTATCGGCGACAAGCATATATCATTTGCTGATATGCTCAAACTATGCACTGGGCTTGAAATACAGAAATCTGACATAATTTCGTTAGATATTTGTAATAAATGTACCGGGATTATAACGGAAATGTATCTTTATCGGCAAACTTGTTGGAATTCCCAGGCCTATCTGTTGAATGAATTACAAAATACAGTGAGTGTCACGCATTCAACAAATGAGCCAACAACTATTAAGTGTGGAGTTGCAACTAAAGTCATAAATCCGATTGATATATTGGAAGTTCGTCTAGACCATTTGGAACAAAATGAAAATTTTGAAGAATCTCAACCAACAGATCTAGATGATTTAAAAATCGCTTATACGAAAAAACAAGCCCTGAGTAAGTATTGCGAGTTTATAAAAAAATCGCCAAAACGTGGGTCTAATGGTGCTTGGAAATGCCGAAAATGCAAAACAGTCAATATAATAGCTTTACGAATGTTACAACATTTACAGAGAACACACGATATAAAAATCAAATCCTCCAAATTAAATGGTTTACGGAAGGGTTCTGTAATCGAAAAAACTGGTGAAGATTTAACAGGTGTTCTTACTAAACAGCAAGCACTAAGTACGTATACTTTCTATCCATACCTAGACCAAGCTGATTTAAGTTCGCCAAGAACTACGCAAGAATGTCGTGAATGCGGATACACAAATATTGTACCAAACCAGATGATCTACCATTTGCGTAATTCACATCACATTAAAATATTAGAAGGAGGCGAATACAAATGTACGCAGTGCGATGTAAAATGTCGCTCATATTACTTTTTATTGTTGCATGAGAAAACTCACGATAAAACAACAGAACAACAACCGATATCCGGAATATCCCGTCGAAATTATGCCTGTTTGAATTGTGACCAAAAATTTGAAACTCAGTTTAATTTGGATCGACACGTGAAAATTCACGTGCGTAAACCCAACGTTATTATCCCAAAGCGAAAACCGTGGGTCAAGAAATGCATATGTGAACACTGTGGAGAAACATTTGCGACTCCGCATAGCTTGCGAGAACATGTTCGTACGCATACCGGCGAGAAACCATACAGCTGTAATATATGTGATTTTCGAGCAGCCCACTATACTTCGATGACTTTTCATATGCGGTTACACGCCGATATAAGGCCATATAAATGTGATACCTGTGATAAAAGTTATGTGAGCTTTTCTGGGCTAGCTAATCATCGCCTCGTACATTCCGATGAAACACCATTTGAATGTACGATTTGTTCGAAAAAATATAAATATGAATCGACTTATAGGATGCATCTTAAATCTCACGATCCGGATACATATGTAGCCTGTGAATATTGTGGTAGGAAATTTGCGGCAAAAAAAACGCTAAATTTACATATAAAACAACACACAGGTGAAAAGCCACATGCATGTGAAATTTGCGACAAACGATTTATACAGCGAAAAAGCTGGAGACTCCACATGAAAAATCATCATCAAAAGATTGTGAAGTAATAAATTACATACGAAGTAGGATGTTTGCTGGGAGCAGGAATATCCCAATGGTATCTTGTAATCTTTTAAACAAAACTCATGAAACGCGACACAAAACTGAATAGAATAGGTCTAAATTTTAAAGCATCCGCCAAATATTAAAATGAAGGTCGGTTTAATTTTAAATAATATACATAATAAATTAAATCACATAATTTGTTTTACTTTTAATTATTACCACCGAACGGCTGTGGACGGATTGTCTGATAAATAGTATTTTTCTCTAGTTTTGAACCAAAGTCATTAATTTGGTATTTTTACGACAACTGCAATAAATAATTTCATTCTGGAATGAATAATTTCATTCTGGAATGAATAATTTCATTCTGGAATGAATAATTTCATTCTGGAATGAATAATTTCATTCTGGAATGAATAATTTTATTCCACCTGTCCTAGAAGTAGGAATAGAATAATTCTATTCTTCACGTAGTTATAGTGTTTACCACAGAAAGTACTTTTCATACCAGACGCCTCGCCTCAAAATTTTTAGTTACCAACAAATGTGAAGCTGAGACCACCCTTTCATACTGGCGGCGTTGGCTTTGAACACTGGGTTGTTAGCTATTTTATATTTGTAACTTGGCGGTCAGGTGTGAAGTTGCTCTGGGGATTCAAGTTGACACTTGCCGTCAGCTCCGTAACTTGCAGCTTCCGCAAGTGCTCGTGTTACCTCTACGTGGTGATCGCTGGTAACTAGATTGCTGATTTTTCGGCTTCTAGGCTAAAACACGTGCCGATAACCGGCCAGATTGGGGGCCCAGTTTAAAAACTAGTTCAGTCGCTAACGGTGGATCCGGATATCTGGCGCCCTCCGGATTAAGTAGCATTATCTGTGTATTGCGGATCTATGCACAGATGGACACTTTCCTCCGCTACTCGTGGGGCCAATTATGGGAGAACCAAACAAACAAAAGAGTCCAGCACTCTCACAAACCGGAAAATGTAGAGAACGAGACTCGTGTCTTTAGGCCTGCCTCTAAACCTACAAACAAACAACGGGACATAAGCTCAAATGAGGTTGGTCCCTCCACTCGGGTCACCAAACCTGAGCAAAGAAATACAATGCGGAACCAAAGCACCAATGAAGCTGCAAGCTGGTTCCTCAAAACCAACCTATAACACTAAGTAGGAGGAAGGCATGGAGGGCCCTGGTTAAGATAAACAACATCTCGCCAGAAGACAGGTCGGAGAAAGACAAAGCTGCATGGGCGAAAAAAGTCACCGAAAGAAGTCGGAAGGCTGGCTTAAAGATCAAAAGAAAAAGATCTCAGGAGGAAAGTCCTTAAATCGCAAAAAGAACAAAGCTCCACGCTACCGAAATTAGGCCTTTTAACGAGGTATTCAAGGATCAGATGGTCAGAAAACCCAGGACCTGCTCCGACTTGTCGGTGCAGGCTGGCACAGGAACCAGGTGAAACTAACTGCATGTGGGGATCAGAGATCTTTTCTGCTTTACACGAAGAGATCCCCTGTAGGCCGAGAGCCAGGGTGTGGATACCTTCGGAGCCTAGCGATCCAAAGGTGATACCCCAGTTGCTGCAAGTTGGTAACTCAGATTTGCCAACGCACAACTGGAAAGTTGCTAAGCTCGAGGAGCCAAGGGCTGACTACAGGTCAGCCGTCATAATTTTAAACAGGGAGTCACTGACATTGCACTGAAATAAACCAATAGTATCGTAAGCTATGGTTTCAGTGCAGTCACTCTCAAAATCTACAAGAAGGACGCGGACAAGCCAGAGTCTCCGAAGGCTGAAGAAGCTGCTGAAAGCTCATCTAGGCGCCCTAAAGAAGGGAACAGTCAGGCGGAAACTATCTCCACTGATACGGAGATGACAATAGCCGCATTTCTTGACGTTTGATCTGATCCAGATCAGATCATGTCTCATGAAACGACACCAAAATGCGTAAAACAAACAAACGTCAAATTTCAATTTTCTGTCTCGTTTTGTTTTGAATCTTCCTCTTCATACTCGTACTGTATTCATCTTATTCTTTGTCGCTTTACAAAATATTGTTCAACTACATTTTAATAGCTGAACTAACTTTTAGATCACCATTTGTGATCCAAAATGAATGTTGGATCAAGTGTTGTTGTTGCTTCACATATAAATTTTGATCTGATCCGGATCACTATGCGTCAAGAAATGCAGCAAATTAATGTCCTTGGAGTCATTAAAGAGGATCTCAGAGGACTTCACATCAGGGGAGGACTTTGACGATACAGTGGTAGAGATGAAGGTCTAAGAATGGTGACATTTAGAGATGGAAAAAAATCTGTTATTTTGCAATCACTGTTCCTACCTGTTCCTGTTATTTTAAAATAACAGTGGTAAATACTTGTTCCTAAAATAACAGTTGTTCTTTTTTGGTTACTTATTCTGACATATGCGAATCGCATATGTCAGAATAAGTAACCAAAAAAGAAAAACTGTTATTTTAGGAACAAGTATTTACCACTGTTATTTTAAAATAACAGGAACAGGTAGGAACAGTGATTGCAAAATCACAGATTTTTTCCATCTCTAGTGACATTCTTGCAGATTAACCTACACCACTCAAAGGCAGAATCAGCCGCTCTCCTTTTAAAAATTGGAAGGGAAGCGACAGATATTGTCTTGATCCAAGAACCTTAGGTCACTGATGACCGGGTATTTGGACTCAAGACACCCTGTTATAGATTATTGCACACGAAAAAAGAAGGTAGGGTTCGGTCGTGCATTCTCGTTAAAAATAATATAAGTTGTTTTCTGCTATCAAATTTCAGCAATGGAGATGTGGTAGTGGTCAGCATTGAGGTCAATAAATGAAACCTCTGGCTAATATCAGCCTACCTAGCTTATGATGAAGTGAATATTCCACCAGTCATTCTAGGTAAGGCAATTTTGGAGGCTCAAAAGCGCAAGATTGGAGTTATCCTGGGGAATGATGCAAATTCTCATCACACAATCTGGGGAAGTAAGGACACAAATGAATGAGGTGAGTTACTCCTTGATTACATTCTAAGTACTAACCTTCATGTATGTAACATAGGTAATAAGCCGACTTTTATGACTAGAAATAGACAGGAGGTTTAGATATTACACTTGTCTCAAACTTTTTGACGACTAGTCTATTAAACTGGAAAGTGTCGGAAGACACTCCTTTTCTGATCACTGTTATCTTCAATTTGAAATGGACTTTTGGTTTCTCCAAACAGCCCTTTCTACAGGAACAGGAAGAAAACCGACTGGGATATCTTTAGAACTATTCTGGGTAATTCACTATCAGTGCCGGTGCCTAACCCTTCAAAAACTACGGTAGAACTCGATGGCCTAATGGACGAACTGTCCAGCGCTTTTAACAAAGCGGTACTGTGCTCTTGTCCTCTTAGTAGGCCTAGGGGTAAATCTCAGCCAGCCTGGTGATCCAAGGAGATTCAACAAACACATCAACGATGCAAAAGATTCTTTAAAACAGCAAGGAAAACAAGAGCCGCTGTAGACTGGGGCTCCTATAAGAAAGTCGTCAAAATTTACAAATATCAATTAAGTGCAAAGAACAGATCTTGGAGACTATACTGTGGCAAAATTCAGGAGTCTTCAGAGATATCCAGGCTGCGTAAAGTTCTATCCACTGGCCCTTCCATCCCAAGCTTTCTCCAAAGGCCGGATGGAGCATGAACCACAAATAGTGCGGACTATCTGGAACTACTACTGGAGACCCACTTTCCTGGTTGTTCTAAATCTGCACCTACTATATCAGCAGGTAATAGGGCAAGTAGCCTCGTAGGCCAAATTATTAGCCGAAGAAAGTTTTTGTGGGCGATAAGCAGCTTTAAACCATATAAGTCGCCAGGACCTGATGGTATTATCCCTGCGGATATTCAAAAAAACTACGGATCTAACCATTTCCTGGTAAGAGGTAATTTTTAGAGGCAGCCTAGAACTATGTCACATTCCTAGTAAATGGACGGAAGTGAAGGTTATTTTCATACCTAAGGCGGCAAAATGCTCACACTGCAGTCCCAAAGACCTTAGACCGATTAGCTTGTCTTCTTTCCTTTTCAAAATACTGGAAAGACAAATTGAAGCTCATATTAGAGGCACAATTATGCAGGCAAAGCTGTCTAAATCTTAACATGCCTATTGCAAGGGGAGATCTGTAGAAACTGCTCTTCATTCTCTTACATATTTTATTGAAAAATCTTTCGAATATAGAAACTACGCAATGGTAACCTTTTTGGACATTGAGGAAGCCTTTAACAACGTGCTTATAGGGGCTAAAACTCGGGCACTTTCGAATCTAGGAGTGGATGAATCTCTCAAGGGCTGGATAGATCAAATGCTAAGAGGCAGGATCATAAATGCCAGTCTGGGGAAATTCTCCGCCAGAAGATTTGCAAGCAGAGGCACGCCGCAGGGTGGCGTACTGTCCCCCTGCTTTGGAACTTGGTCATAAATGATCTGTTGCTGAGACTGGAGGACAGTGGCTTCAAGGTGGTTGCCTATGCGGATGCGTTGCTATTGGTGTCCGTGGAAAATATACCGGCACACATAGTGGGCTTATACAAAATGCTCTGGGCATTCTTTCATTATGGGCCAATGGTTGTGAGTTGAATGTGAACCCACATAAAACCGAATTGTTTCTCTTCTCCAGGAATTATAAACTTCCTCATATCGATTCTCGCAGTTTAAATGGGTTCAACTTGGCTTTCATAGATGAAGCAAAGTTTCTGGGTCTCGTTTTGGACAGTAAATTATACTGGAAACCTAATATTATGGAAAGAGTAAAGAAAGCTACGGTAGCGCTATACTCTTGCAAAAATGCCATTGGGAAAGGATGGTATATGGTAAATTGGCTATAGACTGCAGTAGTCAGACCCATTCTTCTATATGGGGTAACAATCTGGTGGCCTGCTCTGGACAAAACTGTCAACCAAAGGTTAGGTTAGGTTAGGTTGAAGTGGCTGCTATCGCACACTTAGGCCAGCAATGGCCCGTTGTGATACCACAGGATCCCATCTCCCCATTACTCCCGTTTAAACCAACCAGAGCTATTTATATAGCGTAATAAATCTCGCACTCCACAGTCCGCGAGTTCCGAAAGGCTGTCCATACCGTACACACCCAAATACTTATGCCTTCTGTATGATAGCGCCGGACATGAGCATAGGAAGTGTTCCAAAGTCTCCTCCTCCTCTTCGTCCATGCAACTTCTACAAAAGTCATTCGTCTGTATCCCCAGCCTTCTCGCATGCTCCCCAAAAAGGCAGTGACCTGTCATTATCCCTACGACCAATCCTATTTCTTGTCTTCCCAGGGATATTAGTACCTTGGAGCGCCGCAAGTCCAGTTTTGGCCAAACTTGCTTTGCTACCCTGCACGTGAGAGTGTTGATCCACCTCTCATTTGTCAAGGCGATTGCCCTTTTACTGAGCGCCCATTTTAGCACTGCCATAGGCCTCCCCAGACCTACCATTTCCGGCTGCATCTGGAGAGTCGTACCGTACCTAGCTAGTTCGTCCGCCCTGCAGTTCCCCGTGACGTCCGAGTGACCCGGGACCCAGATTATCTGGATGCTGAAATACTCGCTCATCTCGTTAAGAGATGATCGGCAATCCAGCGCCACCCGCGACTTCAGACAAACTGCCCCAAGTGACTTGATCGCTGCTTGACTGTCCACATAAATTGCGATATCCCTCCCGGATACCACATTATGCTTCAACCATGTCATGACTTGCCCGATCGCCACCACTTCAGCCTGGTACACGCTGCAGTAGTCAGGGAGACGAACAGAAATATTAACATTAAGTTTATCACAGAAGACTCCGGCTCCTACCTGATCGTCTAGCCTCGAGACGTCCGTGAAAAATTGCACTGCCTCGTTTTCCAAGATTGATCCGTTTCTCCAGGATTCCCTTGAGGGAAAGATGGTACGGAAACCCTTATCGAAGCACAACGTTGGTGTAATATAATCCAGATTCGCCAGTTCTTCGCCAGCGAATCTACCTATCGTCGAGTGTCCCACCTGAAGACACTTCCATTGAGAGACAGCCAAGAGCCTCGTAGCCACGTTGGCTGCCATCTGTTTACCATAAAGGTCGATTGGAATAAGGTGGAACATAACCTCTAAAGCGCGTGTAGGTGTTGTCCTAAGCGCCCCGCTTATAAGCATACAGGCCGTTCTTTGCACCTTCTCCATCATACCTCTATAAGTTACCTTATCTAGAGCTGGCCACCAAACGCCCACCCCGTACATTAGCACAGGTCTTACCACGGCGGTATAGAGCCAGTATACCAGCTCCGGTTTCAAGCCCCATCTCTTACCTATAGCGTTTCTACACGAGTATAAGGCTACAATAGCCTTATTCACTCTTTCCAAAGTGTTAGGCTTCCAGCTGA
Source organism: Tipula helvola (assembly GCA_963556165.1). Taxonomy (NCBI): domain Eukaryota; kingdom Metazoa; phylum Arthropoda; class Insecta; order Diptera; family Tipulidae; genus Tipula; species Tipula helvola. The sequence goes on from OY744481.1 coordinate 270,654,967, forward strand.
GCTTACTATCAAAGATTATGCCCAGAAATCTCGCTCGGTCAGCAAAAACTAGTCCACTGCCGTTTATGATAGGAGGGCTAACCACCGGAATTTTATATTTCCTAGTAAATAGTACCAGCTCTGTTTTGGACGGGTTAATCCCCAATCCACACTTGCTGGCCCATTTCGTAACGATCAGGAGTGCATTCTGCATAACATCCCTAATCGTATCTAGATATTTGCCTGAGACAGCTATCGCTACATCATCAGCATATGCTACAACCCCTATCCCCTCTCTCTCTAGTTCCAGCAGCAATCCATTAATCACTGCACTCCAGAGAATGGGGGACATTACACCTCCTTGTGGGGTTCCTCTAACCACCCGTCTTCTAATCTTGGACTCTCCCAGCTCCGAGGTAATAGTCCTGCTTACCAGCATCTGATTTATTAACCTACTTATAGTGCAGTCCACTTTCAAAAAAGACAATCCTTCCATGATCGCCTCCGTTTTTACATTATTAAAAGCACCCTCAATATCGAGAAATGCTACCATGCAAAACTCTTGCAAGTAAATTGATTTCTCAATTGTGCGTACTAGATCGTGCAGAGCTGTGTCCACCGACTTTCCCTTACAGTACGCATGCTGCGACATTGCCCAATTCCTGGGTTCAATTCTTGATCGAATAAACACATCTATCAACCTTTCCAGGGTTTTCAGCAGAAAGGATGATAGAGTTATAGGCCTCAAGTCCTTTGGACGAGCATGTGAGCTCTTTCCCGATTTCGGAATAAAGACTACTTTGACCTCTGTCCAATTCCTAGGAATATAGACTAGTTTCAAACATCCCCTGAAGATAACCTCTAGCCAGGGGATGATGGCTGCCGAGTTCTTTTGAATCTCTGCTGGTATAATCCGATCCGGGCCCGCCGACTTATAAGGCTTAAAACCCTGCAGCGCCCACCTGATCCGCTCTCTATCCAATATGCCCTCCATATCTATTGGAGGTGTTCCTCGATGAGCTCCAGGCTCCATCGAGTCATCAAAGCTTCCCGGAAAGTGGGTATCGATGAGAAGCTCCAACGATTCCGCACTTGAAGCTGTCCATGACCCGTCTGGTCTAATTAAGTAACTAGGACTAGTTGGGTTAGTAGATAGAATCTTCCTAAGGCGGGAAGTCTCAGAGACTTCTTCCATTCTACCACAAAAGAGTCTCCAAGATCCCCTCTGTGCCTTCCTCAATTCTTTTTTGTACTTTCTTAGGTCCTCCTTATAGGAGTCCCAGTCCCGTACATGCCTCGTGCTCTTTGCCTTATTAAAGGCTGTCCTACACGCCTTCCGAAAGGTCTCCAACTCCATGGACCACCATGCCGGTTTCTGCCTGCCCCTTGGCTTTATCAGGGGGCAAGAAGCATTAAAGGAAAGATTGCATGCTCTTGTGACAACATCCAAAATGCAATTCAATTCTTCCACTGTCTCCGGAGGTCCGGGGACCTCCGGCAATAGTTCCTCCAACACCTCCCCATATTTCTCCCAGTTTGTCCTTCTAGGATTCCTGAAAGGCTTCTGGGTAACCGGGTGAATGTTAAGGTTATAAGTTATATATTGATGATCAGAGAATGAGTGCTCCTTCGCCACTCTCCATCCCCTAATCAACTGAAAAATAGTATCCGAGGCGAGGGTCACATCTAGAACCTCCTGCCGATTGCTAATGATAAATGTCGGTTCCTGCCCAACATTGCAGACTGAAAGGTTAGTATTTAATAAGTAATCAAAAAATAACTCACCCCTCTCATTAATATCAGTGCTCCCCCAAATTGTGTGATGCGCGTTTGCATCACATCCGAGTATCACACCAATCCTATTTTTCCTTGCTTCTCGGATCAGGTCCCCCAGGTTATCCGGCGGGATCTCCTTCTCCCGATCCATATACGCAGAGACCAGCCAAAACTTGTCTCTGCCAACCTCCATACTGATCGCAGTAACGTCACCACTACTGTATTGAGAAAGTAGAAAAATTTTTAAAGTATTTTTCACTAATATGCAAGATCTTATCTTCTCAGAGTTACTTGAGTACAAAGTTGTATACCCTTTCACCTTAAGGCCACAGATCCTGTTTTTGTTAATCCAAGGTTCCTGGATTAACACTAGCTCCTCTCCTGATCTAGTCAGTCTGAGAACGAGAGCCGCCGAAGCAGCCTTCGTATGGTGAAGATTAATCTGCACAATATTAATTACCATGCATTATCTCACTTACCTCTTCATGCATTCCCTGTTTCAGGCTAATGCTACCTTCCTCCGGGGGGCCGCTAGTATCCGCCGTGTCACCCCCATAATTGATGCTTCGCTGCCTTGAGAATCCCCAGCCTCTCTTCGTTCAGATTCCGACAGGGTGTCCCCATCGGATCCAAGCGAGAGAAGGCCGCCTCTCTCCAATAGCAGCTCCACGTCATCGTCTGTTATAACCCCATGCGCTTGCTCGACTGTCTGCCGCTGGGTCCGTCCGACGTCCACCTCCGGCCCGTCCTCCGAGCGCATGCCTACCTCATCTTTTTTAAAAACGTTGAGAGTGATCACCCCCTTTGTCTCTGCCAGGGGAGTAAGGGACTCCTTATTGAGCAGCATGATTGCCATTCTGAAGCCCCCTTTAGCCTCCTCCTGTTTGACAATCTTCCAATCTTTCGTTGGAAGATTTGGATTACTTGCCTGAATAATCTCAAGGATCTCTTCTGGCTTTTCTGGTTTGGTTGGTAACCAGACGCGGGCCCTTGGTCTACTCGGAATTTCTTCCTTTCGAACTGCCTCAAGCCTCGCGCCTTCCCATACCTCACCTACTTCGGCTATTGCCTTTTTATAAAGATCCACCGATCTTTGATCCGAGCACGCAGTTAACTTTACGCGCCCTTGATGCCATCCCGCATCTCTACAGAACGGAGGGGGTCCTGGATTTTCTCTCAGGACCTTGATGAAAATGGAGTTTAGTGCATTATACATGTGGTGTATTCGGGAAAGTATATTTATTAAGAATCAAAATGAAACACTCTTCGTTCTTTGTACATATGTTATTTTTACTAGCATCTACACACAAGTGACCAATTCCTTTTTATTATAATAGTTGTTAGGTCTTGCCTGATTTACATACTCGGGGTCTACACTATGCAAAATTGCTGAGATTTTCTCTCATGAAATTTTATGTATGTGTGTGTTTTTTTCAATGTATTGATAAATATTTGTTAAAAAAATATCATAACTGGGCATTTTACTCTCATGATAATTTCATGATAATTTTTTGTTTTTACCAGTTCAACATCTATGTTTAATCCTTTTGCAATTTTTTGGAATGCATCATTTTTTGAATCAGTTTTTTTAAATTGTTTACTGGTTATTTTCCATAAACATTCGTTAATTCTAAACATATGAATTAATTTTATAGTATTTTCAGTATTAATAAATGCCATTGCGAAATATTTTTTTTTATGCAGCTATAAACATACGTCTCAACTATCGGAAAAAAATGAAAAACATAACCTTAAAAGTGCATTTTAATTTGACACTTCGTACAAATTTCATGATAATTTTTTCGTGAAATAGCCTCCTGATAATTTGCTGAGAATGTCAAAATGAGTATAATATACTTACACATACATTGATAAATTTAATATCATGAGAGAAAATCTCAGCAATTTTGCATAGTGTAGACGGCGGGCTAAGTACATTTTTACATCCCTATGAACCAATGATTCATAATTAACATACAGCACATACGTCTATCCTTAAAGTTATTACATACTACTTAATTATTTCAATAAACTTTAATCTCTATACTTCATAGGTTTATTAATTTTGTTTCTAGGCCGTAACGAGTGACTTTCATCGTCGTTGACCCCAGAAATATTTTCCAGATCAGTAAAATTTGGAATTACATCACCAGATGCATTATTAACGTTTGAATTATCTGTTCCCAAATTTACACTTATTTCATTATTTTCAGGAATTAAACTGTTATTCTTAATCTTATATCTAATTAATACTCTATAGTTACATTTTTCATTGTTATCAAATTCAATAATTTTTTTATCAACATTTTTTTTATTTACATTATTTCTCTCGACAACCTTTTCAATGCCGACTGGGTGACTATTTTCTACGCGAATATGGATTTGATTAATATGCCGTTTAATTACTCTACCACTACCGTCCAATAGACATAAATACATTCGCGGACCCAACACCCTGTTCACTGTTGCATTACGCCAACCAGGATGATTAGGGTCAGTATAATCACGTACAATTACCGTATCATTTACTTTAAAACAAGTGCCTGCTTCTTGTTACAATTTTCACCTAACTCATTAGTAATCCTCTCAGTTGGTCTATTATCCTTAACTGGCCTAAGTAGATCTAATTTAATTTTCGGCGTATAATTTAAAAAGGCCTTTGCCGGCGAAATGCCCAACGTACAACGAGGTGTTGTACGATAGTCCGAGAGAAAACGATTCAATATATCTTCTATACCAATCTTGTTATTGCCAAAACATGCCCGCTTAATAGCATTCTTAATTGTTTTAACTGCATTTTCGGCAGCACCGTTAGTAGCCGGATAACCTGGTGGTGTAAATGTGTGATGAATTCCATTTTGTTTCGTGAACTCCTTAAATATATCTGCCGTGAATTGGGTTCCATTATTCGAAACAATTTTGTCCGGCAATCCGTATTGCGAAAATAATTGTTTTAATTTATTAATCGTAAACACTGACGTAGGACTATTTGTCACAAATGCCTCTATCCATTTCGTCTTCGCATCAACAATTATTAAAAAGAATTTACCAAACGCCGGTCCCGCATAATCTATGTGAATTCTGCTCCAAGGCCTATCTGGTATCTCCCAAGGTATGTTAACCGCCTTGGGAGGATTTGTCCTAACCGACAAACATGCATCACAACTTTTGATCATGGTTTCTATGTCCTTATCGATCCCAGGCCACCATACATATGATCTCAATAAGGCCTTTGTTTTAACAATTCCCATGTGTGACTGATGCACTTCATGTAAAATGGAATTTCTTAATGATTCGGGGGGTATGATTCTGTATCCCCTCATCAAAATGTCGTCTTCAACAAACAACTCGGACCTTTTCATTACATATGGGCCAAATTTACATCTATCTAAGTTACTAAAATTTCCAGAATAAACTGCTTCCTTAAATTCTAGCAAAACTTCGTCCTTCTGAGATTCTATTCGAATATCCATCGTATTTAAAGGGATATCAAAATTTTTGCTAACCAGATGTATGTTGCAGCATTATCTTCTTCGTTATCAAAATCGTTTTTCGATGCAACAGGAAGTCGCGAAAGCATATCAGCACTGTTACATTCTGACCTTACGTGCTTAATAGAATAATTAAACGCTGATAAATGGACAGCCCAACGTTGCAAACGACTAGCTGACATTTGAGGAATCCCTTTATTTTCCCCGAAAATTCCCAACAACGGTTTATGGTCCGTTACTAAGGTAAAGTGTCGCCCTATCAAATATTGGTAGAATTTTTTTGTTCCAAATATTATTGCTAATGCTTCTTTCTGAATCGTCGCATAATTCCTTTCGGAACTTTTCAATAGTCTGGATGCATATTCAATGGGACGTTCTGTTCCGTCTGGTAAGGTATGCGATATAAGCGCCCCTACTCCCACCGAAGATGCATCGCACGTCAGATTTAATGGTAATTTTTCGTTATAATGAACCAAAACATGTTCCGACGTTAATTCTTTTTTTAATAAGTCAAACGACTCTTGACACTTGTCAGTCCACTTAAATGCTTTATCTTTTTGCAAGAGTTCGTAAATAGGCTGCAATTTAGTAGCCAAATTCTTGATAAATTTGCCGTAATAATTTATCAACCCGCAAAACGCTCGGATTTCGGAAACGTTTTGAGGAATTGGCGCATTTAATATGGATTCGTTTTTATTTAAATTGACCAAACCATCTCCTGTAATTATATGTCCTAAATACTCGATATGAGGCCTGGCAAAGACACACTTGTTCCTATTTAATTTTAGTCCGGCTTCTCTTAATCTTTCAAAAACTACAACAATACGTTTGTTATGTTCAACAATATTTTCTGCCCCTACGACTATATCGTCGAGAAAAATCGCTATTCCTGGAATATTTGCCAAAATTTTCTCTAATTCCCGTTGAAAAATGCCTGTGGCAGGCTTTACCCCAAATGGTAAACGGTTCATTATAAAATTACCTAAATGGGTGCTCCAAGTTACTAAATGCTTTGAGTTTTCGTCTAATTCTAATTGGTTATATGCTGAAGCTAAGTCAACTTTAGAAAATATCCTACTTCCCCTCAATTTCATAAAAACATCCGCAATTCGCGGCAATGGGTAATTTGTTTCTTCCAAGTATTTATTAATAGTCACTTTATAGTCTGCACATATTCGTATTTTCCCATCACTCTTCAATACAGGCACCAGAGGTGTACCCCAAAGAGTATCGTCAGTTTTCGTTATTATACCTCTAGCCTCTAAATCACGTAACTGCTTCTCAACAGCCTCACGGAATGCATACGGTATAGATCTTGCCTTAACAAATTTTGGAGTGGCACTTTCATCAATATCCAATTTAATTTTTACGTTTTTTAAACACCCAATTCCGTCACTGAAAAGATCATCGAATTTGTTTACAATATGGTTCAATTTCGTTTCTTCCGAACATATATTATTCACTGATATCTGTTTAATTCCAAAAACTCTAAAAAAATTACACCCTACAATTGGAATCTGTGCTTTGTCTATTATTAAAAATTTAAATTTTTGAGTGACCCCATTGTAAGATATAATAGGTGAAAACCCACCAATGACCTTCAACGCATCTCCACCATAACCTCTTACAATCGTATCATCCTCAATTAACATTTTTTTATCAAAATACTTTAAAAACATTTCCGCAGGTATTGCAGAAACTCCTGCTCCTGAATCAGCTTGAAAACTTATATTTCTACCAAATACATTTAATTTAATATCTAACTTATTATTCCTATATTCAACCATGTATAATTCTTCGCTTTCAGTGGTCAATCTATTTAAATTTTCATTTGGAAATTCACTTACCGCATTGCATGGTTTACCTGTTGTTCTGCATACCGACTCCATATGCCCTCTGCGTTTGCATTTATTACAGATAACATTTTTGTACCGACATCGAAAATCCGGATGGTTATTAAACCCACAATGCTTACAACTTTGTGACGTTTGCGTTTTCCCTTGTCTAATATTTCCATTGTAATTCTGCCTCATGTGGTTACTATGCTCTGGTTTACGATGAACTATGATACATTAATCGGCGCCTCCATTTCCTTTACTCTAAGTGTATCCTTACTTTCGTATTTAAGCGCAATTGTCATTGCTTTATCCATAGTGAGGTTATCCTCCTCACTCAACCGATCGAATACTTTCCCCGTCATACTAGTGATAAATTTATCGACAATCATATCACATAACCTATCTCCGAAACTGCATGTAGATGCCTTACTTTTTACTCTTATGCCGAAATCTTTAATGCTTTCGTCTTGGTTTCGTTCCATTTTATAAAAATCTTTTCGTTCTTGGTATATTATGACCGGTGTCGAATAATATGCCTCCAAAATACTGACTAACTCGTTGTATGTTTTTTTTACTGGATCATCGGGAGCACAGGAATTAAATAAAATTTCAAAAGCCGTGGCTCCCACAAAATCTAACAAATGATTTTTTTTGTCCTCGTCGTCTTTGATTTTAATTCGACGGAAAAAACTTTCAATTCTGCATTTATAAATAATCCATTTTTCTTTGACTGGGTTAAATGGTTGCATCGTAGCCATTATTGTTAGCGCGTCGTCTGCCATTTTTATTTTTTTTTTATTTTTCTTGTACAAGAAATTCGTCGTGTATATTTTTTTTTTTTTTTTTTTTGTGTTCGTTTAGGTTTTTACGTTTTGTTTTATTTAATTATTCGTATATTATACATAAAACATTTACCGAATTTTAAATCCTCGTCGCCAATGTGGTGTATTCGGGAAAGTATATTTATTAAGAATCAAAATGAAACACTCTTGGTTCTTTGTACATATGTTATTTTTACTAGCATCCACACACAAGTGACCAATTCCTTTTTATTATAATAGTTGTTAGGTCTTGCCTGATTTACATAAGTACATTTTTACATCCCTATGAACCAATGATTCATAATTAACATACAGCACAATACACTTCCCTCCACTTTCCTGCCGTGATGCTCCCATCTTCTTGACTTCTGTCAATTACCGCTAGCACCAGTACGTTCTCCTTTACTATTTCACTGAACAATTTCGGTTTTTCCTTTGGATCTCCCGATATCGCTCCAGTGACGGTCTTGGCTCGTTTGCTGTCGCCCCCTTCGAGCTCATCCTGAGACCTCGGCCTTTTAGGCACAAGGACCCTATCCGAGCTGTCGCGGCCGACAATCTCCCTCGCCCAAGCCACAGATTGCTTCTGTTCTACTGTAAGCTGCCCCTCAGGGGTTGCAGCCAGTTTATCCAGAATTTTATGCGCCGACCGTTTCTCCCTGTATCGTCGCTTTGCAGGAGGGATCCTTCCCGATCCCCCGCTCTCTTGCCTGGCATTGGTATCGCTGACTCCTGGCTTTGATGCCATGGTGCCACTTACCCCTGCCACTGATGAGGTAGCTCCACATTTAAGGTAAGAGCCACTTTCTTCCTTCATTGTTTCCGGTTTTTCAAGGGTACCGGCTCCCTTATTTTTATTATTTAAATGATCCATAAAACTCCCACGAGTGTCGGAGAAATACTGGTCCACCTGCGCAGAGATCCGTATACGCAGGTAAGGCTAAATACAACTGGAGGTAGCCAGGAATCCAGAGGGCTCCGTTAACGACTGGGCTTTGTTAAATGGGCCCCCAGCCTAGCTGATCATCAGCACGGGTCGCATAACACCTTAATCCAGCCCATTGGCTCACCAAGCATCACATCCCAGCACCCCCGCCCCTATTCATCTTTCACTCAACCATTCACCCATCCATATGGATATCCCAAACCAATAGGACCCATTTCATCATTCAAGGGGGTAACCCGTTTAAAGGGGCCCCTCACTCACTACCTGGAGACCCCGGAAATGTGACGCTCAGTTTGCCTGTGGTTATTAGTTGATGGTTTTATGGCGCCATCAGTTCGCCATTCCATACCGGGTATCATAGGCACTTAGAATTTATTAAACTGAGGTTAACCACTCCCCAGTTTCCTGAGACTCTCCTCCCAGCAGGGCTGCGGTTGGGGGCGGCTTATTTAATATTCACCGCTAACCTATCTATCGATAGGTCGTTCACTATCCACCACCTGTGACCCCCCCGATAGCTGCAGCATGCCCCGGGTGTCAACCAAAAGTTGTTGAAAAAAGTTCAGAGAACAATCTCTCTGTGGATCAGTGGTGCACTGAGGAGTACATCCACTCAAGCATTGGAGACTCTACTATTTCTGACTCCTCTAGATATCTTGGGAAAACAGTGGGTAGCTTGCACTTCCATACGACTGAAATCCACGTTAATGTGAACATGCAATAATACAGAGCACTCATCTATACTTTGTAACAAAGGGCTTCCGAAGACCACCGACTGTACTGTCCCGTCACTATCTTTTGATAGAAAGTTCCGGACTATTATCCCATCCAGAGAGGACTGGTTGTTGGATGCAGTTTTGGAACCAGGAGTTTTAAACTTCTTCACTGATGGTTCAAAACGGGATGGAAGAGTAGGGCTGGGGTGTTCTGCGAGGAACTTATGTTAAACCTTTCCTTTTGTCTCCCTGACTATTGTAGCATTTTTCAAGCTGAAGTAACTGCGATAAAGGAAGTCGTGGACTGGTTGAGGTATAATGTAATATCGACTTGTGATATTTGCATATACACGGACAGTCAGGCTGCCATTAAAGCGCTTCAATCACACCTTCTCACCTCGAAAGTAGTCCAGAACTGTCTCTCATCTCTTAACGAGATGACAGATCAGTTCAACATCCATATCATACGGGTGCCAGGACATTTCATTTGTACAGGGAATATAAAAGCAGTTGAACGTGGTACAACAGACCACATCTCAAACAGCAAAAAGGATATTGAATGCCTCTTGCGGTATGCAAACTGCTGCTTCAGGAGGAAGCTAGTAAGTTGACGAATGACAGATGGTCAAATAGTACCTCATGCGTAATAACTCGGCAGGTCTGTCCAAAGTTGAACTCGGCGAGATCCAAACAGCTGATCTCACTTCAGCGGAGTCAGATCAGTGTGGTTGTTGGAGTGATTACGGGGCACTGTCTCATAGGCAGACATGCGAGTAGACTTAGTTTCTTCTCACATGGCTACTGTCGTAGTTGCGAGGACGAAGAGGAGGAAGAGAGAGTACTTCATCTTCTTTGCACCTGTCCTCGTCTGGCACGAAACAGACTGAATTTTCTAGGGGCACCCCTTTTCAACGACCTGAAGGAGCTCTGCAGGATGGACGTCAGGAGTATCCAGCACCTCATATCAAGCTCAAAGTGGTTTCAATGAGTTGGAGGAAATTTTTAAATTGTGGTATGGCTACGGACCTTTTTGTGTCTATGCCTGGTCCTGGTGGACCGCCACCCAAACCTAACCTAACTTACTCATATCAGAATTATTTTTTTCGAACATTATCCATCATAAAATACAAAATTAAAAAAATCTTTCCCATAACAATGCCACACTATTATTTTATATGTTTTGACAGCAAACAACAACATAACCTAGAATTAATTAACAAATTAAGTATTATGTGTTAATTCAATTATTTCTAGTCTCAAAATTATCTAAAAAATTAATTATTATTATTGCTCATATCAGAATTATTATTTTCGAATATTTTCTGTCTTAAAATACAAAATTAAAAAAAATCATTCCCATAAAGGTGCCATACTATTAAAATTAATAATGTGTGCGAGAAATATTTCTCATCGGTACACAATATTTATGTCCTTGTATTAGTTGGACTGCCATAAATAGTTCTCGATTTGAACTTTTTTTAAATTTTGATATCAGTCCACTAACACAGACACATCTTTTTTGTAAGTAAAATTTTGACTGACTCCGTTGGGCATCTCGTTCACGCAACCATCGATTTTATATTTTTATCTCAAGTTATTTTGACTGACAAACTTTGTTTCACAATGGAATTGAGGCTTTACGCGGTCAAGTCTACCAACACGGCCAATAGAGGTACTAAATTATACCTTTTAACTATAAATGGTCTAAAAATACCAATAGCAGGTACATAATTTAAAAATTAACTTGTATGTATGTACATATAAATTTAATCAAAAATTAATTATTTTCTTAATAAAATATCGTCCAAAGAAAATTAATAATTGTTTCTAACAAAAAAATAAATATTAACGAACACAAAACCAAATCCCAAAACGGAAATTGAAATGTCATAATTGAAAAAAAATGGCTGACTATCCTAAAATCGTTGATCGTCTTAAATGGTCTAAAAGTTGGTTGTTTTTTATTTGTCGATAATTTAATTCGTCTAAATTTGTTGTGTGTTTCCTCAATAGAGAACTGTCGGTAGATCTGGTGGAAAAAAATTGAACCTTGGTTAGTATATTAAAATATGACATTTACAATTTGTATACAAAGCGCCATATAAATTTTACAAAAAGGCTGGGTAAATATTTATTAATTGTAAATGAAATTATGTTATAATTTGGAAGTGTTCGATTATATTCTATTAACAAAGATATAAGCTCTTTAAGATACTTGTTATAAATACATAAGAAGCGGTGAAAAGTTGAAGAATCTTTATAAAAAAAAGTGTATAATGTAGAGGTTATGTTTTTGTTAGTTCGAAAACTTATTGAATTTATTAATGAAATTAAATAGATATACAATCGTTATATCAACATGAGTGATTTGAAATATCCATTTCATCTAGATTATTCTGGAATAGGTATGTCGGAAACTAATAAAATGAATAAAAAATCATTAAGACACTGTGGAATACCGCAATGCAACAATTACCAATCAGCAGAAGTGTCGATGCATTTGATTCCAAAAATAGTGTTAGATTCGAAGGAGGAGCTGGCAAAATGGTCGGTTATTTTACGGATGTGGAAAAATTCCCCAAATTTTTTGTGATATGCAATGAGCATTTTAAAAGGGGGCAAATTTTAACAGCTTTCCCGAGTGGTAAACAAAAATTGACGAATGGCGCTTTGCCAAGTCTTAAGTAGATGTTGTAATACCAAACCAACTATTATTAAAGAATTAGTGCTGGAGTTTGAATGAATCCCAACAGGTTGAATCCAGCCTGCGTTCAATATCTCCTCACCCCCACGAATGGACTTTTTGAAGTGCCAAAATATTCAATTATCTGCGTGAGCGAAATTGTAATATTCTCACATAACTCTACATTTGGACAACTTGTCGTAAACATTATTGCAAATAAACCTAAAATTCAAAATGAATATTTATTTATAACGCCCGAATTGCTTACAATTAGAATAATTTCATTAATAAGTTCAATAAATATTCAAACTAACAAAAACACAACCTCTTAATTTTAGATTTATTTACATAAATATTATTCTATTTTCACTGCCTTTTATAAAATATCACATTTATATAACATATCTTTTAAAGAAGGAAAATAATTGTTAATTGAATATAATTCAGCTTTATGAAATTATAATAGAATTTAATTTAAAAATAATGAATATTTACGCGCTATTTTTGTTGAATTTATATTAAGCTTTGCATACAAATCATAAATGTCACATTTTGATATACTTACCTAGCTTATTTTTAATATTGATAGATGTCACTACCCCGAACATTGATAGTTCTCAATTGGCCGCACGACTCCACTTGACCACTAATATCACTCGCGATACGCAGTACAACAACAAAATGGATGAAATTATCAAACGATTATCAGTCCATGGGTGGGATGTTGTAACTTCACTTTCGATTTGAATTCGATAGATTTTATGTCTCATGTTTCAAGAATAAAATTTTACTCTATTTCGTTTTTCAATTATGCTCTTTTTCTTGCTATCTCAGCTTGCTTGAATAAAACAACATTCTATTTCTACTTATACTCATGATTATTTATCATTCAAATTTTTGTTTAGTGATACTTTATCGATTTAAAAGAAATTAAAGTGCGCATCAAAAAGAGATCGCAATAGAAAAAGCGTAATCAAAAAGTGAAATAGAGTACAATTTTATTCTTGAAACATGAGACATAAAATCTATCGAATTCGAATCGAAAGTGATGTTACAACATCCCACCCCATATGTTATATGGTCTAAGCGTATTTCGTAACTTCGTAAATTTGACGTTTCTTCTGATTGGTTTAAATTTCTTCCCCTAAATAAGCAAGAAACGTCAAAAATAGACACGGTCACAGGCTATTTTTCTTCAGCGTATTGTGACATTTGTGATTACTTGTGATGTTTAATAAATAAAAATAAATAATATGCAACAAAATATTATTAAAAAACGGCCAAGAATATCTACCAAAAAATGGGAAGAAGAAAAATAGATGGATATATTGAATTATTTTAAAAAAATAATTCAAAATAATTTAGAAATAGAGGTTTGTTTTATTAGGTGCCTACATTTATATGTAAATATTTATGTTATTTGTATTTTGATCATTTTTATTTATTAAAAATCACAAATAATCACAGTTGTCACAATACGCTGAAGAAATGTAGCCTGTGAGCGTGTTTATTTTTGACGTTTCTTGCTTATTTAGGGGAAACAATTTCAACCAATCAGAAGAAACGTCAAATTTACGAAGTTACGAAATACGCAAATACGCAAGCTCGTGACGAGGGCTTGTGTTTTGGCAGAAGTGCTACGTTCAAAATATATTATCCTACCCGGTTGACATAAAAGGAAGAGCATAAAACATAATAGATATATATCATCCCTCTCCAACTGCTTACACATGAAACAGAAAATTTTGTATGGGAAAAAACATGGAAAAAACTTTGTATGGTCTCCTGTTCTTATGCCTATGCATAATAAATTAAAGTCTGTTAAAATTAGAAACGTCAAATAATTATTTATATTTTGGTAACGAAAATATTATTTATTTGCCAATAACATGGATGAATCATTGTGTCGTACTTGTTTGGTTGAAACCGATGGATCTATATTTAAAACCATTTTTCTGGCTGAGAAACAGTTATCATTGGTTCAAATGCTTAATGAATGTACGGGATTAAAGGTACGCTTTCCATTCGAAATTGAAGCCAACTTTAAAAAAAATTTTGATTTCAGGTGACCGAATCAGACGATGTATCATTAAAAATTTGTGATGCTTGTACTGAAGAAATAATAAATTCTTATGTGTATCGTAAAAAATGTTGGGACTCACATAATTTTCTGTTAAGGCGATTAGAGGAAAGCAAAACACACAGTGTCCCGATAAAATGTGAAGCGGTAGATCCTACGGAAAATGATGTAGCCCCAATATTATTAGATATAATAAAAGAAGAATTTGATGATTCTATATTAAATGAAACGGAACTGACTGATGGAGGTGCTGTGAAATGTGAACTATGCGATAAGATCTATCCACGTAGAAAATTAATGCTTGACCATTTGCGTAAAGACCACAACATACTCGAATACCAAAGGTATGAGTGTAAATATTGTGAAAAATTATTGAGTTCATTCAGCAATTTACGACGGCACATTGCCACTCTTCACGAAGTAGCCGAGGAAGGATATGGTGCAAAATTTGTATGCCACCATTGTGGTCAAATAACAAAAAATCGGAGAAATTTGATTCTTCATGTGAGGCGACACACCGGCGAAAAGCCTTACAAATGCGATTTATGTGATTATCGTTCAGCCCGAGATACAGATATAGCTAATCATAAGCGGACACATACTAATGAGCGGCCATTTAAATGTGACACTTGTGGCAAACAATTTCGAACATCTAGTGCACGGGCGAACCATCGAAAGGGTCATTCCGAAGAAACGCCATATGAATGCATCGTTTGTTTAAAAAAATTTAAACATAGGAGGATTTACAAGAAGCATATGATTATTCATGACCCGGACAAGTATATAGCATGTAAATTCTGTGGCAAAGAATTTGCGCGGAAAGATAATCTAAACACTCACATGAAGCAGCACACTGACGAAAAACCGCATATCTGTGAATTTTGTGGCAAAGGTTTTATACAAAAACACTGTTGGCAGACTCACGTGAAAAATAATCACAATCAATAAAGCATAATTTGTAAATTGTTTTCGTTTGTAATTAGGACAAGAAGATCAAACTTCGGTCACAGAAAACATACAGAAGCGGCATAAAAGCACTACAGGTATTTTGTACTTCGGTTCATATCAATATTTATTATTTGCTTCCACAAGCCAATACGTTATTATGTTTTGGATTTGGAGAAGTTCACCCAGTTTTGGGTCTTCTTCGACATGACATTCTTAAAGGTTCAACCGTACATGATCACACGAAATGCTTGGACAAAAGGAAAGTTACCTTCAAATATATCGATGTATTAATCAATGTGGTTGGCAGAATGATGTCCTGCATTTTTGAAAAAAGTGTGGGTTCAGGCCGATGTTAAGAGGGTTCTTTACTAAAATAGGCTATATGAGGTGGCATTTTGTACCATCACTTCGACTCGTTTTCGATAATGCTTTTTCTGTTGAAGCAAGAATAAATAGTATACTCTATTTCGCTTTATCTAATGTGATCTCTGCCTAGTGCATTTGTGGCGTATTGTGGAGTTTTGATTATCGGTAGATTGTTCGTTCGCACCAAATTTGGTAATTATTTTGTCGGTTGAAAGCTCAGGGAATAGTGGAGACTTTTTTCAGACTCGGTGTGCCAGGGAAATACAAGTTTTCCCTGGAAGTTTTTGTTTTTTCAAAACATTAGTATTATATAAATTGTAAATTCAGTAAGAAGTGCAGAATTTTTTGCATCAACAATAATAAAAATAAAAAGATTGTGAAAAGAAAAAAACGCTGTAGTTCAACTGAACTATTATATTTGGAACCATATTAAAAAATATCCAATTAAATATAAATTTGCAACAGCGTTTGTGCTTTCAATTAAAAACTGAAAATATACACACATACTCTCCCGTTTCTTCACATCGATAAAATATCATAAACACAAATTTGGGTGATTTTTTATTATTTATTATTAATTATAGGGCCATGTGGGCGTTAAGCCACCTCGCACTGCGACCTAAAAGATCTTTTGTGCATGGACCCTGCTCAATGATCCGTCCAGTCAATATTCAGGCTCTTAATGAACCTAACAATACTGCCGGCCGGTATATAATACATATTATCTGGGCTCATTACTCTCCCTCCTAGATGTTGTAGTCTTCGGCGGAAAATGGCTGGGAAATAACACAGAACATGTTCCGCTTCCAGGTCGCAGACGCGGCATCTGTCTGTCGTACTTAGGCACATTTTCTTAAGGGAATGTGACCTGTGAAGAAGCCAGTAAGCAGCCTCAACTCAGGTTTCCTAAGTACAAGACACTCCTTAACCCTGACTGACGAAGCTGAAATAAATTTCTTCGTCTGTCACAAACCTGGAATTCTGCGCCAATAGGAGGACTTTTACACATCCTCCCAGAGTTTTACCGCTGCCCCTTAGAGACGCCATAGAAGGGCTCCGGTCCAATAAATGGAGAAGCAGAACCCTCGCGGGCAAGGCCATTAGCTGTCTCATTTCCCACAATTCCAGTATGACCTGGCACCCAAATAAGTGTTACCTTATTTATGTTTACCAAATGCTTAATAACTTTCAGACAGTCCCATACCAGCCTTGACTCAACGGTAAAATACCTAAGAGCCTTTAAGGCCGATTGGCTGTCTGATACAATATATACCTTTACCTGATAGGTTTGTGGAAGCCTAGTTTAGCTGGCATACGGTCGGAAGGCATTCCTATGGTAGGGTTTGTCTGAAATTCCCGGAGGATTTCCAGATGGCCCACCATATTGCCCGGCTTGATATATCCCTCCGCCTGCATCTTAAAAGGGCCATAATAGCAGCCTCCTTTTTAACATGCAGATGCAACGGAGTCAGTCCTAGGAGAATTTCCATTGCTGCGGTTGGACATGATTTCATTGAGCCCGTAACCCCAATGCAGGCTATACGCTGAACCTTATTCAATAAAGTTTGCGCTGTCCTCTGTTCAGTTTTAGGCCACCACACTACCGATGCGTAGGTTACCATAGGCCTAATGATTGTTAGGAATGACCAGTAGACCATTTTTGGTTGTAGTCCCCAAGTACGTCCATAGAGTCTCTGACAGGCCCAAACAGCCTTAGTGGCTCTAATTTAAACTTTAACAAATGTTGTTTAAAGTTCAGAATTGATCTAGGATATAGATATTTAACCTCTTTGGAAAAACGAACAGTAGTACCGTTTAACGAGGGAGCTATAAGCGAGAGCTTTTCCTCCTCGTAAAAGAGACAATGACACTTTTGATTGGATTGACACTGAGTCCTTCCTGGTCACACCACTGCCATATTAAATCGAGTGCATTTTGCATGAGATCAGAGATGACTCCATCAAACTTGCCTCTAATTATGATAGCCACGTCATCCGCATAGCCCTGGACATCAAACCAATGGTTACTCAGAAGGACAAGTAGTCTCTATTAATAATCAATGACCATAAAAGAGGAGACAGCACGCCTCCTTGGAGACAGCCCTTTACGGCCCTGATGGTTACTCGCCACCTAATCTGGCTGTAATTTCGCGATGTTCCAGCATGAAGCGTATCCACCTAATTGTAGAAGGCGGAATCCCCTTCTCCATTGCTGCCCTCTCTACCGATCCATAGGAGCTGTTATCAAAAGCCCCCTCAATGTCCACAAAGCCACAAAGGGCTATTTCCTTATACGCCACCGCTCTTTCAATTCTTGAGATTAGGCCACTAAGAGCCATTACAGTGGATTTACCAGTTTGATAAGCAAACTGGTCCCGATGCAGCGGATTATTAACAAGGACTTCATATCTTATTTGATGATCCAAGATTTTTTCCATCGTCTTCAATAGAAACGATGCGAGGCTAATTGGCCGATAAGCCTTGGGCTGGGAATCCAAATGACCACCTCCCTTTGGTATAAAGACCACATTTACTTTCCTCTATAGTTTCGGAATATAGTTAAAACCATAACTTGCCCGAAACATCTGGATCAAGGTGGGGAGTAGTCAATACCTTTTAGGAGTAAAGCTGGGAAAATACCATCCCCTCCAGCGGATTTAAAAGGTTTGAAAGATCCAATAGCTCATCTCACCTTGCTGGGTGTGAAAATTTTCCCAGAGAGACTCCAGATACTATTGTGAGGTGCATAGGCTACCTCACTTGAAGGGTCATTCGGTTCTTCTTGGGCTCCTAACACTACTGAATCAGGAAAGTGGGTAGCTAATAGTAGCTCCAAGGTATCTTTCCGGTTTTCAGTGAAACTTCCGTTTTGCTTCTGAAGAAGCCCTAAACCATTTGCGTGATCCCTGGAAAGGACTTTCTGGATACGAGCTGCAGAGGGCAAATCATTGATTCCCTCACAGAACTTTCTCCAGGTAGCCCTCTTGGACCTTCTTAATTCGAGATTATATTCCGTTAAGGCCATCCTGTACTCGCCCCATTCACCGGTGCTTTTAGCCTTATTGAATAACCTTCTCGATTTTTTCCTCAGCTTACCCAGGGTCCCGATCCACCATGGAACCATCTCAGTGGAATCCCTTCACTTAACCAGGCAGCTGTTCTCGTAAGCCAAGTGTATAGAACTATGCAGCTGGTTTGAACAGAATTCCAAGCCCTCTGGAGACTCTATGTTCCCCATAACCGAGGGCATTCTTGATTCAAGTGAAACTCTATAAGAGTCCCAGACGGTCAGTTTAGGAATTCTGATCTCCTGCCGCTGCATGGTCTCGGCCGCCAAATCGAATCTGATGTGCAAGTGATCCGATAAGGAGGCCCCTTCACACACTTGCTAGTTTTTAACTAAATGGCTAAAATGCGGACTAGGATAGGTTTCCTTCCCCTATTAACAATATCTACATTATTTGTTATTAAATACTCAAAAAGGTACTCACCCCTATTATTGATATTCGTGCTGCCCCACACCGTGTGGTGCGCATTCGCATCACATCCTATCAGGTAAGCCAGCCCATTGCGCTTGCAATGAACTATAAGCCGCCTAACTTCGAATGGAGGTATCATCTCTGAGTCTCCAGGGAAGTAGGCGGAGGCCATTATAGCCTCCTGTTTGCCTCTGATCCCCAGAACCTCCACCATCATTGCGACCAAGTCCCTGGAGATGAACTCTGAAATGGGAATAAAATTAATTTGCGAGCTGGCCAGAATGGACCTCTCTTGGACTCTCAGTTCCGCTATAATAAATCAACTTACTCACTTGCTTTATTGGTATATTGGTGATTGGAATCACGTTACGCACTGCATATAAAGAACACAAAACACAAATGCACAAATTTGACACAAATCTAATTGTATTACATAAAGTTAAAAAGGGTGATCAGATGAACCGTATTGAGGAACTCGAAATATACAAAAATAGAAATGATAAAAACTTATTGAATAATAAAATCAATACCACTACTAATAAAATATATGATTTAATTTTACAAAATTCGAATTCAACACCCAAACTTACATAGATTTTAAGTATATATATCAATTAAAACATTTTAAAATTCTTAATAAGTAAATTGAACTGATGATTGCCTATCGAAATCGATTTTCAAAATAATAGTTTTTAATATTTTAATAATATTTTATAATTTCACTATAAGGAAGTTTTACAAATTAAAATTTCGTAATAAATTTTTTTTAAAAATAATTGTTTAATTAATTGTTATTGTTTAAAATAAGTTTTATTATTTATTGGTTAGACATTTTTTATGTCAATTTTTATTTGCGCAGTTGGTCGTTTTAAAATGCAGACAGCAGCTATTGCAGTTTGACCATATATTATAGAGTATATATATACGCCATAACCAGGGTACTACTTGGATACAATTGTATCCATTTGGATACATTATTTTAAAAATTTAAGAAATGGATACTGGATACTCAAAAAATAAAAAACAGCTAAAATGGATACAATTTATTTAAAGTGGATACATTTTTTTTAAATTATTTATTTTATTGAAATACCGAATCGAATTTTGAATTACATGCTGTTAGGGCTTAATTTACATCTAGACTACCCAAGTATAACAAATCTTAACTCAGTTGTGAGTTCCATCATTTTTGGTAAGATATGCAGGAACTTGATTGTTTATGGGGAAATTAGTAAAATATTGATCATTTCATTTTTTGTCAGCCATTTGAGTTGTGCTTAAAGTTTTTGTTATAAATTAAAGATACATATATGTTATTTGTGGTTCTAAATAATAAGTGTAAGTATTATGTTATATTAATTTAATAATTGTTTTATTATTAATATGTATGCTATAAAATATTTAATAATAAGTTTAAATAATTCTCTTTTTAATTTTAGGTTGTGGTTTGGAAAAGTTTCCTGATGCCACTGGTTTTCGATTTATATGTATGACAAGCTAGATTTTTAGCTTGTTGTAGCTAAATTTTTTTTAATTTTAAACGCATTTCCAATTGTATTAATAAAAAAATATAATAAAAAAATAAAAAATAGTTATTTTCATTTATAAAATATTAACAAAAAGGATTTGAAAGATTTTGACAGCACCCAACAAGCCTAGAAGCAAATTTACCCACGAAGCACATCATTTTGAGTTCCACCCAGTTCCAGCTTCTCGCGACAAGTTTCATAGTGTTTCTTATAATAAAAAGGAACTCGAGTGGAGCTTATTCTGAACTAAGCTTAGATTGAGTACTAGAAATTCGAGGTAAAAGATTGAGGTAAAAATACTTGGGATATTGTCGTTTTCGATTGAATCAAAAAAAGCACTCTGAAGGGGAAAATGTCGCTTTTTTTGCTTCTAGCGTATTGAAACGATGTTCTGAGGGTCAAATATTTTTGCTCGAGAACACTTCAGAAATCTCGATTTTTTCGTAGATTTACCCCTATTTTATATAAATATGTTTGTAGGTATATTCTGGTTCTGCCATTTGGCTGATTGGCTGCCGTTTTCAGTTTGAAAACTTTTATGGCTATTAATTGTTTAGAAGTATCATTAAATTAATCTCAACATTGCATCGAACACGAATTTTTGAGATTTTATATTTGCAATTTTCTAGTTTTTTATATTTTGACAGATAACCCACAAACATAAAAGAGCATTGAGTTGTTCTTGTTCGATTGACGCCGAAATTGAGATTGCTTTTCATAGAGGGAAAAATAATCAATCGAAAACGACATATGCATAATTAATATTACATGTAATAATATTTACATCTGCATTATGCATAATACCCCGGCAATCCGGCATTTAAAGCATTGTCTTTAATTAATCCTAATTGCTTAATGTCATCAAATGTTTCCTCCATAATTGTGTTAGTCAATATTTTTGAAACCGACTAAGATAACATATTGAACGAACTGAAAGTGCTGAAATTATCTACGCACTTAATAAATTTAGATAAAACAAACATCGGCAAATCTTGGGTAAAAATTGGATCAGTCAAAAATTCAATAAGAGAGGTGCTTTTTGGTACACTGGCTAACTTTATGATGAGTTTAATGAGTTTGCCACATAGCTCGGCTGGATGAACGCAATAATGACCGCAAAAGAATTGTTATCGGAAGAGGAAAAAAAACGGTCAGTTCCTACAAAACTAGTCAGGTTTGGGTACCGCGCCTGGAAGTAATTTTAATTTAGTTATCCCTATAAATTTTATAATTCAATGTTTCTATTAGAATTATTTTTTTATAAAAAAGAAATTTCATATTTATTTTTTATTTTAATGTGATTTATAATTTATTCTTATGAAAGAAAGTGATTTTAATTTTACTTCTAGTAATTAGTAAACAAATGTGATGGTACTGAATACCAAATGAAAATAAGGTGATTTAACGAATTTAAATAAACAATGTAAATGTACATTTCATACTTTAGTAATAACCAAAGAATTATCAATTATTATTTTTTATTTTAAAAAAATGGATACATTTGGATACATTTTTTTCAAATAGTTGGATACATTTTTATTTTTTCGAGTGGTAACGCTGCCATAACCTACTTTTACTATGGAAAGATTTGGACTAATTTTTGTGACCTTCATTTGAAAATACGGGAGGTTTTATAGTGGTTTGAAACATGACAGTGTACAAAATGGCGAAGCTACATAGTTAATTGTTGTGTGGCTAACTTAATCATGTCAAAAAATACGGGAGGAAAAAAAATCGTTTAGTCCACGTAATGGCGTATATATATACTCTATAATATATGGTTTGACTGCTTTTCAGTTTTTTTCGACTACAATTG
Source organism: Tipula helvola (assembly GCA_963556165.1). Lineage (NCBI taxonomy): Eukaryota > Metazoa > Arthropoda > Insecta > Diptera > Tipulidae > Tipula > Tipula helvola. Next base: position 270,677,434 of record OY744481.1, read on the forward strand.
CTGCGCAGCCGACTGAATTTTTGAAAGCACCCTCCATCTGTGCAGTTAATACAAATATGTAAATTATAATACCCTATAAAGGACATCACGACACTTTTCCATAGTAAACTTGCGGTCAATGATATTGGCAGATTTATCGATAATGCAGTATTATTTAATACGTGAAAACATAGTTCGGGATAACTTCTAAAGATGTCAGCTTTAACAATTTTTAATTTTTGGTAAATAAATCAAAAATAAAATTAATTTTTTTTATAATTCATGTCTAGTTGTAAGTTTTATTCGTGTTTTTTGCTTTTGTTTATATTTTTGTTTCGATACAACAAAAAAAAAATTTAAAAAAAACTACTAGTGCCATCTTAAGATTTAATCTATCTATCGCCGTTTTTTGACAGCGAAGACCTTTATAGGGTATTATAATTTATTTGAGTTAATATAAAACGACTGCAAAAACTGCATACCGGCTGCGTTCGTGAATTAATTTTTGAACGACCAACTGCGCTGCTTTTGCTGCAAAACTTAATTTTTGAACGAAGTACTGCACAATCTGCTCAGTCGACTGAATTTTTGAATGCACCCAAATTCTAAATATATATATTATAGAGTATATATATACGCCATTACGTGGACTAAACGATTTTTTTTTCCTCCCGTATTTTTTGACATGACGAAGTTAGCCACCCAACAATTAACTATGTAGCTTCGCCATTTTGTACACTGTCATGTTTCAAACCACTATAAAACCTCCCGTATTTTCAAATGAAGGTCACAAAAATTAGTCCAAATTTTTCCATAGTAAAAGTAGGTTATGGCGTATTATATACTCTATAATATATGATATATGGCCCTAAACTATTTTAGTCTTTCTCTTTTTCACACAAAATGTTATTAGCTTGACGTTTGTTTATTTCTTCTCTATAGTTTTTATCTCTATGATTTTAAATTGCCCTTCAAACATAGCGTAACATAAACGTAACATTTACGAAGGCTTCCTAATACTAAAGTCTTCGTAAACGTAACGTATTTGTGTAATACGCTTTATTAATTTATGTAACTAAAATGGTGACACTAGCAATGTGAATGTGGGTTAAATGTCAAAACAAAACTTTTTTCTAAGAAATAGGCGTGTAACATTTTATGGCCAAATTAATTAATGGTTTTATTATAATTTTATTTATCAAAAGTTTAATTCACAAGTTTTTCGGCGTATACTTTTTAATAATTTGAGAGCTTAATCCACATTCGCAGCGGTAGTGACATCTACTTTTGCTTAACGCCATAAAGCGTATAGAAATGATACGTAACCGAAACATTTGTCACAAGAGAAATGAAACAAATAAATGTTACATTTTTTATTCGCTTAGGCGTAACATAATTGAACAGTTTCTGTGTAACTTATACGAATAGCAATTATGTAACATATTTGATACTCAGTTGCGATTCGTAAAAGTTACAGCAAAACAGTTCAATCCTGTTACACCCAAGCGTTGATATAAATGAACAGTAGCCTGCACATTCAAAAATTATTTTTTTAAATTAAAAGGCAAACATGATTTAGTTATAACTTATATTTTATTTATATATTTAAAAAATAATAATCTAAAATAAACAAAGTTTTAATTTTATAATATACTATAATATACTTTTATAACACTATTACCAATTTATTTAATACGCTAAATATAATAAAGCACAATAGTAAAACTATTTAATTACGTAATACAATACTTAATCAATTATTAATAAATTAAAAAATCTATTATGTATCAAAACTTCAAAAATTTACTATAAACAGCCACTTAAAATATTAAAAATTTGAATGAATATCAGCGGCATCAAAATAGACGGTGTTCCACAATTAAATTTTTTACGTACTACTGCGAGAAAAAAACAAAAATGGTTGTCATTTTTTTACGTATACCCTCCCAACAAAAAAATGTATACGTCAAATACGTAACATAAAAGTTACGTTTACGTACATTTTTTTAAAGCTACAGCACTGCCTCTCGTGAGTGGTAAAAAAGGCAGCCATATTTATATACGTAAGAAAATGACAACCATTTTTGTTTTTGCTTTTCTCGCTGTAGTACATATGTAACAAATTTAATTGTAGAACACCGTCATATTTTGATGCCGCTGATATGTATACAAATTTTTAATATTTGAAGTGGGTGTTTATAGTAAATTTTTGAAGCTTTGATAATAGATTTGAAGTTGTGATAATATATTTTTTAATATTAATAATTGATTAAGTATTGTATTAGTAATTAAATAGTTTTATTTATTTATTTATTTATTATTACCTACAGTAAATATATATACAATCGGCAAGTAAACATACAGAAACAAAAAAAAAAACAAAAAAAAGAGAAAAGAGACAAAATTTAACAATTACTAGACAGAAATTTAAACAACTCATTTTTAAACGAATTTCTTGTCATGTTAAAATCGAAAACATCGTAAACTGAATTAAAAAGCCGCGACATTCTCAAGACTGGTTCCGAAAGTGCAAAATTCGTAGACACCGGATCAATATGTAGCAAACGACGACCGCGCAAACAGCGTATGGGAGCGTAGATATTGAAACGAGCAACTAATTCGTCACAATCTATTCGGGAAGTCAGAACATCGTGAACGAAGATGGCAGATGCAACGTCTCGTCGGTGATCCAAACGTTGTAGTTTTAATAAACTACAACGATCATTATAAGGTGGGAGAATATATTGATGCACTCTGTCAGTGGGTAATCCACGAAGGGCATATAAAACAAATTGCTTCTGAACACTCTCAATCCTATCTGAATGGCACCTATAAAATGGGGACCAGATCTGAGAAGCGTATTCTAGAACTGAACGAACAAAGGATATATACAGAGTTTTCAGTGTGAGCGGATCGCAAAAGTCCTTACAATTGCGCTTAATGAAACCTAGCATAATGTAAGCTTTTGTAATAATACAATCAATGTGTGTAGTAAAAGTTAGGTCACAAGAAAAGGTTATGCCTAAGTCGGACATGAGCTCAACTCTATCAACAGCAATATTATACAAAAAATATTGCTGGAATATTGGTGAACGCATCCGAGTGAATGACAAAATCCTGCATTTACCCACATTCAGCAACAATTTATTATTGAACGACCAACTGCAAAAGTTATTCAAGTCACCTTGTAATTTCACACAATCACCAACCTCATTAATTGGGCCAAATATTTTCATATCATCTGCGTAAAGCAGACAATGTGCAAATTCAAAACACTTAACAACATCATTAATAAATAACGAAAATAAAAGCGGACCAATGTGACTTCCTTGAGAAACTCCTGAGGTAACACGAAATGACCGAGAGCTAAAATCATTAATCTTATTAAGAAATTGGTAACGATCAGAAAGGTATGAACGCAATCACTTAATAGGGATGAACTGGCAATCTAGTTTATCCAGCTTATCGATAAGAATCGAATGGTCAATTTTATCGAACGCCTTTGAAAAATCGGTGTATACTACATCTACTTGTTGCCTATGTTCCAGTCTACTATATAAATGCCCACAAAAAGAGGCTAGATTAGTCACCGTAGACCTACCTGGATAAAATCCGTGTTGAGCCGGAGAAATAAACCTTTTTACATGAAAAAACAAAAATTTCTGTACCAAGGATTCGAATAGTTTTGGTATATCAGAAAGGATAGCGATTCCGCGATAGTTGCTGACTTCACTTCTTTTGCCAGATTTGAAAATCGGACGGATGAAAGATAATTTCCAGAGATCGGGAAAAATCCCAGTACGTAGGCTATCATTAAAGATAATAGTCAGTGGAGGGGCTAGACTCATTGCACAATAATTCTTAATAAGGATTGGTGGAAAGCCATCCTGTCCTGCCCCCTTATCAACTTCAAGTTGAGATAACCCATCATAGACTTCTGCTTCAGTAAATTTTAAAAAGATAAAATCAGAACGACCGCGGTGGGTTAAATGCTTGTTACATGATACCACTGGCTCTTCATAGACAGACTCGAAAAAATTGGCAAACAAATTGGATATATCAGATGGCTGACTGGCGAAAGAGTTCTGAAAAGTCATTGGGGTAGGAAACCCAGCAACCTTCTTTTTACCATTTATGAAATTCCAGAATTTCTTAGGATGGGAAGTTAATTCTTCTTCGATTTGCAAAATGTAGTTATTGTAAAGAAACCAGTTTAACGTTTTAAACTCCCTACGAGCAGTATTGAAACTAGGATAAAACTTAACACCGTGTAACTTATATAAGGTATGTAACTTATTCCGGCGTTTTTCAACACGAATTAGCTGTTTGTTATACCATGGCTCCCGATACCGAGGTTCGTTTCTCACTAATGGAACACATCTTTCAATACCAGACTTGAGAAGCTCGTTGAACAAAAAAACACAATCGTTTAAGTCTCCTCCTCGTTCTAGAAATAACCAGTCAGAATCGACAAGAAATTTGTTTAAAGAAACGTAGTCAGCATGTCTAAAATCGAAATGAAAAGAATCACTAGAAGTGCACATAGTATTACAATTCTCTTGAAAAATGTATATCATAATTGGAGTATGATATACGCTCGTACAGCCAGTGAAGTCCTCACAAGACGAGAGCTCCAAATACATAAGGTCAGTTGAGAAAACCAAATCGAGGAATTTCCCTCGACTATTGCTTATTCGGTTCACCTGCATCAATGCTGTGCTAGCAAAATAATCAGTGACTGCTAGTCCTTTTTGGTCGATGGAAGAGGCCATGAAAACTCCATCAACATCAATCCATGTAATATCAGGAAGATTGAAGTCACCAGTAACAATTAGTTGTTCACCAACTCGAACCAGTGGCGCAACAGCAGAATCGATAAAATTAATAATTCCAAGATAATATTCCAGAGTAGATCCGCAGGGAACATATGCAGCAACGACGAGAATGGAGGCACTGGCTACATTAATACGTACAGCAATAACATCATAAGTTGGATGGCATGCAATGAGCTCGTTAGAAATCGAACATTTAACAGCGATCAACACACCTCCCCCCTTCAGGCTGGTACAAAAATCATGTCGATCGTTCCTGTGAACGACGTAGTTAGGTGGAAAATTCTCCGCCGAATTGAAACTTTTAGTAAGCCATGTTTCCGAGATAATGATCACATCGTAATCATTGTCCAGCACGCCAAGTAAGAATAATTTAGCTTTACCTCGAATGCTAGAGGCATTATGGTAGTACATAGAGGTAAAAGAGGTTTGTCCGGAACTTATAGGCGGAAGCACCCTGCCTGAAACTACATCACTTAAATTACGGGAGAGTTGACTGGTACAGCTGGTATCCGAAATCTCACACTGCAGGTTATTACTTGAGATAAATTTACTACTTATTAAGCTCTTATAATTTATTCTGTTGACTTGTTGAGAGCAGCAGTTGTCCGAAACTTCACCCGTGGAGGCAACGCTGCCCGAAAATTTTTATCGTGAAACTCCCGAATGTGTACACCGGTTGGCCAAGTATTAGGGTCTAGGGCCTTAATACGTACATCAGCTTTTATGCCCAATTTGAAGCAAACAAACTCCAGAGATTCGATGCTGCGTAATTTAGGAACCAGTTTGAATGCTTTACAGTCTTCGATCTCCAAACAAGTTCGAGCCATGGACGCAATTTCATTTTCAGACGTATCCGGATCAAATTTCGAGACGTGTAGCCATACCATCGGTACAACGACCTTTACTCCAAAATTTTCCGAAAATTGTCTGGTACCACAGATAGTTTTTGTGCCCAGATTTTGAAGATGCATGTTTCCAACTGCAGGCACGGCAACATTGGAACTCATTGAAGGAGAAATCACCACATCAGAAAAGGTTCCAGTAGAGGCCGGAGGTTTTTGAATGGCTGCTTGTAAGACCGCAGGACTAATAGGGTTAACAGCAGGCAACCCAGGGCTAGGTATACCTTTTACGATTTTATTAGATGTTGCTTCCTTGAGAATAGAATTATTTTTTTCATCGGATATAATCCGTGAAGCAGAATCTTTAGTTGACCTTGCAGGAGAACTTAAAGGCATAGACGATGTGGTAGCCGCGGATGACAACTCAGGCAGACGATCAAGGATCATGCCAAGTTGTTGTTTGAGACAGGTAATCTCGTCAAGCAGCTTATCAACAGAGGGCTGCAGGGCAGTATTGGCGCCAAAATTACAGTCCCTCATTACCTTGAGGAATGACTGATTCTTCATAAGGTCTCTGCAGTCACAACAGAACCACATAATCTTTGAGCATTTCCGTGTATGGTTATATGCCACACGGTCCACCTCAGCACAACCATAGTGGAACAGTTTGCTACAAAAACCAGAGCAGCTGATCGTCTGGTTATTTGTAAAAGCCAAGCTGCATTTAGCGCAATCCATATTTATATTTAAATATTTATATTAATATTATATTTCAAATAAACGTCTATACCACTCAATGCTCAAATTTTATATTAATATGATTTTAATTATATTTTTTGAATTCACAACACACGAAAAAAAAACAAACGTCTATACCGTTCAAAGGCCCACTTACAATTCAAAAAAAAAATATTTACATAAATATTTACAGAAAATATTTACAAACACTTAATGTTATATTCATATTAATAGCTAATTATATCTAATGATTACAAATTTACATTAATATGATTTTAATTATATTTTTTGAATTCACAACACACGAAAAAAAAAACAAACGTCTATACCGTTCAAAGGCCCACTTACAATTCAAAAAAAAATATTTACATAAATATTTACAGAAAATATTTACAAACACTTAATGTTATATTCATATTAATATGTAATTATATCTAATGATTACAAATTTACATTAATATGATTTTAATTATATTTTTTGAATTCACAACACACGAAAAAAAAAAAAAAAAAAAAAAAAAAAAAAAACATTTTTACCATTGTGCTTTATTATAATTAGCGTATTAAATAAATTGGTAATAGTGTTATAAAAGTATATTATAGTAAATTATAAAATTAAAACTTTGTTTATTTTAGATTAGTATTTTTTAAACATATCAATAAAATATAAGTTATAACTAAATCATGTTTGCCTTTTAATTTAAAAAAAAATAATTTTTGAACGTGCAGGCTACTATTCATTTATATCAACGCTTGGGTGTAACAGAATTGAACTGTTTTGCTGTAACTTTTACGAATCGCAAATGAGTATTAAATATGTTACCTATACCTTAAACTGTTCAATTATGTTACGCCTAAGCGAATAAAAAATGTAACATTTATTTGTTTCATTTCTCTTGTGACAAATGTTTCGATTACGTATCATTTCTATTACACAAATACGTTACGTTTACGAAGAGTTTAGTATTAGGAAGCCTTCGTAAATGTTACGTTTATGTTACGCTATGTTTGAAGGGTATAAATATGGCTGCCTTTTTTACCACTCACCAGAGGCAGTGCTGTGGCATTAAAAAAATGTACGTAAACATAACTTTTAGGCCCGATTGTATGAACGAGGATAGAAAAAATAAAATCCGAGAGTACAGATATATCTTTATCCGAGAATTTTATTTTTTTCCTATTGTATGAACAATTTAAAATATTTTTCTATCCTCTGTTTTATTGCAGTTTTAGAGCAGTTTTTATTTGAATGGTAACACTTTTTTCTTTGACGTTTATGTAATTGAAAATAATTTTCATATTTTTCCTTTTTCATACGTTTAATAGGTGGATTATTATTTGACTCCATCTTATCTCTTAAGTATAATTATTAATTAATCAATGTTATCGTCACTATAACACGATAACAAACTGTGATAATTTTAAAATGTCAAAAAAAAAACAACAACAACATTTTGTATCCTCTGTTCTATCCACCGAAAAGAGAAGATAGAAACAGAGGATATAACTCTATCCATGAATTTATTTTCTTGTTCATACAATGCAAACGACGATAAATCCGAGGTTATATCTCTGACGGGAAAGTTGTATTCTCTTACTAAATACAACACGTGCTGCAATTAATGATCTATAATTTTTTACTCGTTAAAACCGACGCAGATAATTCAACTCGTGCTGCGCACTCGTTGAATTTTCAGCGCGGTTTTAACTCGTAAAAAATTATCGATAATAATTGAGCACTAGTTGTATTACGAGTGAAAATGGATCGAAGCGAAAAACGTGATGGTTACAACATCTCACCCCTGTCCTAAGTGTGGTTAAAAGTTTTTTGTATTGATACATAGATGGAGTTGTAATGAGTTATCATTACAAAAATTCGAAAATAGAAACATTTGTTAGCCGCCATTTACATTTTTAAGTCTTTCATTTTATTTGCATTTCACAAGCAACAAAATTGACGTATTCGTGGTACAATTCATTATATTTATTTGAAAGGCTTATCATCAACCGATATCAAAAATGATGTGGATCGTACTTTGGGCGAGTCTGTGGGTATGGACCCAACTATGTATTCAACAAACTAAATGTATTAGCCTGGCTGAAACACTTAGGCCCGATTGTATGAACGAGGATAGAAAAAATAAAATCCGAGAGTACCGATATATCTTTATCCGAGAATTTTATTTTTTTCCTATTGTATGAAAAATTTAAAATATTTTTCTATCCTCTGTTTTATTGCAGTTTTAGAGCAGTTTTTATTTGAATGGTAACACTTTTTTCTTTGACGTTTATGGAATTGAAAATAAATTTTCATATTTTTCCTTTTTCATACGTTTAATCGGTGGATTATTATTTGACTCCATCTTATCTCTTAAGTATAATTATTAATTAATCAATGTTATCGTCACTATAACACGATAACAAACTGTGAACATTTTAAAATGTCAAAAAAAAAACAACAACAACATTTTGTGTCCTCTGTTCTATCCACCGAAAAGAGAAGATAGAAACAGAGGATATAACTATATCCATGAATTTATTTTCTTGTTCATACAATGCAAACGACGATAAATCCGAGGTTATATCGTCTATCCGCGTTCATACAATCGGGCCTTATGTTACGTATTTGACGTATACATTTTTTTGTTGGGAGGGTGTTTGGGCTTTTAGTTTATGGGAATGGACGGAAAAAATTGAATATCGTACTTGCGATATAATTTGCGTATTGGGTATATACATTAACATTATATTTAACAATTGGAAAAGTCAAGTTGTGTTTATATTTTTTTAAACTGAAAAAAGTAGGAGTCGCAAACGCAATTAAATCTTGAATTGAAGTGTTAACATCTTTATTGAGTCGCAATATAGATCTTGTAGAGTGAACATCTTTATTAAGCTGGTGGTCCCGGGTACTGAGCATTATCGTATAAGGCCCGTTATATCGTGTAAATGAGCGAGGGTATCACAATATACAGCTTAATAAAATAGATAGTGGTTCCGGGTATTGCATTTTTAGATGTATAAGGCCCATAATATCCGTGCAAGTCGGACGTGTCACAAAGAGCGACTCAGTGAAAGTAAATAGTTGTACTCGGGACGTCCATGCTTCTTTCTAGAAGCTTGGATTAACCGCTTATTTAAACAGTTAGCTGGGTCATATACAGCTATAAGTGCTAGTCGACCTTAGCAAATGAAAAGAACAAACAAACAAACATCTTTATTAAGTTGGTGGTCCCGGGTACTGTGCATTTTCGTATCAGGCCCGTTATATCGTATACTTGAGCGAGGGTATCACAATTTTTCAACTTAATAAAATAGATAGTGTTTCCGGGTACTGCGTGTTATCGTATAAGGCCCATAATATTCGTGCAAGTCGAAGGTATCACAAAGTGCGACTCAGTGAAATTAATAAATTTATAATAATAAAAATAAAAATTATATTCGGGGACGTTCATGGCTTATTTAAGAAAATTCTGGAATAACCGTTATTTAAATAGTACGTATCAAACATTTAAATACTACAATAATTAAAAGTAAATCCGGCATTCTAGGACTTCCCTCGAGAAGTTTCTAGAACTTTATGCTGTTTATAAATCGTTGGCCTTATGGATCGTAAGATCTGGCCTGAGCAAATCTAAAAAACAAACAAACTAAACTGAAAAAAGTATAGTGAGCATTAAAATGGAACAGAGAATTTGCCGCACTTGTTTGGTCAAAACAGACGGATCAATTTTTAAAACAGTTTTTTTGGCACAAAAAGAATTGACATTAGTTGAAATGCTTAATGAATGTACAGGATTAAAGGTACGTGTGATTGAGAACCAATTCGGTCCGTTTAACAAATAATTCCAATTTAAGGTGACCGAATTCGACGGGATGTCATTAAATATTTGTGATATTTGTACTGAAGAAATAATAAACTCATATGTGTTTCGAGCAAAATGTTGGAACTCTCACAACTATCTGTTACTGCATGCGGAGGAAAATCAAGAAACCAACGACTTAATAAAACCCGATGATAAAAGTAATTTAGAAGTAGATTACGAGATAACTCCATTGTTGACCATTAATGAAGAGCAACTAGTTCTCTCAGCAATTCAATCGTCTGACAGAGAGTCTGTGACATGTAACTTGTGCGATGAAATTTTCAGCAATAGAAATCTTATGCTAGATCATTTGCGTATTGCGCACAATATACTAGAATGTCACCAATACGAGTGTCAACACTGTAAACAATCATTCGATGAATTTAGTAATTTGAAGCGACATATTTCAAACATTCACGAAAAGGTGTCTTCAAAAAACGACTTTATATGCCATCACTGCGGTGAAAAATTAAAAAGTCGGAGAAATTTGATTTTACATATCCGGCGACATACTGGCGAAAAACCATTCAGTTGTAATTTATGTAAATACAGTGCATCGCAACAGGCCAGTATTACTAACCATATGCGAACTCATTCGGATGAGCGCCCCTATGAATGCGATATTTGTGGCAAACTATTTCGAACATCTAGCATAAAGGCAAGACATCGTGTAATTCATTTTGAAGAAACACCGTATGAATGCATTGTTTGTTTGAAAAAATTTAAACATAGGAAAATTTACAGGGAACATATGATCATACATAATCCGGACAAGTATACCGAATGTGAATATTGTGGTAAAAAGTTTGCGCGAAAAAATAATTTAAAAATTCATATAAAGCAACACACTGGCGAGAAACCGTTTGTATGCGAATTTTGTGATAAGGCCTTTATACGAAAACACTGTTGGCAGACTCACCTGAGAAATCATCACGGTCAATAAAATATTTTTGTTTTTATTAAATTGTTATTCATTTTTGATGTGAAAACATCTTTAGCGGCTGGAGTAACTAAAAACATCTGTGCCGAAAAAATAATATTTCACGTATGTGTGAATATCAACTAGTGACCCTATTCTGGTTTTCCCAGGGAATTGGGAATTGTTTCAGTAGTTTTGTATTCTTTCTTTCCAAAGTATACTGCGACGTTTGGTATTTTTTTCAAAAGTAGTGAGAAAATAATTCCATTTTATAGCAGTTTTGTTTTTTATTTTTCAAATTTGGTTGGGCATTAGATGGTAATACCATATATTATAGAGTATATATATACGCCATTACGTGGATTAAACGATTTTTTTTCCTCCCGTATTTTTTGACATGATGAAGTTAGCCACACAACGTTTTTTTCAATTTTCAAAATATTTTTAACAGTGCAATAATTATGTCAAATAGGAAACATTTTAACTGACATTTTAATTATTTTTATTGTGACAGATTTAAACAAAATTTACTTACTAAAATTTGTAATTAACTATTGGAAAGCCACAAAATGCTAATTGATATTTTGAAAATGAACTTAATTTTGATGCGCACTACGAAAATCGTATTTTACTTTGTTTGTAAATAAGAACCATTAAAAACAAATATTCTCAGAAATAACTGTTATTTTTTATTAAATGGGGGGTCACTTGGCATTTTCCATTGCTGGTTTTTCATAGTGAAATGAACCAGTGATAATTCAATCTTACCATTTTCACCCTGCGTATATTGATTCGTTTGGCAAACTGGTTGTGATGTAATTTCTTCCTCCTCATTACTGTTAGTGAGCTGCAAATCTGGATTCTCATGTTTTCGCTCCTCCATTTGTGCAAACGAACTTACATCACCCACTTCAACGACTGCTACTTTGAAATTGCGAAAAAAATAATAATCTTCAAAGCCCGTGACCGGAAACAGAAGACAGATAAATGACGTAACTACCGGACTTAATAATTTGTTAACAAGATGAATCTGGAAATAAACATGAATTTAATATAAAATTAAGATAACTTAAAGATACTAGTAGTTACCGCTTTGAGTTGAAACAATTGTCCGAATTGATCTCGTACTCTTGCTGTACATATGTGATAATCCACGACACGATACTGGGAGATAATGAACATGCGCCGAACGGCTGTCATCAATTGGCGATGAAAAAGAATTTATATACTTCCCGGCTGGACGATATGCCCGATTTAATCGTGCATCCAATTCATAATCTGATTTACATTCAACGGCATTCGACGACATCTTTATTGAGTCGCAATATAGATCTGAGTGAACATCTTTATTAAGCTGGTAGTCCCGGGTACTGCGCATTATCGTATAAGGCCCGTTATATCGTGTAAATGAGCGAGGCTATCACAATATACAGCCATATATTATAGAGTATATATATACGACATTACGTGGACTAAACGATTTTTTTTCCTCCCGTATTTTTGACATGATGAAGTTAGCCACACAACAATTTACTATGTAGCTTCGCCATTTTGTACACTGTCATGTTTCAAACCACTATAAAACTTCCCGTATTTTCAAATGAAGGTCACAAAAATTAGTCCAAATTTTTCCATAGTAAAAGTAGGTTATGGCGTATATATATACTCTATAATATATGATACAGCTTAATAAAATATATAGTGGTTCCGGGTACTGCATTTTTTTATGTATAAGGCCCATAATATCCGTGCAAGTCGGAGGTGTCACAAAGTGCGACTCACTGAAAGTAAATAGTTGTACTCCGCACGTCCATGCTTCTTTCATTAAGGTGACCAGACGTCATCTTTTGAAGCTGACAGTCATCTTTTACGGATGATCGTCATCTTCAAAAATAATGCCATCTTTTTGTCATCTTTTACAAAAATCATCATCTTTGTCATATTTTTCATCATATCGTATAAATTTGATATTAAATTGTAGAATAATTGTCATTTAAAATACATATATTTCAACGGTTTTAAATCTTTGAACGTAAACGAACGCAACACATTGTCAAAAGAACGCAATTTGAATGTTTCTGTTGTTGAACGAATTATATTTAATATTTAATAAAATTTTATTATACATTTTTATATGCGTTTTTAAATTTTTACTTTATATGGGAAATGGTAGGGGGGGGGGGGGTGGTATTTTGAAAAATGTCATCTTTTGACTTTCTAGAAGCTTGGATTAACCGTTTTATATAAACAGTTAGCTGGGTCATATACAGCTATAAGTGCTAGTCGACCTTAGCAAATGAAATTAACTAACAAACAAAAATATCTACAGTATTTAGGGGCATTGTCAACGATTAACAGAGCTCTGTTTGAAATATTTTGATCAGCGTTTGATTTTGTAACTGAATTTGAAAAATCATTAGTTAACCATTCCTTAAAAAGCCCGCCCATGGCAACCACTGGTAACTGAGGCCATTTGGCACATTTTTAGATATTTAAAACAGGCTAAAGTATGACCATAGAATACCCAGAAGCGACATAACGCGGTTTTTATATGGAGAAAAATGGACTCATCTTTTTGACCTTGGTTTATAGAAGGTAAGATTTTCGGTGTTAAATTATCGTTCAGTGGCTGAAAATTCAAAATTAACATGTAAAATATAAGGTAAGAGCAAAAATTTCTTGGTCCACGTAATGTCGGTTCTGGTTGTTTATTATTCTGTGGTATGACGCTAATGGAGAAATCCTTGACAAAAACCCTAATCTAAGGTGGAACAGCATATGCCGATGGATGAATGGCTGAAAGGTTAATCAGTACAAAGTATGCGGACTCTGGATACCAGGCGCCCTCTCTTGGTATTCATATCACCATAGACTCTGTACACTTAAAAAAAAAATGGAATTTCAGTAAAAAGATTTATTCAAAATTATCAGTTATGCAATGTAATATTTTATTGATTGTGATGATTTGTCATGTGATTCCGCCAACAATGTTTTTGTATAAATCCTTTGCCGCAGACTTCACATACATGCGGTTTCTCGCCAGTGTGTTGCTTCAAGTGAACAACTAGATTTTTTTTTCGCGCAAACTTTTTGCCACAATATTTACATTCGACATACTTATCCGGGTCATGAATGACCATGTGCTCCTTATAAATATCTCTTTGTTTAAACTTTTTCAAACAAACAATGCACTCGTATGGTGTTTCATCGGAATGACCCCTACGATGAGTTGCCCTTGTACTAGACGTTCGAAATAGTTTACCGCAAATGTCACATGCGTAGGGCCTCTCATCAGTATGTGTCCTCATATGAGTCGTAACACTTGCCTGTTGCGTTGCCCTATATTTACATAAACTGCAACTGTATGGTTTTTCGCCAGTATGTCGCCGGATATGCAGCATAAAATTTTTCTGATTTTTTAATTTATCACCACAGTGGTGGCAAATAAACTCAGTCGAATTTTTGGCATTATCACTCTTGAAAGGCAATCTTTCGTGAATATTTAAAATATGTCGCCGCAAGTTACTAAAGTCATCGAACGGTTTTTTACAGTGTTGACATTCGTATTTAAGACATTCTACTATACTGTGCACAACACGCAAATGTTCTACCATTATGTTTCTACGATAGAAGGTTTCATCGCACAGTTCACATTTCACGGCCCCTCTTTCAGAGACATGAGTTTTCGATGGACTTTCAATTCCGCATTTAATCGGATCACTATCTACAATCCTGCTTTTCTCTTTACGCCTTATCAGAAATGTATGCGACTCCCAGCATTTCTGCCGAAACACGTAAGAGCGTATTATTTCTTCAGTACAAATATCACAAATATTTAATGACGTCCCGTCGGATTCGGTCAGCTGAAATTGAAATTAATTTTTAAATGAACTGCACTGCCCCTCAATTTAGAACTCATACCTTCAGTCCAGTACATTCATCAAGCATTTCAACCAATGGCAATTCTTTCTGACCCAGAAAAATAGTTTTAGAAATGGATCCATCTGTTTCGGTCAAACAAGTACAACAGAGGGACTGTTCCATTTTATTGGCAACTAATTAAATTCTAGTGGCTTTCCAATCGACTACCGCAAGTACAAGTACGAAAAATGTCTCTGCTAAATGTTCGAGGGAACAAACAAAAAATTAAGACATGAACAAAACATAAACTCTAAATTTTTAATTCACATAATACCAAAAAATAATGCGATTGTGGTTTAATTTTTTAAATTTATGGTAATAAAATGTTAAAATAAATATTTTAAAAAATTTTTTAGCTTCGATAGATCGATTACAGTCAAAATCATAGAAATATACTATTACATACATATAATAGAATAGAAATGAATGTACCAAACGTCAGCGTTACAATTTTTAAGAAAAAAAGGGATAGAAAGAGAAACGCCATAGGCGTAGTTAAAAAAAGGTGCTTTCAAGAATTCAGTACGTTATAGTGTTGCCATAAAGATGAAAAATATTTCAGGAATAAATAATAATAGATCGATAATTTGACAGCTAACATATGCCAGATTTTTTCAAGTGTTAAGGAAAACAAACAGCAGTTTAAATAAAACTATCTTAGGCTGTATTCCAAACGGATACTTATTTGTGGAACCTGTCTAATTCAAATAAGTAACTTGGCGATTTAACTTATTTTCTATCTCTTTCTTACCCAAAAATCTAATTTGTAATGTCAAAAAAATACTTTAACCCTTTGATTCGTCATTTATTTTAAAACGCCTGTTATTTTGCTTAACTGAGTAATTCTGAAATTTTATAATATTTTTCGCGCTAAATATCCTTTTTTGGTAGCTTAAGACTAAGAGCCAACATAATAACACTTAAAAATCCATTATTAGTGTATTGAATCCCAAAAATTAGGTTTAAAGTGATGTACGCAATTGTGTACAGTACGAGTGAAAGGGTTAAGGTATTGGTTTATGTTATGCATATGTATGTTTATTATAATGGATATGTATGTAAAAACCACAAACACAAATAACATAAATTTAAAATACATATAATTAAAATAAAATTATCCCAAGAATAATAAATTTAATAATAATAAATTTAAAAAAAAAAAATCGCTGTGCAGTAAATATTGCGCATTTTTGTTCTTTTGATGCAGCTGTCAAAATAAGTAAGCTAAATCAATTGGAATGACTTTACTTACTTATTTAAAATGGCGGCCAAATAAGTCAATAAGTATCAAATAAGTATCGTTTGGAAAACAGCCTTAATTCTCAAATAAAACGAGATTAGCTAATCTTCAACTTGACACACTACAGCTAATCTCGAAAAACTACTAATCGCGCTTAGCTAACTCCTAGTCTGGCAATAGTACGTAGAGCTACACGCAATAGAAAAAATGTTCATGCGATAGAAAGAGAAAAGTATAAAACAAAAATGTCGGGCATGCTATAATTTTTTGGCGGTATAAAATCGACGATGTAATATTTTTGATGAATAGGGCGATGATTCTACTTTATTTATAAAAATTACGACTTTTTTGGCTAAAATGAAAACTTTCCAAACGTAAAATTCAATTTTTAAACAAAATTAAAAAAAAAAAAAAAATGTCGGACATGCTATAATTTTTTGGCGGTATAAAATCGACAATGTAATTTTTGACGAATTCCGCTTTATTTATTAAAATTACCAGTTTTTTTTTGGCTAAAATAAAAAGTTTTCGAAAGTAAATTTTAATTATGACTTAAAATTTTTAAAAAAATAAACATAAAGCGCTATAAAAATTTCACAAATCGCCATTTTGATTATTTTTGTTTCCAAAAAATATACTCGGGTCGAGTCAAACAATTTTATTATGGAAACAAAATTAAAAAAAAAGAAAAAAAATCCAACAAAATTTTGATTGTTTATATATTTGTTCTTATCTTTCAAATGAAATTCACGATATACTAATCTCTTCAGTTTTTGTTGGCCAACATTGTTGGAACGTGTAAATCACGCTTAAAGCCCCAGCCACAATGCATCCGTTCCGTTCCGTCCCGTTTTCGTTAAATGGCGCGCATTCCGCCTTTACCGTTCGCTAGTCACAATGCATCCGCTCCGTTATTTGATATTACATTGTTTAATGGGCGTACCCACCACCTTCTTTTTGTTTGGAATTTGCAGTAAATTTTAAAGAGCGTATATAAATCCACCAAAATTTCAAACATTTCGTAGTGATCCATTTTGGTAATGTATCAGTAAAATATAAAATATATAGTTACTGTATTGCGCGCTTTTGATTACCTACTGTCAAAGAATAGGTTATGTTTTCCGTTGTTACCGTAAAGTTTAATTTTTTTAAAAAAATCTTTCCGTCTTCGTCCGTCTAATTCCGCTCATTGTGACTAACCTTTCCGTCTTTTCATTTAAATTACATAGAAAATGTCAAAATTCAAATTGGACGGGAAAACGGGACGGAACGGATGCATTGTGGCTGGGGCTTAAGGAACAATTTTCAACAAAATGTGTTGAACACACAATTCACCTTGGATTTGGCTTCTTGTGCTATTTGGCTTCTTGTGCTCGTTGGCATCCAAATTGGTCAGCCAATTTTGTTGAATTTTTGTTTTTGAATTTTAAAAAAAATTAAACACTCAATCAATAGAAAACAAGTTAGGTATTAATTAAATTTAATTTCATTCAATTACCAAAATTATTCAATTTTTAATATTTTTTAAATTTTTATTCAATCTAAAAGTCACGAATAAAACTTTATTGTATTTAATTAAAATTTATCTTTAACAAAAAATTAAATTTGAAACACAACACTAAAACCAAAATTCATACACGCACGCCATTTTGAGTGATCATAATGAATCTACTGCACTGGTAAAACAATTGTATGTACATAACTGAATTTTTATATACACCAAGCAGCCGCAGCGAGCAGCCGATTTAAATATTAATAAATTTACCTATTTAACAAATTCAAATCGTAGTTTAATAATAAATATAAGCATTTTTGAAGAAAACATTCAATTATTTTAAATTTTTAATAGAAAATTTCCAATTAAACAAACTGTATTAAATGAAGTTGGTTCTGCTGTGGCGTCAATAGGTTCCACACCTAGCAGCAAAAAAAAGAAATGCTCTTTGCTGCTAAACATAACCTCAATAAATCTAACGTGTTGTTTAGTTTCTATTATTTTCTTGTGGACCTATTTGTTTTGAAATAGAATAATTTTAAAAATAAACGTTCTTCACAAAATATAGTATTAAAGTCTCGTATAATACAAAAACAATTTTGTTAAAAGAAAAAAAAAATCTGACGAAGGTTGCCAGTTTCACTACAAGATACGTATTTTTAACAAGATGCTGAAGGTATGGCGTCTTTCCCAACCACATTATTCAAAATATTAAATGTTTATTTGTGAATGTTGAACCGCACATGCCATTTACCAGCAAAATTCAAAATTTGATGGAAAACTTTAAACGAAAAGTTATAAATGTTGAAATTGAGGTGACTTTCTGGCGAATTAAGGAATTTGATCGACACATTTCCAATTACAAAAACAAACTGAAAAACTTTGGCATTGAGATTGACATACGATTTTTAAACAACTTTTTTGGAACGGAAGCTTGGTTTTTTTAAAATTCTCTTGAAGTTCAATTAATCACTGTAAATAGAAAATTTGATGCATTGCTTAACCAACAACGACCTACGTTTGATATTGCAAATAAAAACGCGTGTCTCAATATCAGTAACGTTGACATACCAAATAAGGTTATGGAAGTTATTAGTTTGGGACCTAATTTCAATTTGCCATATTTCAATAAGGCAGATATTCCGAATTTCAAAATGTTAACCCAAACTGAATTAATTATTGAAAACATTTACTACGTTTCCATGATGGAGTTAACCGGGATTAACGTGGATTATCTCATCATGGAAACATGTCGAGTTTAGGATTTTCGTTAAGTTTCTTAATCCAACTTAACTCAACGAAAGTGGTAGGGTTAGAAGAGATTCTATCTGTCAAAACAGAAAATACAATTATACCAATACAAAATGAAATGGTTGAATGAATTTTCCCTCCGTAATACTTTAAACATAAAATTTAAAAATTTCCACCAAACAAATAAAATTTTCAGAAGTGACTTTTAATTGTTGTGAAATGTTAAATTGCTCTAGAAATTATAATTGCATGGAAACGATATGGATTAGCGCCGCCATGTTATTAACTCAACGAAACTTTTAATTCGGGATAACTCTGTCATGGAAACGTAGTAATTGACAACGAACATGAACGTGGTATCGAGCGATTTAGTATTTGTCATGTGTTCCAAAATGTTTTATCAATAAATCTCTGTTTAAGCAAGAAGGAGAAATATTTACGGGAATTGACTCTGGAAGCTAAGAATTTCTTGCAGAATAACCAGAATATTATTGTGTTAAGTGGATGGTTTGGCGACTATTGGAGGGGAGGACCAAAGTTGAGTAGATTAATCTACCAGCTCCGTAACCTTCCAGTAGGGTGGGCATCATGTGAGCCGTTCTGGTCATGTATTAGGCAGGTACATGATGCGTACAATTGTGTAACGGGTAACCTGATCACAATTCGCAAGTGTACGTGCTGCCTCCTCGTGGCAACCACTGGTAACTGGCCACTAGGCAGAATGTGGCCTTTAGGCACATATGACGAAGGATGAATGGCTGAAAGGTTAATCAGTACAAAGTATACGGACTCTGGATACCAGGCACCTTCCAGTTTTATTTAGCCTTCCTGTAGTAAAGCTGGGTGATCTACAGGCTACTTTCTATTCCCAGCAACTCGTAAGAGTAAAATCAAAACGGTAGACTGGGCATGGGTAGGAATATACGGGAGTGGTATTGCCCTCTTGAAGTCCTTGAGTAACAATGCTAGAAAATATCTTTTAGGTCGCAGTGCGAGGGGCTAAACGCCCACATGGCCCTACAACAATAACACCAATAATAAGTGTGTTAAGTGGTGATAAAGGAAATACGTCGGTAATTATGTTGAGGTCTGAGTATGATGCAAAAATTATAGATCTACTACAAGACCAAAATACATACCACACGTTGAATAAAGATCCGACAACATCATATCAGAATTTAAACAATAAAATGAGTCGAAAACTATTTTCAAATAACTTTTTAGACGAGGAAACTAAACAAAATTTAACCACCTATACATCAGTGGCCCCGAAGTTTAATGGGCTCCCTAAAGTACATAAAGACAATCACTCGCTGAGACACATTGTATCATTTATCAACAGCCTCACATACAAGACATCGAAATATTTGGCTGGCTTGTTGAAAGTAGCAACTGTAAAAACTCGTTTGAAAGATAGCACACCGAAGTCACTCCGATCCAACGTAGTTTATTTGGTTCTGTGTGGCGCCTGTGGTCTTAAATATGTGTTGTTACTACGAAGCAATCGACTAAGTCAACACAAATCGGGCAGTAAAGTACCAATAAGAAATCCTCAAGCCACCACATTGTGCCAACATTTCCATGTTGCGGGGCACATTTAATTTTAATCAAGTTGAAATTCTTGAATATGAGAAATTTTGCAAGAACCGTTTGTTTTTGGAAATGGCCTATATTGTCGACAAACAAGAAATTTTAGTGAACAAGAAGAGTGATACGGATGACCTCAGCAAAATTTATTCTGATATTTTATTGACACAATTTCCAAATTATTATATGAAAATCCTTAACTTTAAATTCTAAAATCCACAAACCAGAATAATATTTCGTATGTAGTTAGCCGAAAAAAGTTTCGAACAAAAATTATTTTAATGTTTTGATTCAAACGAGAAATATTTTGAATGATCTCTTGCAGATTTATTTTTATATAATTTACTTTATACAGACAGAGTAATATAGTTTGAAGGTTGTTTGTAATATTTTGATTTGGAATATTTGAGGGAAAATTATCATTTAATGGTACGTTCAAAATTAAGCGTGGCATTATTTATTTATTTATTATTACCTACAGTAAATATATACAATCGGTAAGTAAACATACAGAAACAAAAAAAAAAAAGAGACAAAATTTAACAATTACTAGACAGAAATTTAAACAACTCATTTTTAAACGAATTTCTTGTCATGTTAAAGTCGAAAACATCGTAAACTGAATTAAAAAGCCGCGACATTCTCAAGACTGGTTCAGAAAGTGCAAAATTCGTAGACACCGGATCAATATGTAGCAAACGACGACCGCGCAAACAGCGTATGGGAGCGTAGATATTGAAACGAGCAACTAATTCGTCACAATCTATTCGGGAAGTCAGAACATCGTGAACGAAGATGGCAGATGCAACGTCTCGTCGGTGATCCAAACGTTGTAGTTTTAATAAACTACAACGATCATTATAAGGTGGGAGAATATATTGATGCACTCGGTCAGTAGGTAATCCACGAAGGGCATATAAAACAAATTGCTTCTGAACACTCTCAATCCTATCTGAATGGCATCTATAAAATGGGGACCAGATCTGAGAAGCGTATTCTAGAACTGAACGAACAAAGGATATATACAGAGTTTTCAGTGTGAGCGGATCGCAAAAGTCCTTACAATTGCGCTTAATGAAACCTAGCATAATGTAAGCTTTTGTAATAATACAATCAATGTGTGTAGTAAAAGTTAGGTCACAAGAAAAGGTTATGCCTAAGTCGGACATGAGCTCAACTCTATCAACAGCAATATTATACAAATAATATTGCTAGAATATTGGTGAACGCATCCGAGTGAATGACAAAATCCTGCATTTACCCACATTCAGCAACAATTTATTATTGAACGACCAACTGCAAAAGTTATTCAAGTCACCTTGTAATTTCACACAATCACCAACCTCATTAATTGGGCCAAATATTTTCATATCATCTGCGTAAAGCAGCCAATGTGCAAATTCAAAACACTTAACAACATCATTAATAAATAACGAAAATAAAAGCGGACCAATGTGACTTCCTTGAGAAACTCCTGAGGTAACACGAAATGACCGAGAGCTAAAATCATTAATCTTATTAAGAAATTGGTAACGATCAGAAAGGTATGAACGCAATCACTTAATAGGGATGAACTGGCAATCTAGTTTATCCAGCTTATCGATAAGAATCGAATGGTCAATTTTATCGAACGCCTTTGAAAAATCGGTGTATACTACATCTACTTGTTGCCTATGTTCCAGTCTACTATATAAATGCCCACAAAAAGAGGCTAGATTAGTCACCGTAGACCTACCTGGATAAAATCCGTGTTGAGCCGGAGAAATAAACCTTTTTACATGAAAAAACAAAAATTTCTGTACCAAGGATTCGAATAGTTTTGGTATATCAGAAAGGATAGCGATTCCGCGATAGTTGCTGACTTCACTTCTTTTGCCAGATTTGAAAATCGGACGGATGAAAGATAATTTCCAGAGATCGGGAAAAATCCCAGTACGTAGGCTATCATTAAAGATAATAGTCAGTGGAGGGGCTAGACTCATTGCACAATAATTCTTAATAAGGATTGGTGGAAAGCCATCCTGTCCTGCCCCCTTATCAACTTCAAGTTGAGATAACCCATCATAGACTTCTGCTTCAGTAAATTTTAAAAAGATAAAATCAGAACGACCGCGGTGGGTTAAATGCTTGTTACATGATACCACTGGCTTTTCATAGACAGACTCGAAAAAATTGGCAAACAAATTGGATATATCAGATGGCTGACTGGCGAAAGAGTTCTGAAAAGTCATTGGGGTAGGAAACCCAGCAACCTTCTTTTTACCATTTATGAAATTCCAGAATTTCTTAGGATGGGAAGTTAATTCTTCTTCGATTTGCAAAATGTAGTTATTGTAAAGAAACCAGTTTAACGTTTTAAACTCCCTACGAGCAGTATTGAAACTAGGATAAAACTTAACACCGTCTAACTTATATAAGGTATGTAACTTATTCCGGCGTTTTTCAATACGAATTAGCTGTTTGTTATACCATGGCTCCCGATACCTTGGTTCGTTTCTCACTAATGGAACACATCTTTCAATACCAGACTTGAGAAGCTCGTTGAACAAAAAAACACAATCGTTTAAGTCTCCTCCTCGTTCTAGAAATAACCAGTCCGAATCGACAAGAAATTTGTTTAAAGAAACGTAGTCAGCATGTCTAAAATCGAAATGAAAAGAATCACTAGAAGTGCACATAGTATTACAATTCTCTTGAAAAATGTATATCTTAATTGGAGTATGATATACGCTCGTACAGCCAGTGAAGTCCTCACAAGGCGAGAGCTCCAAATACATAAGGTCAGTTGAGAAAACCAAATCGAGGAATTTCCCTCGACTATTGCTTATTCGGTTCACCTGCATCAATGCTGTGCTAGCAAAATAATCAGTGACTGCTAGTCCTTTTTGGTCGATGGAAGAGGCCATGAAAACTCCATCAACATCAATCCATGTAATATCAGGAAGATTGAAGTCACCAGTAACAATTAGTTGTTCACCAACTCGAACCAGTGGCGCAACAGCAGAATCGATGAAATTAATAATTCCAAGATAATATTCCAGAGTAGATCCGCAGGGAACATATGCAGCAACCACGAGAATGGAGGTACTGGCTATATTAATACGTACAGCAATAACATCATAAGTTGGATGGCATGCAATGAGCTCGTTGGAAATCGAACATTTAACAGCGATCAACACACCTCCCCCCTTCAGGCTGGTACAAAAATCATGTCGATCGTTCCTGTGAACGTTAAATTTTCTATAATTTGTTTAATAAAAAAATACTTTATGTGTTTATTCTTTATGTTTATACAGACCTGGAAGATCGAAACGTCGTCGTAAGAATAAAGTACTTTTCATACCAGGCGCCTCGCCTCGAAATTTTTAGTTACCACACATACGAAGCTGAGACCCTTTCATACCGGTGGCGTCGGCTTCGAACATTCGGTTGATATCAAATATTTTATTTAGGTCCATTTTACACGTGAATTATAGCAAGAAACGAGATATTATGAATTTGTAAGCTACATATGAGCTAGATTTTTCGGTAAATATAAAACAGTTGTGACAAAAATGTGATTTGTAGGTTATGCTGACAAAGCTCTTCGCTTTGTTCTACTTTAAAATGTCGCAGTCGAGTGTGGAACGCATTGCCTTGGCCTCGTAGATAACTTCATTGCAATATATTTTATTTTTTTATTAAATTATCACTTAAAAATAAATTATTTTTCAACAAAATGAATTTATTACTATAAAATTAAACATTATCAATCAAATGAAACTAATTTTCATAATTCAAAATTGAAATAAAGAATTTTCATTTTCGAAGCTCAAAGCCGAGGCGCTTGGTATGAAAAGTACTTTAGAGTTTTATTTATGTGAAGTTAAATTTTGACAATTTCATTTGTTTTTTGAGTTTTGAAGATAATTAACTGTCGAAGTGAATTGGCATGCTTATAGTAACAATCACTGTGTTCCATTGGAAACAATTTGCTACTGCTAAGTACTTATGAGTAGATGTTCAATGGAACGCAAATTTTCGTTACAGTAGTAAAATATAACCTCAATTTAAATAAAACTACTAGATTTTGACAAAAAATACGTTGTTCCATTAATAATAGTAAGTAATAAATAACATATTAAACAACAAAATAATTAAAATATTTGTGCGATTTAAAAATTGACGTGTCGCATAATAAACATAAACAAAAAAAAATTTTTTAACCCTAACACAACCAACATATTTTTGGTATGTCAGTAAATTCAAATCCTATTCAAATAATTTACTAAATTTTTTCAAAGAATGACAAGTACGTTTTATGGAATATATGGAAATGTTCTAAAATAAAATACGCACAAATTTATAACTAAATTAACATTATTTTCAAAATCGTTGCATTTTCCAAATGAGCCAAAAAGGCACACCTTGGTTGAGCCATCTATTAGAATTTTTTGAACTAAAATCGCTCTACCGATAATTTTATGCGTAACTACTTCTCAACTACACCATCATTTGAACATGAGCAGTTGCGAGTAGATACAAGTACTTATGAATAGTTTACTAACGCCAATGGAACACGCTTAATATTCGCCGCTGTTTTTACATGCAGCACCCTCGGTACAGGTTAGAATGTCAAATGCCATTAGTGTTTTGTATCGAAACTGTATGGTGTATTTAATAACACGAAACAATTTTTATATTTTAAGATGTTTATGAGTCGTTTATTGACGTGTTCGAACTTCGTAGCTATAAAATTGAACGTCATGTGTTGTCAAAGACAACATGAAGTTATATGCACTAAAATATTTACGAAACTCGTCAAACTAAATTTTCACGTCAGATTTATCTTCCTATTTTTTGGAGACCAGTGAAAATTTCATTTCACTTGAACAGCGTACTAAGTAGGCTTAAGGCTGTAAACCCGAAGGTATCTTTATTTTATTTTATTTATTTATTTTATTTATTTATCAATATATGATATTTTTGTTTTTTGTTTTAATTATTTAAATAAAAGTGAAATTTGTTTAAATTTTAATCTAAATACTAATGTTTTCTTTGATGAATATATTCAATAAATTTAGAAAATTATCGTACTTCAATTCTCGCAAATTACCTAATGAATTATACAGCTTAACTCCATTATACCCTAATGATCTTTGTGAAAAAGATTTACTGTACAGCGGTAATCGAAAATGAGTATTTCTCGTATTATAGCTGTGAACTTCTGTATTAGTACAAAGCATTGAATCTAAATAACTTGGAAGGTTTCCGTTTTCAAGGCGAAACAAAAGTTTTAGAACATTAAAGTTAATCCTCTGATTTATGGACTTCCACCCCAACACTACAAGCATTTCTCTTATATGGGTTCTACTTTCTGCCCTTAAAATAGCTCGCATAAATTTATTTTGTATTTTTTGAAGACGATATATTTGTGATTGGTTCATTATGAAAAATACTGATGAACAATAGTCAATATGCGGGGCGACAATTGATTCGTAGAATATAATTTTTGTCTCGAGCAATTGTCCTTAATTTTATTCATTTTTTTTAGCAATATAGTCCAAATGATCGTTGAAATTTAAATTTTCATCAATAACAACACCCAGATATTTATACTGTTTTACACGTTCTATGATTTGGTTATCTACTTTTATGTTTTCATCACATTCTATTTTGGTCCTTATTGATATTACCATGTACTTTATGTTTTTGAAATATTAAGTGATAGTTTGTGGAACATCAACCATTTCCTTAAATTCTCTAAATCTTCGTTTACTTTTTGTACAGCTTCTATAAGGGTTGGTGCTGAAGTTGTAATGAGCGTATCATCTGCAAACATGTTAACTTGACAATTTTTTATGACTTCGACTATGTCATTAATATAAAGGATGAACAGCAATGGTCCTAATATAGATCGCTGGGGTACTCCTAGATAGTTTGGTATCGGTTCAGAGACATAATTATCTATTTTTGTGTATTGCTGCCTTCCTTCGAGATAATTAGTGAACCACTCAAGTTCTCTCCCTTGTACTCCATAATTATTTAACTTTCTAAGCAAAATGTTTCTATCGATTATTTCAAAAGCGCGTTTGAAATCCAGGAAAACTGAAACCACTACTTTATTATCATTTATTTCTGACTTCCAATTATCTAGCATTAGGTTTAATGCTGTTTCGCATGAGTGCAGCTCCCGAAATCCAGATTGTTGGTCGACTAGTATATTATTTTTGTTAATGTGGTTGATTAATTGATTTTTAATTACCCGTTCCATTATAGCTTCATACGTTGGCAACATATTGATTGGGCGTAATTCTTCTGGTGTCGACGGTTTAATAGTTTTCGGAATTTGAATGACTGTTGATATCTTCCACGATTTGGGTACTTTAGCTTGATTTAAACTTTGATTAATTACCTCTGTGAAATTTGCAGAGAATATTTGATTTTTCATCGCATCCATCATGACAGTTTGATTTATACCATCTATTCCAGCATTTGAATTCATACTACTTATAATTTTGACTTAATCCTGATGAGTAATAACTTGAAAACAGAATTTTTGTAATCATTTATCCCCAACCGAAAAATTCCAATCTTTTACTGCCGGAATATTGTTGTGGATATCAATCACACTAGATACAAATGAATGATTTAGAGCTTCGGCTAATTCGTGCTTCTCACTTATAATTTTGTTGTTAAATTGAATGTTCCACTGTGATTGATTTTTAGTTTTATACATCGATTTTAGTGTTTTCCATAGCTCTTTTGGGTTATTTCTGTTTTCGATGAATTTGTTTTTTAAATATATCGATTGCTCCTTCCTGAGTGAAGGCACAGAATAACTTGTTAATCTTAAAGTACTTTTCATACCAGGCGCCTCGCCTCGAAATTTTTAGTTACCACAAATGTGAAGCTGAGACCCTTTCATACCGGTGGCGTCGGTTTTTGCACATTTAGTTGCTATCAAATATTTTATATAGGTCCATTTTACACGTGAATTATAGCAAGAAGTGCTAGATTTTTCGGTAAATATAAAACAGTTGTACCAAAAATGTGATTTGTAGGTTATGTTAACAAAGCTCTTCGCTTTGTACTACTTCCCTCTATGCAAAAAACCAGATCCATTTTTTTGAAATATAAATGATTTAAATATTGTTCCTCATTTTTAACTAAATTATTTAATTCGTATTTTATGCATCATTAATAAATCATTTTTGATTCAGAAAAAATGACGCCCATGTCGTTGACTCAAAATTTCGCCTCATTTTTAATGATTTACAAATGATGCGTAAATGAAATTCAATCAAAAGTAGGAATCATAAAAAAAATCGAAACTGAATCATAAACGTTCCACTAAACATGAAGAAAACTCATCAATTTTTATGAATTTAAATAGACTCAAAAATCAAATTCAAAAATAAATTATTTTTGAATCAACAAAATGATTCAAAAAATCTAATTCGCTTTTAGTTCATTAAAAATGGAATACCTTTCTTCATATTTCTTGATTTAAAACTAATGTTTCAACGGACTTCGAATTCATTTCACTATTATTATCACTTAAAAATAAATTATTTCTCAACAAATTGAATTTATTTCTATAAAATTAAACGATATCAATCAAATAAAACTAATTTGCATAATTGAAAAATGAAATAAAGAATTTTTATTTTTGAAGCTCAAAGCCGAGGCGCCTGGTATGAAGGCGCCTGTATACCAATAGACTTCAGGTTTTTAAAGCATGAAACACACCGAGCAGCGGCAGCGAGCAGCAGATTTAAATATACCTTGATTTGCTGATGTATTCATAGATAGTCGTATGGTAAGCAAAATTATAAACAATTTTTATAAAAACATTCAAATATTTGATAATTTTAATAGATACATTTCGATTAAAAGAAAATCTATCACAAGTGGAATATGTGGGACATGTCGCGCTGCTCTTGGTGTGTTTCAGCCTTAACACGCAGTCTACTAAAGGCTGAAACACACCAAGTAATTCTAGTCCACTTACCGACCGTTTACATCACTAGAAATATAGGTCGCATTTGGGCCATATGTTAAAAATTAAAATATTCCAATAAGTGTGTTTGTATTTAATATTATATCATTTTGGCATTTATTGATTTTAATTCTAATATTTTTATTCATTATTTGTATTTTGTGCTGTAAAAATGATAATTAACAAATTGCATCTATAGAAAAATTCGAAAATCCTTAGGTCGAACCGTTTACACCATATTTCTAGTTGACCTATTTTAGGTCAGGTCACACATTTTACTTGTCTAACCAATTTTGGGTAACTATATAGCGTTTACACCATGTGACCTATGCAAATTGGTCATTTAAGGTTGTATTCTACAGTTTATTTGAAAATAAATTTAACGATAAACTAAACATAAATACCTTAAATCGCAGATAAGGTATATATTCTTCTTATTAACACAGGATTTCAGCTTCTATTATGTGATATAAATGACTTAATGGCACTTAAGTTATTTTTGTTTAGTACCAATCGATTATTTATAAAGCGTATTTAAAGTAAAAGACAAATTTTGCAAATAATTCATAAATTATGTGTTATTTATTTTTATTTTCTCAAGAAACATATTATTTATGATCTAATGCATAATTTGTAGTCTTTGAAAGTAAACTAAATCCACATTTAAGTAAATTATTCCCCAAACATTTTGAAAAACTTTAACATCAATTTTCTCCAAATGCGATTTTTGCAGATCAGTAAAACATGTTTAGCACGGCAGAAGAGCAGCGCGACATGTCCCAAACAATCCACACTGTCGGCTGCTTATATCCGTTCACACCGAGCAGCGCAGCAGATTTTTGTTTTTACTTTTATCAAAATTGTTTTTTGTATTATACGAGAATTAAATGTTATATTTTGTGAAGAACGTTTATTTTCAAAATATTTTGTTTCAAAACAAATAGGTACACACGAAAATAACAGAAACGAATCAATACGTCATTTTTGATGAGGTTATGTTTAGCAGCAAAGAGTATTCTTTTTGCTGCTGGGTGTGGAACCTATTGCTGCGGCAACAGAAACAACTTCATTCAATACATTTTCTTTTAATTGAAATTTATCTATTAAAAATATAAAATAATTATATTTTTTTGTTTATAATACATATATTTATGCTCAAACTATGATTTATATTCATTAATACCACATTTACATTAGTAGAATAAAAGTATGTAGCAAAAAAGTATCGTAATGTGAACTCAAATTTAAATATTTAAATATTTTATCGCATAGTTAATATTTAAATCTGCTGCTCAGTGTGTTTCATGCTCTAGAGAAATATACACAGATATAATGCCAAGAAACAAATTTAAATGAAATTTTTTTCACGAAACGTCAAAAATACGCTAAAAAGAAAAAATCAAAATAATACCCTAGACAGACTAGGGATTAGCTAAGCGCGATTAGTGATTTTTTCGAGATTAGCTGTAGTGTGTCAAGTTGGAGATTAGCTAATCTCGTTTTATTTGAGGATTGATCACTAATCGAGATTAGTGCACTAATCCTTGAAAATTTTCGAGCTTATCTCGTTGTATTGGGATTAGTGATGGTACAAAGTAGCACTACAATGTGAAATAATTATTTAAACATTGCTGAAAATGCAAGTGACGTGAATTTACGATAGAAGTTATAAAACCAATGACGTCTCAAACAATTTGTGCTGAATAAATTTTGAGGAAAAAGAAAATTTGGCGTGTTTTAATGTATAAATCTTAGAAATATTGAATTAAAAAATGAGTCCAACTGATTTACTAGCCATATTTCAGCGAATCACCAAAATAATATTTTATTTCTCTGCAAGAAACTACATAATCCCTAGTCTGTCAACGCATATGGATTTGTGGTGGATTAGCTAATCTCGTTTCACTAATCGCGCTTAGCTAATCCCTAGTCTGTCAGTGGTATAAAGCAAGAGCAAAAAAAACAAAATTGGTACCACTTCATTAAAGTTACTAAAAAGATACAAAAAAACTAACTTTTAGTGTAGACTGCGTGTTAAAAAACCTGAAGTCTATTGGGATACGGGCGCCTTGAAAAGTACTTAATTCTGTGCAACTTGTACCATCACTAAACCCAATGCAACGAGATAAACTTCAAAATTTTCAAAGATTAGTGCACTAATCTCGATTAGTCATTAATCCTCAAATAAAACGATATTGGCTTATATCCTCAACTTGACACACTGCAGCTAATCTCGAAAAAAATCACTAATCGCGCTTAGCTAATCCCTAGTCTGTCAAGGGTATAACGGCTTCGGTAACTCTCACGAGGGGCTTTAGAAAATAATTTAAATTTTATAGGAATTTACAACTCTATTAGGAGCAAGTTTATTAGTTTAGATAACGCTCGAGAAGGTAACATATCACATGATCAATTGTATCCTCGATCTATTCTGTCTACGAACAATTGTAACACGATTAACTGACCATGGCCAGAACCCATAAAAAACACTTTTGTTTTCTGGTCGAAATGTCAAAGTGAAATAAGAAAAGTACAAATACATTATATATGGATTTGTACGTTTCATCGTACATATGTATGTCGTTTTCGATTGATAAAAAAAAAACTAAACTCAGTGCAAAAAAAAACTAAACTCGTCCTTAGTAAAAAATGTTCGAGTTTAGTTTTTTTTTGCACAGTTTTTTCGGTCAATAGGAGGATATTTCAATTAGTAAGAGAGTTCGCATATAGATGGTGTGTCTGGGATCTAGTATTAAAAAAATTAAGTAAATATTAATTGAACTAATTTGAAATACTGTAGATACAAACGTCTCATCACAAAAACTAATAAATTATCTTTAAAAAATAACAATATTCGTATCTTGACATGTTTTACTGAGAAATACACCTCTAAATTTATTTTAAACAAAATAGAAAAATATCTTCCAATTAAAGTTAAATTGTATTCATTAACACTTTATAAATGAAAACCTCTTATAAAATTCCAATAAATCAAGAAATATCATTCATAAATAACAATTTATTTACACTTGTGTTACATAGGAATTCCTATGTAAATGTTTGACATTTGAGATTTTGTCCCAGGACAACGACGCACCATACAGCAAACACTCGAAGTAAAAATTCCTCCTATAGGAGGATTTTTCCAGTAGTAAGAGAGTTCGCATATAGATGGTGTGTCTGGGATTTAGTATTAAAAAAATTAAATAAATATTAATAGGACTAATTTGTAACAATGCAGATACAAACGACTTATCACAAAAACTAATAAATTATCTTTATAAAACAACAATATTTGTATCTTGACATGTTTTACTTAGAAATGCAACTCTAAATTTGTTTTAAATAAAATAGAAAAATATTTTCCAATTAAAGTTAAAATGTATTCATTAACACTTTATAAATGAAAACCTCTTATAAAATTCCAATAAATCAAGAAATATCATTCATAAATAACAATTTATTTACACTTGTTTTACATAGGAATTCCTATGTAAATGTTTGACATTTGAGGTTTTGTCCCAGGACAACGACGCACCATACAGCAGACACTCGAAATAAAAAAGGAGGATTTTTCAATTAGTAAGAGAGTTCGCATATAGATGGTGTGCCTGGGATTTAGTATTAAAAAAATTAAGTAAATATTAATAGAACTAATTTGAAATACTGCAGATACAAACGTCTCATCACAAAAACTAATAAATTATCTTTATAAAATAACAATATTCGTATCTTGACATGTTTTACTTAGAAATACACCTCTAAATTTATTTTAGACAAAATAGAAAAATACCTTCCAATTAAAGTTAAAATGTATTCTTTACCACTTTATAAATAAAAACCTCTTATAAAATTCCAATAAATCAAGAAATATCATTCATAAATAACAATTTATTTACACTTGTGTTACATAGGAATTCCTATGTAAATGTTTGACATTTGAGATTTTGTCCCAGGACAACGACGCACCATACAGCAAACACTCTAAGTAGAAATTCCTCCTATAGATTGAATGCTAGACTGAAGTTGTGTTTTTTTGTGTTAAGGAAAACAAATAAACGTCAAATGTTCATATCTTTTTGTATGAAGTGGCACAGATGCAATTTTATTTCTATAATTACAGATATATATTAAATATTTTTTAATAAAAATTTAATTGAAATGTATTCAGTTTATGTCATTTTAAGCTAAGCAAGTACATTTTTTTGTGAAAAGCGTGTGAAAAATTAAAACATAAAAAGAAGGCAAATTCGCATTCTTTAGGTTTAATCTTGTGCCGTTTGAGTTTTTTCTATGGTTATTTTTATTAAAATTAAGTTATTTTCAAACATTTTAAGTTAGCTTCATATAAACTGCTGTTTGTTTTCCTTAACACTCAAAAAAAATTGACATATTTTGTCTGTCAAATTATCGATCTATCGAAAACGACATATTGTGGTTTTCCAGTTACACAAAAAAAAAAAACCGGGGCGAAACCGGGTTTGTGTTTTGACGTTTCAACTGGAACAGCAAAAAATGCATTTTCCGTAATTTTTTGCATGTGTATACGTATTAATTGTCAAATTATTTTAACAATTCTACGTTAATTTTGCAATGAAAGATTGTTTTCGTGTTAATTTATTTAATTATATTTAGTTTTTATTTAAATGACGTTTGAAATGTAATTGGGTTAGTAATCGCCCCGAAAAATTTTACCGTGCGACGAATGACAGCTGCTGTCGCCCCGTTTTCGCCCGGGTTTTTTTTATCTGTCAAATTTGTTGCAGCTGGAAAATCAAATAATACTGGCTTTACACCGTAGATAGTATATCCCGAGTAACCACAAGTCACAAAAAATCGACAAAAAGTTGACATTAATTTGTGATTTGTCGACCAAATCGTTTAAAAATTTGTCAATTTTTTGTCAATAATTTATCGACAAACGGTACCCTGACATCACTAAATTGTCACATTTTTGCATGACAATTTTGTCGATCAATTCGTCGAATTTTTGTGAATAATTTATGGAATATTTTGTGAAAAATTAATTGTTTTTTTGCAACTTTTAATCCACATTTTTTTCATAAAAAAATGACAAATTTCACGACAAAATTGTGGAAAGTTTTGGTTGAAAAACTGTCAAATATTGAATAACATTTTTATGACGAATTTGTTGATATTTTGTGACAAAATTTGTCAAAAAATTGTCAATTTTGGATAACATTTTTTATGACAAAATTTATGAAAAATTTGTCAAATACGGATAACATTTTTGTTTCTAATTATTTGATACTTTACGACAAAATTTGCGGAAAAATGGTCAATATAGATCGTGAAATTTTTGTAGTTTGGGACAAATATTTTTTTAAATTTTATATTTTAAATAAAAACACAACAGCTTTTTAATTTAAATAATTTATTCCAAAACAGATTAATATTTATAACTATTTTATTTATTAATATATTATAAATTATCTATGATTTAGTTTTAATTTTAAAAACTTGACGTTTATGATTTTACTTTACAGTGATTTTTAGGTATATTTTATCATTATCAGAGAGATCATTCACATTTTTATAATGAAACAACTTTTTACTTTTGACTTACAGATTTGTATGAATTTCCAACTTTACGAACAACAATTTTTGCTCGTTATGTTAGAAATTCATTCATCTTTAAGTCAGAAGTAAAATTTTTTTTCATTGTGAATCTCTGTATGTTTGCTCATGATAGTTATGCCTAATCAATAGTTTAAGACAATATGGAACAGGAGCAAGTTAAAAGAGTTTTTTATTATTTTGTGTAAATTAATAATTTTCAATTCATGTTCATCAACATCGAATATAAATCCAAAATTTAAAATAACTTTTAACCATTTCACATAATATAAATATTTTAATGCCTTTTATTTTATGCAGATTTCAATTCTATGTATTTTATTAACTATATTGTCGTATTCTAATTTGATTTTAATTGTAATTATAATGTTTGAAAATATTCAAAATAAAATGAAATATTATGATGAAAATTTAAAAAAATGTAGATGAAATAAATTCATTAAAAATAAAATTTATTATTAAGTTAGTATTAATCAAAATGTTTGTTTATCATTATCAAACACATAATACATAAAAGTATATATTTTACATTTTAATTTATTGTATACATTTAGACATTTGAGAAATTCATTATTTTAGTACTCGTTTTAATAATTCAGTCTAACAGTGGAATACTTTAATCTTAAGTTTATTTTATTAATATGTTTCTAATTGCATAATTCTAAATCGTTTTATAAAATAATTCGTTTTTGCATATTTTTGTAACGTTCTGTGTACCTCTTTGAAAAGAAAATTTCAGTTCTTTTTCGGCTGTTTCCTCCGTGAAGTCACTTTTCCTTACCTCCCTTACTGCATCTGTTTAAATAAAAAGTAGATAAGTTTCAATAAATGTTAGTGTTTTATTGGAAATTGAAATAATATATGTATTTTTTTAGAGACAAAATCTTCTGAAAAATTTTTGTAACCAAATTATTATATTTTATTACCAAAAAATAATGAAGCGCAAATTGTTCTTATCATAAACCGTGCCTCAATTTATGGTATTTATTTTACATTGTTTTGGTTTTGCATGCTGAAGAAAATTCGACACAAGTAGAACACAAAACGCATATTGGATTTGGAAGGCAATTTGGCCCCACAGTACACACTTATATTATAAGGTAATATATTATGCAGGATGTCAAAAATTATAACAACAACAATGGCGGAGATTGTGACTGAAATGTGTATGAACTATTTAAACAATGATACATTGTTAATTATTTTGAATTAAAGTCAGTAGAATTTTTCACACAATTTTAATTATATTCGCTCAACACTCAAAATTATTACACAAAACTAACAAACACGATTTGTTTGGTCAAAATGTCCGCCATATTAAAATATTTTTGACATAGATGCGCAAGAAAGAACGAAAATGAAACATCGGAGTATATTACCTTTATTATGTGTACAGTGTATTGTGATTTGGCCCGATGTAACTTTTATTTCATTACCGAATTTTTTTATTTCGTTTTCTTTAATTGTGTGAGTAGCACTGAAACCGCGATAATAATAATTTGGTGACACCTAACTTTAGTTATTGCTTTTAACGTAATTGATCATATTTTATAAAAAATCCTTAATAATTAACATTAATTAATATGATTAGTACTTACATTATTAAAATTTGTTGATAAATTTCACAAAAATAACATTCACATAAAAATTTAAAAAAATTTAATTTGAAGATTGAATTTAATTTTACTTGAACAAATTTATCTTTACTTAATCAAATGAAAGCAAAACTCAAACTAAAAAATTGAACAATTCTTCGAGAAAGTCATATTCGAAATAATAGAGCACAGCGCAGAGTAATACTCTCTCTCTCTCTCTCTCTCCTATTGTTTTATTTTATTACCAAAATAAAATAATACGTATTTTGTTGTTATAATACAACGGTAATTTACACAAAGTACAACATTTTGTTTAAATTAACCGATATGTTGACATTTTGACTATACATATCCAGTCAGATTTTGGTCAACAAAATATTCGACAAAATGTTATTACTTTTTGGTTAAAAATGGTTCAAAATTTCTCATACAATCAATTTCGACAAGACTTCCAAATTTTTTTGTCATTAATTTGTTATCAAAAATTTGTGTTTAACGAAATAATCGCATATCATCAAAATTACAACAATTATTGGTCAACAATTTGTCAAAAAATAATTCGACAAACTGTAATTATTTTTCTGTTAAAAAATGGTTGAAAATTTGTCATAAAACAGTTCGACAAAACTTCCACATGTTTTTGTTAATAATTTGTCATTAACAATTTGAGTTTTACGAAATAATCATGTGATTGACAAAATTTCAACAATTTTTGGTGAAAAATTTGTCAATAAAATCAGTTCAATAAAATCTCCACTTTTTTAGGTTAAAAATTTGTGGATATATTGACGGAACATTAATTTTCGACAAATTTTTAACAATTTTTTGTGAAAAATTTGTCGACATTTGTGTGTGATAAAAAAGACAAACATTTTTGTCATAAATTGGTGGAACCGCATGGTGATCACAAATTTTGGTTACTCGGGATAATACTGTTTTCCAGTTACACAAAAATAAAAAACCGGGGCAAAACCGGGTTAGTTTTTTGACGTTTCAACTGGAACAGCAAAAAATGCGGTTTCCGTAATTTTTTGTTTTTTGCATGTGTATACAAATTATTTTAACAATTCTACGTTAATTTTGCAATGAAAGATTTTTTACGTGTTAATTTAGTTAATTATATTTAGTTTTTATTTAAATGACGTTTAGAATGTAATTGTGTTAGTAATCGCCCCGAAAAATTTTACCGGGCGACGAATGACAGCTGCTATCGCCCCGGTTTCGCCCGGGTTTTTTTTTTTTGTGTAACTGGAAAACAGTATATAGCAAAATAGTAGAATACTATTTTGCTACCCGGTGTAAAACCGATGTTTTGATAGTATAATAGCTATCAAATTTTAATACCTATTATATTTTATTGTAGAAGGAAAATTTTGACAGTGGATTATTGATAAATTAGTCTACAGACGTTTTTGTGTATTTTTAAATTATTCTTTTTCATTATTTTGTTATAATTTTATGAATATTTTATGCGGTGAAAACCGACTACTGTAGATAGTAAAATAGTATACTATTTTGCTATTATACTATCTACGGTGTAAAGCCAGTATATGTCTCGCCCGCTGGATACGCCGGTACGCCCTTGTAAATTGGCAAATAAAATATGGCTTTTAGAAGAGCTTTTGAAATACATATTGTGCTTTCTCAAAAATTAGTTTTTTCTTTATTGATTATGATAATTATTCATGTGATTGCGCAAACAATGTTTTTGTATAAATCCTTTGCCGCAGACTTCACATATATGCGGTTTTTGGCCAGTGTGCTGTTTCAAGTGCACCATTAAATTTTTTTTCCGCGAAAATTGTTTGCAACAATATTTACATTCGATATACTTGTCCGGGTCATGAATGTTCATATGTTCCTTAAAAATTCTTTTAAGTTTAAATTTTTTCAAACAAACAATGCACTCGTATGGGGTTTCTGTGGAATGGACTTTACGATGACTCGCACGTGAACTAGAAGATCGAAATACTTTGCCGCAAATATCGCATTCATAAGGCCGCTCACCTGTATGTGTTCGCAAATGGTTAGTAAGAGTGGCTAGTTGCGTTGCGCTATATTCACAGAAATTACATTTAAATGGTTTTTCACCAGTGTGTCGTCGCATATGCCGTATCAAATTTGTCCGATTTTTTAAATTTTCACCACAGTGATGGCATATAACTTTCCCTTCGTCCTGTTCATGAATATTGATAATATGCCGCTTCGCGTTACTAAAGTAATCGAATGATTTTTTACAGTATTGACACTCATATTTATGCAATTCTAGAATATTATGCTCCGTACGCAAATGGTGCACCATTAATTTCCTACGAAAGTAGATCTTATCGCACAAATCACACTTTACAGCACCTCTATCAGGTGTTTGATTTTTCATTGGAACAACTTTCTCTTCTAAATCTGCTACCTCAAACAAATCAGCTACCTCATCAACTGGTTCTACAGAACTTGGCGCTTCAAATTTTAATGGATCTCTGTCATTTCTGCTTTCATCCAGTCGTCGTACCAGAAAACTGTGCGACTCCCAACATTTTTTCCGGAACTCGTAAGAGCGTATTATTTCTTCTGTACAAATATCGCAAATATTTAAAGATATCTCGTCAAATTCGGTCACCTAAAAAATAATAGCACTTATTTTTTGTAGGCAGACAGAAGTGTCTCCTTGATTCTCATACCTTTAATTCCGTACATTCGTTAAGCATTTCAACCAATGATAATTCTTTGTGTGCCAGAATTACAGTTGTAAAAATTGATCCATTTGTTTCGCCCAAACAAGTTCGACACATTTTCTGATCCATTTTATTGCCCATTAATTATTTTTATGTCGAATTCTATTCACTTTTTTTGAAAAATCCAGATTTGACGGTTCTAATAAAACACAAAAACATATGATCTATTTTAATAAAAAAAAATTGTTTATATTAGGCGTTTTCGGAAATAGACCATGGGTAAATTCACAGTAAATTTCGGTCATTAAATTACACTATAACCCATCAAACATTTTTGGGTACGTACCCAGCGCAGTGCAATTTACGTACGGTTTTCCATACCCATTTTGCTACATTTACATAAAAGAAATGCGAGTGTGTGCGGATAACCATTTTGAAGATTGCGCACAGCGTGATGAATTTGAGAAGTAAAAAAAGGACTGCTTTCCGTGCGCACAGTATGTTAAGAGGTTTCAGTTCCGCATGTGTCAAACCATATGGCGTTCGTATTTCATTTTCATTTTTTCAATCTTTTGTTTGCAGACGCGACATTTTTTTTTTAAGTAAATAAAATCTATTAGGTATTGGTTTCATTTTTATTGTGTTTTGTAATTGTTTAATAAAATTACATACCTATTTAATAATTATAGGATAATTTCGGCAATCAATTTTAATTATGGAATCAAACAGCTCAACAATTTTTTAATTTAAAAAAAATTTAAGTTCTTCGATATGTATATAAATATTTTCAAATAATTTACTTCATGTTTTTGTTCAAGAAGATCCCGTCACAGATAGGAAAGAAAAAGATAGCCCTGAAAGTCCCTCATATTCCGATTCGGAATTAGGCTATCAGCATTTGTTAAAAATTCGTAAAGTTATACCAACTACATCAACGGAGATCACAGGTGAAAATTTGGAAATATCAGATATTCAGATAAAGAACGTAAGTAGATATATCAGACATTCAGATAAAGAACGTAGTAAGTGAATTTTTTTAATTTATTTTATTTGTAAAATTGCTTAGCGTATTTCTAGCAATAAGAACAAGCCCAATGCAAAAATCAACGACAGGCTTTAAAAATGGAAGATCAATATTTGAAAATCATAAAAAATCAAATTAATACGGTAGGCAGACACAAACCGAATAATCTCGAATCTAGATTATGTACCTGTCCGGATTATTTCGTTTTCACAACGCGATTTTTGACAATCGGGATAAATGAAAATCGCGATTAACTTTGTGTTAAAAAGTATAAGTGCTTCAGATATAATAATTATATTAGACTAAAGTCATTTCTTTAATGTGATACATTTTTGTGATTTAAATGAAATAAAATATTTATTATTTGAAAGTTTTTATCTTTTATTTAAATATTAATTTTACAGAAGTGTATACAATTTATACGGAAAGCGCATGGTATTAGTTGCCACTTGCCAGTATCGTGATGCAAACGCACGATTTTGGGTACTGAATTCGTTCAGAATGTTGTGTTAAATTGATTTTGAAAGAGGATGCAAAGCGCACGGAAAATTCGCATGCACTACTACAGTTACACTAAAATAATTTCCAATTAAAGGGGAAACATATGGAAAAAAGTGACAGTTTCTTTCGGCCAAGTACAAGGAATTCCGTGCACTGAGAGCGTGCGTTTCCGAGTACGCCGTGCAATTTTGGAGCTGAAAACGTACGGCTTTCCGTGCGCGTTGTTTGTTGGGAATGGTCTAATTTAATGGTCTAATTTTACTGTGAATTTACTAAACATC
Organism: Tipula helvola; assembly: GCA_963556165.1. Lineage (NCBI taxonomy): Eukaryota > Metazoa > Arthropoda > Insecta > Diptera > Tipulidae > Tipula > Tipula helvola. Next base: position 270,717,756 of record OY744481.1, read on the forward strand.
TATTTCCGAACACGCCTATTAACCGTGTTCGGAAATAGACTTTGAGTAAATTGGCAGTAAATTTAGACCATTAAAGTGTAATTTAATGGTCGAAACTTACTGCGAATTTACCAATGGTCTATTTCCGAACACGCCTATTGTTAAACTCACAATACAACATTCAATTCAGTACTTTTCATACCAAGCGTCTCAGCTTTGAGCTTCGAAAATGAAAATTCTTTATTTCAATTTTGAATTATGAAAATTAGTTTCATTTGATTGATAATGTTTAATTTTATAGTAATAAATTCATTTTGTTGAAAAATAATTTATTTTTAAGTGATAATTTAATAAAAAAATAAAATATATTGCAATGAAGTTATCTACGAGGCCAACGCAATGCGTTCCACACTCGACTGCGACATTTTAAAGTAGTACATACAAAGCGAAGAGCTTTGTCCACATAACCTACAAATCACATTTTTGTCACAACTGTTTTATATTTACCGAAAAATCTAGCTCATATGCAGCTTACAAATTCATAATAACTCGTTTCTTGCTATAATTCACGTGTAAAATGGACCTAAATAAAATATTTGATATCAACCGAATGTTCAAAGCCGACGCCACCGGTATGAAAGGGTCTCAGCTTCGTAGGTGTGGTAACTAAAAATTTCGAGGCGAGGCGCCTGGTATGAAAAGTACTTTCATGAATGACGCCAACCAAAATAGTGTATTTAGATTTTTAGCTGTCATTTTAATAATAAAAAATGGACATTTCTACGGATTAGTGAATTTGGTAGAAAAATGGGGGTAAATCTTTAAAAAAATTGCGATTTCTGAAATTTGATCTAGATCAAACAATCTCTTGATTTTTTTGGGTAAATAAAACACAAAAACTTGATCGGCCGCCATTTTTTTTGATTCAGATCAAACTTTTTGGGTGAATAGAACATCACATTAGTTTTGGTTCAAACCATAGAGTTAAAACATATATTATAGAGTATATATATACGCCATTACGTGGACTAAACGATTTTTTTTCCTCCCGTATTTTTTGACATGATGAAGTTAGCCACATAACAATTAACTATGTAGCTTCGCCATTTTGTACACTGTCATGTTTCAAACCACTATAAAACCTCCCGTATTTTCAAATGAAGGTCACAAAAATTAGTCCAAATTTTTCCATAGTAAAAGTAGGTTATGGCGTATATATATACTCTATAATATATGGTTAAAAGGTATAAAGCAGAAATAACAAACGTCAAGTGTTGTACATATAAGCAAAGCTGTGGGAAAAAAGCATGAAACACACCAAGCGCGACGCGACATGTCCCACATATTCTACAGTACTTTTCATACCAGGCGCCTCGCCTCGAAATTTTTAGTTACCACACACACGAAGCTGAGATCCTTTCATACTGGTGGCGTCGGCTTTGAACATTCGGTTGATATCAAATATTTTATTTAGGTCCATTTTACACGTAAATTATAGCAAGAAACGAGTTATTATGAATTTGTAAGCTACATATGAGCTAGATTTTTCGGTAAATATAAAACAGTTGTGACAAAAATGTGATTTGTAGGTTATGTTGATAAAGCTCTTCGCTTTGTACTACATATGTACTTTAAAATATCGCAGTCGAGTGTGGAACGCATTGCCTTGGCCTCGTAGATAACTTCATTGCAATATATTTTATTTTTTTATTAAATTATCACTTAAAAATAAATTATTTTTCAACAAAATACTTTACTATAAAATTAAACATTATCAATCAAATGAAACTAATTTTCATAATTCAAAATTGAAATAAAGAATTTTCATTTTCGAAGCTCAAAGCTGAGGCGCTTGGTATGAAAAGTACTTACTTGTGATAAATTTTCTTGTAATGTACATTTTTCTATTAAAATTATGAAATATTTGAATGTTTTAATGAAATTCACTTATATTTTTGCTTAAACTAAGATTTGTATTCATTAAATCACCAAAATAACAAGAATTTAATTTTGTCGCCCGTCGTCGCCGCTTGGTGTGTTTTACCCTAAATCGTGTGTTCGCTGATGGCTTTTTGACAGAAAATACCCGAGTTTTTGTGACAAATTTTACCCCCGCAAACTTCACTTCAATAAAAGCTCGGGTTTTTTTGATGACATCAGCGAACAACATTTTTACTTGACAAATAATTTTGGTGTTTTAAATGTCAACATTACATATTATTTTAATATTTTTTATTAATATCCTTATTCAAATCGAAGCATTTCATATTATTTTAATTTAAATTTTTCAATTCATCGAAATTTTGGATTTTTTTACGCCGATAAAAGTAATAATTTTCGGTTGTCAAAAAAACTCCAAAAAAAAAACCCAAGTAAAGTAGAGTTAAAAATACACCGACTCTTTTTATGCGTTCGTTTTTTTGCTCAAAAAAACTCCGATCTGTTTTACCCCGGTGGTCATCAGCGAACACTAGGAAAGGGATACAGATAAAATAGAACAGGGCCATATTTAAAATTTTCAATGGAATGGGTTGCTCAAAATAAAACAATTAAAGTTTAAAAAATGTTTTTATTTTAGTTGCAAATACATGGATAGTTATTATTTTGTTCAATTTTTTAATAAAATTAATTTTATTATTAAAAATAACTTTTCTAAAAACGCGTCATTATTTTGCACTTTTATTGCGGACCTGGTAAAAATAGTTGTTTACCATTTGTTTACAAATCGTAACTTTCCAAATAATCCAACAACAACAAAATTTGTTTTTTTTATTATTATGTAATCAATTTAAATTAAATGTGCACTTTTTTTTTATCACAAATTACAATGTTTACATCACAATTTTAATTTCGTTTTATGTAAGAATAAAACTTCTCGATGAAATGAAATTTCCGGTAATTTGTTGCGAGTATTGTTACAACATTTTCTGATTAAACACTTTATTTTTCATAAATTTTTTTTAATAGTTTTCCACAAATAATAATTAATTATATTGTATTATGTATACACTTTTTGTAATTGTTTTGTTTTATTTGATAAATTTTAATTTTCGCGAAACTACGCAAAACCACAATAAAAACTAAATGGTTTGTTTACATAAAAGAAAGAGCATAAAACCAAAGATGATCTAATAACAAGATTGGAAAACACGAACAATATAGTTGGTACACCCACTTTTTGATTATAAATCCAAATTTGGAAAAGACACCTAGCGGACGATATATAATTGCTCTAAACCTCAGAAACAAACCATTATAAATACATTGATACGGTGTCGAATTATCGAACTAATTTTCTTATGTATAGTAATAAAATAATATTTCGGTGAAAATTCTATTTCTTTCATTCTCGAGTCAATACAACAACAAATTAAGTTTTTATTGCTGTTTTACTCGAGAAAGAAAGAATACACATTTTCAGCGAGATATAATTTTAACCATACATATGGTATGTATTGATATACATACAATAAAACTAAAAAATTTATTTACGAACGATGCAATGGTGTGACGATGTAAGAAAATGAAACAACTTTGTTTTCTATTTGTTATGAAATGTATGTACACACATAAATTAAAAATTGAAAATACATTTCTTAAGGATAAATACATTTATTGAAATAAGAAGTTCATTTAAACGAGTACAATTATGTCTATGTACATATTGTAAAAATTACGAATGATAATACCTACCTTCTGTTTTTTTTTTTCAAATCATCTACATATAATAATAATTTTAAGGTCAACAAAATTTAAAAGGACAAAATAGATGTTGGTTGTGTAGATAAATACGAGTATGTATACAAAATAATGATGGTTTATTTTTTACTATGAAGAGAAAACACCATAAATCATCCATAACAAAATTTTGTGAATTTTTTTAGCATGTAGATGAAAATGCAAAAAACAAAACCCATGAAATAATTACATGATCGTAGGAAAATAAATAAAAACAGGAACAAAATTAGTTTAATTTTTCAACAATATATTTCAAATTTACGTATGTACTCGAATATGGAAGAGGAAAAGCCACATGGAAGCATATTTAGGAATTAAAAAATTCATACTTCCATTAGGCGTAAAAACCTCTTCCAAAACGATGACGTATGTTTAAAGGTACCAATAGTGAAATAATTATTTAGTTATAATATGTAATACAAATTGTAATGACTAATGATATTTATACATTCTAAAAGCGAAAAATGTATTTTTCACAAAATTTAATTTTTTTTAGCTTTACTGTTATTTCAGATACATGAAAAATAAAATAATAAATTCAGTAGATTTTTAAAAATTTTAAAACTGTATATACATAATTATAAAATTAAACTATATGTATAATATGTATGCAATAAAGTTTTGTCTTCATTAATCCAAATTAAGACATAGACACAGTAATTACTCTTTCAAAATGCTCAGTCTTCGGTTGTGTTTGTCAACAGGGACATTTTGATTTGTATTTGAATATCTTTTTTTACTGTTGTTGGTGTGCGCTTCTTCGTTTTAATTTTCTCTAATAGCCATATCCAGTTTTTTCGAATTAATACGAGAATTAAAAATTTAAGTGCATTTTGCTTGTGCTCCTTGCAGGTTCCTGTGAACCATGTGGAATATTTTCCGTCTGCGGTGGTTGCATCTACACATTTATCATAAATGGTTGGTAAAATATCTTTATTACAAACGTTTCGTGCAAAATATTTTGCAAAAATTGTTACGTGAATTACAGAGATTTCCAAAAAAAGTCTGTTGGATTTCTTAAATAAATTTCTCCCGAAGAATTTAAATAATTTCTGAATTTTAATAGATATTCGGATGGTAATGATAAATTTTCGTCTTGCTTGACCATACATTCCAAACAACTTTCGCAATTCGATTTTTTCGTTATTTTATAGATTACATATCCCAAAAAATACCGCAAAGGTGGTAAATATACTTCACATGATTGATTAATAAAGTTTTCAACGAATGCTATTTCATTAACATCCGAATCGTCAAATTCCTCTACGTCATTATTTGGTGTCGATTGTATTTGATTGTTTGAATTTTCATTTTCTTCTATTTGATTTGAAAAATTATATTCATTTGGCTCTAAAATATATGTACAGTTGTCTGGCTCATAATTAAAAGTTAATGCGTGGAAAATTAATTTACTGGATATTATTTTAGCGACAATAAAATTAAAATCATAAACTGAAGGATTAAAATTATATCCACCTTTCGACCAAATTTGCGAAAGTAAGTTTTCTTCTGCATCCGTTTATAATTTCGATGTTAATATGTAAGTTATGTCGGGGTCTTGTTCAAATACTGCACTGGCCAATTGTAAAACAGCTATAATTGTTTGAACAAGACTATCTATGCAAAAAACCTTATTTTTACTTTGAACCCTTAAATTTTTCAAATAGTTGCACATGTCTCTTAAAATGGTATAAGGTGCATTGCCACAAACTAAAGACAGTCCTGCATTTGCTTTGTTCGAGCAGAATTGGCCTTTGCTATTTAAAGCATCGAACAATTTGTTGAAATTTTCTAAAATTATAGCTGTGGCAGAAGCATGTTGTTTGCCTTTTTCTGTTTCAAACTTGTTTAAATGATTCAATCTTTTTATATCATTTGTGCAGCTACGGCTCAGAACTTGAGTCGCCAAATTTACCCTCATTCTCTCAAATGTATTGGGGTATTATGTCTTGATGTTAATTTGGAGCAAACTCTGGTCATGGATTGACAGTCAATCTGATATAACTCCTTTATTACACTCCACGTAGCCAATTCTTCTGGCGTAATTATATCGTATGATAAAAAAAATTCGGAGTAGGCTGTGTCTTCTACACAGCCGTAGGTGTTTTCCGTGATAACGTTTATAAGAGGTGCGAGAAATGGCACGATGTATGGGTTTGTTAAAATAAATTTTTTTATTATTAGCATCATGAAATGAGAGTACAGTGATTGTTTGAAAACGATAAAGTACTGGGCGATGGTATGAGAAGTACGATATGAAGCGCAGGGTCTCAGCGGAGATGTGCCTGATGAATGTGAGTTCCAGACAAGTGCTTCCCAAAGTCGCCGAGGCTAGTGTGGTGGACACGCAGTCTAGGTCAAATATATATCAGAGTCTACACTGATATATGACCTATCAGATCAGGCATTCCCCCTTTATAGTGTTCTCTAGCATTGTAAATCGCCACTTTGTAGATATAAATTTTAATTAAAATTTATGTGAAAATTAATTATTTTAATTTACAATAAATTATCTGCCACAGTTTCTTTTCTCACAAATTAGCACTAGAATTGCTCCGATCAGATAAGGCATGAGAGGTTCTCTCGCTACGGTGATCTCAAGCATTGTAAATCGCTATTTTTTAGTTTGTAATTTTAATTAAAATTTATGTGGAAATTAATTATTTTAATTAACAATAAGTTATCTGCCACAGTTTCTTTACGCACAAATTGACACCAAAATTACTCCGGTCAGATAAGTGATTCTAATGGTTGGTTGTAAATCGCTGTTTTGTACTTTGTAAGCTTAATTAAAATTAATGTGGAGATTAATTATTTTAATTTAAAATTAATTAGCTACCACTGGTTTTTTACGCAAAAATTGACCGGATGAGCCGTTCTCTCGCTACACTGGTTCAAGCATTTAAATCGGCCGAAATCAGAGGTTCGCGGCGCAGCTGTGCCGCCCAATGACGTCATTGCAATAATATTATGCGTGACACATAAAGCTGAAGGACCAATCGAAGCAATCATATTTTTAAATTAAAGGTAATGCTTATAGTTGATGAGTAATTGCCCCCGACCAAGGGCTAAATTTCGGGTCAGTTTTCTGAACATGCGGTGTAAAACGTTATCACGTCAAAATGTATTCCGTATAGATTTAAATAAGTGTGGTGTGTCATACAGGGGGTCGTAACGATATCCCGCATTTCAAAATCCCGCTTTATCAAAATCCCGCTCAAGAAAAAAATCCCGCTTTTTAAAATCCCGCTTTTCAAAATCCCGCTTTCAAAATCCCGATTCTGCAAAAATTAAAATCCCGCTTTTCAGAAAATCCCGGTTTTTATTTTTGTTTTAGTTTGGGATCACTACATTTGCCTGAAAAAAAAACCGGAAATTTTAAAATCCCGAATAGTTGCAAAATAAAAATCCAGTAAAATAAAATCCCGGAAAAAAATCTGGTCTTTGATGGCACTGGTTGGAGGTACACGGTTATGAATCCATCTGCCCCAATTCTTTATGGTTTACCTAAAATCCATAAAGAAGGCATTCCAATTAGACCAATAGTAGCGTATTGCAATGCACCTGCCTACAAGCTATGTAAGGGTTTCATAAACTTTTTCAACAGTCATACCAATTTCGTTTCGGCTTTCTCGGTTAAGAACTCGGTAGAATTGATTAGCAAAATTCAAGATGTTGATATTCCACTACACTCAAAATTAGTTTCGTTTGACGTTGCTAGTCTTTTCACTTCTATTCCAATTAACATTTTGTCTCAAATAGTTTATACTTACTTAGATAGGGATGTTGCAGATGGAAGCCTTCGGAATGAACTGAAGCTGATATTTGAAACTTGTATTAAACAAAATTATTTTTGCTTTGATAATAAGTATTTCAGATTCACTGATGGTCTACCGATGGGCTCCCCTCTGTCACCTTTGTTAGCAGAAATTTTCATGAATTTCTTCGAACAAACGATTGTATCAAGCAATAATCCTTATTTTCGTCATATGATCTTTTGGTACAGATATGTTGATGACATAATATGTCTATAGAATGGAACTGATAGGCTATTAACCTCTTTTCTCACTTGGTTAAATTCTCAATATCCCACCATTAATTTTACGGTAGAAAAAGAAGAAAACAAATCTATTAACTTTCTAGATATAACAATAACCAGAATTAATTCTTCATTAGAGTTCAAAATTTATAGAAAACCCACGTATACAGACGCCATTATACCTAACTCGTCAAACCATCCCCATAATATTAAAATGTCAGCTTTCCACTCATTCTTATATAGATTAATAAACATTCCTTTGACCATATCCAATTATAACAAAGAGCTTAATATAATTTTAGAAATAGCAGCGAATAACGGTTATGCAGCTAAGACTATATTAAAGCTATTAAACAGAAAACTGAAACATAAAGCTTTAGCTAACATTTATCCACCTGATAGCCCAATGCCGAAAAATTGGCGCCGCTTAGAGTATATAGGAAAAACTAGTCAACGGATTAGTAACATCGTGACACAATATACAGATATTAGCTTTGCTTTTTATAACAATAATACAATTAAGAAAATGATTTTTAACAACAAACCAAGAATTGATCGCCTTTCCAAGTCTGGCGTTTATAAGATCAATTGCAATGATTGTAGTTCCTCTTATATCGGACAGACTGGGCGCAATTTTGAAGTTAGAGTTAAAGAACATTTATCTGGTAGCCATGAATCATCCCTTTATAATCATTTAACGTTAGAAAATCACACATCTAGTTTAAACAATTTAGAAATAACAACCAAAAAGCAGACGATTAGACAACTTAAGCTATACAAAAGCTATATTTCTTAACCAAAATATCCTCAACGAACAGAGAGAAATCCGTTTCTCACCAATTACCGACCCCGCATTATTTTATTCACATACTCATTCCATACCATAAAATTACTAATTCGTCGGGTTATAAAAAATAAAAAAAAAAAATTAAAAAAAAAATCAACATCTGGAATTTTGTTATTCGACCGTTGACTAATCAATAATCATATACCTGTGTTTAACTCACCCCCTTTTAATTTTTATTTTTTAATGTTTATTGCTCTCACCAATTTTACCTGTGGTTAACTCACCCCTTTTTTAATTTTTAATGTTTATTGCTGTCACCAATTTTATTGTTTACCACTCACACATTTTTTTATTTGTATATTTTGGTTTCACTTTTTGTTTTTTCCAACTATATATATATATATATATATATATATATAACTACATTTTTATTTTTACAATTTAGTAGATACTCCTGATGATGACCTAATAAGCCGAAATCGATCGAGTGATTTTTTAAACCTTTTGTAATTTTGCGAAATATTTAACAAGTGTTTTTAAAAAATTTTTAAAAATGTGTGTATTATTTAACATAATAACCGCCTACATCTAAATAGTACAAAAACATTAACCCTTTATGGCGCAATGTCGTTATTTTTGTTAATTTTACAGATATTAGGTGGTAAATGGGGTATTATTTATTAGCAGGAAAAATGATTAAAAAAATCTCATTATAAAAAGTTATTATTCTAAAAAACTTATCTGTTGCAGAAATGCAACATTACATCAATAATGCTAAACAATATTAAAGTAGATTAGGAAATATGAAAATTTTTAAAACAGTTGTTTTGCTTATTATAACACAAACTAATCCCACGTTTTTCGCAATCTGTTTGCGTATATCCACTGCAGGCTACAAATTTCCACAGCATTGGTCCAACCTAACATTTTTCGAGGGAACATGTTGAGCTGGACTTTTTTTCTTTTTATTTTGAAGGAGACATTCAACATCACTTCTGGGCTTTTTACGGTTGATTGTCTTATATTTGCATAACGTCTCTACTATAGCTTCTCTGAACTCATCAGAGTTGAGAGTTTTACTGGTACTACACTTTTCAGCATTTACTCTCGTTACAAAAGCCATGAATTACACATATGAAGAAATGTCTAAGAAATAAATAAAAATTCGTAGATACCAACGTTTACTACGGAGTCTAATTTTTTAGTGGCCCATAACACAATCTAATGGGTCGGCACCATCGATATGTCGATTATATTCTGCGCCGGCAAAAGAACGTTCAACAGAAATGTATTGCTTTTCAGACTTGTCCGACCTTCTTACTACAGATGTTGGGCGTTTTCCTGCAGAATTGGATGCTACCACAGCCACGTCAACTCCATTGTAGTTTCTGACCTGTTCTATTGACGTACCGCGCGGTTCTTTTTTAAGAACTTTCTCGTTTGGCAGCTTGCAATTGTGAATGTTTTTTTCTAATTGTTCCTAAAGCTAAAATGCCGCGAGTGGACACATATTCAATAAGCGAAAAACAGCCGGTAGTTCTGATTGGTGGGCACATCGCAGGAAACGTGAACTACCACATTAGATGATGTCCCTAACAGAGGCTCGTTGGCTGCGCATCTGTTTTCCTGCCCACTATGCACTTCAAATTTATATCCATATCCAGTTACACCACATATAACAAAAAGTTTGAATCCCCATTTTTGGGCTTGTCGAGTAAATATTGTTTCAGCACACTTCCAGCTTTTGTTGAACACATTTGTTCATCTACAGATAAATGCGCTTGAAAGCTAACTTTTTTGAAGTTGTGGTTGAGTGCCTCTATCAATAGCCAGGTTTTATATAATCGTTCATTCATTTTACTATTGTCGTTGAAGTATAATGACTGCCTAAGTAATTCGAATTGTTTCGACGGCATTGTCTCTTGTATCGGCGCAAAGTTAATGTTTTCAGACCAAAAGCTTTTCACATTTGGCGAACAAACTATTGACATGTAATATATAATATGTACCAATAAATTGGCGTATTTATTGACTAGTTACATTTACAGATTGATTAGCATCTTTCTGAACATAGCATAAATTCGTCTAGTCTCTTATAAGGTCGTTAATACCCTCAGTAAACAGATATGACAATACAGGAGTATCCAAAGGAAGTATTTCTGTAGGTAACGTGTCGGATGCATGAAAACGTAGTTGGTCGTCATTTAAGTTCAGGCTTTTCGTTTTCCATGTGATATTAGCACACGATTAGATGTACTGGGAGCCGCTGCAGAACTAGTACTAGGACAAGCGAAGGCTGGACTCGGATCCGTTGCAGTACTACTGAACTGAGTATTGATGGATGTAGTTGCTAGGGTGATGGTAGTCTGAACTTCATTTTCCAAGTCTGGTGGTACCTCTGGCTTCTCATCAGAACTTTCGTGCTCATTCAGCAGGAAGTCATATGTTGGATCGGCGACATCCTTGTCGTCGGAAAAGTCAAGACCATCTCAATGTTTTCCCATACTACTAGTATATTTTCCAGGTCTTGAGTAGTCAAATTACGCAATTTACGACTTATTTTGATCCTCAAAAGGAAACACTCAAATTCAAATAAACGGTAAAAAAAATCTATCACAAACACGCAATGTTGCATTTATGCAACAAAACAAAATCAGTCCAAAAATAAGAAAAAACTTAATCTTTAAAAAAAATATTGTTGATTATTGAAATCCATCCTCTTAACTTTTACTAACATCAATTTCAATAACCAAATATCAACATTTCACTAATAAATCACTTTTCGTAAACGAATTCAAAGAGCGCGAAACCGGTTTGTACGCGTTCATCACTTCAATGCAACATAAATACAAAGGCCGCTGTCTAGTTAGCTGATTTGTTACTAAATCGTTAGGATGCTCTGTTGCCGATGTACAGTACCGGCTTATGCTATATTTTTACGTTAATTGAAATGGTATGTTGCAGAAGTGCAACATGACTCCATAAAGGGTTAAGTTTGAGATATTTGTGTACAAGCAAATTATTTAGAAACACAAGTTTTATACTTGTTTTATATAATATACTTATAAATTGCAATCAATACCTCAATATACTATAAATCTAGGAGGCATTGATTCGACTGTTTGTAGATGTTGTTTTTGTATTACTTTCAAACCAATTCATTCAATTTCGTTTCAATATTCTTTTGTTTTTTTCGAATCATACCCTGTCCAAAAAAATTCCACTTCAAAAATAAAAGAAATACATACTGCCGCTTTTTTCGTTTCATATCGCTTCTTCATTTTTTGCTTGCAATTCCACATTTGTATTCTGTATTCACCCTCGTTTCTTTACCTCTCTGTCCACAAATTTAAATTTGTGGTGGGGATTTTGTATTCACATTTTGCATCAAGAAATTTTTGGTATTCTCATGTCGTTACATACTAATACTAACACAACTTTAATATAAAATAAAAAAATAAAAAAAATTGACATGTGCGACACGAGTTTTTTCATTATTTTTGAGCTGTGCTGTGAAAAACTTCATTTATTTTTCAAAGAAAAAAATGTATCAGCTATTTTTATTTCCGTGATAAAAAATTTATTTTAATCTTTTAAATTTTATCTGACATTTTATTTGTGGTTTATCAATTTTAATTGTGTTTGTGAAAAAAATATATAAATTGTGGTGTATTACTTAATATTTAATTAAAATGTTCGATATGCAGGAAAGCAGGATTTCTGAGAACCGTGTGAGAGATGAATGGACGCGAGTACAGACGCGAGTACAGACACTTCGTTATAATTTCTGAATATAAAAAGCATCCATGCTTGTACAATCCGCTGGACCAATTTCACAAATCGGGTAAAATGAAAAGAGCGATACAACGACATTTTTGATGCTTTAAATTAGGACTCTTCAGAGTCAACTGTCGAAGGAAAGAATGAAAATCAAGAAATCTTAAAGAAGTGGCACGAAGCCTGAAGATATTATTAAACCGTCATTGTGGTGTTACAATGAATTAGCTTTTCTAATTCACACCAACGATGCTACCCCCAGCTCCTCCAGTTTGCAACTGTCTGATGTAAGAGTTGACATAAGATTTGCTTTGATATAACTTATGCTTTACATATATTTTCAGATTGGAATTACCAGCGGAAACGTTGTAGAAGCTGTGGAACGAGGTTTAGGAGGTAGAAGTCGCGGAAAGACAAGAAATATTTTCATCAACCAATAAATGGTTTTAAGTAAAATGTATTTTTTATTTATATTTTCAGGCAAGAAAACTGATTAAAACGGACATTCAATCCAAGGCTCTGGAAGCTTTTGATTATGCGAAAACATGCATGAATGTCCAACCGAAACCGTTTTCTATTGACGATTGGAGCATCACGGATTCCACCTAGTGGAGCATTTTTAAACTGAGGTACCTGATAATTTGACTTTCGAAATTATTGTAAACAATTCCAATTTTGAACTGTAAACACAATTTTTACTTACCGGATTGCTAATAATTGTAAATTATTCCAATTTCGGACTATAAAAACAATTTTTAATTACCGCATTGCTAAATTTTGTTTCGTCGCATTTGTGGCAAATGTCATTTTATCAGGTGCATCATTTTAACTATTGTCCTCGAGAGGCGCTTTCTCTACTTTTACAATCGTCAATAGAGGAGCCATTTTGCAATTATTTGTACACGGAATTGCAAAATATTAAATTAGATAACACTTTCCGTCGGGCGAAATTGGAAATTTTAACCCTTGTTAGTAAACATATAAACAAAGAAGCAAAAGTTATGGAAATAAATCAGTAGTTGATACGCGGCTTTTGAGAACCCAACAGAAATACAATATCCACCTCATCACTGTCACAATTCCCGACATCTTTTCCCTCGTCAGTATTAGGTAATAGTCCTATCTTTTCTTTTTCCTTATCTCCTATACAATTTAGTATTAGCACTATTATAAAAGATACCCTATATAAACTAACTGCATTAAAAAATAACGTACCTCAATCATCTCCATTAATACACCACCTATCTGAGTCACCTCCAATACACCTCTTACCTGAGTCACCTCCAATACAAGACTACCTACCTCGATCACCTGCAATTCCTATAGAAGATCTCCATCCACCTTCACCGGAAGAATTTGAAAATAACCCTTATCTGTTTCATGTTTTTAACGTGCCATCTTATACAAAATTTCTCGATCGCTCACGCGAAGGTCAACTGGGTATAGAGTATGTGCAGTTTAGGAGTGATCTCTAATTAGATTCGGGTTTTTTAAAGTTTAGTCTAACAAAAATCTTTGGTACACAAATTTTATAATAATATAATTAACCCTATAAAATATACCTGTATTAAAATTCATGATCACTGGCCGATTAGTTTAGTTAATCCTCTAATTTTCTTTAAATTTAAAATAAATAATTTTTATACAATGGATGCTGGAAAACCTGCGTTTTTAAAAATGAAATGTTTAATCTTAAAATGTGTAACAACACTCGCAACCAATTACCTGGAATTTCTTTTCATGGATGTTTTATTTTGGTTTATATATAATGAAATTAAAATTGTGATGTAATTATTGTAACTTGAGATAAAACACTGCACTTTTAATTTAAATTTATTACATAATTATAAAAAAAAACAAATAATGTTGTTGTTGGGTGCTTAAGAATCTTACGATTTGTTTACAACTATTTCTACGAGGTCCGCACTAAAAGTGTAAAATAATAACGTTTTTAGAAAAGTTATTTTTAATAATAAAATTAATTTTATTAAAAAATTGAACTAAATAATGATTATCCGTGTATTTGCAACTAAAATAAAAAACATTTTTTAAAATTTAATTGTACATATTAGCACAGAATACCCAGAAGCGACATAACGCGGTTTTTATATGGAGAAAATTGGACTCATTTTTTTGACCTTGGTTTATCGAAGGTAAGATTTTCGGTGTTAAATTATCGTTCAGTGGCTGAAAAATCAAAATTTACATGTAAAATATAAGGTAAGAGCAAAAATTTCTTGGTCCACGTAATGTCGGTTCTTCTTCTTCTTCTTCCGCTGGCGCTACATCCCATGAAGGGATTTGGCCGCCTCAACGATGCTCCTCCAAATAATTCGATCCGCCACAAGAGAACGCCAGGCACGGTGACCGAGTGTGTTTAGGTCCCTTTCAACGTCGTCCATCCATCGGGTAGGTGGTCTCCCACGAGGTCCTACTTTCATTGGTGCCGACTCCAAGGCCTGTTTGGTGGTCCGATTTTGTGAACGAAGTACGTGCCCAAGCCATCTTAGCCTTGATGATTTTATGAATCCAATGATGTCAACTTTATCGAGATCATTTCTGATCTCGTGATTCATTCGCATTCTGTACGTTGCTCCTTCTTTAATAGGACCGAGAGGAGGAATGTCGGTTCTGGTTGTTTATTATTCTGTGATATTAGCAACCCACTCCATTTCAATTCATTTAATAATTCTAATTGCGGCTCTAAACCATTTTAGTCTATCTCTTTTTCGCACCGATATTCTTACACTTGACGTTTGTGTTTTCTCCTCTATAGTTTTTAATTATCTCTATGGTACAAAATTTGTGATAGATTTTTGAACACAACAAAAAATATTTAATTAAATGTTAATAAAATGGATCAGGAGATGTGCCGCACTTGTTTGACTGAAACAGATGGATCAATTTTTAAAACTGTTATTCTGGCACAGAAAGAATTGTCATTGGTTGAAATGCTTAACGAATGTACGGAATTAAAGGTATGAGAATGAGGGAGGCACTACCGCCTATTTAAAAAAGTAATTATGTTTTAGGTGACCGAATACGACGGGATATCTTTAAATATTTGTGATATTTGTACAGAAGAAATAATACGCTCATATGAGTTCCGAAAAAAATGTTGGGAATCACACAATTTTCTGGTACGACGACTGGATGAAAGCAGAATTGACAGTGATCTATTAAAATATGAAGCGCCAAGTCCTATACTGGATGAAAGCAGAATTGACAGTGATCTAATAAAATATGAAGTGCCAAGTCCTATAGAATCGGTTGATGTTGTAGCTGATTTGCTGCTAGGTTTAGAGAAGGAAGAAACGGAAGTTATTGTTCCAAAGGGTAATCAAACGTCTGATAGAGGCGCTGTAAAGTGTGAACTGTGCGATAAGTTCTTCTTTCGTAGGAATTTAATGGTGAACCATTTGCGTACTGAGCATGATATTCTAGAATATGACAAATATGAGTGTCAATATTGTAAAAAATCGTTCGATTACTTTAGTAACTTGAAGCGGCATATTATCAGTATTCACGAACCGGATGAAGTTAAATTTATATGCCATCACTGCGGTGAAAAATTAAAAAATCGAACTAATTTGATGCTACATATGCGGCGACACACCGGCGAAAGGCCATTCAAATGCGATTTTTGTGAATATAGTGCAACGCAACAAGCCACTATTACCAACCATATGCGAACACATACTGATGAGCGGCCCTATGAATGTGATATTTGCGGGAAACTCTTTCGAACTTCAAGTTCACGTGCAAGTCATCGTAAAGGCCATTCCACAGAAACCCCATACGAGTGCATCGTTTGTTCTAAAAAATTTAAACATAACAAAATTTACAAGGAACATATGGTTATTCATAACCCGGACAAGTATATCGAATGTAAATATTGTGGCAAAAAGTTTGCGCGGAAAAAAAACCTTATTGTTCATTTGAAACAGCACACTGGCGAGAAACCACACGTATGCGAAATTTGTGGCAAAGGTTTTATACAAAAACACTGTTGGCAGACTCACATGAAAAACAATCATTAAAAATATTGTTAATTAATTTTTTCGTTTGTTATTTTCATTTGCTAAGGTCGACTAGCACTTATAGTGTATATGACCTAACAACATACAAATAAAATAAACGGTTAATCCAGAATAGTCTAGAAAGAAGCAATGGACGTCCCGAGTAAAACTTTAATTTCACTGATTCGCAGTTTGTGACACCTTCGCACTGCACGAATATTACGGGCCTTATACGATAATACGCAGTACCCGGAATCACTATCTATTTTATTAAGTTGTAAAAATGTGATACCCTTGCTCAGTGCACGATATTATGGAGCTTATACGTAATTACACAATACCCGGGACCACCAAATCAATAAAGATTTTAACTGTTTGAGATATATATTGCGACTGTTAATTAATTTTGAATAAATAATTTTTTTTAATTTTCATTTGCCTATCAGGCTCGGTTCACGAGATTTGTCCATAAGCAAGATGACAACTTAACAGAGTTCAAAATATGTTTTCTGGGTAGACACAAAATTTCAATAAATGAATAAACACAAGTAAACACATATGATGATAACAAAAAACAACGTAAATTATTGAGAAATGTCAAAATGAGTAAAACCTAAATCAGAATAAGCTAAAATAAAAAAAAAAAAATGGTATGACTGAAATTTTGTGTCCAGCAAGATAACATATTTTTAACTCCGTTAAGTTGTCATCTTGCTTGGACAAATCTCGTGAACCGAGCCTCAGGCTCGGTTCACGAGATTTGTCCAAGCAAGATGACAACTTAACGGAGTTAAAAATATGTTATCTTGCTGGAAAATTTCAATCATACCAACTTTTTGTTTTATTTTAGCTTATTCTGATTTAGGTTTTACTTATTTTGACATTTCTAAATAATTTACGTTGTTTTTTGTTATCATCATATGTGTTTACTTGTGTTTATTCATTTATTAAAATTTTGTGTCTACCCAGAAAACAAATTTTTAGCTCGGTTAAGTTGTCATCTTGCTTCTGGACATATCTCGTGAACCGAGCCTCATACCACTGACAGACTCGGGATTAGCTAAGCGCGATTAGTGAAACGAGATTAGCTAATCCACTACAAATCCATATGCGTTGACAGACTAGGGATTAGTTTCTTGCAGAGAAATAAAATACTATTTTGGTGATTCGCTGAAATATAGCTAGTAAATCAGCTGGACTCATTTTTTAATTCAATATTTCTAAGTTTTATATTTTTAAACACACTAGATTTTCTTTTTCCTCAAAATTTATTCAGCACAAATTGTTTAAGATGTCATTGATTTTATAACTTCTATCGTAAATTCACTCCACTTGCAGTTTCAGCAATGTTTAAATAATTATTTCACATTGTAGTGCCACTTGTACCATCACTAAACCCAATACAACGAGATAAGCTCGAAAATTTTCAAGGATTAGTGCACTAATCTCGATTAGTCATTAATCCTCAAATAAAACGAGATTAGCTAATCTTCAACTTGACACACTACAGCTAATCCCGAAAAAATCACTAATCGCGCTTAGCTAATCCCTAGTCTGTCAAGAGTATCAGGCTCGGTTCACGAGATTTGTCCAAGCAAGATGACAACTTAACGGAGTTAAAAATATGTTATCTTGCTGGAAAATTTCAATCATACCAACTTTTTGTTTTATTTTAGCTTATTCTGATTTAGGTTTTACTTATTTTGACATTTCTAAATAATTTACGTTGTTTTTTGTTATCATCATATGTGTTTACTTGTGTTTATTCATTTATTAAAATTTTGTGTCTACCCAGAAAACATATTTTTAACTCCGTTAAGTTGTCATCTTGCTTGGACAAATCATCGTGAACCGAGCCTCAAACGTCATATTTTGCCATAGAGCTAAAAACTGTTTATCGAAATAAACAAACGTCAAATGTGAGTAAGTGGAAAAAAGAGAAAGAGTAGTAAACAAAGCGATACGATTACGATACGAAAATAATGTTTGATATTCATATAAAATATCGTTTACGAATCGCTTTTACGATTCGAAATCAATACGTTTACGAATCCAGCGTGGGGCATGCTGCAGCTATCGGGGGGGTCACGGGTGGTGGATAGTGGACGGCCTATCGATAGATAGGTTAGCGGTGAATTAAATAAGCCGCCCCCAACCGCAGCCCTGCTGGGAGGAGAGTCTCAGGAAACTGGGGAGTGGTTAACCTCAGTTTAATAAATTCTGAGTGTCTATGATACCCGGTATGGAATGGCGAACTGATGGCGCCATAAAACCATCAACTAATAACCACAGGCAAACTGAGCGTCACATTTCCGGGGTCTCCAGGTAGTGAGTGAGGGGCCCCTTTAAACGGGTTACCCCCCTTGAATGGAATGGGTCCTATTGGTTTGGGATATCCATATGGATGGGTGAATGGTTGAGTGAAAGATGAATAGGGGCGGGGGTGCTGGGATGTGATGCTTGGTGAGCCAATGGGCTGGATTAAGGTGTTATGCGACCCGTGCTGACGATCAGCTAGGCTGGGGGCCCATTTAACAAAGCCCAGTCGTTAACGGAGCCCTCTGGATACCAGGGCTACCTCCAGTTGTATTTAGCCTTACCTGCGTATACTGGGGGTTTATTATGAAATTTTTTCGAGTCGAATTTTTCCGTTTTCGGTCTATTATGAAACTTTTCGACTCGGATTTTTCCGATATCGAAAAAATCCGGCCCGTATTACGGGCTATTATGAAACTAAAATCCGAATCGAATCGGATTTTTCCGAACGCATATGGTCAACATTCGACTGCTATTTAGTTGACGAATTTTGTTTTCGATAGATCGTTTTTTGGATGGGAGTTATAATAATAATAAAAATTTCAAGTTTAATAATAATATAATAATATTTAATAATATAAAATACATAATTAAAATATAATATACATAATTTTAAGGAAATATGTATATTTAGGCTATACCTAAAGTTTTTGTGTATAAAATAGTAGTTTATGTTTGGTTTACCATTTGATTTGGACTAAAACAAATTGTGTACGACACAATTGAATCAAACAAATAATTTTTTTTTTATTTAAGTTGACTTATTAAATTATTTTCAACACACTATAGACGGTTTTAAGATATAAAAACAGCTGTCAAATTTATAAAAACTCAAATTTATTAAAACACAAATAATGTTGCTAACTTCAGATTTATTTATTACAAATTCGATAATTCAATTTTCATAATAGGGTAAATCCGTGTCGGATCGATTTTTTCCGTTATCGAAAAAATCCGAACTCGAAAAAGTTTCATAATAGACCCCCGGATCTCTGCGCAGGTGGACCAGTATTTCTCCGACACTCGTGGGAACACTATGAATGATTTGAAAAATAAAAATAAGGGAGCCGGTACCCTTGAAAAACCGGAAACAATGAAGGAAGAAAGTGGCTATTTCCTTAAAGGTGGAGCTACCTCATCAGTGGCAGGGGTAAGTAGCACCATGGCACCAAAGCCAGGAGTCAGCGATACCAATGCCAGGCAAGAGAGCGGGGGATCGGGAAGGATCCCTCCTGCAAAGCGACGATACAGGGAGAAACGGTCGGCGCATAAAATTCTGGATAAACTGGCTGCAACCCCTGAGGGGCAGCTTACAGTAGAACAGAAGCAATCTGTGGCTTGGGCGAGGGAGATTGTCGGCCGCGACAGCTCGGATAGGGTCCTTGTGCCTAAAAGGCAGATGTCCCAGGATGAGCTCGAAGTGGGCGACAGCAAACGAGCCAAGACCGTCACTGGAGCGATATCGGGAGATCCAAAGGAAAAACCGAAATTGTTCAGTGAAATAGTAAAGGAAAACGTACTGGTGCTAGCGGTAATTGACAGAAGTCAAGAAGATGGGAGCATCACGGCAGGAAAATGGAGGGAAGTGTATAATGCACTGTTATAATATTATTAAGTTACATATTGTTAAGTTATAGTATTGTTAAGTTACATAACATAAGGTACATTAGGTAACACCTTTTAAAATACACATCGTGCAATACGATTAGAATGTAAGTGTACGAGAGAATTACAAAATAACGTTATTCCTTTGTTAACCGCATTTATGCTTACATTACATGAATACGATACTAAAATAAATGAAATAAAAGTAAAACTAAAAACGTGTTTCTTTTACGACGATCGACGATTCGGAAAGTTAAATTTACAACAGTTTTGGCGACGAGAACGGGATAATTAAACAGTGTGTAATTAAGATAAGTGAATATAAATAAATTAAAATGTTAAGTGCTGAAACAAAAAATATGGGGATTGAAAATTTTAACCCCAAAGTAATTCGATTTTCAAGATGGATCCTTCGGTTGGAGGACATCTTTAAACTGTGCAAAGTTGAGGACGTCGAAAATAAAAAAGTATATTTACTACATTACATCGGCGCAAGAAACTATGATATGTTGTGTGATAAAGTTGCACCAGCCAGCATTAACGATAAAAATTATGCGGAAATAAAAAAAATGCTACAAGACCACTTCGAAATTAAAAAAAATGAAGTAGTGGAAATATACAAGTTCATGAAGAGGAAACAGAAGGATAATGAAAACATTGAAGATTTTATCCAGGACTTGAGAAGTTTGGCAACATCATGCTGTTTTGGCGAATATTTGGATAAAGCAATTAGGAATCAAATTGTGATGGGTGTAAAAAGTGATCAAATTCAACAAAAACTTCTAGAAGACGAGAATTTAACATTACAAAATGCGGTCAAAATCGCAACCGCGATGGAATTATCAAAACGTGGTGGTGATCAACTACATAAGAAATGGGTAGATGACGTTAAACTAATTCAACAACGGAATAAGGTAAAAAACCAAATTGTAAATCATAGTCATAGGTATAGTAATAATAGAAATCAAAATAATTTTAATAAGAATAATCAAAGTAAAAATTACATAACAAAATTTTCAAATGTTTCAAAAAATTATTGTTTTCGTTGTGGATTTTCGAACCATTTAGCGAATAAATGCAAACATGTAACAACTAAATGTAATTTCTGTAGTAAAGTTGGTCACTTAGAATCAGTTTGTTTAGCAAAAAATAATAATTTTCAAAATAATAATACTAATATTAATAAGTATAATTCACACAAAGTAAATCAGACCAATTTTCTGGATGAAGTACGAGTACCATATGATAAAGAAAATAATGATAAGATATGTGAAGAATATATGTCAAATATATTAGCTATTAATGATCAAGTTGATAGTAAATTTTTTATTGAATTTTATGTTAATAATATTCCGAATTTTAAATTAGAAATAGATAGTGGATCGCCAGTATCATTAATTAGTGTGGCGGACAAAGCAAAATATTTTAATGAAATGAATTTAGAAAAAACGGATCGTATTTTTAAATCGTTTTGTGGTAATGAAATTCCATGTGTGGGTAGAATTAAGGTTAATGTTTATCATATAAATAAAAGTTATAAGCTTTATTTCTATGTAGTAGTTTCTAATCGTCATCCAATACTAGGCCGTGAATGGCTGAGGGAGATTGAAATTAACTGGGATGTATATTTAAACAATTCAAACGTGATGGTAAATCAAATAGCATCAAACAAATTAAATGATATTAATGGAATTTTGGAGAAATACAAAGAAGTGTTCGACAATAAACCGGGTAAAATTAATGGATTTGAGGCACGAATTAACATAAAGGAAAATGCTACACCTGTATTCATAAAAGCCAGACCTATTCCATTTGCGATCAAAAAATTAGTTGAAGAGGAATTGGGGAAAATGGTTGAAGACGGTATTCTAGAAAAAGTCAATGCAAGCGAATGGGCAACACCTATAGTTCCGGTTCAAAAAGCGAATAATCGAGTGCGTATTTGTGGGGATTATAAGGTAACAGTCAACCCACATATAATTGTAGATCAACATCCCTTACCAACAGTAGATGAGTTATTTGCAAATATTGCAGGAGGAAAGAAATTTACGAAAATTGATTTAGCACAAGCTTATTTGCAACTGCAAGTGCATGAGGAAGATCGAAATTTGTTGACGTTAAATACACATTTAGGATTATATCGTCCAACAAGATTAATGTATGGAATCTCTTCCGCACCAGCCATTTGGCAGCGTCACATGACACATCTGTTAGCAGACATCCCTGGAGTAACTTTTTTCTTAGACGACATAAAAATTACTGGCCCTGATGATAAGACACATTTAGAAAGAATCGAAGAAGTACTATCGAGGTTGCATAAATACAACATGAAGGTGAATAAAACAAAATGCGAGTTTTTTGCGGATAAAATTGAGTATTGCGGCTATATAATCGATCGTCAGGGAATACATAAAACTACTGATAAAGTTGAAGCAATGACCAACATGCCCGAGCCAAAAGATAAAGATCAAATTCGAGCATTTGTTGGATTAGTAAATTATTATGGTCGTTTTTTACCAAATTTAAGTACTATATTGCATCCCATAAATAACTTATTGAAAAAAGATGTTAAATTTGATTGGGATATTAAATGTCGGAAATCATTTGAATACGTAAAGGATTTAATTAAATCGGAACAAATACTTTGTCATTACGATAGTAAACTACCAATACTACTAGCAACAGACGCATCTCCTTACGGGGTTGGCGCAGTTTTAAGCCATAAGTTTGAAGACGGGAGTGAGAGACCAATAGAATACGCGAGTCAAACCTTAACGGGAACTCAGCAAAAGTACACACATTTAGACAAAGAATGTTATGCAGTTATATTTGGAATTAAAAAAATTTATCAATATCTATATGGGAGATCATTTACTTTAATAATAGATAATACAGCATTACAGCACATATTCTCACCAAAGAAGGGAATACCTACATTAACAGCTACTAGATTACAACATTATGCAATTTTTTTAAATTCATTCGATTATACAATACAATTAAAAACTACGAAACAAAATGCAAATGCAGATTGTATGTCCAGACTACCACTACCTCACACCAGTGATTACAAAATCGATGAAATCGATGTACTACAAATTGATCTAATAGAGAATCTACCTGTTACAGTTGAACAGTTAGCACATCACACTAAAAATGATAAAGGAATTAGGAATTTAGTCGAAGGACTTAAAAATGGGATGAATGTAAGGACAGAAGACAGATTCCAAATTGATCAAACGGAATTCTCATTACAAAATGGTTGTATTTTACGAGGAATCCGAGTTTATATTCCACCAAATTTACGAAATTCAATTTTACAAGAATTACATTCGGGACATTTTGGAATAAACAGAATGAAATCGTTAGCTCGAGGGTACTGCTGGTGGAGTGGGTTGGATAACGATATTGAGAATATGGTAAAAGATTGTACTGCATGCCAAGAATCGCGACCATTACCAATAAAAGTACCTATACATAAATGGGAAAATGCTTCGAAACCTTTCGAAAGAGTTCACGTTGATTATGCTGGGCCTTTCCTGGGTAAATATTTATTTTTTATAGTAGATTCTTATTCTAAGTGGATTGAAGTTAAAATTACAAAGAATATAACAACTGAAACGACTATGAAATTTTTACGAGAATTTTTTGCAACATTTGGAATACCTGATGTTTTAGTTTCGGATCATGGAACTCAATTTACCGCAGCGGATTTTCAAAATTTTTTAAACAGTAATGGAATTCAACATAAAATGGGAGCACCATACCACCCATCTACAAATGGTCAAGCAGAACGGTATGTTCGAACAATCAAAAATAAATTGAAAATGATAAACCACGATGATGATTTACATACATGTTTACAAAAAATCCTCCTAGCTTATAGGAAAACAATACATCCAGTCACGAATAAATCTCCTTCAATGCTAGTTTTTGGAAGGCAAATAAAATCAAAGTTAGATTTGATATTACCTTCTCACTCTATAAATTCTAATGATAGTCAGAAACAACCTACTGACACATTGAAAAAGAAATTTGAGATTCAAGATAGAGTAGCAATTAGAGATTACATGGCAAAGAATAAATGGAAATTTGGGAACGTAGTAGAAAAATTAGGCCATATTCACTATTTAGTAAAACTAGATGATTCACGAATTTGGAAGCGCCATGTGGACCAAATGAGGAAAGTAAATAGTAACGTTGGAAATCCAAAGGGGCTAATTAAAAATACTAGTAACCCATCTCAACCTGATAGATTAAATTTTCAGGGAGGAGAAATGGTACCAAATGACTTTTCAAAATTAATACCAAATAGGAATAATTCAAATGAAATCTTATCACAAAATGATAATACTGAAGATGTCAATACACAGTCAAATATTTTTGATACTGGTACAAATCCAAATCATTTAGAAAATAACATAGTTTTAAGAAGATCAGATAGAATAACAAAGAAACCTGATCGATTTATTGAGAACTATTAGTACAAAATAATTGATTCGTATTTGTTTATTTTTTTTATGTTATTTTATTGTAATTTTGAATGAATCTATTAAGTATTGAATTACAAAGTAAGAGGAGAGATGTTATAATATTATTAAGTTACATATTGTTAAGTTATAGTATTGTTAAGTTACATAACATAAGGTATATTAGGTAACACCTTTTAAAATACACATCGTGCAATACGATTAGAATGTAAGTGTACGAGAGAATTACAAAATAACGTTATTCCTTTGTTAACCGAATTTATGCTTACATTACATGAATACGATACTAAAATAAATGAAATAAAAGTAAAACTAAAAACGTGTTTCTTTTACGACGATCGACGATTCGGAAAGTTAAATTTACAACATGCACTAAACTCCATTTTCATGAAGGTCCTGAGAGAAAATCCAGGACAACCTCCGTTCTGTAGAGATGCGGGATGGCATCAAGGGCGCGTAAAGTTAACTACGTGCTCGGATCAAAGATCGTTGGATCTTTATAAACAGGCAATATCCGAAGTAGGTGAGGTATGGGAAGGCGCGAGGCTTGAGGCAGTTCGAAAGGAAGAAATTCCGAGTAGACCAAGGGCCCGCGTCTGGTTACCAACCAAACCAGAAAAGCCAGAAGAGATCCTTGAGATTATTCAGGCAAGTAATCCGAATCTTCCAACGAAAGATTGGAAGATTGTCAAACACGAGGAGGCTAAAGGGGCCTTCAGAATGGCAATCATGCTGCTCAATAAGGAGTCCCTTACTCCCCTGGCAGAGAAAAAGGGGGTGATCAGCTACGGTTTCGGGTCGATCACTCTCAACGTTTTTAAAAAAGATGAGGTAGGCATGCGCTCGGAGGACGGGCCGGAGGTGGACGTCGGACGGACCCAGCGGCAGACAGTCGAGCAAGCACATGGGGTTATAACAGACGATGACGTGGAGCTGCTATTGGAGAGAGGCGGCCTTCTCTCGCTTGGATCCGATGGGGACACCCTGTCAGAATCTGAACGAAGAGAGGCTGGAGATTCTCAATGCAGCGAAGCATTAATTATGGGGGGCGACACGATGGATACTAGCGGCCCCCCGGAGGAAGGTAGCATTAGCCTGAAACAGGGAATGCATGAAGAGGTAAGTGAGATAAAGCATGATGATTAATATTGTGCAGATTAATCTTCACCATACGAAGGCTGCTTCGGCGGCTCTCGTTCTCAGACTGACTAGATCAGGAGAGGAGCTAGCGTTAATCCAGGAACCTTGGATTAACAAAAACAGGATCTGTGGCCTTAAGGTGAAAGGGTATACAACTTTGTACTCAAGTAACTCTGAGAAGATAAGATCTTGCATTTTAGTGAAAAATACTTTAAAAATTTTTCTACTTTCTCAATACAGTAGTGGTGACGTTACTGCGATCAGTATGGAGGTTGGCAGAGACAAGTTTTGGCTGGTTTCTGCTTATATGGATCGGGAGAAGGAGATCCCGCCGGATAACCTGGGGGACCTGATCCGAGAAGCAAGGAGAAATAGGATTGGTGTGATACTCGGATGTGATGCAAACGCACATCACACAATTTGGGGGAGCACTGATATTAATGAGAGGGGTGAGTTATTTTTTGATTACTTATTAAATACTAACCTTTCAGTCTGCAATGTTGGGCAGGAACCGACATTTATCGTTAGTAATCGGCAGGAGGTTCTAGATGTGACCCTCGCCTCGGATACTATTTTTCAGTTGATTAGGGGATGGAGAGTGGCGAAGGAGCACTCATTCTCTGATCAT
Organism: Tipula helvola; assembly: GCA_963556165.1. Classification (NCBI taxonomy): domain Eukaryota; kingdom Metazoa; phylum Arthropoda; class Insecta; order Diptera; family Tipulidae; genus Tipula; species Tipula helvola. The sequence goes on from OY744481.1 coordinate 270,744,274, forward strand.
CAATATATAACTTATAACCTTAACATACACCCGGGTACCCAGAAGCCGTTCAGGAATCCTAGAAGGACAAACTGGGAGAAATATGGGGAGGTGATGGAGGAACTATTGCCGGAGGTCCCCGGACTTCCGGAGACAGTGGAAGAATTGAATTGCATTGTGGATGTTGTCACAAAAGCATGCAATCTTTCCTTTAATGCTTCTTGCCCCCTGATAAAGCCAAGGGGCAGGCAAAAACCGACATGGTGGTCCATGGAGTTGGAGACCTTTCGGAAGGCGTGTAGGACAGCCTTTAATAAGGCAAAGAACACGAGGCATGTACGGGACTGGGACTCCTATAAGGAGGACCTAAGAAAGTACAAAAAAGAATTGAGGAAGGCACAGAGGGGATCTTGGAGACTCTTCTGTGGTAGAATGGAAGAAGTCTCTGAGACTTCCCGCCTTAGGAAGATTCTATCTACTAACCCAACTAGTCCTAGTTACTTAATTAGACCAGACGGGTCATGGACAGCTTCAAGTGCGGAATCGTTGGAGCTTCTCATCGATACCCACTTTCCGGGAAGCTTTGATGACTCGATGGAGCCTGGAGCTCATCGAGGAACACCTCCAATAGTTATGGAGGGCATATTGGATAGAGAGCGGATCAGGTGGGCGCTGCAGGGTTTTAAGTCTTATAAGTCGGCGGGCCCGGATCGGATTATACCAGCAGAGATTCAAAAGAACTCGGCAGCCATCATCCCCTGGCTAGAGGTTATCTTCAGGGGATGTTTGAAACTAGTCTATATTCCTAGGAATTGGACAGAGGTCAAAGTAGTCTTTATCCCGAAATCGGGAAAGAGCTCACATGCTCGTCCATAGGACTTGAGGCCTATAACTCTATCATCCTTTCTGCTGAAAACCCTGGAAAGGTTGATAGATGTGTTTATTCGATCAAGAATTGAACCCAGGAATTGGGCAATGTCGCAGCAAGCGTACTGTAAGGGAAAGTCGGTGGACACAGCTATGCACGATCTAGTACGCACAATTGATAAATCAATTTACTTGCAAGAGTTTTGCATGGTAGCATTTCTCGATATTGAGGGTGCTTTTAATAATGTAAAAACGGAGGCGATCATGGAAGGATTGTCTTTTTTGAAGGTGGACTGCTCTATAAGTTGCACAAGATAATTGATTTTTTAAACATAGTTATGGTGGACTGATTTTTTGTTTATTTTTGGTAAAATTAAAAATTAAAAATAAATAATCATAAATTTATAACAAGTCTAACATAACGAAAATGTGTTCAATTGATTAATGGATGTTCCCACCATGGACGTTCTGCCATGTTCATAATTTTGATGCCATAATGGACTAAAAATAATTAGTTACAATAGTTTTTTAAAGTTTTTTGAAGTTTTGTTAAAGTTTTCTAATAATCGATAGTAATTTTATTTTTTAATATGTTTCTGAAGATGGCCCGGAGAGGGGCCGAAATATAAATAAATACACATAAAAGTGAAAGGAGTATTTTGTTTAGATCCAAATATCGGGCAAAACATTTTTTGCTAAATGAAAATAAAAAGTGGATCGTATGCTATATGTTTTAAATAATATAATAGCTCTATAAGTAGGTTAATAAATCAGATGCTGGTAAGCAGGACTATTACGTCGGAGCTGGGAGAGTCCAAGATTAGAAGACGGGTGGTTAGAGGAACCCCACAAGGAGGTGTAATGTCCCCCATTCTCTGGAGTGCAGTGATTAATGGATTGCTGCTGGAACTAGAGAGAGAAGGGATAGGGGTTGTAGCATATGCTGATGATGTAGCGATAGCTGTCTCAGGCAAATATCTAGATACGATTAGGGATGTTATGCAGAATGCACTCCTGATTGTTACGAAATGGGCCAGCAAGTGTGGATTGGGGATTAACCCTTCCAAAACAGAGCTGGTACTATTTACTAGGAAATATAAAATTCCGGTGGTTAGCCCTCCTATCATAAACGGCAGCGGACTAGTTTTTGCTGACCAAGCGAGATTTCTGGGCATAATCTTTGATAGTAAGCTCAGCTGGAAGCCTAACACTTTGGAAAGGGTGAATAAGGCTATTGTAGCCTTATACTCGTGTAGGAACGCTATACTGGCTCTATACCGCCGTGGTAAGACCTGTGCTAATGTACGAGGTGGGCATTTGGTGGCCAGCTCTAGATAAGGTAACATATAGAGGTATGATGGAGAAGGTGCAAAGAACGGCCTGTATGCTTATAAGCGGGGGCGCTTAGGACAACACCTACACGCGCTTTAGAGGTTATGTTCCACCTTATTCCAATCGAACTTCATGGTAAACAGATGGCAGCCAACGTGGCTACGAGACTCTTGGCTGTCTCTCAGTGGAAGTGTCTTCAGGTGGGACACTCGACGATAGGTAGATTCGCTGGCGAAGAACTGGCGAATCTGGATTATATTACACCAACGTTGTGCTTCGATAAGGGTTTCCGTACCATCTTTCCCTCAAGGGAATCCTGGAGAAACGGATCAATCTTGGAAAACAAGGCAGTGCAATTTTTCACGGACGGCTCGAGGCTAGACGATCAGGTAGGAGCCGGAGTCTTCTGTGATAAACTTAATGTTAATATTTCTGTTCGTCTCCCTGACTTCTGCAGCGTGTACCAGGCCAAGTGGTGGCGATCGGGCAAGTCATGACATGGTTGAAGCATAATGTGGTATCCGGGAGGGATATCGCAATTTATGTGGACAGTCAGGCAGCGATCAAGTCACTTGGGGCAGTTTGTCTGAAGTCGCGGGTGGCACTGGATTGCCGATCATCTCTTAACGAGATGAGCGAGTATTTCAGCATCCAGATAATCTGGGTCCCGGGTCACTCGGACGTCACGGGGAACTGCAGGGCGGACGAACTAGCTAGGTACGGTCCGACTCTCCAGATGCAGCCGGAAATGGTAGGTCTGGGGAGGCCTATGGCAGTGCTAAAATGGGCGCTCAGTAAAAAGGCAATCGCCTTGACAAATTAGAGGTGGATCAACACTCTCACGTGCAGGGTAGCAAAGCAGGTTTGGCCAAAACTGGACTTGCGGCGCTCCAAGGTACTAATATCCCTGGGAAGACAAGAAATAGGATGGGTCGTAGGGATAATGACAGGTCACTGCCTTTTTGGGGAGCATGCGAGAAGGCTGGGGATACAGACGAATGACTTTTGTAGAAGTTGCATGGACGAAGAGGAGGAGGAGACTTTGGAACACTTCCTATGCTCATGTCCGGCGCTATCATACAGAAGGCATAAGTATTTGGGTGTGTACGGTATGCACAGCCTTTCGGAACTCGCGGACTGTGGAGTGCGAGATTTATTACGCTATATAAATAGCTCTGGTTGGTTTCAACGGGAGTAATGGGGAGATGGGATCCTGTGGTATCACAACGGGCCATTGCTGGCCTAAGTGTGCGATAGCAGCCACTTCAACCCAACCTAACCTAACCTTCATATAAAATATCGTTTACGAATCGCTTTTACGTTTCGAAATCAATACGTTTACGAATCCAACGTCCCATGATAATTAGAATTTTTTACGAATTGGAATATATCGATTTTTGCGTTTCGTTTGCGATGCTTATTTTTCATATGGGAAACAGGGGTGAGATTCCGGAAGGTGATCGCCCGCCACACAAAGCGATACGTTTACGATACGAAAATGATGTTTGATGTTCATACAAAATATCGTTTACGAATCGTTTTTACGATTCGAAATCGATACGTTTACGAATCCAACGTCCCATGATAATTAGAATTTTTTACGAATCGGAATATATCGATTTTAGCGTTTCGTTTGCGATGCTTATTTTTCGTATGGGAAACAGACCTTATGCGATAAATTTACAAATCGTATTTTTCGATTTGATTGCGATGATTAGTAGTCAAAATAAAAATTCGTGTTTTATATCTTTTATAGTGTGATTAAATTTTTTTTATTTATTTAAAGTAAATGAATAATTTACAATACAAATTATATAAATTTACATGTTTATTTTTCTCTGCTCACAGCACTTTTATTGACGATTTAGTAAAAATTAGTCACACATTCTAAAAGATATACCATACATGTATCAAATTAATAAACTTAAATGGTTTAATAAAATAAATATATAGGTGTACTTACTTTGCGAACCTCACAACACAAAATATTTTTTAATAACACAAATATTTCCATTCACTTTTGTTTTAGAACTTGAATTGAAAATATGGCGAAGAATTGTGACGTACACCCTTTGTGTATTATAGTATCGTTTACGTATCTATAACCAGAGACAACACATTTATCATAGATCTCTCTTTTGACTAAAACATGAAAAAAAATAAACTTCTGATATTTCATTGGGTTGGTGTATTTTATATGGCAATGATTTTTAAATGCGTTGCGTATATAATACGTATATGCAATACAACGATAACTTGGGAAATATCAGAAGTTTACTTTTTTTCATAGTTTTTAGAAAAATGAGAAATCTATGATAAATACGTTGTCTCTGCTATAACGCATCGTTTTTTACGATTCGCATTTTTTGTTTAGCGGGCGGTGATTATTCTTTTGGCGATAGTAAAAAGTTATCACCACAGGGGTGATCACCACCTAAATTGGTATTTTATAAAGTGATCACTAAAAAATTGAACTAAACGTGTTATATCGGGCAACAAAAACACTTGAAAAGTCAATAAAATGTCAATTTTTCATATGTAACCGAAATTTAAATTTTTAAGGCTTTTAACAACGATTAGTAAAAATGTTAATTTGACTGGGTCGAAATAAAAATGAACATATAATACATAATAATAATGAATTATTAATGTACCTCATTCGGCATATCCGCGCGGGGTGGAACAGTTAAGAGACAGACCTAACCATATCTTAAACGGAAAATTTTATTTTTTTAAGAAAATAATAATTTGGTAGAAATATTTATTTATGTCGTTTACGATTGACCACAAAAAACTAAACTCGGTACAAAAAAAACTAAACTCGACATAATAAAAAAATAGTAATCGAAAATGACATTAGGCTTGGTGACTCGGCTATAATTTTATTAAACATTAAAATTACATATTCAAAATTTAAAATACCCTATGCCACTCAACTGATCTTATTTAAGGACCGTTTGCGTTAAAACTTGTTTTTTATTAACATTTTTGTGATTTGTTTTGCTTTAAATTTAAATATATAATATTAAGGGCCAAATACACGAAAACACGTCATAGCATTTTTACCTAAGACACATATATTAAATATTTTTACTAACGATAGATGGAGTTATATACACTAAATTATGAAAAATATGCAAAACGATTTTCTCTTTTACGGCTAGTTATTTTAGAATACTGTATATATGCATGTATAACAAAAAACCCAAACAAAGTTGTAAATGCTTCGTGTTTTTGTCGAATTCACATTTGCTTATTTCGTTTGACTTTCATTAATGTAAGAGAAGAAAATATGAATGAAATATTCAATGACAATAAAAATTTTACCGAACATGTGCAATGTGCATGTATAAAAAATAATAAATACATACAAATAAGTCTGATAAATTTTAAGTTTTTTTACGGGCTATTTTGGTTATGTCTATAATTTTTATATTCATGAAGCCATTCATCTAATACTGTATTTAGTGAAGTTTTTGGAAAATTAGAAAAGGAATTGACTATACGGAAATGAAAAATCTTGAATATTATTTTTATTTGATGACTAGTAAATGATTTACCACCGCGATTCAAAAATTATTTAAATTAAATATTAGGCCCTTTTTCTAGCCCTTAGATTTCGTTTTTTATTTTATATTCCAGTTGAATTAGGGTTTATAAAGGAAATAAATATTTCAAAAGGATTTTTTAATGGTATTTTTGACGTAGAAAAAGAAAAAATCCGTTGAGTCCCGATGTCAGATGAATAAAGAAAGGGTCGAATAAAGCCGGTTTCACTCCTTTGGCCATTTCTTATCCGATTTTGATGAAATTCAGCATGCTCGATGGACATGGGATTCTAAAATGATTTTTAGATAAAGTTCTGGAATATAGCCTATTAGGAAGGAACCTGGCCATTTCTTATCCCATTTTGTACAAAATTCAAATTTGTTAAATTTCCCCACAGCTCTAAAAGCAACGATATACTCATTTTATTTTTGTTCAAATAAAAATTCAGTTATTCATTTATGCTCACAGAAATAAAATTTATATAAATTCTATATACTAAACAAATAATTTAAAATTAATAATAACAATAATTAAATGTATGAATGCATAATATTTAATTAAAGACGTTGCTAAAATCCGTTTCTGGATTTTAGCGTTAAATGGACATTTTACTTCAATTATTACATCATGCCCAATCAATCCATCAGGAGTCGCGGCAAGACATGGATATTTTTGATAAATGAATACACCGCATTTCGATACTTCTGTATTATTTTCGTTCGAAAATTGCTCTATCGCATTTTTTTCATTTTCCATCCCGTATATTGTTGACTTAGAATAAATAACAGTAGTAAGTATATAAGATATTTGAAACCTTACTTTTCAGAAATTTTATGCTTTTATTGCGGCTTATTTCTCCAAATTTTGTAGCAGTTAAACGACTCATACGCACTTGAAACCATTTCGCTTCATTGAACTGGTTTATAGTTGACCTTTCAATTCTGTCACGTTCAGCAGCTTCCGTTTTCAATTTTTTCAAAAAATCATTTCTAAGTTCGGTATACTCTTCAGGTGATTTATCCAAATTTTGACAGGTTTGATTTCCATATTCAGAGTCTTCTCCAAAAAACTTTAATTTTCTTTTTGTCGTTTTGGTTGATTTGTGGTGGCTCTTTTATTTAGTAGAAATCGTCGTTTTTCAAGTTCTGCTATTCTCGATTTTCAGCTGTAATTTGATGAAAACTCTGCTAGATTATAGTGTCCCCTTTGGCTGTTGTGTTGTAATACAGCGAACTTGGCTCGTGATGTGTATGATTGCCCACGGGAAAAATTAATTCTTTTGCCACCAACAGATTTTGCGACAATTGCATTCAAAAATTCTACGGCATTTGAGTCGACATCGTATACAAGGCTTTTAGCGTGGTATTTTAATCGCTTAAATAATCCACTAAATGCTTTGAATAATTCATTTTCCATAAATCTTTGATATATTTCAGGTATTTCGTAACGCTGACGGTTTCAGAAATATGAGGCACATTTCCTGTGGTCTTGAAAAACGTGGAATGGGATATTTCCAATGTCAAGCGCAAGTTCCTCAATTTTTTCTATGGAAGAGAATTTTTAGAAAGTTTCCTTTTTTTAATTGCGCAGATTATGTCTTTGGAACATCGATTAATTTGATTTCGTAATAGTTTTCGTTGAATTATAGATTAGTGCGATTAGTACATAGTTCCTTTGCGTGTTTCCAAAAATTACGAAGTAAATGATTGCGGCATTAAATTATCTCTATGTGTGTATTTGCGTTTGGTTTAGCCTCTAAAATTTTTACGTATACGCTGGCATCGCCATCTGCAATTATTTTGTTGTAGCGCATACCATACAGATACAGTTCTTCTCTTTTTCTAAAACCTTCTACTAAAGCATTCCGTTCCGTTCCAGTTGATGGGCCAGCATAGTTCGAATTGCATTCATGATGTTCAGGTTTAGCTTTTTACAATTCTGCTCTGCGACAAAGAATGCAATATTTATTACGAAGACAACTCCTTATGACCGACCTTCTTTGTAGATTGAGCAATAATTGTTCCGACACTAAGTGAGGTATAATTACTATTGTGTCCGTGTACCATCGAAATCTACGCTTTTTTCTTCAATTGCTATTTGTTTTGCTTTTCCATCGCAGCTTTAAACATTTCTCGGTCGCAACCTTTCTGAATGTCACGTTGAACTTGTTTTTGTAATTTATTGAATGTATTTGGTGCCAAATATATATAGTATGTCAATGACACCAAAAAATTCTTCTATAATACCGATTGAAATGCCAGCTAAAACACTTTGATAATTTATTGAGTTTTGATGTAGTATCTTTTCGTTGGGATCTTCAGACGAAATATTTTGAATTTAATCCGATTCTGCGCTCGCTTATAAACTTTAAATTCAGTAGGAAGCATCCGAAAGCCATATTGTGATTGCTAACTTTTATTAGTTCGTTGAAAAAATATTGCATACCTAATATGCGTTTGCCATTTAATATACATATGTACGTTTTCCTCTTGAGCATTTTTTTCAGCTGTTTCAAATTCAATAATGAAATTTCTACCATTCAAATCAGGTTTTTGTTCAGGAAAAAGGGCAAATGTTGAATTTGCATCTGATAAATCATGGCATTCCTTTTTATTTTGATCAGATAAAACAAGCATACTCTGATTTTCGTCCAGTTCCCTGATATGTTGCGTTTTAAATTCAATTAGTTTGTTAGCAAAACACCCACTGTAATAAGTCAAAAGTATGATGGTTTATGTGTTTTTGGAATTTTCAGAAAATATAATTGGCGTATTCATTTTTAATTTTTATCGTGTTCCTTATGCAATGAAATCGGACACATATATTTTAAGCGTTTTAAGCTTCAGTTGTCTTATTATGCGGCATTGAAGGTTTTGCATTTCAATTTTTTTTAGTTCTAGTAGTCACGGACAACAAATGAAAATCCCTACTAAATCTCGCATTACAAAATATTGCATTACATAATCTTGTTTAAAAAAAAAAAATCGCAAGCAATGTCTCGCATTATAAAATGTCGCATTTACAAAATCTCGCAAGACAAAATCTTCCAATATAAAATCTTGCGTATATAGTAAAATAGTTTGCAACATAATTCTTAGAGATCGGTATAGTAGGTTAAATGCACAAAATTTATTAAAAACGATGTTGCAAACTATTTCAATATAATACATTATGTATGTATGAAATACAGAACATAACATAATTTCACTTAGTTTAATTCAGGGTATTAGAAATTTGCATTGCTAATTTTACTTATAATAATCTAGAATGAATTTAGCAAATCGCAATTCGCAAGTCGAAAAATATAATAACTAGACCGGTTTTACCAAGAAAATTTTAATTTCAAATTTAATTTCCTTTCGACATTTCTGTCATATATTTTCTCGACAACAATTACAGTTTTTTGATTCAACCAAACATGCTGGCCGAACTAGGCCGTAAACATCCACAAAGGTATATTCACTGGCAAGTTTGAAGCCCCTTCCAAATGGTGGTACCTACATATATTTAAGAAATATATGAAATCGAGTGATTCCATTTACTTAGATAAAACTCCTAATTGATTAATTTAGTATTTTTAAGGCCCTTCTAAAAGAGTGTTAGCTGAAAAAATATCGGTTTTAGAACAGAAACCAGATCCATAGCGCGTGACCACTAAAACTAAAAAAATTAAAATGGAAAATCAGTTCCATCTTCAATGTCCTATAGCAGAACAACCGAAGTCCAGTCAACCGATCTCTTGATCGAACGATCTCAAATTGCACAAAAATTATAAAACACAATAAAACATCGAAACACAATATGTACATATAATTTTTCCTTTCCAAAAATTTTTCATAAACGATCTAATTTTTTTTGTATGGCTCGAATGTTTTACGAAAAATGTAGATAGCTATGTATGAATAATGATTTATTTATTTTTGTTTCAAAACAAAAAAAAAAAATATATATGTATAGTGAAAATAATATCTCAGCGAAACTCATTTTTTCATCGTTGTGCGCAGCCAACAGTGAAGTAGTTAAAATAAATTAAAATTTCAGAGAAGGGTCGGCTGAGTAATAGTTTTAAAAACAAAAAAAAATATAAATAAAGATATGTGAAATTTGATTCCATTACATAATGTAATTTATATTGGAAAATATTAAAAATTCTCGTTATTTTATTGGTAAATTCTAAAATAACATGTGAAATTAAAAAATATAAAAAATACTAACAACACCACTGGATATGTAACGTTATACCCATTTAAGGTACGAACTAGGCATATTTAGAAAGAAATGTCATTTTTCGTGATAAACCAAAACAATAAAAAAACTCGATTTTAAATTTCAATTTGTTCGAGGCAAGCTAATGACATTAAAATTATCTTAAATGTTATCAAAAGTTCTAGTGCTAGTGTATTATCTAAATTAAAATTACAATAATTATTGTGAATAAATTTGAGGAAAAACATAATTCAAAATAGACAAATTCTAACCTCAAAATGTAAACAAATTAGCCTAAATACATCGCTGTGTTTACGCCATTTGTTATGATGCGCGAGAGCTGTCAGAATTTCGCTGAGATATTATTTTCACTATACATTTGTGTTGTTGTAAATACAATAAAATTAATAAATATAAAAACTGTGAGTTAGAAGAGTAAAATAATAGTATGTAATTGAAGTGCGCAAGAAGAGTAAAACAAAAATTATATTGGATAGACGAAAAAATGGTTTAGCAAACTTCGTTTTTACTACATATACAAAATAAACTGCCATCTAATAACAGTTTACAGAACTAAACAAAAAGAGATGAGGTAAAATTTTATCTTAGACGCAATTGACATTAATAATCAAAATAAACGATTTTATTAATTTTTTGCAATTTTCTCGATTAATAATTAAAAACTCGAAAAAAGCCACCGTGAATAAATTCAGTTTTATCTCCTGCGCATTTTGATATAAAAAAATCTTAGTTTCATCGGCTGGTGTTTGAGAAAAGGTACATTTTCGATGCCAAATTTGGCCAAAACTGGTCATAATTAAAATCAAATAGCAGGAAAACTAAGCGGAAAATTCGGAAAAGCCACCGTGATTAACTAAATAAAACCTCAAAGAATATTTTAATATATGGTTTACGCTGATACGATCAGTAATTCTCTAGAAAAGGTACACTTTCTTCAAGCATTTTTTGCATTTTTCGTGTATTGGGCCCTTAAGAAAATAATGAAATATTCATAAATAACCCATTTTCTATAAATAACTCATGAAATATTTTTTTGTAGGCTGTTCTCTCGTTGGTGATAACGAAAGTGATAGCTAAAACACAATCACCAAAAAGTGATCACCAAAAGGTGATAATTGTGGTGATAATCACCATACGGAATGTCAATTTTGAAAAAGTGATAGGTGATTATCACTTATCTAATCCCATCCCAGATCTAATTATGCGATAAATTTACAAATGGTTATTTGTCGAGTTGATTGCGGTGATAATTAGCAAAAATAAAAACCGTGTTTTATATTTTTTATAATATTATTAAATTTTTATATTTATTTAAAGTATGTGAATATTACAATACAAATTATATAAATTTGCATGTTTATTTTTTTCTGCTTACATCACTTTTATTGACATAAAAATTGATCACACATCCTAAAATATATACAATACATGTATCAAATTAATAAACTTAAATGGTTTAATAAAACAAAGTGTACTTACTCTGCGAACCTCACAACATAACATATTTTTTAATAGCTTTAATTTTCTTTTCACACAAATACATATTTCCATCCGCTTTTGTTTTAGAACTTGAAATGGTAAATTTAGTTGAATTGTGACGTACACCCTTTGTGTTGTAGTCTTACTTTGGTAATTTTACAACAACAATGCCGGGTACATATTTTCATTCCGAAATGAAGAGTTTCATTCCGCTGAGAAGAATGCCGTCTTACTTGGTAAAAGTTATTCCTATCCGAAGTTATTCTAAAATCCGAGATGCAATTGGCAACGAATCGCTAGCTGTTTACGAAAATAATATTACAATAATAATTAAACGGACCCACCAAAGAATACTTAAACGCAAAAGTCGGGAAAATCATTAATTTTAGTTTATAATATAATAGAGTTTATAATAGTACATTGAGTTTTAAATTAATCATTAATCATTTTTTTGAATTACCTAATAATTTTTGAAATTTGAGAGAATTTCTCAAAATAATAATAATTTTGTGATAATTATTAATAAAAAAATTAATAATAAATAATAATTAATTTAAAAAATAATAATTATTCTAATATAAAATAATATAAGATAATTATTATTTAGAAAAATAATAAGTAGTAGTTTTATTTCATTAATTCCAATTTTTGAAAAACACACCTTGTAATTCCCCGCTAAACAAAAAATGCGAATCGTAAAAAACGATACGTTATAGATACGTAAACGATACTATAATATACACAAAGGGTGTACGTCACAATTCAACTATACACTTTCTTTCTTGCCATTTAAGTTCTAACACAAAAGCAAATGGACATATTTGTGTTAAAAGAAAATTAAAGTTATTCAAAAATATTTTGTGTTGTGAGGTTCGCAAAGTAAGTACATACACCTATATTATTATTTTATTAAACCATTTAAGTTTATTATTTTGATACATATATTGTATATATTTTAGGTGCTGTGAGCAGAAAAAAATAAACATGCAAATTTATAAATTTGTATTGTAATTATTCATCTATTTTAAATAAATAAATAAAAAATAATCATATTATAAAAGATACAAAACACGCTTTTTATATTTGCTAACAATCATCGCAATCAACTCGAAAAATAAGATTTGTAAATTGATCGCAAAATTAAGTCTGTTTCCGATACGAAAAATAAGTATCGCAAACGTAACGCAAAAATCGATATATTCCGATTCGAAAAAAATTCTAATTATCATGGGACGTTGGATTCGTAAACGGATCGATTTCGAATCGTAAAAACGATTCGTAAACGATATTTTATATGAACATCAAACATCGTTTTCGTATCGTAAACGAATCGCTTTGTTTGGCGGGTCACGATTCCCTAATGTCGTTTTCGATTAAATCAAAAAAAGCATTCTGAAGAGGAAAATTTTGCTTTTTTTGCTTCTAGTGTATTAAAACTATGTTCTGAGGGTAAAATATTTTTGCTCGAGAACACTTTTCAGAAATCTCGATTTTTTGTATCCTGGCTATTAATTGTTTAGAAGTATCATTAAATTAATCTCAACATTGCATCGAAAACGAATTTTTGAGATTTTATATTTGCAATTTTCTAGTTTTTTATATTTTGACAGATAACCCACAAACATAAAAGAGCATTGAGATGTTCTTGTTCGATTGACGCCGAAATTGAGATTGCTTTTCATAGAGGGAAAAAAATCAATCGAAAACGACATTAATATGAACTATGCTCAAAAAAATTATTATTTCCATTGCTATAGAGCAATAAAAAATATAACAAATATTAATAAATATTCGTATGAGTTATTGGACGATCATTATTAGCCACACAAATTACACCTTTCTCCTGAATAAAACAATTCCCGTCAACCACAAATTGGCATAATTTTTCCATCAATGTTATTATTTTTTATTTTTGTTTATCTATTTTTGACATTAAATTATAACAATTCCCGCCAAACAAATCGATTCGTTTACGATACGAAAACGATGTTTGATGTTCATATAAAATATCGTTTACGAATCGTTTTTACGATTCGAAATCGATACGTTTACGAATCCAACGTCCCATGATAATTAGAATTTTTTACGAATCGGAATATATCGATTTTTGTGTTACGTTTGCGATACTTATTTTTCGTATCGGAAACAGACCTAATTTTGCGATCAATTTACAAATCTTATTTTTCGAGTTGATTGCGATGATTGTTAGCAAATATAAAAAGCGTGTTTTGTATCTTTTATAATATGATTATTTTTTATTTATTTATTTAAAATAGATGAATAATTACAATACAAATTTATAAATTTGCATGTTTATTTTTTTTGCTCACAGCACCTAAAATATATACAATATATGTATCAAAATAATAAACTTAAATGGTTTAATAAAATAATAATATAGGTGTATGTACTTACTCTGCGAACCTCACAACACAAAATATTTTTGAATAACTTTAATTTTCTTTTAACACAAATATGTCCATTTGCTTTTGTGTTAGAACTTAAATGGCAAGAAAGAACCCGCCAAACAAAGCGATTCGTTTACGATACGAAAACGATGTTTGATTTTCATATAAAATATCGTTTACGAATCGTTTTTACGATTCGAAATCGATACGTTTACGAATCCAACGTCCCATGATAATTAGAATTTTTTACGAATCGGAGTATATCGATTTTTGCGTTACGTTTGCGATACTTATTTTTCGTATCGGACAGACCTAATTTTGCGATCAATTTACAAATCTTATTTTTCGAGTTGATTGCGATGATTATTAGCAAATATAAAAAGCGTGTTTTGTACCTTTTATAATATGATTATTTTTTATTTATTTATTTAAAATAAATGAATAATTACAATACAAATTTATAAATTTGCATGTTTATTTTTTTCTGCTCACAGCACCTAAAATATATACAATATATGTATCAAAATAATAAACTTAAATGGTTTAATAAAATAATAATATAGGTGTATGTACTTACTTTGCGAACCTCACAACACAAAATATTTTTGAATAACTTTAATTTTCTTTTAACACAAATATGTCCATTTGCTTTTGTGTTAGAACTTAAATGGCAAGAAAGAAAGTGTATAGTTGAATTGTGACGTACACCCTTTGTGTATATTATAGTATCGTTTACGTATCTATAACGTATCGTTTTTTACGATTCGCATTTTTTGTTTAGCGGGAAAGTGTATAGTTGAATTGTGACGTATACCCTTTGTGTATATTATAGTATCGTTTACGTATCTATAACGTATCGTTTTTTACGATTCGCATTTTTTGTTTAGCGGGAACCCGCTAAACAAAAAATGCGAATCGTAAAAAACGATACGTTATAGATACGTAAACGATACTATAATATACACAAAGGGTGTACGTCACAATTCAAGCCATTTAAGTTCTAACACAAAAGCGATGGACATATTTGTGTTAAAACAAAATTAAAGTTATTCAAAAATATTTTGTGTTGTGAGGTTCGCAAAGTAAGTACATACACCTATATAATTATATGTATTATTAAACCATTTAAGTTTATTATTTTGATACATATATTGTATATATTTTAGGTGCTGTGAGCAGAAAAAAATAAACATGCAAATTTATAAATTTGTATTGTAATTATTCATATATTTTAAAAAAATAAAATAAAAAATAATCATATTATAAAAGATACAAAACAAGCTTTTTATATTTGCTAATAATCATCGCAATCAACTCGAAAAATAAGATTTGTAAATTTATCGCAAAATTAGGTCTGTTTCCGATACGAAAAATAAGTATCGCAAACGTAACGCAAAAATCGATATATTCCGATTCGTAAAAAATTCTAATTATCATGGGACGTTGGATTCGTAAACGTATCGATTTCGAATCGTAAAAACGATTCGTAAACGATATTTTATATGAACATCAAACATCGTTTTCGTATCGTAAACGAATCGCTTTGTTTGGCGGGCTGTCACATCTTGGTGCTCAGTGAACGACAAATTGTCAAAAAATGTAACTTTTAGTAACATTTTGTTGGGCAGTGAACGCACCCAATCATGACAAGTGACAGAGTAATAGCATATATTATAGAGTATAAATATACGCCATAACCTACTTTTACTATGGAAAAATTTGGACTAATTTTTGTGACCTTCATTTGAAAATACGGGAGGTTTTATAGTGGTTTGAAACATGACAGTGTACAAAATGGCGAAACTACATAGTTAATTGTTGTGTGGCTAACTTCATCATGTCAAAAATACGGGAGGAAAAAAAATCGTTTAGTTCACGTAATGTCGTATATATATACTCTATAATATATGGTAATAGCATATATTATAGAGTATATATATACGACATTACGTGGACTAAACGATTTTTTTTTCCTCCCGTATTTTTGACATGATGAAGTTAGCCACACAACAATTTACTATGTTGCTTCGCCATTTTGTACACTAGTCATGTTTCAAACCACTATAAAACCTCCCGTATTTTCAAATGAAGGTCACAAAAATTAGTCCAAATTTTTCCATAGTAAAAGTAGGTTATGGCGTATATATATACTCTATAATATATGGTAATAGCCTTAGACATGTCACACATGAAAATTTGTGCCATCCTCTGATAAAATTCTATATATGTGTCATGCTTGATTGTCATTGATGATTCATTAGTGTGTCTCGAATGATTTTCCTGCTGGGTTGCGTTGAAATTGCAGCCAACCGCATTTTCATAAAGGGTGTTTCTTTTTATTCATTCCGCAGAAGTGCCGTCTTACTTTGGTAAAAGTTATTCCTATCCGGATAGGAATGAAATTTTGCCCAAAGTAAGAACAATTCTTCTTCAGAATACAATACAGAAATGGGTTCAGGTTGATCACTCTTTTCGATTATGTCATCAAAAATAGGGGTTTGACCTGCAAATGACCTTGAAAATGAAGGTCAAGGTCACAACCAAGCTCACCATTAAATTCCTTGCTGAAATTGACCTGAGAATAAACCTTTCTCATTTTTTTTGGGCTGAACTCCGCGAGATTTTTAGGGGTTTCCTTACTTTTTCCTCACCCTGTATATGGTTATGAATACAGTTAGAAAACAACAACAATCGCATGCTACTAAACTAAAAAGAGTAAAATGTATCATACAATTAAAAAAGAATAAAAACGAAGCATCTTCATTGGCAACAGCGCAAAGCGAATAATAATTTTTTATTGTAGAAAAACAAAGAGTAAAACTGCTCAATTATCAATTGATGTTAAGTAGTGTGTGATCTCCACTGGAATTAGTAGTGGTAAGAAACGAAAAAATTTGAATTTTTTTTATATGGTTTTTCGTAGCGACCAATACACTTGACAGTATATATTTTTAAATATGTGTAAGTTAGCTATACAACGCATTCAGGCTTTCTCAAGAGGGAATTGTAGAAGGTTTTGTCAAAAAGTATCAAATTAAGATCATTTTAAGTAACACATCTGTATAAATATTGTGTACGATGAAAAATATTTCTCGCACACACTAATAATTTTAATAGCACTGCGATTTTTTTTTTAATTTGTTGTTTTATGACGGAAATTCTTCGAAAAAATAATTCTGATATGAGTATTAATAATAATTAATTTTCTAGATAATTTTGAGACGTAAAATAATTGAATTAACACATACAACTTATACCCTTGACAGACTAATACGGTAGACAGACTCAAAGTTAATCGCGATTTTCATTTACTCCGATTATCAAAAATCGCGTTGTTGAAACAAAATAATCCAGTTTTTTGTGAAAATTGTGTAATGACAGTCGTCTATTATTAAAAGATTTTCACCTAAACCGGATTATTTTGTTTCAACAACGCGATTTTTGACAAAAATGACAGCTGAAAATCGCGATTAACTCTGTGTCTGTCTACGGTATAAGGATTAGCTAAGCGCGATTAGTGATTTTTTCGAGATTAGCTGTAGTGTGTCAAGTTGAAGATTAGCTAATCTCGTTTTTTTTAGGATTAGTAAACTAGAATAAAACTTATCGATGAAAAAAATTCCAGGTAATTTGTTGCGAGTATTGTTACGACATTGTAAGATTTGTAGCGTACCGAATTCCGAATTCGGTTGCTCAAAGGGTAAAATGTCAAAATACAGAAAACTACTTCATAGGGTAATTTTAGTTTAGTAATTTTTCCTATTCACTTTTATTAAAACAACTTAAAAAAGATTAGCATTGTAAACTCTCGACAGAGAAGACCAAAAAAAAAAAAAAACAAACGCCATTTCTGGCAAGCACATTTTTTGCATTAATTGCATTACAAAAAATAACTTTTGTAATTTTAAATTAATTAATTTTAATAAAATAAAGTATTTGAAATTAATGTAAATATAAATAAAGTTTTGTCAATAATAAAATACCGTGCCTGTGATTATTTGTTGGGAAAATTGGTGAAAGACGCGCTCACATACATATAAACGTTTATCGGCATAAAGCCACAAGTTTTTATATATACACCGCATAGCCGTTTGTACGATTGCTTGATAATCAAAGCAACGGAGCTTACTAATCGTCACCACGCGTCCGATTAAATCTCTGGAGTCAGATTAAACCTAAAGAACGGAGCAGCATCACGCAGGCAGTGGATTTTTGGTATCATCGCCAATCATAAGTGCGCTCGACCTCATAGCAGTGACACACATATGCGCGACTACAATACCGCTTATTCCGACCATAAAGTGGACACGACCATTCCGGCTATACCGCCACGGTACCGTCCATAGATTAAACATAAACATTTCATTTTTCATAATTTTTTTTTAATAGTTTTTCACAAATAATAATTATTTATATATAATTTTCTTAATTGTTTTGTTTTATTTAATAATTTTGAATTTTCTCGAAACTACGCTCAACCACTTTTTAACAAAAATAATTAATATTTTTATTATGTTTTGTTTACATAAAAGAAAGAGCATAAAATTATAACCATCTCTCTCCAACTGTGCACGCTTAAAATAGAAGATTTTTCAGCTCTATAGTAATAATTCTATGGTTAATGGTGTAGAAAAAAAAAATCGCGGCTCATTTTCTTGAAAAATAATTCCAAAATAATTCGAATTAATTTTTTGTTTTTCTCAACAAAATACACTGACTGATATTTATATACAATATTTTGATTCATATTTGAAGAAAACGAAAAATATTTAATTAATGATCAAGTAAGATGGATCAGAAGGTGTGCCGCACTTGTTTGGCCAAAACAGATGGATCCATTTTTAAAACTATAACTCTGGTACACAAAGAATTATCATTGGTTGAAATGCTTAACGATTGTACAGATTTAAAGGTATGTGAAGGAGGTTGGGCTACCTATCACTCCCGTCTATTTAAATATGAAATTATTTTAGGTGACCGAATACGACGAGATATCTTTAAGTATTTGTGATATTTGTACAGACGAAATAATACGCTCTTATGAGTTTCGGCAGAAATGTTGGGAGTCACACAATTTTCTGGTACGGCGACTAGATGAAAGAATTGACAGTGATTCAAAAAAATATGAACCAGCAGATGAGGCTGATTTGTTGTTAGGTTTAAAAGAGGAAAAAATTGACGTTGTTCGTCTAGATGAAAGCAGGATTGACAGTGATCCAATAAAATGTGAAGCGCACAATTTTCTGGTACGGCGACTGGATGAAATTGACAGTAATTCCAAAAAATATGAATCAGCTGATGAGGCTGATTTGTTGTTAGGTTTAAAAGAGGAAGAAATTGACGTTGTTCGACTGGATGAAAGCAGGATTGACAGTGATCCAATAAAATGTGAAGCGTCAAGTCCAATAGAATCCGATGACGAGGATTCTTCGCTAGGCTTTG
Organism: Tipula helvola; assembly: GCA_963556165.1. Lineage (NCBI taxonomy): Eukaryota > Metazoa > Arthropoda > Insecta > Diptera > Tipulidae > Tipula > Tipula helvola. Next base: position 270,763,557 of record OY744481.1, read on the forward strand.
AAGAGAAAGACGTGGAAATTACTGTTCGATCGATAAATCAAACGTCTCACAGAGGGGCTGTAAAATGTAAATTGTGCGATGAGGCCTACGTTCGTAGGAGTTTAATGGTACAACATTTAAATAATGTACATAATATCCTAGAATATGACAAATATGAGTGTCAATACTGTAAGAAATCGTTCGATTACTTTAGTTACTTGAAGAAGCATATTCGCACTATCCACGAACCGGATAAAGTGAAATATAAATGTCATCACTGCGGTGAAAAATTAAAAAATCGGACAAATCTGAGGATTCATATGCGGCGACACACCGGCGAAAGGCCATACAAATGCGATTTTTGTGAATATAGAGCAACACATCAAGCCACTATTACTAGCCATATGCGAACACATACAAATGAGCGGCCTTATGAATGTGATATTTGTGGCAAACTATTTCGATCTTCTAGTTCACGTGCGAGTCATCTTAAAGTCCATTCCACAGCAAAACCATACGAGTGTATTGTATGCTCGAAAAAATTTAAACATAACGAAATGTACAAGGCACATATGGTCATTCATGATCCGAACAAGTATATCGAATGTAAACATTGTGGCAAAAAATTTGCGTGGAAAAAAACTTTTATTGTTCACTTGAAAAACCACGCTAATGAGAAACAGCACATATGCAAAATTTGTGGCAAAAGTTTTATGCAAAAATTCCGTTTGAAGGCTCACGAGAAAAAAAGTCATTAAAATAATAATTGTAATTATGTTGTTTTATAAATTTGAATAAATTATTTTTAAAATTTATCGGTCGCGATTTGTGTATCAGTCGTGCAAACAAAGATGCCAGGGGGCTATTAGTCAATTCGATTCGAACGTATTCGTCTTCGAAGAATTGGATTCTTATTTGAATTGAATCAGATTCGCTCGTTTCTTATTTAAGTTAAATACGAATCTTATACTTCGAAGAGTCGAATACGTTCGAATTGAATTCACAAATAGCCATCCAGGCGTCACCCTATAAGGGGGATTGCTTACCGTCAGGTTTGGGTTTCTGCGCTCCTTGTCAGCTTGTCTACTAATTTGCCCCTCTCCGTTTCATAAATTATTCACCCGTATTACATGGTATAAATATATGTGGTGTCAACCAAACTAGAATCATCCCGACTTTCGCCGAGTGTAATGATAGTAAGTGAAAATACGTGTCGTAGGGTCAATTGTAAGTATGAGACCGCTTTATTGGCGTTTATGTTTGACAGCGGTAAGTAATGTATGTATTGGTAAGTATTAAGCCGCATCCACACGGGGTGTGAAATGTACACTTATGCGCGCATTTAGCGAATGTAAACGTCGCACTGTGCGGCGAAATCGAAAAAAGCTGGCCAAAAGTCTAACCAAAAAAGTTCCTAGATGGGGTTTTTGTTCATTGGGTTGGCTAAAGTACATGTCTATCGCAAATAAATTATAATACCTATAAAGGTCTTCGCTGTCAAAAAACGGCGATAGATAGATTAAATCTTAAGATGGCACTAGTAGTTTTTTTTAAATTTTTTTTTTGTTGTATCGAAACAAAAATATAAACAAAAGCAAAAAACACGAATAAAACTTACAACTAGACATGAATTATAAAAAAAATTAATTTTATTTTTGATTTATTTACCAAAAATTAAAAATTGTTAAAGCTGACATCTTTAGAAGTTATCCCGAACTATGTTTTCACGTATTAAATAATACTGCATTATCGATAAATCTACCAATATCATTGACCGCAAGTTTACTATGGAAAAGTGTCATTATGTCCTTTATAGGGTATTATAATTTATTTGGTCTATCGTTCAGGAATTACTAAGATAAGATTACATTTCCTTCTACCTGCTCTGGAATATTCGTCACAATGCTACCTTTGTTCGAGTAGTATCAACATTGTTACGGAAATGGTAAACAACGCGCTTGTTAAAAGTAATACAGAAAATCGAAAGCACAACCAATTATTATCGGATAAAATGGTATCAACTTCTGAAAGTCTGTAAAACATGAGAATAAATTGTAATGTACTAATTTTGAAAGTATCAAATATCAAAAAAGCAGTAATTGTAGTCGATTTTCATCTCTTGTTAATCTTTAATATACGATATGTTATTATCAAAAAGTTGTGTTGTTGTTCTGTTGTGTTCGATTGTAAAACTTATCAGAGGTTTTAGGTGAAAGTATTATCTTCCACATACAAAAAAAGTTGGCTGCTTTAATCTGCTTTTTCGTATTTTATTGCAATTTTTGAAAAATAGTTTGAGGAAAAAGTATTAAGCGTTTTGCCCATAGGAAAACGAAAACGGATTCTAGTTTTTTTACAATAACATCAAAGTCTTTAGCATAATATAACTTAAAGACTCTCAAACTTGTTCATAAATACAATACAAAAATATTTTAATTTAAAAAATAAATTAAAAATATTTAACATTCCAAAAAAATTAAATTTTAATTTTTTCTGTCAGAAAATTTAAAATATTTTTTCAATTTTTCGTCAGAAAAAGTACACGAAAATATTTTTCGTCTTGTTTTTCTGTTATAATTTTTTATTCTGTTATAATTTTGTAATGTCGGCTAAAAAATGAATGAAATACCAACTTCACACACTAAACACAAAAGGATTTTCTTTTCTTTTTTAATATTATTCTGAAAATTCCGTTTTCTTTATAAATAAATTTAAAAAAAAATTAACTCACAGATCCAAACATACAAGTTTTGATACTAGAATTTCAAACGAAAATAGTTTTTCGGTTTAGTAATGGGCAAGGCAAAACGAAAAGATGCTAAAAATTGTCAAATTTTTCGTTTTTTATTTTTTTCGTTTTCCTATGGGCAAAGCGCTTAAGAGAGATTTTTTGTCAATTTTTGATTAAATTTTTCTTGTATTCAAAATGTGTTTTATTTTAGAACATATTAGCCATTATCATCTATGACCTTTTGCCCTTTTTCGGGAAGTTTCATAATTTTATCGGTGTAGAACTTCTGGGGTTTATCGACGAAAAACTTGGCCAAGTGATTTTCACAGTCCTTTTTGAAGCTAACTTTACAGGCTACACGCTGGATGCGCTCAAAACTTCCCAGCCGAGCTCTCTCAATTGTTGCCGATTCATCAAAAATGGGTGTGGTCTGGCGTTGTCATGATCGAAGATAACAAGCTTTCTATTGATCAATTCTGACTGTTTTTTTTATTTGCTTGCTGCAGCCTGGTTAATTGCTGATAGGAGAGATTAGAATCAATAGTTTGACTAGATTCTAGAACCTCATAATGTACGATTCCCTTCTAATCCCACTATACACAGCATAACTTTATGGGGCGTCAATCCTGGCTTTAAAGTCGTTTGTGATGGTTTACCTTGCTTTGACCATGATCTTTTTCAAACGACATCTCGTGTTGTACCCATTTTTTATCACCAGTAATGATTTGCTTCAAAAATGGGTTGATTTCGTTGCGTTTCAGTAGCAACTCGCTGATGGAAATTTGGTCAACTAAATTTTTTATCGAAAATTCTTGATCGAGCTTTTTTGCGTATCCAGCCTTACGCAAATGGTTTAAAACTGTTTTGTGATCGATATTTAATTACTTAGCTCATGGCTGCTTATGTGTCGCGCTTCTTCGATTTTCCCATTTTTTCGCTGATCCCAATGTTTCATTGCGTGGAGTATTGCGAAGTAATAGCATTGCTAAGTATAGATCGGCTCCGTCTTTCCAGCAGCGCTTTAATATTCCTTTTACAGTTTGAACATTTCTTTCCGCAAATCCGTTTGACCGAGGATAATGTGGTGACGATATTCGATGTTTGAATTGCGATTTTGACTCGAACGCCCTAAATAGTTTGCTCGTGTATTGTGGTTCACCATCCGATTCCAATATTTCGGGTATTCCATGGACTGAGAACCACTGGCTTAGTAGTAATATTACCTCTGCCGACGTTGATGATTTTAATTTTCTGAAATCAGAAAATCCGGAGTAGTGGTCCGCCAAGAGTATGTAATCATCCCCCTTGAACTTGAATATGTTCGTAGAATAAGTCCGTAGTTGGAATGGATATTCAGTTATCTCTCGCAATAATAATGGCTCCTTTGTATTCGCCCTTTGGGTCCGTTGACATAAATTGCACATCGCTCAACGTAGTTTTTTGCATCAACGCTTAGTCCGTTCCAAAACAATGTTTGTCGTAGTCTGCGCAATGTTGTAGAAATGCCGCTGTGGCCCCGCATGTGCCTCAGTCATTATTAATTAAATCGTATGCCAAAAGTTAGCCCCTGTGGTCGGGGGGCACTCTCATGAGTCGTAAAGTGCACCGAACGATCATGATGATATCCTTAGAATACCACCACAGCATCCACTGCTTGTCGTAGGAGGCGACTAAAATGGTTGGATCGCTGGGTTAATACCCAGCATCCGTAAAAATTTTTTATTTTTTTATTTTAACAATTATTTTAGTTCTTATATAATTTTGCCCGCGTTCATTTTTTAATATAATTTATTTTTTGAAATTTTATTATTTTATTTTATATTTTTTGTTGGGTCGGTTTTTCAACATTTTTCCGTACAAAAATGATTTATTTTTGATAAGAATAATAATAAAAGAAAATCCCCGAAACATGTCTCTTCGGATCGCGGGGCGAGGCATAATCCTCGTAAAGACACAATTAATAGCCTTAACATCCATTATACCAATGTCAGAGGTCTCGTGACTAACAAAAATTGCGCACATCAACATCTCGAATCACGTAAACCCGACATATTAGTTCTAACGGAAACAAAAGTATCGTCGAACATCTACGAAAACGAATTCTACTTCAAGCGCTACCAGTTCGAACAAGCTTTTGAGTTGCAACGTGGAGTGTGCATCTTCGTTAAAAACCACATACCGTACTCAAGACACAAAAAGTACGAAATATTTTCAAAAACCGCTCAAACTATTGTGCTTAAAATTTCTCTTCCTAATAAACTCATTTTTTTAATTAGCTTGTACAGATCTCCTAATCAGACGGATTCAGAAACGATTAGCTTTTTCGAGGGCTTATCAGACAAATGTGACGATATTCGCAATCAACATCCCGAATGCGAATTAATTATGGTCGGTGACTTTAATGCCCACCATAAACAATGGTTGAATCACAAAGATACAAATGTCGCTGGGCGCCATGCGGAATGGCTTGCCGTTTCGCATGACCTCACACAGATTGTTAGTGAGTCTACATTTGAATGCCAAAATTCTAGAGGAGTTCATATTCTGGATCTCTGTCTGACATCAATCCCTCATTTCATGGAGGCCCATGTCGAAACTGGAATTGGAAATTCTGACCATAACTTAATAACCACAAAAATATCTGTCGAAACACCACTAGAATCTAGACAGCAGCCAAGGCGTCTTTGGCATTTTAATAAAGCTGATTTTGATGGTTTACGGTCATTTTTTTAACATTTCCCTTGGGAACGCCATTGCCTACATAACAACAACAACGACGACGCCGTTTCCAGTTTTACTGACACGGTCTTACATGGAATGAATAAATTTATACCCTCATCATTTTCCGATCCCAATCAAAATTTTAAAATATTTTCAGAAGAAGCCGCCAAAGCTGCCAAACAAAATAAAGCGGCACACAAAAAATATAAACGCAACGAAATTTCTTATGAGGAATACAAAACGATACGGAACACCTGCAAAAAAATCTGTGGTAGAGAAGCAAAAAGAGCCGACAGCAAGAAAGCCAATGTGGCTTCCGAGTTGAAAATCTCCGATCGCAACTTTTACCACATGGTCGCATCGGTTGCAAATATTTCGAAAACATCTGTTTCAGCATTGAAACGTGCTGACGGCGCCTTGGTGGTGGATCCATATTTACAAGCTGACTTATTGGCGAGCGTCTTCAAATCGAACTCGACATTAGTTGTCCCAGATGGAATTAGACCTCCATTAATTCCATATTGTGGTTCTAAAATGAGCCCCGTCGTCATCTCGGAGGAAATTGTCTTTACTAATCTGAAGTCAATGAATGCAAACAAGGCCACCGGACCTGATGGAATTCCAGTTCGAATATTGAAGGAGTTTGCCAGTGACTTCGCTCCAATATTATCTAAAATTTTCCTACTTTCATATAAGCAAGGTCACTACCCGAACGCCTGGAAGAATGCAATGGTGCAACCCGTGCTGAAACGGGGTTGTGACAAAACTGACCCTTCAAGCTACCGGCCAATATCAATTGTGTCAGCCGTCGCTAAGGTCTTTGAGAAATGCGTCAATCAACATATAGTTAAATATCTTGAAATTAATAAACTAATTTCGGATAGACAATACGGCTTTCGTGAAAGCCGATCCACGACCGATCTCCTGACGTATGTCACGAACAAATGGAATCTCGCCCTAGAACACCACGGAGAGGCCTTTGCAATCGCCTTGGATATATCCAAGGCTTTTGATAAGGTGTGGCATGAGAATCTTATTTGTAAACTTGTGGCATACGGGTTGGACTCGATGACCACCAGGTGGATTAAAAGCTATCTTAATGACCGAAAAATCAGCGTCGTGCTTAATGGGAGATCATCATCGACGCACTCCCCAAATGCCGGAGTCCCTCAGGGGTCACCTTTGTCACCGACCCTGTTTTTGCTATACATCAACGATTTGCTGGATAGCACTGTAAACCCTATCCATAGCTTTGCGGATGATGCCACATTGCATTCTTCTATTTCATTCGAGGCGGAGCCTAGCATTACAGATCTAAATAATGAACGGTCAGAAGTCGTAACTTCTCTTAATTCCGATTTAAGTACAATATTTGAGTGGGGTAACAACAACTTAGTACAATTTAACGAAAAAAAGACACAAATATGCACATTCTCACGTAAAAAAAGTCGCAACGACTACCCATTTGTGGTAAAAAACCATATCCTTATGGGTTGCGACTCAATTCGACTGCTTGGTGTTCAAATAAGTAACAAACTCAAATGGAATGAACACATTGTTGCATTGGCTAAATCAGCTTCAAAAAAACTCGGGTTCCTGAATCGATGCAGAAGGTTTTTCAAATCGCATCAAGTTCTCCAGATATATAAAACCTTCATCCGACCATGTATAGAGTATTGCTGTCAAGTTTGGGGAGGTGCGTCTGGTACCACCCTCCACTTATTGGACAGGGTTCAACGCCGCGCTATCAGAATAATACGGAATCCCAGACTTACTCAAGAACTAGACAGCTTACAGCATCGCAGAGATGTTGCAGAACTCTGCGTCTTCTACAGATGCTTACATGGTAAATGTTCTGCAGAACTATCGGAGAAAATACCACCATTCGTTACAACAACAAGAGTAACAAGAGGAACAACCAATGCACATAGGTTTACGGTGAAGCTCCCGAAACCTCGAACTGAAGAAATCAAGCGCGAATTTATATACCGAACATCAAAAAAGTGGAATTCGCTAATACATTTCAAATTTCCGAAGGAATATAAAATGAATAAATTTAAGGTAGCTATTAATCTTTACTTGCAGGATCGCGCATTGGGTGCAGAAGCTCTGACAGTTACAATGAGCTAGGACCGTTAATAAGTCCGCTCTGCACCCAATTAAAAAAAAAAAAAAAAAAAAAAAAAAAAAACACGATTATTTTCTTACCCTTCAGCAGTAATCCCTCTTCGTATGTGATTTTCTGTATGATGGCGCATACGCCCTGATCATCTTTGGTATTTTGTCCTCTTCAGCTGGCCATTTGCCCATGATTGCTATTTTTAATGTCTGTAGCACAACATCAGCTGCCGTTCCCCTTTTCAATCTGTCACGTAGGTCTTCACCATTTGCCTAAAATAAATTTATGGCGCATGTCTCGTCACTTTCGTATTCGTCGATCTCGCAGTCCCGGCTAATGCATCTGCTATTGGTATCGCCGTTCCTTTGATATACTTTATCTTTGGCGAATATTGTAATTAGGGATTGCAAAATTACCGAGATTTTAAATTACCGGTTTTCGGTATTTTTTTAGCTAAATTACCGGTTTACCGGTAATTACCGGTAAATTTCGTTATTGGGAATATCTTAACAAAACACCATTAAAATTTTTTAAAATTAGAAGATTATACATATTTCAGTATTACTTAGCCATTGCAATATTTAATTTAAGAAACTTAAACATTTTACGTATCGTACAATACTCATCACTAATCAGTCTTATATTAGGCTGCCCATTCGTACCACATTTCGGAATGAATATAAGAAGTTGATTCGAAATCAATATAAGTATAGATCTATAAGGCTACTCCTAAAGATTTAACGTTTGAGTACCTGTACTTAAAGAATTTCTTGATGCAACTGATCAAATGAATATTAACTAGTTTTAGATTTGTTCAAAACTAGTTGGCTAACGCCAATGCGCATTGTTGATGGAACCTTGAAACTTTAGCAAACGTTGAAATTGAAAATCAAGTTTTTATCGTTACAAGTATTTTCAAAGTTAATTCATTTTTTTAACGATACCTCCGAATTAACGTTGAAGGAGACTGTGAAACAACGAATGAAATTTCTAATTGTAAATAGTAGTAAAGAGACCAGCAGTGTGTTCATCAACTTACATTGTAATTTTCTATCCTGCTAAATGCTGCCTTGCTAGCTATCATCAAATGGATCGACAAAGGCAATATGATGCATGCATCATAAATTCATAATATAAACTATAGTCGTATTTGTTTACTAAAGGGTTATCCAATTGAGACTCAGGAAAATAAACGCCAACTAAAACTACAAATATTTATTTTTAAATCAAATTGGATACTTTATTTTGAAGGATTGTCGGTGCCATTTATGTATGAAAAATGATATCACTCAAATATTCACCACGGCTGGATTTACAGACGTCGATCCGATGGTCAACATTTTTGATTACATTTTCCAGTAAGCATGTCGCTATGGCATTTATTTCGGCAATGATGTTGTTTTTTAGGTCTTGGATGGTGGCTGGACTATCAACGTATACTTTATTATTCAAAAATCCCCATAAAAATTAATCTAATGGTGTTAAATCGCATGATCTTGCAGGCCAATTCATATTTCCGCGACGCGAAATTAAGCAATTTTCGAAGAACCTTTGAGTAGTATGGCAAATTGCACCGTCTTGTTGAAAATAAACATCACCCAAGTCGATTCCACCAAGATTGGGCAAAAAATAGTTCGTTAACATTGCATGGTATCGCGTAGAATTGATTGTAACCGCTCTTTCGTAGTGTCGCTTGAATAACTTTAACACGAACTTCAATCGAATACGACTCCATAGCGATAAATGGCAAACATACAACCCAACAAAATGACATGAAATGACAGAAACAAACATAGCGTCTTTGCAAAATTATTTTTTATTTTCCTGCGTCTCATTTGGACCACCCTTTATTATAAAAAACTCTGAAAATCGTATAATAATCCATACAGAAAGAGCAACTTGACTTTTTTTGCGATACGAAAAAAAAAAATTACCGAAATTATTTCGGTAAAAATTATCGATAATTACCGGTTATTTTAAAATCAAAATTGTTCGGTAAAACCGGTTTACCGGTTTATCGAAAACCGGGATTGCAATCCCTAATTGTAATATATGTCGAATAGTATACGCTGCAATCTCAATGGTGCGTTTTGTATGGGATTAGGAAGATCGTCTCCAAAGGTTTGTGATCCGTTTCAATGCTTAATTCTTTTCTTTATACGTACTCATGGAATTTTTGACATCCAAAACGAATAGCCAACGCTTCTTTTACTATTTGTGGTTGGTTTTGCTGTGAAGTTGTAAATGCCCTTGCGGTATATGCTACGGGTTTTCCCCCCTGCATTAAACAAGCGCCCATACTTACTGCTCGCGTCTACTGATAGCTTTACCGGCTCATTTACGTCGTAATACGCTAGTACCGGTGTGTTTGTCAGTATTTTTTTATTTTCTCGAACGCCATGATGCGCTCTGTTTCCCAACACCAAGCTGCTTCTTTATGTAGCAATTTCCGCAATGGTTCTGTTAATTCTGAGAGGTTGCTGATAAATTTGCCAAGGTAATTTACCATGCCCAATATTCTCTGCAATTCTTTGACACATGTCGGCATTTTTATTGGTTGATTGCCCTGACTTTATCTTTATCCGCTTCATATCCCCTTTCTGTGAAGATATGACCTAAGAATTTTACTGACGATCTTTCGTACTCACACTTTTTTTTATTTAGTGTAGATCCCGCTTCTGTTAATCTTCCAGTGACCGTTGTTGTGGTTTCACGCAACTCCTTTAATGTTGGCGCGTGAATGAAAATGTCATCCATTACCACTTCGCATCTATCTATACCCTCTAGAGTTCGGTTCATAACCTCAGTGAATGCTTCTGGTGCTGATGATATACCGAATGGCATGCGTAGATATTTGAATCTGCCCCATGGCGTTGAAAATGTTAGATATTTCGAAGTGCGTTCTGTCACTTTTATCTGCCACAATCCCTTTTCACAGTCCAATTTTGTAAAAAATTTGCTGGCCCGTGTTTTAGCTGCCACTTCTTCGACTGTTTTCATTGGATATATACGCCTCTTAATAATTTTGTTTAATTCCGTTGGGTCCATGCATACATGAATTTTACCCCTGTTTACGACCAACATAGGGCTTACTGCCGGTATTGGCTCACTGACGCTCTCGATGACACCAAGTTTTATCATATTTTGTATCTCTTGTCTCACCTTTTCTTCAATTGCGTAAGGAATTTTTCTTGCCGGTATTATTTTGAACTTTGGGTTATCTATGAAATCCATATCATACTCAAAATTTTTGCAGCACCCAATCTGATTTACTCTTTTTACAAATCCCAAATTTCCGCAGTCTTCGCCGCCTAGGATTGTCTGTAAGTCTTCTTTTATTACTGCAAATATCCCCTCGATATTTTTTCTTTTCGTAAGGTACGTTACGGCACTTTAATTTAGTTTGTCCGATCACTTTTATTAGGCCGCCGTCATACGATTTAATTTTTTTAATTTCGCTTGCCTTAATGACCGCACCGATTGCTCTTGCCATTTTATTTGAAATTACATTGCAAAATGCACCAGTGTCTAGTCTTATTTTAAGCCCGTATTTACCGACACGCACTTTTTCTGTCCACTTTTCTTCACTTACTGAATTTACTGTGGTGATCATTCCAATAAATTTAAAGCCCGTATCGTCACCCGTTGATTCTGTTTCGTTGTCACTACTATCACCTTCGATGACGTTAACTTTTTTATTCTTTTGACTTCTGTTCTTTTCGTGAGATTTTTTATAATTCGACTCATTTTCTTGTCTATTATTATGTGATCTACACACGATACTAAAATGTCCTGTGCCACCGCACTTAAAGCACTTCTTTTTATATGCCGGGCAACTTTTAGGTCCGTGCGTCGTATTACACCGTCTGCACTTGAATTCTTTGTTGATTTTATTCACCCTTGCCGACTACCCCGCTTCATTTATATCATTAATTTGCTTATTTGCTCTTTCGGCCGCGCGACAAATTTTAATTGCTTTTTCCATTGTTAATTCGTCTTCGATCCATAACTTCTGCTGTATATTTTCACATCGGATTCCTAACGCGATTTGGTTGGTGATAAATTCGTCGATATTATTGAATTCGCATTTCTGCACCATTTTGTAAAAAATCGTCAAATGCTTCACTTTCCTGTTGACGGATCCTGTGAAATTTGCATCGTTTGTATGTTTTATTACGCATTGGTACAAAATGTTCTTTTAATTTTTTCTTTATTTTGTCTAAATCTTTGTTTTTTCTCATCTGTTAATCTCAAATTATTTATTAATCTTATTGCTTCACGTCCGAGTACCGTTTTGAAATTTACTAATCTTATATCGGCTGATTCGGTGTTCACCTTCGCGGCTATGGTATAGCACTCATATGCGTCTATTCATATAATTCTAATAATATTCATTATAGATATTCAATAATATATATTTATTTTTGAATATCTTTTCCGCATTTTTTTAATTGCATCGTTTTTAATTGCATCATTTTTTAATTTGACATGTTAATTACATCGTTGGTAGAAGTGTATGGATATTGGATACTTTTGCATCGTGCATTCTGAAATAAAATAAATAAAATTTTAAATTTATATAAAATGCGGTTTCAATGAAACAAAAAATGTACGGTTATAAAATGTGTTTTGTTAATTTTAGTTAAAAGTTCTAACATTAACATTCACGAAAAAAAATTAAAACAGCATGAAAAATTACATGGATCTCTGCTATAATACATATAATAAAAAAAATACAATATATAAAAAAATTAATACTTACAATGCAATTACTAATAATTATTAGTTTATATATGTATTATAAAAAATAAAAAAATAACATTACAATTTAAAACCGAATGTTCGTGATTGTTTCGGTACAAATAGTCTAGACACATTAGAACAGTTTTTATCATGGAAAATTCCATAGTAGAACAACTTTCCGCTATCAACTAACTTATTCTACTCATTCCTAGGTGTCACCGTAACATATTTAATATATTCACTGTGTTCCATTGGAAGCAATTTGCTACTGCTAAGTACTTATGAGTAGATGTTCAATGGAACGCAAATTTTCGTGACAGTAGTAAAACATAACCTCAATTTAAATAAAGCTGTAATAATAACTACTTCTCATAATTTTATGCGTAACTACTTCTCAACTACACCATCATTTGAGCATGAGTAGTTGCGACTTTGCGAGTAGATACAAGTACTTATGGGTTTACTAACGCCAATGGAACACGCTTAAATTACTTAGTGGTAAACACTACAACTACGTGAAGAAGTGAATTTGTCTATGTATTCGCTTTTTAACGCAAAAAAAAGTGGCTGACATCTGGTGGACGATATTGAAACTAGAGTTAAAGGTGAACAGCAATCAAAAAAATATATATTTGGACAATTTTATTGTTGATTTCGGTACAAAACAATCTTTTATTGCACATGAAAGATATATTTCTTTATTCAGCGGCAAAATACGCTGAATTGCTGTTCACCTTTCTGTAGTGGCGATCGTGGCACCTCTTGCGGTGCTTTAAAGGCGAATACCTATTCGCTTTTAAACGCAAAGTGGCTGACATCTGGTGGACGATATTGAAACTAGAGTTAAAGGTGAAAAAATCTATTTTTGGACAATTTTGTTGTTAATTACGGCAGCCACTTCAACCTAACCTACGGTTCAAAACAATCTTTTATTGCACATGAAAGACATATTTCTTTATTCAGCGGCAAAATAATTAAAAAATAACACACTTATAAAAATAAACGCTGAATTACAGTTCACCTTCAACTAGTGGCGATCGTCGGCTTTAAAGGCGAATACTTCTCAGTGGAATGAAATTATTCATTCTGGAATGAAAATACACGGCATTGTTGTTGTAAAATGCCCAAAGGACTACAAAAATACGGCTTACGTACGAATACAAAGTACAAAAAAACATTCGTTTTGAAGAGTTAAAATGAATAATAAAACTTAATTTATATTTATGTATGTTTAAATTTATTGATTGTGATGATTTGTCATGTGATTCTGCCAACAATGTTTTTGTATAAAACCTTTCCCACAGACTTCGCATACGTGCGGTTTCTCGCCAGTGTGCTGCTTAATATGTGTATTTAAATTATCCTTCCGAGCAAACTTTTTGCCACAAAATTTACATTCGATATGCTTGTCCGGGTCATGAATGACCATATGCTCCTTATAAATATCTTTCTTCTTAAATTTTTTCAAACAAACAATACATTCGTATGGCGTCTCGTCGGAATGACCCTGGCGATGGGTGGCCCGGCCACTAGACGTCCGAAATTGTTTGCCACAAACATCGCATTCAAATGGCCGTTCACCCGTATGCGTACGCCTATGAATATTAATACTGGTCCGTTGCGCTGCTCGATATTCACATAAATCGCATTTATAGGGCTTTTCGCCAGTATGTCGCCGAACGTGTTCAATAAAATTTTGTCGATTTTTTAATTTGTGACCGCAGTGATGACACATAAATCTCGCTACATCCTCTCGCTCCGGTTGTTCATGCACATTTAAAATATGCCGCCGCAAACTGCTTAAGCGAGGGAACGATTTTTTACAATCTTTTAAGTCGCATTTATAGGGTGTTTCGTCTGTGTGGCTCCGCACATGTTCCATAAAATCTCGTCGGTTTTTTAATTTCTGGCCACAGTGGTGGCACATAAATTTCGTAGCGTCTTCAATTTCGGATTGTTCGTGAACATTTAAAATATGTCGCCGCAAACTGCTTAAACGAAGAAATGACTTTTTACAAATATTACATTCAAATTTATGGTGCTCGAATATATTGTGCGCGTTTCGCAAGTGTTCCAGCATTAAGTTTCTACGATAGATAATTTTGTCGCACAGCTGACATTTTGCAGCCCCTCTACCTTTTGGGGCCTTATCCACGTTTACGTAATGTACAGTCGATTTAGTTTCCTTCATTGCTGACCTATCTGGTTCTTCTTCTGAATCTGTCAACAATTGAAGTACCTCATACATTTCTTCTGACTCACTTACCACATCGCTTTTTAACGGGTCCTTCATAATTATTTTGCTTTCTTCCAGTCGCTGTGTCAGATAATTATGGGCCTCCCAACATTTGTTACGATAAACATAAGATTTTATTATTTCTTCTGTACAAATATCACAAATATTTAAAGATATTTCATCTGATTCGGTAACCTAAAATCGATATTTATTTTTAAATTTACTTCAATGTGCCTCTTTGTGTAATTATTATACCTTTATTCCTGTGCATTCATTAAGCATCTGAACTAATGACAATTCTTTCTGGTCAAGAAAAACTGTTTTAAAGATGTTTCCATTAGTTACAGACAAACAAGTACGACACATTTTTACTTCCATTTTTTAGCCACTAATTTAATTGAGTTTTGCTTTCAAACAATCTGACTTTTATAATTTTAACAAAATTTTATATCATATGTTGATATCAAATACATGGACTAGAAATAAATTTTTTCTCCAAATAAAACATTCTATTCAAGGGTAGACAGCTGGAGAGGGACAGACATATAAAAAAATATGTTAGTGCCTTGTTTTTTTGTTATATCGGAGAGAGCAGACAGAGTAATATTATTAGGCGTTTTCGGAAATAGATCCTGAATAACTTCAGGCTAACTTTCGATCATTAAACTTATTCACCTATTTACGAACAAAAAAGATAACTTCAGGATAATTTAGATGTTGTGATTTTAATATTTTTTTATAGTTAGCTGTAAATACAAATAAATATAAAAACGAATATATTATTAGGATCAATATGAATGTGTTTTATGTGATGTTCTATTTACCCAAAAAGTTTGATCTGAATCAAAAAAAAAATGGCGGCACATCAAGGTTTTGTGTTTTATTTACCCGAAAAAATCAAGAGATTGTTTGATCTAGATCAAACTTCACAAATCGCATGATTTACCAGAGATGGGTAAAACGCCAAAAAATCTGACTTTTCGACAATTTTGTCAAAAATAGGTCAAAAACCTTAATTATGGTCAAAAACTGTCGAAAAGTGTCAAAAACTGTCTAAAAGTGTCAAAAACTGTCGAAAAGTGTCAAAAACTGTCGGAAATTGTTAAAAGCTGTGCGATTGATATTGGGGAAAAGGAGAAACAAAATATTCTTTATTTTTTCGTGAGCAAGTTTTTGAAATGTATTGGTAAATTTCGAAAAATCGAAACTGTTGAAACAGTTCTGAACGTAAATGAAGCTACATTATGCTACACAATGGTCATTCTCGATTTATTTCGTTGTCAGAAAGTCGTGTCAAAAAGTGTCGAAAACACAGGTTTTGAAAAACTGTCATAAACTCGTGTCAAAAAGTGTCGAAAACTGTGTCATAAATACTAGTTTTTGACACTACCCATCTCTGAGATTTACCCTCACTTTTCTACCAAACTCAATAATACGTAGAAATATCTATTTTTTATTATTATAAATGACAGCTAAAAATCTAAATACACCATTTTGGTGGACGTCATTTGTGAATTGAATGTTGTATTGTGAGTTTAACAATAAAAATAATTTTATTTTAACTACTTATGTTTACCAGCACAACTAAAAA
Organism: Tipula helvola; assembly: GCA_963556165.1. Taxonomy (NCBI): domain Eukaryota; kingdom Metazoa; phylum Arthropoda; class Insecta; order Diptera; family Tipulidae; genus Tipula; species Tipula helvola. Next base: position 270,779,677 of record OY744481.1, read on the forward strand.
AACAGATCATATGTTTTTGTGTTCTATTAGAACCATCAAATCTAGATTTTCCAGAAAAAGTGAATAGAATTCGACATTAGAGAAATTATTTTGTATTTCTTTAAATTATCTCTCAAAATTCTTTTTCGACCTTTTGCTTTCATAACAAAATTTATTCTAACTTTTTGTATGTGATGGATAAAGGTGCTATTCCACTTGACTGAATTGACTGATAGTAAAATTAAAGGAAGATACAAATATACATTTGCTAGATGGGCGAATGAAACAAAAACCCTTCTCAGTCAAGAAATAATTGTATCTGTAGTAGTGTGGCTGCAATAAAAAGTATCAAATTGAGAACATTTTATAGCAGTCACACTAACACACATGCATAAAATTAGTATATGATGAGAAATATTCCCGCACACTAATAATTTTACGGTTAATATATTTTTCAAAGTTTCTCCTTAAAATTTTGCTATAAAAAAGTAAAAATAAAAATACCCATGACGTTTTTTTGGTAGACATTTTTTTAATTTTTACGGAAAATATAATAAAAAATATAATTCTGATGTGACTATTAATAATATTTAATTTTTTAGATAATTTTGAGATACAAAATTAACTGAATTAATAGGAATATTTAATTTTTTTTATAATTATTGGTTATGTTTTTGTGCGCTGTCAAAATTTCTCCTCAAAATTTTGCTATAAAATAAAAAAATAAAAAAAATGTTGCCTTTGTCTATTACATAAAGATTCGAACTTTTTTCTCTTTCCCTCTTTTTTTACTATCAGTCAATTCAGTCAAGTGGAATAGCTCCTTAACTTGGATAATTTTTTACCAACATTAGAAAATTAAAAGAGCCTGAAGTTATTCAGGTTCTATTTCCGAAAACACCTATTTTGTTGTTTATAAAAACAATTTTTAATTCCGCATTGCTAAATTTTCTTTCGTCGCATTTGTGACAAATGTCATTTTATCAGGTGCATTATTTTAACTTTTTTCATCGAAAGGCGCTTTCTCTACTTTTACAATCGTCAATACGAATTTTGTGGGTGCAAAGCATGATTCTATAAATCCCAGGTTAGCTCGATTTTTCAAAACACGTGTTCGTGACGTCATGCAATTCTTTTTTACTTTTCGTCTTTTATTTGTTGTTGTAATTTATATACGTATTGAGAATTGAGTGACGTCAAAAAAAAAGATGGCCATTTGTTTACATATTTCGAGCTAACCTTGGTTTTATTGAATCATGGGTGAAAAGTACATGAAACAAAATTGATACAATTGACCTTTTTCCTCCAAAATTTTTGACAGATAAAATTTGGTGTTTTGTGAACGTGTAGGACAAAGTATAATTTTGAGCTGTGGAATTTTTTGTGTTTTTTAATTAATTAGTGTGATTTTTAATGCCGGTCAATTGACCTTTTTCCTCACCTGTCAAATTCAGATTATTTGAAACGTCAAACGAGCGCGTAGGACAAGATAAAGTGAAAAGTGCATCAATTTGAAGTAAGAAAGTATTAAATTAGCGAGTATTAGTAATTTTGAAGGTTTTTAATTTATTAATTAAACAAAACAATTATAATTATAACATTTTAAATCATAATAAATAAAATATTTTAATAGATAAGTGTTATGTTTTGTGAAAATACCACTAACGTGTAGTGTATTTAAGTGCCAAATGAGAGCAGATAAACACGATGGAATACACTTTTATAGGTTTCCTGTTATTCCAAAAAGGTGCACAAAATACAAAACTCTGGCTGAGGAACGCCAGCGAGCTTGGGTGAAGGCTCCAGACATTTCATATCCGGAAAATCTGCTGAAAGCCTAAAAAAGATGGTATTTTAAACCCTGACTGGAGTCCAACTCAACATTTGGGTTTTAAGAAAAAATCAACAACCTCTACATCCAGATATGAGCGAATGAAGAACCGATTATAGCTATTTCCAAAAAAATTAATGAAAACATGTATTTCGATTATATGATGAAAATATCTAGCGCAGTTTTCAATTTGAACTCACCAATTTTAGGAGATAATGAATGCTGCAATAGCTGCTGTCTGCATTTTAAAACGACCAACTGCGCAAATACAAATTGACATAAACAATGTCTAACCAATAAATAATAATTACGTGCGCGCTTTTCCGCACCCAAAACACATGTGCCGCTTAAAACTGCATATTTTTTTACATTTATTTTACACGTATTTAATTTTAATACATATACAATTTTTCTTAATAAATTTTACCGTATTTTGTCACAAACGAATTAATTTGTATCTTCCATTTTGGCAATTGTCAGCAAACGTTTATTTTCAGTCAACAAACACAAAAAATTGCCCGGAAAAAATGAATCGTACTAAGTAGATTTGGTAGTGCAGCCTACAAAATAGAGAGAACTTGCGGAAAAACGCCTGCTATGCGGAATAGTACATGTACATATTTCATTTCATTTAAAGTAGTGAGTTCTAATTTCGCACGTCTGTTTCCACCATTACGGTTGTTTATAGTTGCTGGATTATTACAAAAAACTGATACGATATGAATTCGAATATGGAGATTTCAAGTTTGAAATAAAACGTACTATGGAATAACTCGAGTTATGGCGCTATTCCATGTGGCCACAGATATTCAAATATAAAATATGATATTGTATAGCTGTGGAGGTATGGCATGGTTTGTGGTTGGCTTACCTACTCCAGATTTTATTTTTATTTACTTGGGGTATTTCTGGGGACTTCTTCATTGAGGTGACCGAATATTTATAAAGCGTTTTGTTTCCGCTGTTGCAACCCTTTAATTGTAAATTTGCCTCGGAATGACTCCCATCTCACCTTTTTGATGTGGACTGCACGTCTTTACCGTTGAAAAGGTATGCTTATATAACACCATTTCTGGATGTTGGGTACTCGTTAATGTGTGGGCTAGAGCACATAAACCCGAAGTAATTCCATGAAACTCAAACTCTGGTTACAATTTTATATCTAATCAGACTTTATTAGTATGTATTAACAAATGTAATGGTTTTGTTGAACTTGAGCTTTTTCTTTTACAATAATTGATTTTTTATTTCTCGTTCATGTAAATAATATCAACTGCTTCTTGAATCTAATTTTTATATAATGCAATTTTTTGGAAAAACAAAAACTTCCAGGAAAACTTGTATTTCCCTGGCACACCGAGTCTGAAAAAAAGTCTCCACTCTTCCACAATTCTTTGAGCTTTCAAACAACAACATAATTACCAAATTTGGCGCGAACAGACCATCTACCGTTAATCAAAACGCCACAATACTCCCTCTCCAGTGAATTCGGTGAGAATTCATGCTCCAAACAATTATCCGTATGTCAAGTACTTGTTTCGTTAATTGTCCTTAAATTTGGCTGGTGTTTTGATGAGTCATCCTGTTCTTATGTACGTTGTTTTTACCAATGGTGCGGCTTTGTCCGGTAAGTCGAAAGTAACTTTACGAGAGTTGGTGTTTTTGTTGTCGTTCGGTCCGTTCAAAGTTGCTCCGTTGTTTTGAGTAGCGTCCGTATTTTCAAGGATGTTGTCCGTATGGCATGGTATGAGTCTGTCGATTGATACCTTATTGTGTTTACCGTTAATTTCGATTGTAAATGTCTTTCCGTCCCTATTAATTACTCTTTATGGTCCAGTGTATGGTGACTCTAAAGATTTCCGTATCGCGTCCGTTCATAGAAAAACATGAGTTGTATCCGTTAAGTTGTTTGAAATAAAGATTTTTTCGGTGCTATGTCTGGTAGCTGGAGTCGGTTTAATTTCGTTGAAGTGCTTTTTTAAATTTTGTACGAAATCCGCTTGTGGAATTTTGTTGTCCGTGACTTGGTCAAAAAACTGTCCTGGTATTCGTAGTGTGCTTCCGTAGACTAGTTCTGCTGATGTGGTCTTCAGTTCCGTACTATACGTAGTCCCTAATTCCAGTAGAATCAGCGGAAGTATACATTAACGCGGATTTTAACACTCGATGCCACCGTTCTATCATACCGTTACACTTAGGGTTGTAGCTTGTGGTACGTTTATGTAGAAATCCCACTTGTTTCGACAATTCAGCAAACAGAAGCGATTCAAACTGTGCTCCCTGGTCAGTTACTATGAAATCCGGAACGCCAAACCTGGTTATCCAGACAGAATACACGGTGAATGCGACCAAGGCAGCAGTAATGTCCGAAATTGGAACCGCCTCAGCCCAACGTGTGTAATGATCTATTAACGTCACACAATAACGGTTGTTTCCAGAAATTAGTAGTGGTCCAATGATGTCGAGATGAATTACAGAAAAGCGTCGCGATGCAACTACAAATGTACCGAGAGGTGAATGTGTATGTTTTGAAATTTTTGATTTTTGACATGGTATATTTTGAGCCATTATTCTTAAATCTTTTGCGATGGAGGGCCACATAACATTTTTAGTTAAAAGTTTTACTGAAGCGCTTATGCCCGGATGTGATAAATTATGTAAAGATTCAAAAACAATTTTCCGAAAACTTATTGGAATAAAAGGTCTTGATATAGCGGTTGAAACATCACAACAAATAATTTTGTTGAAGTCGAACTTTAGAGGTATTGGCTTAAGAATGAGTGAAGTGTTTGAATTACTATTCAATAGTTCTCGTAATTCGCCATGATTGGTTTGAGCATCCGCTGTTACTGTATAACCAATACTTTCGGGAATTGAAATTTGATTAATACGTGAGAGGGTATCTGCTACAACGTTATTTACGCCGGAGACATGTTGTGTATCGGTAATAAATTAGCCGATGAAATCGAGGGGTCGAAATTGTCGCGGTGATGCTTTTTCTGGATTTTGTTTAAACACGTAAATTAACGGTTTATGATCCGTGAACAGGGTGAACTCACGACCTTCTAACAAATATTTGAAGTGCTTAATGCCAGAGTAAGCTGCAAGCAATTCTCTGTCATAAGCACTGTACCGTTGTTGTGTTTCGTTGAGCCGTACTGAGAAGAAACTGAGTGGTTGTCAAATTCCTGCAACACATTGCAGGACCACGGCCCCAATCGCCGTGTCCGATGCGTCAACCATAATGGCTAACCTAGCCGTGGCTGAAGGATGTGCCAGTAAAGTCGCTTGACATAGTTTATCCTTACAATTCTCAAAGGCTTGGCAAAGGAATTAAGCGCCGGTAAAAATTAATCATACCCAAAAATCTTTTGAGATGGTTAACTGTCATTGGCCGTTCAAAATTCTTAATTATTTCTATTCTTTCCTGGATGGGCGAAATGCCATGTTCATTAACCGTATGCCCTAGGAAGGTAATCTCATGTGCTGCAAAAACGCATTTATCTGGGTTAATCACCAAACCATGTTCCGAAAACTTTTGTAGGACCTCAGTTAGATGCTCCAGACGTTCTTCAAAAGATTTTGAGGCTATTAAAACATCGTCCAAATAGACGAAACAAAAATTCAAACCAGCCAATATTGAATGCATCAACCTTTGGAACGTTTGTGCTGCGCTCCTAAGACCAAATGTCATTCTGGTGAACTCAAATAAACCAAAGGGTGTCGTAATGGCAGTCTTTGGAATATCTGACGGTTCAATTGGTATTTGATGGTCCGCTTGAACCAAATCTAGGGACGTAAATATCGTGCACCCTTCAAGCTGGTAAGAAAAGTCTTGCAGGTGTAGTATAGGATATCTGTCGGGTATCGTAATATTGTTTAACGCCCTGTAATCACCGCATGGTCTCCAAGGACCATTCTTCTTCATGACCAGATGTAATGGACTTGACCACGCACTGCTACTGGGACGACAAACGCTCTGTGACATCCAGAGTTCAAATTCGTCTTTTGCGATTTTTAACTTGTCAGGAGCTATAGTCTCCGAGTTTTGCAAGCTGTTGGAGGCCCCTTGTCTCTAACCGGTGTGTAACAGTGTGTTTGATTACATTCTAGCCTAGCGCGCCCTTTGTACTTTCTTGAAATTTTGAGAAAATTTTGTACTTTCCTGAAATAATAGCGACTTGTCCAGTAATGATAGCGCCTGTTCTGCGTTGTTCGTAATAGACCCTTTGACAAACAAGGAGGTTAATGGGTCTATTACCCTCTGTCCCTGGATGTCAACTAACAACCCTGTATGTTTTAGGAAATCCGATCCTAACATCGGAATGAATACATCTGCAATGACAAATTCCCACAAAAATTCTCATCGAAGTCCAATATTATTCGTTGCCGAAAGGATGTTCCTAAAAAGTTTGGCGGGTAGTACCGAAATGTCTGCACCGGTGTCGATTAAAAAATTAAATTTTGAACGCGTGTCAAAATTGAGAAGTCGACTGATGTTGCTGCCATCAATGGCCGCTGTTGCCCGTTGATGGGAGCTTAAAAATCTCCCTTCTGTTCGAGATCTTTTGACCCTTCAAAAAATTTGAACCCAGGAACACATTTCCTTGCCTTGTTACCAAACTTAAAATGATAGTAGCATTGGTCGAATTTTGGGTTTATCCTGTTACGTGAAGAGGTACGAGATCGATCTCTAAGACCATTGCTTGAATTTTGGTTTGAATGTGATCGTGATTTTTTAAATTCACCGCATAATTCCGAAATCATGATTGTCAAACGGCTAATATTTTGTGACATCTCTGATTTTCCGGTTATCGATGGAGTTTTAGTGTCCACATTCGCTGGCACCGTGTATGTTGAAATTTTATTGATTTGTCCTGAGTTTGCTTGCGTCAACATTTCTACTAAATTATCCGCTCGTGTTGCAAGCGTGTTCAGTTCGATGTCGTTTTCAAACGTTGTTAGTATCAACTGTACCTGCGTGGGAAGTCTCTTCATCCACAACTGCCTGAGTGTTCTCTCGTCAAAAGCTGTTCCAGCGTTGAGACGGAACTTGTTCAACAGCTGTGACGGCTTCTGGTCTCCCAAGGTAAGTCCATGCAATACGTTATTCAACTTGGATCGCTCAGATTCGCCTAAGGTTCGAATGACTTCGTCCTTGAAAGTAGTATACGGATTTGACCCTTTGTCCCGTAATATGAGCCCTGCAAATGTTTCATGATGCCTCGCATCTAATGCTGCAACCGCGTGGCTATACCTGGTTCTTTCTGATTTAATATTCGACAATCAAAGGTTTGCTCGAGAATATTAAACCACACCGCTGGGTTTTGTGAATATAGAACCCGTGGTGGCTTAAAAGTTACGAGTCCAATGTGATTAGTTGTTATTCCGGTGGCTTGTGGTGTGTTGTCCAGAGAAGCTGCTGCCGCTGAACTACTGGGAGCTGATTCCAGTTGTCTAAGTCGTAGCTGTTCGTTGAAGTATCGTTGTAGTTGATCTGCCGCCATGTCACTGTTGAAGATGAACCGTCGGTTGGATTCCCTGGTGGTGGAGTATCCCCCGCGTCGATCACCATGATAATAAACTTAAATTTTACACCAAAACTATATTATTAACACCGCAAGAAAAATATTTCTTTATTTTAAACCGAACGAATATCACTAGTGAAAGCTGTGTTCTCAGACTGAAGTAAAACCTTCAGCCTCGAAAACAACAGAGAATTGATTACCGTGGTAGATGTACGTATTTTTCCCTGTCCTCCATCCTGAGCGCTTACCACTCGTGGGAGCTAGGGCCCCAGGTTGGAATACAATTTTTCGATAACACAAGAATCCTATTAACTTAAACCTAATGGCTGCGATTTTTCCTGTATCCTGGTAATGGTTGGTTCACTGCTGAAGACTGGTTATTACCCGAAATCACGTCGGGGTCACCAATTGTGAAGGTATGGTATGGTTTGTGGTTGGCTTACCTACTCCAGATTTTATTTTTCACAGACTTCTTCATTGAGGTGACCGAATATTTATAAAGCGTTTTGTTTCCGCTGTTGCAACCCTTTAATTGTAAATTTGCCTCGGACTATGGACTGCCGTCTCTTCACCTTTTTGATGTGGATTGCACGTCTTTACCGTTGAAAAGGTATTCTTATATAACACTATTTCTGGATGTTGGGTACTCGTTAATGTGTGGGCTGGAACACATAGACCCGAAGTAATTCCATGAAACTCAAACTCTGGTTACAATTTTATATCTAATCAGATTTTATTAGTACATATGTATTAACAAATGTAATGGTTTTGTTGAACTTGAGCTTTTTCTTTTATAATAAATGATTTTTTATTTCTCGTTCATGTAAATAATATCAACTGCTTCTTGAATCTAATTTTTATATAATGCAATTTTTTGGAAAAACAAAAACTTCCAGGAAAACTTGTATTTCCCTGGCACACCGAGTCTGAAAAAAAGTCTCCACTCTTCCACAATTCTTTGAGCTTTCAAACAACAACATAATTACCAAATTTGGCGCGAACAAACCATCTACCGATAATCAAAACGCCACTTAGCTAATTTATAGTAGCTGTTTTATGTATGTAGTAAATTTATTTATTTCATATAACATTATGACTATGACTATCATTCTTAATTTTATCCTTATGCACTGTTCTTATGTGCACATTAAGATTATGTTTATGCGTAAATTTTTTATCACACATTGGGCACTTACAAGTTGGAGGCCGATGTCCCTTCATATGCACATAAAGCGATTTCCGTTCTTTAAACAATTTCTTACATTCGGGACATTCAACCAATTTTGTTGGATTGTGTCGAGCCATATGTAATTTATAAGCGCTATTAGATTTAAAAGTTTTCGGGCATATAACACATTTATACGGACGTTCATCTGAATGATTGTGACGAATATGAATTGCTCGATGGCTTGATGTTTTAAACATTTTTTCACATTCGTGACATTTGAATGGTTTCTCTCCCGTATGCGAACGCGTATGAATCGCTAAATCGGTAGATGAGACCGAACGATATGGGCATTCAGAGCATTTGTACGGTTTGTAGCCAGTATGGCGGCGCAGATGAATTTTAAGTGTAGATTCTGAACGAAAATTTTTTCCGCAGTGGTGACAAATATTTTTAACACCGTTTTGACGATGGTTTCGTCCATGATGGGCCAGCAAAAGCTTTTTATGTACAAAATATTTAAAACAGATGTTACATCGAAATTTAGTCTGGAACATTATACTGTGGCGGCTAGTTAAATGTTTCCGGAGCGCTTGCAATTCTATATACGAAGTATCACATTGGACACAAATGAAGGGACGTGAACAGTTCAGCTCCTCTGAAACTTTTACGTGTTTAAGCATATCACGATAAATTCTGGGTATATTATGTTTATAAGCACTAGTTTGGTCGGTCAATGGTGATGGACATTTTATACTTTCTGTCTTATTAACCTGTATTTGTATATTTTGGGTAATTTGACCAAGATCATTGTCGATTTCAATATTCTTGTTCTTCTTCTTCGCCATACCCAAAAAGATCATGTGAGACTCCCAACATTTTATACGATACTTGTAAGCTATGATAACGGATTGGATACAATTTCGGCATATCAAACTGGAGGTTGAATCTCGTTTCGAAATCTAAAATAAATTGAATACAATAAATGATGCATTAAAACTTGTCGTTGAACTTACATGAACTCCAGTACACAAGTAGATTATGTTTGGTATTGGCATAAATGTTGAATCGATAAGTAAATCAATAAATATTGATTCCATATCATCTCCATAAGATAAGCAAGTGCGACACTGATCATTCATTACGCCGAATTTGTATATTTAATTATTCAACGAAAATTATGAATATTGTAAAAAAAAATTTGGATTCCAATATGCGATTTACCTAAGATTTTAACAATCGAAGATAATTAGCGTCTTACTTTGGTAAATTCTATTCGTATTTTATTTGCCAAGGAATTGGAATTATTTTGTAGTCTCACTTTAATATTTTTACAACAACAATCCAATAAATATCATTCCGGAATGACTTTAATTTCATTCCACCGAGGTACGAGAACGAGTAGAATGTACTTTTGCCTTTACGCCCGTCTCATGAAATTAAAAATGTGAGATCTCACGTCAGTGATACCAATTTTTTTTTTTACTAATTTTACTTTTTGCGTTTTGCTAATTTTTAACATTACTTTTTATGATGTTTACATTTATACATAATATAAACACCGATAACATCACAAGAAAAGTTTTAAAAATGTCAAAAATTTACAAACCACAAAAAGTAAAATAATTAAAAAAAGAAATTGGTATTACTGACGTGAGATCTCACATTTTTAATTTCATGAGACATGAGCATTCCACCACACATTTATACTTAGGGTTCAACCTGGGTTCAACCTGGGTTATCTTTCACTAAAAACGAGTCGAGTTATCTAGTTAACTCGACTCGATCCTAAAAAATGTGAAGCAGAGTTAACTTAACTCTAACAAATGCAATAAAAACGGAGTCGAGTTAAAAACCAACAACAAAAATTAATTCAAAGAAAACAAGTAGCCCTCGTCACGAGCTTGCGTATTTGCGTATTTCATAACTTCGTAAATTTGATGTTTCTTTTGATTGGTTCAAATTGTTTCCCCTAAATAAGCAAGAAAAAAATCACAAGTAATCACAAATGTCACAATACGCCAAAGAAAAATAGCCTGTGAGCGTGTTTATTTTTGACGTTTCTTGCTTATTTAGGGGAAACAATTTGAACCAATCAGAAGAAACGTCAAATTTACGAAGTTACGAAATACGCAAGCTCGTGACGAGGGCTATTATTTTTAATTTTTTTCGAATGTGAAGCAAGCGTATCTCCATTTTGGATTTTTTCCATATTTAAATTTTGCTAATTTTTAATTTAATTTTCATATTTTGTTTGCTTTTTAAAAAATAATGGCGGCATAAGTAAACAATGTTAACTCGGTTTCAACCTAATTTTAACTCAATTGTAGTTTTAACTCTGCCGTATGAACGGTAAAAAGATAACTCGAAGTTGACCCAAAGTTAACTACAAGTTGACTCGACCCAGAGTATAAACGTAACAACTGTGAATAATTGAAGCTGCGTACATGGTAGTTAAGCATGGTTTCCACAATGGCGAGGCGAAAAAATTAGTTAAACTAAAAAGAGAAAGTAAAAATTCACCAATAGTACGATAGAGACAAAATACCATTTTGACAGAAAAATTGGGACGTCAAAAATTCGTTCAAAAATTCAGCACTCCGAAATTGAACATCTCATCCGAAAAAAAGATGAAATAGATCATCTTTTTTCGGATTTGCCGCTGATTTTCGGAATTCATTTCAATTTGAAGAAAATTTTCGGGATAAAACAAATTTCAAAATAGAACCGTTAATTTGGATTTTGTTTTGAAAAGACAATAATTAAATATAAAGCATTAATCCAGTAATGGATGTTAATAAAGTTGAAAAATGCAAGTTAAATTATGAAACGTCTCCAAATGTATATCAATCCAAACACAAACAAAGTTATAGGTGATGAAATCTCGAAACGTCAAAAATAAATGAATAAAAATTCTTTGTAAACACTTATGTTGCTGTTTCACTCACTCTCATGTTATTATTTTGATTCCTTCCACTTTTTAGTTTGACTAATTTTTGCGCCTCACCATCATGCTTTAGTGAAAAAATGTACACCAGGAAGTACCCGCTAAACAAAAAATGCGAATCGTAAAAAACGATACGTTATAGATACGTAAACGATACTATAATATACGCAAAATCACGTACGTCACAATTCAAGCCATTTAAGTTCTAACACAAAAGCGGATGGACATACATATTTGTGTTAAAAGAAAATTAAAGTTATTCAAATGTATTTTGTGTTGTGAGGTTCGCAAAGTAAGTACATACACCTATATAATTATATTATTAAACCATTTAAGTTTATTATTTTGATACATATATATTTTAGGTGCTGTGAGCAGAAAAAAATAAACATGCAAATTTATAAATTTGTATTGTAATTATTCATATATTTTAAATAAATAAATAAAAAATAATCATATTATAAAAGATACAAAACACGCTTTTTATATTTGCTAATAATCATCGCAATTAACTCGAAAAATAAGATTTGTAAATTGATCGCAAAATTAGGTCTGTTTCCGATACGAAAAATAAGTATCGCAAACGTAACGCAAAAATCGATATATTCCGATTCGTAAAAAATTCTAATTATCATGGGACGTTGGATTCGTAAACGTATCGATTTCGAATCGTAAAAACGATTCGTAAACGATATTTTATATGAACATCAAACATCGTTTTCGTATCGTAAACGAATCGCTTTGTTTGGCGGGTAGTTACATGAGTTGAATTCGTAACCAAATCCGCCTGTTTAGACGGATCGTTTCTTCACAATCGGGCAAAAATGGTAAAAAACCATCATATTTTTTACCACTTTTGACATTAAACGCACTCAATTGTCGAGTCGAGTTTAATCCTAGTTTAACTCTCACTACCCAAGTATCACTACTTCAAATAAATGATTCATTTTTATGGAACTGAGTACAAGTTTGAGTTCCATTATATTATAAGATTTCCTATGAAAAGTGAAACAAAAATACTAAACCGATGGAACTTGATATATGTGGGTTACGTAAGTTCCATCGATAATTTTGATAAATGGAAAAAAACTTGGAACTTATGAATGAGTTCCATTTTTGTTATACTTGGGTATATACGGAGTCGAGTTAAACTCGACTCGACCTAATAATTTGCCGAGTCGAGTTAAACTCTACTCTAATACGGTAGACAGACACAAAGTTAATCGAGATTTTCATTTATCCCGATTGTCAAAAATCGCATTGTGAAAACGATATAATCCAGTTTTTTGTGAAGATTGTGTAATGACAGTCGTCTGTCATTACACGATTTTCACCTAAACCGGATTATTTTGTTTCCACAACGCGATTTTTGACAAAAATGACAACTGAAAATCGCGATTAACTCTGTGTCTGTCTACGGTATAAAAATGCACTATATACGCAGAGTAGAGTAGAGTTAAAAAAACAACAACAAAATTAATGCAAAATTCATACACACCATTTTATTTATTTATTTCAGATTATGTTATTGAAGAATGAAAGCAATATACAAAAAATATATTTAAATATCATAAACAATTTTCTTTTTAATTTTTTCAATCAAATTCGATGTTTTATTTTAAATCCCTTGTTTATTAAGATTTTAATTAATTAATTTGCATAAATATTTTTTTTTATCTGGATTTGGAAATTACAATTTTTTAGACAAAATATCGCTGGAAAAATTAAAACAACACATATGGTGATCAACAAAAAGAATAATTAATCTGAAATGATTTTTTGTAAAAAAAATTTTTCGTTTATTTTAACTCTGTTTTAATCCTATTTGAACTCTGCATATTTTTAACTCTGCAGTGTATACACCAAGAGTTGGTTAGAAAATAACTCGACTCTGTATAGTGAGAGTTATACCACTGACAGACTAGGGATTAGCTAAGCGCGATTAGTGAAACGAGATTAGTTAATCCACCACAAATCCATATGAGTTGACACACTAGGGATTAGTTTCTTGCAGAGAAATAATATATTATTATGTTGATTCGCTGAAATATAGCTGGTAAATCAGCTTGACTCATTTTTTAATTCAATATTTCTAAGATTTATACATTAAAACACACTAGATTTTCTATTTCCTCAAAATTTATTCAGCACACATTTTTTAAGATGTCATTGATTTTATAACTTCTATCGTAAATTCACGCCACTTGCATTTTCAGCAATGTTTAAATAATTATTTCACATTGTAGTGCCACTTGTACCATCACTAAACCCAATACAACGAGATAAGCTCGAAAATTTTCAAGGATTAGTGCACTAATCTCGATTAGTGACTAAAGTGACTGACAGACTAGGGATTAGCTAAGCGCGATTAGTGAAACGAGATTAGCAAATCCACCACAAATCCATATGCGTTGACAGACTAGGGATTAGTTTCTTGCAGAGAAATAAAATATTATTATGGTGATTCGCTAAAATATAGCTATAGTAAATCAGCTGGACTCATTTTTTAATTCAATATTTGTAAGATTTATACATTAAAACACACTAGATTTTCTTTTTCCTCGAAATTTATTCAGCACAAATTTTTTAAGATGTCATTGATTTTATAACTTCTATCGTAAATTCACGCCACTTGCATTTTCAGCAATGTTTAAATAATTATTTCACATTGTAGTGCCCCTTGTACCATCACTAAACCCAATACAACGAGATAAGCTCGAAAATTTTCAACGATTAGTGCACTAATCTCGATTAGTGACTAATCCTCAAATAAAACGAGATTAGCTAATCTTCACTTGACACACTACAGCTAATCTCGAAAAAATCACTAATCGCGCTTAGCTAATCCCTAGTCTGTCAAGGGTATAATCCTCAAATAAAACGAGATTAGCTAATCTTCAACTTGACACACTACAGCTAATCTCGAAAAAATCGCTAATCGCGCTTAGCTAATCCCTAGTCTGTCAAGGGTATTAAACTAGGATTAAACTCGACTCGACTTGCAGCATATACAATATAATTAACATACAATATCCCAACCCAAGTATAACAAAATGGAACTCATTTGACAGTTCCGACAAATGTTCTATTTTTCTCAATATGCAATGGAACTAATGGAAGTTGTTTATTTTTGAACAGTCGTAGTAGTATGTGTGCGACTCTATTTCTATACGAGGGCAATCGATTTTATTTTCTTTGTTATTTTTGACGAGTGAAGAACGTCGTGATATTGAATTAGCAGCCATTGTTGTTTTTATAAAAAAATAATTATTTTTGCTTTTGAGATTTTTGTGGTAACGTACATTTTTTGTAAATTTTTGAAAATACAAATTAAAAAAATTTAGATTAAAATTTTAACAAAATTAAATTTTTTTTTTTTTTTTTTTAACAAATTTTACTTAAATAGTTATATGGTGGAAAAAATTGTTTGTATGTTCATCATTATAAAAAACATTTTTCTAAACCGACAGTTTCCAAAATGGAAACGTTAATAAATATTTAAACAAAATTAAAATAGTCAGATAGTAAGTTTTTAATATTAGTTTAGTTGTAATTTTTAGTATATGTTGTATTAGAATTTTATATTTCATGGAATTCTATTTATGGTGTTTCATATCAATTTGTAAAATTTGTTAAAATTTTTTTTTAATTTTGTTAAAATGTTAATCTACATTTTTTTAATTTGTATTTTAATGTATTGTAGTTTCTGTGGAAAAAACACAAGAAGATGATCTTAGGATCGAAATATCTGTTAAGATTTATATATATATATTTTATTAAATAATTGAAATAAATTATCAATAAAAATAGTGCTGTCAAAAGTACAATAAGAATTTTTATCTAGCAAAAAATAATTATTCTGACGAAGAATTTCTCTTACTTTGGGCAAAATTTCATTCCTATCCGGATAGGAATAACTTTTACCAAAGTAAGACGGCAATAAATTCACCAAATCAAAAATGATCAAAATCTTTTTTTTTTTTGGGGAGTAAAATAAACGGGAACCGTTCATAATGCCGCGTTTTAAAATGTCGCGTTTTAAAATACCGCGTTTCAAAATGCCGCGTGGTACAAAATGTCGCGTTTTAAAATGTCGCGTTTCAAAATGCCGCGAGGTACAAAATGTCGCGTGGTACAAAATGTCGCGTTTTAAAATGTCGCGTTTCAAAATGCAGCGAGGTACATAATGTCGCGTGGTACAAAATGTCGCGTTTCATAAAACCGCGTGGTTCAAAAAACCGCGTGGTACAAAATGACGCATTTTAAAATGATGCGTTTTAAAATGACGCGTTTTGAAAAATCCCTTTTAAATCAACACAATATGATGTGAAATAATAAATAATTTAATAAAAATTATTTGAAACAAGCAAATTGTGTTTAAACATATAGTAAAATTTTCCTTCACTGAATGGAAATTATTTATAAATGTAATTTTATGTAATTATAAAGTGGGTCTAAGAAAAAGAACGCAAATGTTGAAATTTATTAGAATATTCCTTCACTAAAATGTTAAAGTTAAGTCCTTATATATCGGAAGTTGATATCAGATACACAATTTAATCCAAATTGAACATTTTGTACGTCGCGGCATTGTGAAACGCGACATTTTAAAACGCGTCTTTTTGTACCACGCGAAATTTTGTACCTCGCGGCATTTTGAAACGCGACATTTTAAGACGCGACATTTTGTACCACGCGAAATTTTGTACCTCGCGGCATTTTGAAACGCGACATTTTAAGACGCGACATTTTGTACCACGCGACAATTTGTACCTCGCGGCATTTTGAAACGCGACATTTTAAGACGCGATATTTTAAAACGCGACATTTTAAAACGCGGCATTTTGACCCGGACCCAAAATAAACATATATTTTGTCACAAAATACCCGAATAAATATGTTCCAAATTGTCAACTTGTTTTGTGGCGAAAAGGTACTTACATTGGGCATATCCAGCACACAGATATCTACTTTTGAGATATTCTCAAATGTAGAATAGTCTCAATTGTAGACTGCCAAATGTGCTGGACGTGAAATCTACATATTAGTTTTTGTTTGTGTCTTAGATTATCTGTATAATTACCTTCATTGTTGTAATGATCCATTATTATTTATTTTCTAATTTCAATTTAATTAAATTGATTCGAAAGATTTCAATTGTGCCGTTGTCTTTCTAACATGTACTCGTATAACAAAATTTTGCATTAAAATGTCAAAAATAAAGCGAAGATACAAACCAAGAAATATCTACTCAAATGTAGATTATGGCTGTATGACACTTATATTGTATATGCTGCGAGTCGAGTCGAGTTTAATCCTAGTTTAACTCTAACTATATACAGAGTCGAGTTATTTTCTAACCAACTCTTGGTGTATATACTGCAGAGTTAAAAATATGCCGAGTTCTAAACGGATTGAAACCGAGTTAAAATATAACCAAAAAAATTTAACAAAATATCATTTCAGATGATTATTAGATTGATTATTCTTTTTGTTGATCACCATATGTGTTGTTTTAATTTTTCCAGCGATATTTTGTCTAAATTATTGTAATTTTTAAATCCTTGAAAATTAAAGGATATACAACCAATATGTCGGAATAATCTTTTTCGAAAAAAATATTATGCAAATTAATTAATTAAAATCTTAATAAACAAAATTGTTTAATATATTTAAATATATTTTTTGTATATCGCTTTCATTCAACAACATAATCTAAAATAAAAATGACGAATTGGTCTATATGAATTTTTCTTTACTTTTGTTGTTGTTTTTTTAACTCTACTCTACTCTGCGTATACAGTGCATTTTTAGAGTAGAGTTTAACTCGACTCGATAAATTATTAGGTCGAGTCGAGTTTAACTCGACTCCGTATATAGTGAGAGTTAAACTAGGATTAAACTCGACTCGACTCGCAGCATATACAATATAACTGGCTAGTTTCTCGCATTGTTTAATGGCTGTATGACACTGGCTAGTTTTCAAGTGCTATAAATTGCTGTAAAAACAAAAAAGCGAAAAAGAGAACGAATCTAAATAAAGTGAGACAACACTATATGTACTTATTTTGACATTTTAAAAAACAGTCAACAAGCTTTTTCAAATTATATTGGCCAAGAAATAGCAAATTTCGACAACGATCTCTGAACACTCGCCAAAAATAAAATAAATGCCATATGAAATAAATACGATTCAAGATAAAAGAAATGACGAAAAACAAAACAGAAATAATTAATGTAATTTTTTAATTCAATATACATATATTTATAATTTATATTTTAATGATTTTTATATCAAAATGAATCAATAAAAATCTAAGTTTAACTCTTGTTTCTATTCGTTTAAAATAATCATCCTCAGAACCTTCCTGTATAGGGGTACATCCTCGTCTTCTATTTCTTTTAACAATTTATGGCTAAATCCTTCACTTTCTCGATGTAACAGCTATTTCGAAGAATATTTTTCAATTTTTTTTTTTCGGCTTTCCTTATATTTAAATAAGCAGCTGTTCGTAGCATATGAACGTTAGTTGCTACTAAAATTTCTAATAGGTCCGCATCCGACATATGATAAACACCACACTAAAATATTTATTTTAAGAATATGACGAAATATGATAAACAGAAACACCACACTAAAATATTTATTTTAAAAATATGACGAAATGTCAAAAACAAGCTGTCTATGTCAAAAAAAATAATTAAAATTGAATTATTTTTTGCTAGAATTGCTCCATTTAAATTGCTACAAAAGTGGGCAATGAAATTTTAGATCAATTTTTCATGAATTTATTTTTATTTTTTGCCTATATTGTATTCACTCACTCTTATGAATATTTTATATATGCATTATTTGGCCTGCTCTAGTTTTATTTTTAATCACTAATGGCTGTATGACACTGGCTAGTTTCTCGCATTGTTTAAGTGATTAAAAATAAAACTAGAGCAGGCCAAATAATGCATATATAAAATATTCATAAGAGTGAGTGAATACAATATAGGCAAAAAATAAAAATAAATTCATGAAAAATTGATCTAAAATTTCATTGCCCACTTTTGTAGCAATTTAAATGGAGCAATTCTAGCAAAAAATAATTCAATTTTAATTATTTTTTTTGACATAGACAGCTTGTTTTTGACATTTCGTCATATTTTTAAAATAAATATTTTAGTGTGGTGTTTCTGTTTATCATATTTCGTCATATTCTTAAAATAAATATTTTAGTGTGGTGTTTATCATATGTCGGACGCGGACCTATTAGAAATTTTAGTAGCAACTAACGTTCATATGCTACGAACAGCTGCTTATTTAAATATAAGGAAAGCCGAAAAAAAAGAAATTGAAAAAATATTCTTCGAAATAGCTGTTACATCGAGAAAGTGAAGGATTCAGCCATAAATTGTTAAAAGAAATAGAAGACGAGGATGTACCCCTATACAGGAAGGTTCTGAGGATGATTATTTTAAACGAATAGAAACAAGAGTTAAACTTAGATTTTTATTGATTCATTTTGATATAAAAATCATTAAAATATAAATTATAAATATATGTATATTGAATTAAAAAATTACATTAATTATTTCTGTTTTGTTTTTCGTCATTTCTTTTATCTTGAATCGTATTTATTTCATATGGCATTTATTTTATTTTTGGCGAGTGTTCGGAGATCGTTGTCGAAATTTGCTATTTCTTGGCCAATATAATTTGAAAAAGGTTGTTGACTGTTTTTTAAAATGTCAAAATAAGTACATATAGTGTTGTCTCACTTTATTTAGATTCGTTCTCTTTTTCGCTTTTTTGTTTTTACAGCAATTTATAGCACTTGAAAACTAGCCAGTGTCATACAGCCATTACATTTTTTTGCCTCACTAAATAGTGAGAATATCTACAATTTCCTAGTGAGATATTTTGCATCCAGCACGTCAAATGTGAGATATCTACTTTTTTAGTGAGAAATCTATGTGCTGGATGCGCCCATTTTATGACAAATTGGTGATTAAATTTTTTTTTTGGGTGGTAAAATCAACATTCATTTTGTCACAAAATACCCGCATAAATAAGTTCCAAATTGTCATCTTATTTTGTGACAAAAAGGAACTTACATTTTGTGACAAATTGGTGACTAAAATTTTTTTTTTTTTTGGTGGAAAAATCAACGTACATTTTGTCACAAAATACCCGCATAAATATGTTCCAAATTGTCAACTTTTTTTTATGACAAAAAGGAACTTACATTTTATGACAAATTGGTGACTAAATTTTTTTTTTTTTGGGTGGTAAAATCAACGTACATTTTTTCACAAAATACCCGCATAAATATGTTCCAAATTGTTAACTTTTTCTGTGACAAATTGGTCAAAAAATTTTGTGATCACCATTTTTGGTTACTCGGGAAGAGCATAAAACATAAAAGATATATAATCGTCCCTCTCCAACTACTTACACTTGAAATAGTAGATTGTCTATGAGAAGAAACGTTGTTTCAGGTCTATAAGGTTTTAGAGATCAGTGATTTTGACAAATTAAAATTTCAATTTCAATCAAAACACGTGTGACATGAAACTTTTGTGTTTCCAATTTCAATTTATAAAGAATTTTGTAAAATAACTTTGTTGTAATATATAAACAAATAATATTAATTATGTCGGAAAGCATAAAGAAAAAACGTGTTTCTAAAAAGGCACCAAAATCGTGGCGAAAAAATATCAATATCGAAGATGTGGAGGATTTTTTAGAAGAACAACGAACCGAGGAAAGATTAGGGTTAGAATTTTGACACAATATATCTTTATAAAATAAATTTATTTTAATGATTTTTGTAGGACGAAAATAGCGGAAAAATCAAACGATGAACTTTTTCAAATCGATACCAGTCGGGATGAGAAATCACTCCACTCTGCCAAGGAGCGACGTCTGTTGAAAAATTTGAAACCGCTAAAAAGTTGGGGTGCACTTGTAAACACTTCTAAGATTAATGATCCTCATGGCGACCGATCTAAAATTAAAACTCGTGACGATGGACTAAAATCTGAAATAAAACGCTTGCAAAGACAGAAAGGTATCATTCCGAAGAAAGAGTTGCATGCTTCCAAGCAGCGAGAAGAATCCAAACAAAAAAAGTTGGAAAATAAAAAGGCACGTAAAGCCAAGGAGTGCTTCAAAAACGATTTGTGGGAAATTCAGGAAGAGAAACCAGTTCCACAGGAGCTAAAGGATCCATGGCTGGAGCTCAATGTCGTGGAACATACGCTAAAAAATACAGGAAAAAATTGTATACGAGCACCAAGACAAATAAGAGAGAAACGAAGTGAATTACCGTCTATTGAATTACCACATCCGGGGACTAGTTATAATCCATCGTTTCAGGACCATCAAAATTTATTACGCAAAGTAATTGAAAAAGAATCGCATATAATCAAAAAAGAGAAGCATTTAGATCGAGTCACAACTTATATGTTCTCTAAAGTGTCGACAACGGAACGGGATGCTGATTTAATGAAAGAAATGGAGCAGGGCTTACCACTAGATGAAGAAAATGGCGATAATATTAAATCAGAACCAGACTCTGACACTCCAGAATCTAAATCGATTAAATTCGGTGGCGTAAAGAATAAAAAAAAATCGAAGCAGCAACGTCGTAAGCAGCGAGAGCAGAGAGACATCAAATTAAAATTGAAGGCTTTGAAAATGGAAAAACGAAAAATAAACGATTTAAATCGTTTGCGCTTAATCAACAAATTGATCGAGCAAAATATGAAAAAATTAAAAAGAATTCGTCGTGAACGGTTGGAAAAAATTAACTTATTGCTAAAATATGGAACGGCACGTTTGGGTCGATTAAGATATGAGGAACCCGAAGTTGATATTCAATTGCCCGAGAATCTTTCGGGTAATTTACGAAATCTAAAGCCAGAAGGGAAATTATTGACGGATCGTTTTCTAAACCTGCAGAAACGAAACATGGCTGCGCCAAGTCAACATTGTGGCATTAAACCAAGAACAAAAGTCAAACGTTTTGTTCGTAATTCTCATAAGCAGCCACCGTTGCAAAAAATGATGCGAAAAAAACAATGAAATTTTTAATGTATTTTGATTAACAATTTTAAATAATTATTTGATTCTTTCCAATATATAATTATGGCACCCTTTGAGGTTGCTGTAAAATAAATCAGTTTGGTTAAGAGTATTTTTATTATTATCTACTTCACAGAAATTTGTACCGATTTTCAATTTTATTTCTATCAATATCCGCTTAAAATGTTGTGAGAAATAGTAGGTCATGTAAAATAACAAAAGGTCAAGCGTCAAGGTTAGTTGACATGTAGAAAAGGACACGTGACGTATGCATATTCCTAATCGAGAGAATAAAACATTAAATTATACATAAAAGATATACTTTTTACTTCCATACCCGTACCCTAAACAGGAGTAACCATAGTGGCGACAGTGAAAGAAACGAGCCTTCGTATAATTTGATACAAATCAATTGAAAAAATTGGTAGTTAGAGCAACAAAAAAAAAAAAAAGGTGGGTGCTAACCAGGTGGTCTACTATGTATTCGGATCGGAAAGTAATTTTTTTCTGAATTCAGAAATTTGTATAAAAAGAACGAAGGAAAACTTGAATTGGTTTCATATTAAAATTACACTATCCGATCGACTTTACTTTCTGATCCGAATACGTAGTAGACCCCCAGGTAAAGGAAATAATGCAAGCAGTTTTAGCTGCGACTAACCAACGTGCCCAAGCAGATCGCGATACGCGTCTGGAAGCAATGAAAGCCGAACGCGAAGCAACCGAAAAACATTTTGAGTTGCTTCTGTCGATGTCGAAACAGCAGTCCAATATCCAGGTCACCGCAGAAGGAACGTCGGCTGGATCACCGCCGGTAGTGTAAGGATTCTCATTAGTCAGAGATTTATCGGATCGCATCGAAAGATTTGTGTATGATCCTGAAAACTGTTACATTCGACCTCTGGTACGCGAGATAACAGAGTATCTTTGAAGTCAAAGCCAAAGCTCTTCCAGACACAACAAAAGTCGGACTGTTAATGGAGAAACTATCACAACTCGACTTCCAGAAGTTCGCAAATACAATCTTACCAAACTTGCCTAAGGATTGGACGTTGGAGACTGCAGCCAAAGATCTCAAGCCAATTTTCGCACAGAAGGAGTCACGCTTCGCGCTCCACTATAAAGTTTTTAAAATTGGAAAGGGAAGTGGTGAAGTGGTCAAAACTTATGCAGCCTACGCGCGAATGCGTTACATTTGAGATCGGAAAATGCAGCGAAGAAGATCTAAATATTCTGGCATTCATACAAGGTCTGGTAGATTCGAAAGACACTGCAATTCTGAAGAAGCTGCTCGGAATGCTAGATTCATAATACAAGGCAGCCGACGATCCTTCAACATCGCCCAAGTCGTCAGCACATGTGGACGTATGCGAGCTGCAGAAAAATAGAAGATTATGGTCGAGCATCAGGAAATGGCCAAACAGAAAGTCCTGGCGGTCCACAAGAAACCGCACCCCGAACGAGGTTTTGGCCAATACGACAAGTACCGCAGCAAAATACAACTAACTCAACGAGCGGGAAGAGCGCACGCTATCCATGTGCTCATTGTGGGGACTGCCATTTCCACAGAAACTGTCCATTCAACGACAAGACGTGCACGCTGTGCAACGGCGTTGGGCATAAAAGCGAGGTGGGCTTCTGCAGCAGTTCATGCATTTGGAGACAGCTCCAACAAAAACGACGACAAGATCGGCGCCGTCGCAGCAATGCGATCAGCACTATCCATCCAAAATCAATTAAAAAGTTTGTCACTGCAACCATAGATAATCATAATAGATTTCTCATTTGACTAAAAACACAAAATAAAAATAAAAATTGTCCATTCAAATGTTATCGGTGTATTGCATATACGTACCTATTATATTTGCAACGCATTCTAAAATCATTGCCTTATAAAGTACACAACACAACGATAACATTGGAATTATCAGAAGTTTTGCTTTTTTCCTTTATCTATAATGAAATGAGAAATCTAGTATGAATGTTTATGCTGCAACTGTTGACAGAACGAAGGTCAAACTGCAGCATTACAGTGGGTCAGACTTGATGATCATATCTCAAGCTAACTGGATGAAACTCGGCGAACCAACCTTGAGGCACCACAAAGGAATTGCCGTACGAATGTCGAAATCATTTGCTACGTAATTTTCGTAGAAAGATGAGAGAACTAGTAATTAATACCACATTTTCAATTAAATATCGAAAAATTTTGGGTTCAAATTTAAAGCGACTTTCCGTTGGCATTACTAAAGCCATAAAGCACCGTAAAAGCATGGAAAATATTCCGTTGGTGGACAAAACTGTTCTGTTACAAAAAGGTTTTGATAACGCGCCATTCCACGTGTTTGGTCAGCATACCCATTGTGATGCTTACTTTTGTAAAGGGAACCGATTGCCCAGACAAATAGTCCTAAATGGCATGATATTCGTCGGTTTAGGATCACTGCATCTAACTTTGGTTTAATTTTTAGAGCAAGAAACACAGACAGCTATCCTATTAAAATGAAAGAAATATTATATCGTACCAAAATTTCTCAGCAGCTATACGGAAAACAAAATGAACACATAGCAATAGTTCAATTAGAAAAGCAAATGAACATAAAAGTTTCTCCTTCCAGAATTTTTATTGATGAAACCGATGCGTGCTTAGCTGCTTCTTCAGATGGCCTAATAGATGGCAATAAAGGTATCGTTGAAATAATAAAGTGTGCATATGCTTCACGCAATATGGATCCAGTATAGAAGCTATCAAATCAGGTCAAATACGAAATTTTAAATATGATAAAGACAGAAATACAATATCAATTAATAAATTACATCCATATTATTATCAGGTGCAAGGGCAGTTGCACATAAGCCAAAGAGATTATTACCTTTTTTGTATTTTTACTTCATCTAGTTATACTCTACATATACATCCTACGCCATTGAAATGTTCGTTTCGATTATTTACTATTTCATGCAGTTCTCTCATAGATTTTACCTCATTCACTATTTTTTTTTGTTGTTTTCTTTTGTTTTTACTTTTTCTGCATATTTCACGTCTTATGACGTATTTAAAACCAAAATAAGGATGACTTATTCGTTTGGTTTCAGTTAAGTAGTCAAAGAGTTAATTTTAAAATGGGTCGCTCTAAATTAAATGCTGACGAAAAAGCCAAAATTTTCCAACTAAAGGCAAAAAAGTGCACACATTCACAAATTGAAGAGTAACTTAGTGTAGCTGTAACGCCTCCCTATTTGAGTCGATTACATCCCTGCTATTATACGTCTTGCATTGCGATAAACAATTATTCAATTATCTTGATTTTAGATTTTATTGCTTTATTGTAGAATTGCATTCAATTATTTGGCTGGAAAAGTGATGAGTCGAAAAAAAAAAGAAACAACAGAACAAATCTTGTTTATGAATGAAAATAACTAAAAAGGTAAAAAAAACGGGATGAGATTGATGATGATGAAAATCATCTCCAATAATTAAAAAAAACTTAACTGCAATAATTAAAAAAAAAACGATTAGACCGTTAAATAAAAATTATAAATGTTTTATAAAAATTTTAAATAAAAATTTATTTTCATAATTTGTTGTTGTTTTTTTATTTGACATCAATTCAAAAAGAAACATTTTTATGTACGATTAAATAATAATAATAAATATATTTTAAATAAACAATATTTGTTTTCATATTTTTTGGTTTTATTTTATTTACTGCATCTGACAATATGCATCATACATATTAAGGTATAGTGAAAATAATATCTCAGCGAAATTCTGACAGATCACGCGCATCTACAAAAACAAAAACAAATGGCGTAAACACAGCGATGTATTTAGGCTAATTTGTTTACATTTTGAGGTTAGAATTTGTCTATTTTGAATTATGTTTTTCCTCAAATTTATTCACAATAATTAATGTAATTTTAATTTAGATAACATACTAGCACTAGAACTTTTGATAACATTTAAGATAATTTTAATATCATTAGTTTGCCTCGAACAAATTGAAATTTAAAATCGAGATTTTTTATTGTTTTGCTTTAACTCGAAAAATGACATTTCTTTCTAAATATGCCTATAGTGCATACCTTAAATGGGTATAACGTTACATATCCAGTGGTGTTGTTAGTATTTTTTATATTTTTTTAATTTTACATAATATTTTAGAATGTAGAATCAAACTTCACCTATCTTTATTTATAATTTTTTTTGTTTTTAAAAATATTACTCAGCCGACCCTTCTCTGAATTTTTAATTTTGTTTAACTACTTCACTGGTGGCTGCGCACAACGATGTAAAAATGAGTTTCGCTGAGATATTAGTCGTGTTCCAGTCGACCACTTCAAGTACTTATGAGTACTTAGGTTTGTGTCTTTGCTTAAATTTAACTACTCGTAACTGCTCTTGCATTCTGTCAAGAGCAGTTACGAATAGTTAAATTTAAGCAAAGACACAAACCTAAGTACTCATAAGTACTTGAAGTGGTCGACTGGAACACAACTATTATTTTCACTAATACATGTTGAACCGAAACATGACCGCCGAGTTTTGAACTGAAAATTGACTGAAGGCGCCCGTATGCCGATAGACTTCAGGTTTTTTAACACGCAGTCTACACTAAAAGTTAGTAACTTTAATGACCAATGTACCAATTTTGGTTTTTTGCTCTTGCTTTATTTTGATTTTGTTTTTCTTTTTAGCGCATTTTTGGCGTTTCGTGAAAATATTTTCATTTAAATTTGTTTCTTGGCATTATATTTTGTGTATATTTCTTTGGAGCCAAAGCAAAAAAAAACAAAATTGGTACATTGGTCATTAAAGTTACTAAAAGATAAATAAAACTAACTTTTAGTGTAGACTGCGTGTTAAAAAACCTGAAGTCTATCGGCATACGGGCGCCTTGAACGAACCTTTCAGTCGAAAGTTACATGTGTGTTCTATTTTGTGACCGAGCTGACAAATAAATGTCAAATTGTACAACAACAAAATTAAACTAAACAAAATCAAAACTAACACATCTAGTAAAACATCCACTTCTACATCTGACAACAAATTTTTTATTTTTTAACTCATTGTGTGTTTTGTACTTCAATTGATGATTTATTCTTCTAAGATTTAACATAGAAATAAGCTCGTGAAATGTCATTTCAGTCAGTCCGAAGTTACATGTCACACCGAAGACATAAATTTGCTTTGGTCTTTTTCCGAACATGCTAGTTATTGACGATTGGAGCATCACGGGGATTCCACCTAGTGGAAAATTTCTAAACTGACCTACCCATAGAGTTAAAAGGTATTGACGATTGTAAAAGTAGAGAAAGCGCCTCTCGAGGAAAAAAGTTAAAATGATGCACCTGATAAAATGACATTTGTCACAAATGCGATAAAATAAAATTTAGCAATGCGGTAATTAAAAATTGTTTTTATAGTCCAGCATTGCAATTAAACTAAACACAAAATGAGAATAAAAATGATCGAGATACACAAAAATCGCTGCTATATATTGAAAAATTTTGACAACTAAATTGAAATGTGAGTGAAATGAGTGAAATTCATGAAAAAATCTGCATTTCGTAAAGTTGATGCACATCGTAAAAAAATTGACCAATTTTGGTGAAAAGAACACAGTTTTTGGATGTGCGTCAGTTTTTTTTGACGATTTTGGGTGAAAAAAATTCAACCGGTAAGTAAAAATTATGTTTACAGTTCAAAATTGGAATAGACCTTTTTCCTTAATTGTCAAACATAGTGAATCGTTAGGAATATCTGTAGGTGTTGCATTATATTGGAATCTTGTTTTCAGTGTTTTAACCAAATAAATTAAATTTTACGTTAAATTTAACTTTAGAAACGCTTTTGAGGAATTGTGAAGTTGTTTCCCGAAATATAATTCATTAATTATTTTTCTACAACATTAATTTTTAGTTCGGACCACCTACGGATCGCCGATCTTACTTGTCAAATTTTTTTAGGGAAAAAGGTCTATTGTTTACAATAATTTCGAATGTCAAAATTATTGCATGTCGGTTAGAACTGCACGCAATAGAAAAATAAACACTGGTTAAAAAGAGAAAGGATATGTAAACAAAAATGGCGATGCTATAATTTTTTGAGGCTGATAATTTAACGCCATATTTTTTATATTTATCGGTAGTGACATAAATTAAATTAATTGGGGGAAATTAATCAAAATAAAATAAATATGAAAGCTCTTAATTAATTTTTTGTATTTAAAAATTTTCAAAGATATACGTGAAAGTTACATGTTGAACCGAAACATGACCGACCGAGTTGTGAACTGAAAATTGACTGAACGAACCTTTCAGTCGAAAGTTACATGTGTTTTCTATTTTGTGACCGAGATGACGTACAAATGTCAAATTGTACAACAACAAAATTAAACTAAACAAAATCAAATCTAACACATCTGGTAAAACATCCACTTCTTCTTCTGACAACAAATTTCTTTTTTTTAAACTCATTCTGTGTTTTGTACTTCAATTGATGATTTATTCTTCTAAGATTTACCTAGAAATAGGCTCATAAAATGTCATTTCAGTCAGTCCGAAGTTACATGTTACACCGAAAATTAAAACCGACTCATACTGACTTTACACCGTAGATAGTATAATAGCAAAATAGTATAATACTATTTTGCTATCCGGTGTAAAACCGATGTTTTGATAGTATAATAGCAAAAATAAAATATAATATTTTGATTTGATAGCTATCAAATTTTAATACGTTTTATATTTTATTTTATTTTATTGGAGAAGGAAAATTTTGACAGTGGATTCTTGATAAATTAGTCTAGAAACGTTTTTGTGTATTTAGAAATAATTCTTTTTCATTATTTTGTTATAATTTTCAGTTTTTTATGAATATTTTATACGGTGTAAACCCGACTACGGTAGATAGTAAAATAGTATTATACTATTTTGCTATTATACTATCTACGGTGTAAAGCCAGTATCAACCAACCTAATGTTAACCGACTGACTCGGTCATTATTTCGGTCGCAATTTCGGTTGGGTTGCGGTTTACATGTTAGACTTTTCGTTAAGTTTCAGTCGGTCATCATTTCAGTTCAACATGTAACTTCAGTAAATATCATTCGACATGTCTGTTTCTAAAAATTTGGTTATTTTACCTCCTATAAACTTTTGACGTCTAGTCATTGTATGGGTTTTCATAATATACTTTTATTGTGTTTGGATTAGTTTGTTACTATAAAATACCAAAAAATATTGTCGGGTCGAGTATATTTTATAGTTAAATTTTCATTTCTATAGTAACAATTGCTCAAAAAAAAGAAAAAACAGCCTTGCAAAATTTTGCATGTTTATATTTTCGTTCTTGTCATCCAAACGAAAATTGTAATATACTAATCTCTTCTTTTTTTGCAAGGCAAACATTTTTCTACATCTAAATCGGCCTACACGGATAGTTATTATTTAGTTCAATTTTTTAATAAAATTAATTTTATTATTAAAAATAACTTTTCTGCGTAATTATTTTACACTTTTAGTGCGGACCTGGTAAAAAAAAATGGTAAATTTGTTTACAAATTGTACCTTTCCAACCAATCCAACAACAACAAAATTTGTATTTTTTTATAATTATGTAATAAATTTAAATTAAAAGTGCACTTTTTTTATCACAAATTACAATGTTTATATCACAATTTTTATTTCGTTTTATGTAAACCAGAATAAAACTTCTCGATGAAATGAAATTCCCGGTAATTTGTTGCAAGTATTGTTATGACATTTTCTGATTAAACACTTCATTTTTCATAAATTTTTTTTAATAGTTTTCCACAAAGAATAATACGCTTTATTAATTTATGTAACTAAAATGGTGACACTACCAATGTGAATGTGGGTTAAATGTCAAAACAAAACTTTTTTCTAAGAAATAGGCGTGTAACGTTTTATGGCCAAATTAATTAATGGTTTTATTATAATTTTATTTATCAAAAGTTTAATTCATAAGCTTTTTCGGCGTATAATTTTTAATAATTTGAGAGCTTAATCCACATTCACAGCGGTAGTGACATCTACTTTTGCTTAACGCCATAAAGCGTATTAATTATATGTTTTATGTATACACTTTTTGTAATTGTTTAAAAAAATAAAAAATAAATGGTTTGTTTACAAAAAAGAAAGAGCATAAAACATAATAGATATATTATCCTCTCTCTCCAACTGCTTACATGAAAAAGACGAAATTTCCTATGTTAATTTGTTGTTGTTTTCACTTGTTTCAGGTCTACCTTTTTATGTCTAAGGACATACCTGATAATTTGACGTTCGAAATTATTTATATTGTATATGCTGCGAGTCGAGTCGAGTTTAATCCTAGTTTAACTCTCACTATATACGGAGTCGAGTTAAACTCGACTCGACCTAATAATTTGCCGAGTCGAGTTAAACTCTACTTTAAAAATGTACTATATACGCAGAGTAGAGTAGAGTTAAAAAAACAACAACAAAATTAATGCAGAATTTATACACACCATTTTATTTATTTATTTCAGATTATGTTATTGAAGAATGAAAGCAATATACAAAAAATATATTTAAATATCATAAATAATTTGCATTTTAATTTTTTCAATCAAATTCGATGTTTTATTTTAAATCCCTTGTTTATTAAGATTTTAATTAATTAATTTGAATAAATATATTTTTTTATCAGGATTTGAAAATTACAATTTTTTAGACAAAATATCGCTGGAAAAATTAAAACAACACATTTATGGTGATCAACAGGAAGAATAATTAATCTGAAATGATTTTCTATTAAATTTTTTTTTCGTTTATTTTAACTCGGTTTTAATCCTATTTGAACTCTGCATATTTTTAACTCTGCAGTATATACACCAAGAGTTGGTTAGAAAATAACTCGACTCTGTATATAGTGAGAGTTAAACTAGGATTAAACTCGACTCGACTCGCAGTATATACAATATAATTGTAAACAATTCCAATTTTGAACTGTAAACACAATTTTTTCTTACCGGATTGCTAATAATTGTAAATAATTCCAATTTTGGACTATAAAAACAATTTTTAATTACCGCATTGCTAAATTTTTTTTTATCGCATTTGTGACAAATGTCTGGTGCTTTCAAGAATTCAGTCGGCTGCGCAGCAATTGCAGTCGAAAAAAAACTGAAAAGCAGTCAAACTGCAATAGCTGTTGTCTGCATTTTAAAACGACCAACTGCGCAAATAAAAATTGACATAAAAAATATCTAACCAATAATTAATAATTACGTTATAGTGTTGTCATAAAGATGAAAAATATTTCGGGAATAAATAATAATAGATCGAAACAACAATAGATCGATAATTTGACAGCTAAAATATGTCAGATTTTTTTTTAAAAACCTAAAGAATACGAATTGCATTTTTCTTGTTTTAATTTTTCACTTGATTTTCACAAAAAAAAATACGGTCTTAACTTAAAATGACATAAAATGAATACATTTCAATTACCTAAATTTTTATTAAAAAATATTTAATAAATGTCTGTAATATACAAATAAAATTGTATCTTTCTTCTTACAAAAGATATGAACAATATTTTGAGGTTTAATTTGTTTTCCTTAACACAAAAAATTACAATGAAGTTGTCTACCATTCAATCTATTGACTGACTGCATCTATGCAGTTAATATAAAACGACTGCAAAAACTGCATACCGGCTGCGTTCGTGAATGTAATTTTTGAACGACCAACTGCGCTGCTTTTGCTGCAAAACTTATACTGTTTTCCAGTTACACAAAAAAAAAAAAACCCGGGCGAAACTAATCGCCCCGAAAAATTTTACCGGGCGACGAATGACAGCTGCTATCGCCCCGGTTTCGCCCGGGTTTTTTTTTTTTGTGTAACTGGAAAACGGTATTAATTTTTGAACGAAGTACTGCACAAACTGCATTCTTGAATGCACCCGTCATTTTATCAGGTGCATCATTTTAACTTTTTTCCTCGAGAGGCGCTTTCTCTACTTTTACAATCGTCAATACCTTCCCCGCTAAACAAAAAATGCGAATCGTAAAAAACGATACGTTTTAGATACGTAAACGATACTATTCGCGATTTCCAACAAAGTAGCTGACATCTGGTGAAAACAATATGAACAAATTTAACCATAGAACAAGGGGTATCAGAACTGTCAAACAGTTGAATTTGACAATACTCGTCCCCTTTACTTACATAGAAACCAACGCTAACTACATTTGATGAAAATCGCCAATACACAAAGAGTGTACGTCACAATTCAACGACATAAACCCTTTCTTGCCATTTAGCGGATGGACATATTATTTGTGTTAAAAGAAAATTAAAGTTATTCAAAAATATTTTGTGTTGTCAGGTCAGGTTTGCAAAGTAAGTAGTACACATATATATTTATTTTATTAAACCATTTAAGTTTATTATTTTGATTCATGTATTGTATATATTTTAGGATGTGTGACCAATTTTTACTAAATCGGTGTGAATAAAAGTGCTGTGAGCAGAAAAAATTAAACATGTAAATTATATAATTTGTATTGTAGGTAATTATTCATCTACTTTAGAGAAATAATAAAAAATTAATCATATTATAAAAGATACAAAACACGCTTTTTATATTTGCTAATAATCATCGCAATCAACTCGAAAAATAAGATTTGTAAATTGATCGCAAAATTAGGTCTGTTTCCGATACGAAAAATAAGTAACGCAAAAATCGATATATTCCGATTCGTAAAAAATTCTAATTATCATGGGACGATGGACTCGTAAACGTATCGATTTCGAATCGTGAAAACGATTCGAAAACGATGTTTTGTATGAACATCAAAAATCATTTTCGTATCGTAAACGTATCGCTTTGTTTAGCGGGTTGTGACGTACACCCTTTGTGTATTATAGTATCGTTTACGTATCTATAACGTATCGTTTTTTTACGATTCGCATTTTTTGTTTAGCGGGTTAAACTTGATGGTGTCAAACTGTGAGTCAAGCAACTGGAAAACCATATAAATAGTTTTGTATAAATATAAATAATGGAAATGGAATCTAAGGAATTAAAATCAGAAAAACCTCAAAGTGCATTACCATCTGCGTTGTTAAAACGTTTAGCTAAACGAGGTTTAATTGAGAAAAACAAAGCCAAGAAATTGATTGAAACAGCGGAAAAGCGAGAAAAAAATGATAAGGAAGAAATTATAGCCGAGGATTACGATGAAGTTGAAGAACCTAATCAATATGATTTTGAATATATTCGAAAACCTGAAGAAAATTTATGGAAAGAGAAAATGAAATATCGAATGGCAGAGGGTGGCAACGCAGGATATAAAGGCTGCCCGAACAAATATAACGTATTTCATAAATGTACTTTATTTTGTGTGAACAAATGGGGCGATGGTATCAATGAACCATCTGAAGAGTATTCAAAGCGTAAAAAAAGGTTGTTACGTAGGCACCCTTTACCAAAAGATTGGATAGAAGTGTATGATTTTGGTTGTGGAACACATTATTATTGGAATCAAGCTGACGACACTGTTTCGTGGCTACCACCATCTCATCCTAAAGCGCACAATTCCAAAAGTGCCGGTGCGTTACGCCGCGAGTTAGAAGAGTCAGTCCCAATAGATATGGATGACTTACCTGATGATAATGTTGACGAGAATCTTAAAATACCAGTCAGTATGAATATCAATAGAATTGTGGATTCAGTACAGACGTCAGTAAAAAAATCGAAAGCAAGGGATTTGGATAAAGCTTTGCTTCGTACAAAGAAAGAGCGACGACAAAAACGGGATGAGGCTGATAAACTCGATCCAATGGATCCAGCGGCGTATTCGGATATTCCCAGAGGAACGTGGGCTTCAGGATTGAATAATGAAGAACGACAAATTTGTGCAGATGGTACAGCTTCTGGTGCATTATATCAAATGCGCCCATATCCAAATCCTGGTTCAATTTTGGCTACAAATAAAAAAGATGAAGACAGTAACGATGAAAATAGCAATGATTAATAAATTTAAACATGTATGTACAAATAATTTAATTAAAAAAATTACCATCAAAACAATTGTTCCCATGTTTCTGTTAAATTTCTTTTAATCAATTGTATAATTTGCAAAAAAAAAAAAAATGCGATAGTCGTTATTAGTTTCTACTTTTTTATATTTATTTTGTACATAGTAACAAGGCTAAATTCTGTTTTTTGGATTATTACAAAATATGTACTCCCAATTTAATATTCTATTGACTACAGTCATGGAAAATGACGTGACACAACAAGAATTGGGGTGTTATTGCAATTTTTTATTCCGAACCTATGCGGAGCAGTCAATTTTCTATTCCTAATTTGACGCGCTATTTATTGGTAAACTCAATTTGTTTGTTTGTTATTTTCATTTGCTAAGGTCGACTAGCGCTTCTAGCTGTATATGACCTAACATTAAATAAACGGTTAATCCGTACAACGGAGTACAACTTTAATTTCACTGAGTCGCAATTTATGACACATCGCACTGCACGAATATTACGGGACTTATACATAATACGCAGTACCCGGAACCACTATCTATTTTATTAAGTTGTAAAAATGTGATATCCCAGACCAGTGCACGATATTATGGGCCTTATACGTAATTACGCAGTACCCAGGACCACCAACTCAATAAAGATGTTAACTGTTTGCGACTAAACTAAACTCAATTTATTAAACGAGCGAAAAGTTGATATTAAAAATATTTGACTGTATACAAAATACGTCAAAAAGTTCAGTGAAAAGTGAATCTTCTACAAATTCTTTTTATGTATTCTAATGGAAAATCTTTATTTAAATTTCAGCATGTATCCCAATAATTTTATTGTGAACCGTTCTCATATGGTTCCGACAATCTTGATTTCGAGTAAACGTTTGTTCACAGTCTGAACATTTATAGATTTTTGATTGATGCACTTTCATGTGTTTGCTTAAATATTTAGGAGCAGTAAATATTTTATTGCACACTGGACATTCGACAATTTTGGTTGGATCATGTGTGTTCATATGTGATTTATATACTTTCCGGCTTTTATACGTTGTATTACACATTTCACATTTATATGGGCGAGCATCTGAATGTTTATGCATATGATCCGATAAATGACTTGCCGTTTGATAAATTTGTGGACACACGTGACATTTAAATGGCCGATCGCCGGTATGCCATCGTCGATGAATTGTTAAATCGCCACGCTGTACTGTGCGAAACTCACATAAATCACATTTGAATGGTTTTTCACCAGTATGTCGCCTCATGTGAACTAAAAGAGCAGATGGTTTATAAAATTGCTTTCCGCACTGGTCACAGGCAGTGTTGCCAGACAATTTTTTTTTAAATCTGTAAATTTATCAAAAAAAGTCTGTTTTGAGCAAAAAAATCTGTTTTTTCGAAAAATGTTTGGTAAAATAATTTAACAAAGCTAATTTTATGTTTGGCTTGTATTTCATAAGTCATGTACATACTTTATATAACTAAATAAGCAAATCACAAAATAATCTCAGCAATAAAACTAATTAAATTTAAAAAAATTAATAAAATAATTAAGCAAACCACATTAGGATTTTTAGAATCAACAAATTTCAGTAAATCAACATTATTTTTAAAACATAATCCACATGTTTTCCTTTTAAACATAATTTGGACAGAAGAAGAATTATACATATAGATTTTGACTTAAAAAATCTGTACGAATAAACATTTTCCAAGAAATCTGCAAATATTACATAAAATCTGTTTATCTGTTTTGCCGATTGAAAATCTGTGAAAAACAGATAAATCTGTCAATATGGCAACCCTGGTCACAGGTTAAGGATGCACTTATTGGTTGATGAGTTTTTCGATGTCTTTGAAGTACATTTCCGTGTGTAAAATATTGTGAACAGATATCACACTGAAAATTTGTTATGAATTTAATGCTATGCCGATTGATTAGGTGCATTCGGAGGGTATGCAGCATTTCATAAGTAGATTGACATAGTGCACAACTGATACGTTGATCGGGATTTGATGTATCAATATAAATATAGTCGATCATATCATTATATGGTTTTGATATCTCTATTTTACTCACATTCTTAATGTCTTTCATAACAATTTTACTTTCTAATTCAACCAATCTG
This sequence comes from Tipula helvola, assembly GCA_963556165.1. Lineage (NCBI taxonomy): Eukaryota > Metazoa > Arthropoda > Insecta > Diptera > Tipulidae > Tipula > Tipula helvola. The sequence goes on from OY744481.1 coordinate 270,815,375, forward strand.
CGTGGGAACTCAATTGAATCACAATCTGCCAAATTTTCCTTAGTATGAGAATTCTTATCTCCCGCTTCTCTCAACAATTCTTGTTGCGATTTCCAGCAATTTTTACGATATTTAAATGCGTTTACAGTAGAATCTACACACAATTTACAAATTAAATTTGTAAATTTATCATGTTCTGAAATCTAAAAAAGAAAAATAACGGAGTGATATTTAGTTTCCCCAAAAGACCTACCTCGACACCAGTGCAAAGTGCAACCATATCCGATATTTGGACGTAATCGCTGTCGATTAATTTCCTGGAGAATATCGATACCATTTCATCACCTGATGCTAAACATGTACGGCATATAGCTTTAAATTCATCATCATAAATAATAGATAATGGAATATCATTAATTTGGATGATATCCATTATGATTATTGTGACAATTGAAAATACTTTAAACAAAAGTAACGTTTAAAAATGCTTTCACAATACAAAAACAACTTTTGCAGAGCATTCACAATGAAACAACTTTTGACATTGTACAAATCCCTCCCTCCAGACCAGGTGTATCATAAACGTACGGTTTACGAAGACTTTGCTATACTAAGGAGTTCGTAAACGTTACACTAAAACAGTACAAATGTAGTACGTAATGTGTACTTTTGTCACATGAGAAGTGAAACAAATTTGCGAAGACTTGTGTATGTATTAGTGTGTATTAAACTGTTCGTAATGTGTACGTCGAAACGTAACGTTTACGAACTGTTTTAGCATAACGTTTTTGAGCCACATAGGTGTAACATTTACGTACGGTGTGGATTATGTCACAAGTATATAATTTTAAAAGAAATCAATATATGTAATACAAATAAATTGTGTTTTAAATAAAATTTATTTTTATTGTATTCAAATATAATATTTTCGAACATATTTTTCATGGGTTGAATCCGATATACCTCCGATATGTTGTACCTAAGAAAAATTAATTAAATATTAGTCGGCATCACAAGACATAACGTGTCAAATTTGTTAATGATTAATCCTTCTGAAATGAAATAAAATGTTTTAATCATACATAGATTAAGTTCTACGAATATTGCTTAAATACCTTTTAAAATATTTATTTTTATGATTTTTATACGATATTATGGATATCATGCTGCTCATACCGCGAAAATTTAACAATAATTGTCAAAAGTTTTTATAATTTCACAATACGGCAACTTTAATTTAATTTGTACAAACAAAATTGAAAATAAAACAAAGCTGCGAGATATAATTGACAGTACTGTGTTTAGAATGTAAATGTAGTAGTGTGTTATAAAAAAAAGCGTTCATAAACTGTTCGTAAGCTGTACAATTTTGCTGTATACATTTTTGCGCCGGGAGGGCTCTAAACAAAAAAAAAACATTCGTAAAGCATCAAACAGATAAGCGGCGCTCTACGCTTAGCTTCGCTTCTCTTCGCTTCTAGTCTGACATTTACTTATATGAAAAATGTTGTTTGGGTTTTGTCAACAAAATATTTTCATAAAAAAAATATTTGTTTAATGATTTATTATGACCAAATTTATGTTCAATTTTAGATTTGTTTTACAATTGTCTTTCTCTTATACTTATGCCCAATTTGGATATAAATTTCAGCTAAAATTACGAGTTTCCAAGTATTTACTATAAAAGCAACAACAAAAAATTTAAATATCATTGAACGCCTCAAAAAATAGAAACTTTGCGAGTTTAGCACCGCTCAATCCGTTCGCTCTTATGAAAATCTATGTATTCTAAATTAGCGCCGCTTATCAGTTTGATGTATAAAGAACGAAGCGATTTCGATACGTAAATATGTGGCGTATTGTGGAGTTTTGATTATCGGTAGATGGTTTGTTCGCGCCAAATTTGGTAATTATTTTGTCGGTTGAAAGCTCAGGGCATTGTGGAAGAGTGGAGACTTTTTTCAGACTCGATGTGCCAGGGAAATACAAGTTTTCCTGGAAGTTTTTGTTTTTTTAAAACATTAGTATTACATATATAAAATGTAAATTCAGTAAGAAGTTGAGATTATTTTGCATCAACAATAATAAAAATAAACATATTGTAAAAAGGAAAAAAATGCTGTAGTTCAACTGAACTATTACATTTGGAATCATAATAAAAAAATCAAATTAAATTTAAATTTGCAACAGCGTTTGTGTTTCATTAGTGCCTTCTATTAAAAACTGTAAATACAAAATTGATATTCGAATTCGAAATTAATGGAATTAATTCGGTTCGATGTGCTCCCGCTCACCCTTTAAGGAGCACCCAACGTACAGAAATTACGTTTCAAGTCTACCTGCGCAACCATAAAGGCGTGCAACAGCTGAAATCAGCCGCTACATAAATATTCGGTTTCCTCACAAAGAAGTTTGGGAAGATGTTAATTACCTCAAGAAAAAATAAAAATAAATTTGGGAGTAGGTAAGCCAACCACATCCATACCTACCTCCACAAATATATGTACATATATTTTATATTACCATGTTTCCATGTGCCGAGTTCAAATAGGTTTAGGTTTCGTTGAGTTGAAAACTTGGCGGCTCTAACCTGTACCGTTTCCATGAACAGAGTTAGGATTTACAGATAAAAAAATATTTCGATAGAATACAACAATAAAATTGCATGTTAAACAAAATCAAATTTTTTATTTCGCTCTGGTATATCGTCATTACGTTGACAACGACATTTTTGTGTATTTTTTAAAATTATTTCGAGGAAATATAATTATGTAATAATATGCGAAGCGCGATTTTTAATTTAAAAGATCTTTGACAGATATACATAAGGCTCTTTCGTTTGGCGTGAATTGACAGAGTTAGCTGAATTAACTGAATCAAGTGAAGTGAATTGAGTGTTCGATTCACAACTCTTCACTTCAGTTAAAAATTAAGCAACTGAGTTATCTGAATATGTATTTTGCTCGTGTAGTTAATTTAGTTAGGCGATTTTTGTTTTATTTTGTTTAAAAGATGTTTGCGCATGAAATTTTTCGTTTTGAATTAAATAAATAAGTCTGTAAAATTCGATATAATTATAGATAGATTGTAAATATATATTCTTAATAATTTTTAATATATTTAATTTCTATTTTTATTCAAACTATAATTAACAAAAATCAAATTTTGAATGACTTTTTTTGACATTTATCTGAAGTGAATGGAACCAATCGAACACCCAATACACTTCAGTAGCTCAATTATCTAAATAGCAACTGAATTATCTAAATAGTAACTCAATTCTAATTCAGTTAATTCACTCCAATCGAAAATGCCTATACTCACGTCGATTATAGAATTCGCGGTTGCGGATCTATCGCAGATCGTAAACTACATATAAAAAAAATTGGAAACAATTGGTGTAAATCAAAGTATGTATCCTGGAAAACTTCTATTGATTTACATGTGATTTATATTTTTTGATTCCCCGTACAAACGCAATATTTTTATTGCGGATCTAAAACAATTTTTTTTTGACGAATTGTAAAATTATCCTAATACCACTGACAGACTAGGGATTAGCTAAGCGCGATTAGTGAAACGAGATTACCTAATCCACCACAAATCCATATGCGTTGACAGACTAGGGATTAGTTTCTTGCAGAGAAATAAAATATTATTATGGTGATTCGCTGAAATATAGCTAGTAAATCAGCTGGACTCATTTTTTAATCCAATATTTCTAAGATTTATACATTAAAACACACTAGATTTTCTTTTTCCTCAAAATTTATTCAGCACAAATTGTTTAAGACGTCATTGATTTTATAACTTCTATCGTAAATTCACGCCACTTGCATTTTCAGCAATGTTTAAATAATTATTTTACATTATAGTGCCACTTGTACCATCACTAAACCCAATACAACGAGATAAGCTCGGAAATTTTCAAGGATTAGTGCACTAATCTCGATTAGTCACTAATCCTCAAATAAAACGAGATTAGCTAATCTTCAACTTGACACACTACAGCTAATCTCGAAAAAATCACTAATCGCGCTTAGCTAATCCCTAGTCTGTCAAGGGTATAAGGAATTTCAATGAAACTATGATAAAAAATTATTGTTTCCAATTTTTTTATATGCAGTTTACGATCCGCGATAGATCCGCAACCGCGAATTCTATAATGGACGTGACTATATTTCCATGAACGAGGTTGAGTTAAGCATCAAACAGATAAGCGGTGCTCTTACTGTGGCGCTCTACGCTTAGCTTCGCCTCTCCTCGCTTCTATTCGTCTTTATGATTTTTTGCAACCACATAGACGCCGTTAATTTGACATTTCTTATATGAAAAATGTTGTTTGGGTTTTGTCAACAAAATATTTTCATAAAAAAATATTTGTTTAATGATTTATTACGACCAAATTTATGTTCAAATTTAAATTTGTTTTACAACTATCTTTCTCTTATGCCCAATTTGGATATAAATTTCAGCTAAAATTACAAGTTTCCAACTATTTACTATGAAAGCAACAACAACAAATCTAAATGTCATTGAACGCTTCAAAAAATAGAAAGTTTGCGAGTTTAGCGCCGCTCTAACTGTTCGCTCTTATGGAACTCCATGTATTCTAAATTAGCGCCGCTGTCAGCGCCGTTTATCTGTTTGATGCTTAACAAAAATGCTAAACTCGACATGTTTCATTACCATGTTTCCATGAACGAGGTTGAGTTAAGTTGGATTGAAATTAGGTTTTCGTTAAATTTAAAATTGAGTTAAGTAGAGTTCAAAGTTTTTGTTTCTGTTTAACAGCCCGCTATTGACGATTGGAGCATCACGGATTCCACCTAGTGGAATATTTTTAAACTGAGCTACCTGATAATTTGACGTTCGAAATTATTGTAAACAATTCCAATTTTGAACTGTAAACACAATTTGTACTTACCGAATTGCTAATAATTGTAAATAATTCCAATTTTGGACTATAAAAAAAAAACAATAATTACCGTATTACTAAATTTTTTTTCGTCGCATTTGTGACAAATGTCATTTTATCAGGTGCATCATTTTAACTATTGTCCTCGAGAGGCGCTTTATTTACTTTTACAATCGTCAATAATTATAGCCATTTAGGATTTTTTTATTGCATCATTAATTTTTTGTCAATATTTTTTTGTTGTATTGAAGTATTGTAATATTTTTTTATGGTGTTAATAATAAAATTCATTAATATTTATTCGCCGCGCCATTTTGAATTTCAACTCTACTCAACTCAGGTATTTTCGTTGAGTTCAAATTAACTCAACGAAAATCCAACTCAACTCCGTTTCCATGAACGCTAACCTAGGTTCAACCTAGGTTGAACTCTGCATGGAAACAAAGTACATATGATGGGATAATCCACTCCATTATTTAAACGTAGTAAAGTACGTTTCATACCAGGCGCCTCGGCTTTGAGCTTCAAAAATAAAAATTCTTTATTTCATTTTTCAATTATGTAAATTAGTTTTATTTGATTGATATCGTTTAATTTTATAGAAATAAATTCAATTTGTTGAGAAATAATTTATTTTTAAGTGATAATTTAAAAAAAAATAAATATATATTGCAATGAAGTTATCTACAAGGCCAAGGCAATGCGTTCCACACTCGACTGCGACATTTGAAAGTAGTACAAAGCGAAGCGCTTTGTCAACATAACCTACAAATCACATTTTTGGTACAACTGTTTTATATTGACCGAAAAATCTAGCACATATGTAGCTTACAAATTCATAATATCTCATTTCTTGCTATAATTCACGTGTAAAATGGACCTATATAAAATATTTGATAGCAACTAAATGTGCAAAGCCAACGCCACCGGTATGAAAGGGTCTCAGCTTCGCTTTTGTGGTAACTAAAAATTTCGAGGCGAGGCGTCTGGTATGACCATCTTTCAACCATCTTTCACTATAAACGGAGCCGAGTTATCTTATATACTGGCTTTACACCGTAGATATTATTATAGCAAAATAGTATAATATTTAGCTATCCGGTGTAAAACCGATGGTTTTATAGTATAATCACAGATAAGAATAGACAGATGTACATCTTGTATGGGCCAAATTTACATTAGATATTTCAATACAATAATTCCAATCCAATCCTTTTAGAGCAGGACGTACATTTCTGTCTCTTTTTATCTTTTTTTCGTATGGCTATTTTGATTATATCAAAGCAAACATCGCATGGCTATTTCGATTATATCAAAGCAAACATAAACCAACTTCAAACAAAATTGTATTTTACAATATATACGTCCTGCTCTAAAAGGATTAGATTAGAATTTGGTATTGAAATTTCTAATGTAAATTTGGCCCATACAAGATGTACATCTGTCTATTCTTATCTGTGGTATAATAGCAAAAATAAAATATAATATTTTGATTTGATAGCTATCAAATTTTAATACCTATTATATTTTATTTTATTTTATTGTAGAAGGAAATTTTTGACAGTGGATTATTGATAAATTAGTCTAGAGACTAATCTCTCGCGAGAGATAGAAAATGTTGAAAATTGCAAATTTAATTTTATCTTAAGTCGACTAAGCTACTTTGTCTAATTGCCACAGATAAATTTACCATAATACCTTTATGTTGAATTTTCACCCAAAAACATCAAAAAAAATGATGTACATATTGTTACAATACATAGGTATCACCCTGTATCTTGTATTGTATAATAAAATATACAGGTATCACCCTGTATAGTATTTATAATATCGCCCGCTAGGGATTGATCTATAAAAACATAGAATATATTCTATGTTACCTATAAAATAATACCTAAATATATATAAAAAAATACCTAAATATATCCTATGTTATATATTACCTATTGACGATTGTAAAAGTAGAGAAAGCGCCTCTCGAGGACAATAGTTAAAATGATGCACCTGATAAAATGACATTTGTCACAAATGCGACGAAAGAAAATTTAGCAATGCGGTAATTAAAAATTGTTTTTATAGTCCGAAATTGGAATAATTTACAATTATTAGCAATCCGGTAAGTAAAAATTGTGTTTACAGTTTAAAATTGGAATTGTTTACAATAATTTCGAACGTCAAATTATCAGGTACCTCAGTTTAAAAATTTTCCACTAGGTGGAATCCGTAATGCTCCAATCGTCAATAGGTATAAACAGAACAAGAGCGTCGACGGCGAGCAATGACGCCTGTCAAATTAAAATACACAGAAACCATACGATGCTAACAGAACCAATGTCGCTGGCGACGACGACAATATTGCCGAACTTTTTTTTAGAATCTATTTCTAATTTTATCGCCGGCGATACAATGTTGCCAACTGTTTTTTATATTTTTAAGTAGGCTATACGATAGCTGTCATATTTCCATGAGAAAAATGAATTCAAATTGTTTTTGAATTATTTTTTCTCATGGAAACTAGTCGCGAATTATTTTTTCGAATTGAAATAAAACAACAAGTAGAAAGACCAAGTTGGCGTCTGGTGTCGGGTGAAATAAAATTAGGAATGAATTAAATAATTCAAACTTTTGGTTTGAATTATTTAATTCGTATCGCGAGCAATTGTTGTTGTAAAATTCTCATGGAAATACGACAATTATTAACAATTTTTTCAATCAATTTTTATTCCTTTTATGTAAATTGTATTTCTTTTATGTATTGTTTTATTCCTTTTATGTTTGTATGTCATTTGTTGTTATTTTTTTAACGTCATGCGCTGACGCACTTTTTATGTTAACTACGTGCGAGTTCGCGACAATATTCTGCTGAAAAATTTTCAGCAGGCAACCAATCAATTATATTGTATATGCTGCGAGTCGAGTCGAGTTTAATCCTAGTTTAACTCTCACTATATACGGAGTCGAGTTAAACTCGACTCGACCTAATAATTTGTCGAGTCGAGTTAAACTCTACTCTAAAAATGCACTATATACGCAGAGTAGAGTAGAGTTAAAAAACAACAACAAAATTAATGCAAAATTCATACACACCATTTTATTTATTTATTTCAGATTATGTTATTGAAGAATGAAAGCAATATACAAAAAATATATTTAAATATCATAAACAATTTTCTTTTTAATTTTTTCAATCAAATTCGATGTTTTATTTTAAATCCCTTGTTTATTAAGATTTTAATTAATTAATTTGCATAAATATTTTTTTTTATCAGGATTTGGAAATTACAATTTTTTAGACAAAATATCGCTGGAAAAATTAAAACAACACATATGGTGATCAACTAAAAGAATAATTAATCTGAAATGATTTTTTGTAAAAAAAATTTTTCGTTTATTTTAACTCGGTTTTAATCCTATTTGAACTCTGCATATTTTTAACTCCGCAGTATATACACCAAGAGTTGGTTAGAAAATAACTCGACTCTGTATATAGTAAGAGTTAAACTAGGATTAAACTCGACTCGACTCGCAGCATCCCAAGTATTTTTATATCCGACAATTTTTGGATTTTTCTGACACTTTGCTGATTTCATCACCGACTTTTTTCCGAAATAATGTCCGACTTATTCTAAGATTTACTATGAAAGTTGGCCACAAAAATCGGAAAATGATGACAAAAAAAGTGAGGTTATGTCGCACAAAAATGGGCGGGGCTTATAATATAAAATTTGGCGGGGAAATTTCGCTTTTACATACATACATACAAACAATCAAACATGGCTACTTAAATAAAAACAATTTTTTTTTTTATTTTAAAATTTTATTAACACAATATTTGTTTTATTTTTATTTACAATTTTTTAAATTAAATCATAGTAAAAAAAACGAAACGAAACGAACAAAATAATCCAACTCGCGTTCATCTATAAATAAAAATCGATTTTATTATTATTATTAATTCGTACACACAAAAATAAAAATTCTACAAACCCAAAAATAATCGCACAACACAAAAAATAAAATTTAAGTTAAAGTAAAAACAAAACACAACCATTCATAATGGCGTCTCACACAAAACTAAAGTTGTAAAATTTGTAAACACAAAATAAAAAAGTACACACCAACGCCAGCATCTTTGCTGTGTTAAAAGTTGGAATTTGGAAACCCAACCCAATTTCATCATTTTCCGATTTTTTGTACCAATATGCTGAAAAAAAATTTATGTTTTCAGCTTTGTTATACTTGGGATATACAATATAAATGTAGTCTATTTCGTAAACAAATTTCCCCTTCCGAATAAAATTTTTTTAAATCGCATGCAATCCTGCTGAAAGGTACCTTAAATTCAAATTTGTAGGTACCTTAAATTCAAGTAAAAACAAAATGAATATATGGTATAGTGAAAATAATATCTCAGCGAAACTCATTTTTTTATCGTTGTGCGCAGCCAACAGTGAAGTAGTTAAAATAAATTAAAAATTCAGGGAAGGGTCGGCTGAGTAATAGTTTTAAAAACAAAAAAAAATTTAAATAAAGATATGTGAAATTTCATTCCAATACATAATGTAATTTATATTGGAAAATATTAAAAATTCTCATTATTTTATAGGTAAATTCTAAAATAACATGTGAAATTAAAAAATATAAAAAATATTAACAACACCACTGGATATGTAACGTTATACCCATTTAAGGTACAAACTAAGTAGGCATATTTAGAAAGAAATGTCATTTTTCGTGTTAAAGCAAAACAATAAAAAAACTCGATTTTAAATTTCAATTTGTTCGAGGCAAGCTAATAACAAAAAAAAAGAAAATTATCTTAAATGTTATCAAAAGTTCTAGTGCTAGTGTATTATCTAAATTAAAATTACATTAATTATTGTGAATAAATTTGAGGAAAAACATAATTCAAAATAGACAAATTCTAACCTCAAAATGTAAACAAATTAGCCTAAATGCATCGCTGTGTTTACGCCATTTGTTTTGATGCGCGAGAGCTGTCAGAATTTCGCTGAGATATTATTTTCACTATACATTGATTTATTTATTAATATATAAAAATTATAACTCAAATCGATACAGGTGCTCAGGTTAACATAATGTCCAAAGAAACTTTTTCTTTGTTAGATTTACCATTTAATATTATTCAAAAGTGTAAAATTAAATTGTCAACTTTTGATAGTAATAAAATAATAGGTTGTTCATAAATTAATGCAGGTTTTCAACCATTTTATTTAAAACGACATATCTCAGTTTAGAATAAATTTTATTATTCGAAATAAGAACCATTAAAACCTACACATTGTTACCAACAAGATACAAGTTCATTAATTTCAGTACCATAGAATTCTGAAGTTCTGGAAGCAACGAATTCTTCGAAGGCATTTTTTGCGGTTGTTTGGTCGTTGAAGAATTTTCCTTGAAAGAAGTTGTTGAGATGCTTGAAAAAATGGTAGTCAGTTGGCAAGAGGTCTGGTGAGTATGGTGGATGAGTCAGAGTTTCGTATCCAAGTTGGTTCAACTTCTGCAACGTCGGTTGTGCAACATGTGGTCGAGCATTATCGTACAGAATAATTGGGCCCTTCCTATTGACTAATGCTGGATGCAGACGTTTCAGTTCTTTATGCATTCTGTCAAATTAATGACAATATTTTTCTGCTGAGATAGTTTCGCCAGAAGCTGTAGTGGATAATTCCGGCTAACGACCACCAAACAGTCACCATAGTCTTTTTTGATACAGCTCAGATTGGCAGAAGTATTTAGGGGCTTTGCCTCGATCCAACCACTGCGCTGAACGTCGTCGGGTATCGTGTAGAATCCACTTTTCATCGCACGACACAATGCGATCCAGAAACGGTTCGTTTTTGTTGCGCGAAAGAAGTGAAGAGCAAACTTCATAACGTCGATTTTTTTGGTTTTTGTTCAATTCGTATGGCACCTATTTGTCGAGCTTCTTCAACTTTCCAATTCGGCTCAAATGTTCCGAAATTAATCCAATAACTACGCCTAGGTCCATTACAAGCTCTCGAACAGTCGTGCGTGGATTTGCTTCCACCAAAGTCTTCAATTCATCGTCGTCAGTAGCAGAGGGACGTCCGCGACCCTTCTCATTTTCAAGACTGAATTTACCACGACGAAATTTTTGAAATCAACGTTGAATTGTGCATTCGTTAACATTGCCTTGGCCCCAAACTTCATTGATGTTTCGAGCCGTTTGTGCTGCACTGCGGCCGAGTTTAAATTCATACAAGTAAATTTGGCGAAATTCTTGTTTTGACATCTTAACTTCAAAGGTCTTAAAATAGATAAAACTACAATTTAGATTAACAATAGATTATATGGTAAGAAAGAGCATAAAATAAGCTTAAAGATGACGTGTAATGTTAAATCCTTTGCGTAATTCTTTATTGTTAAAAATTAGTTGAAACAAATAAAATCATAAAACCTGCATTAATTTCTGAACAACCTAATAGAAGTAGAAGGATCGTGTCGATTAAACGTGTACGTAAAAAATGAGAAATACTCGTTAGATTTCATAATAGTTAAAAACTAATGCCAAACGATATTAGGTCTGGAGTCTAGTGTTGAATTAAAATTAATCGCGAAGACGTTTTTGGTCTCTCAGAATGAGAATGAAACAGTCCAATCTTTAATTACGGAAAACAGTTCTCTTTTCGATGGTCTCGGGACATTGCCGTATAAGGCAAAAATTCAAGTCAATCCTAATATTCAACCAATAATAGAGCCACCCCGAAAAATACCATTTCAGTTGCAAGAGCAACTAAAACTTGAATTAGACGCAATGTGTAAGAATAATGTCATTATAAAGGTCAAACGTCACAGAGCCTACAGAATGGGTTAATTCTATTGTCTTAGTCTGTAAGCCTAATAATAAAATTCGAGTTTGTCTGGATCCTCGGAATTTGAATCGAGCAATATTACGTGCACATTATCCAATTCCAGATATAGAGTCAATACGAAGCAAACTTAATGGTACTACAATTTTTTCTACCTTGGATGCATACTCTGGTTTCTGGATGGTCCCATTGGATGAACAAAGTTCTCGTCGTGCACATTTAATACACCCTTCGGGAGGTACAGATTTTTGAAATTACCGTACGGAATAAGCTCAGCTCCGGAAATTTTCCATAGAATTATGTGGGATACTTTCTCTGACATACCTGGTACACTAATATACATTGATGATTTTCTTGTCTTTGGTAAAACCGAAGAAGAACACTTAAAAAATCTCAAAGCTGTTTTTGAAAGAGCAAAATCAGTAGGTTTGAAATTTAATAAAAATAAATGTAAATTTGCTAGTCTGAAGTATCATATATTGGTCATATTTTCAATGCACAAGGTATGTCAGCTGACCCTGCAAAAATAAAAGCTATTCGTGAAATGCCCAGTCCAAATGATAAAAGAGAATTGCAACGATTCTTAGGCGTTGTAACATATTTAGGGTCATTTATTTCAGATCTGTCAGAAAAAACAAATATATTACGTCAACTTTTGAAAAAAGATAGTAAATTTATTTGAGATGAAAACTGTCAAAAAAGCTTTGACAAGTTAAAAATTGCAGTAACGTCAGCACCGGTCTTATCATATTTCGATTCGAAGAAACAAATAGTATTGTCTGTCGACTCTTCCCAATTTGCTTAGGGAGCTGTAATATTACAGGACAGTAAACCTATAGCATTCGCATCAAAATCGTTAACTGACACGCAACAGCGATATGCGCAGATTGAAAAAGAACTGCTCGCTATAGTGTTCGGTTGCGAAAAATACCATCAATATTTATATGGTGGTTGTTAAAGTGGAAACGGATCATCAACCATTGGTCACACTTTTTAAAAAATCTTTGCATGTAGTCCCGATTCGGTTGCAAAGAATGATGCTACGCATTCAACGATATGATCTTGAAGTAGTCTATGTCCCTGGAAAGTTGATGTATATCGCAGATACCTATATCGATCTATAAACACATAGAATTATAACGGTCATTAACAAAGCGTCTTTAGTAGAAAGTTATTGTCAGTCGTCGCCATTAGTTGTTCAATTAAAACTTGTAATAAAAACTAAATAAAAAGTATTTTATTAATAAAGAACAAAACATAACACATATATCGAAAACTATGTTCCTTTCGCCAAAAGACATCAATGTACGAAATGTAAATTTTTTCATAAATTCACCTTAATTTTACTAAAAATTTTAATTGTTTTATTTTAAGCAACCCATTCCATTTCAATGCATTGAATAAAATTCTAAATACGGCCCTAAACTATTTTAGTCTTTCTCTTTTTCGCACCGATTTTCTTACACTTGACGTTTGTTTATTTCTTCTCTGTAGTTTTTACATATAATCATTTTTCAGAAGTGCGAACAGCGAAGTAGGGAGACGAAGACGAGCGCCGCTCATCTGTTTGAGCGTTGAGTGAGGTGTATTTAAATAGTTTGATTATGGCTTTAATATGCCGAACATGTTTATTGGAAATTGATGAAAATGAAATAGAATCAATATTCGCAGAGAAATTAGTTGATTCTGAATGTATAACTCTATCAGAAATGGTATCGTTGTCTACTGGAGTAGAGGTTTGTATTTCATTTTGTATATTCGTAGTAGATTTAATGTCTAATAAAACATCTTTCAGATCTCGAACCGCGATAATTTTTCTGATTTTATATGTAATGAGTGTATCGGTGAAGTTATAAATGCGTTTAAGTATCGCAAGAAATGTTGGCAATCTCAAAAGATATTAATGGAACTTCTAGCCCAAGATTATGAGTTCAATAATAAAACAATCGACCAAGAGATTGAATGGACAGATGATATTACATTCGAAGGTAGCAAAGAAGTAAGCTTTACGCCTGATATTGAAGCAGAATTTTTGTGTGAAACGACCGAAATAAGTAAATCGGATCTTATAAGTTTGGACATAACCGCAACGTCATTAAATAGTTCTGAAAATGACAAGCTCGATGCGCATTTCCCTAAAATTCATTTGGATATGATTGAGTATATGAAAATTTCGGAAGGCGATACGGCTGATGATCGTTCGATGGTTTGTATTATTTGTTCGACAGCTTACAAAAAAATTGGTCACCTACGTTCGCACTTAGGGAAGGCGCATCAAATTGCAAGTATCGCCCAATTTAGTTGTACCACTTGTGAAAAAACATTCAGTTCCGCACATGTACTTAAGATGCACAGTAAAATCCATAGTAGCAAAACCAGTGGATCAGTAATTTGTCAATATTGCGGCAAAATATTCAAACAAACCGTGTTGCTGGAAATTCATTTGCGTCGCCGTCGAGGCGACAAATCATTTATATGTGATCAATGCGATTTTCGTGCATTCACTTCCGGTGAGCTTACCATGCACAAAAGATCGCACAGCGGCGAGAAACCATTTAAATGTTATCTATGTCCGGCAGCTTATAAAACTTCCAGCCACCGAGCAAATCATATGCGATCGCATTCGGATGAACGGCCGTACATGTGTAAACTGTGTTCGACCAGTTATAAAACTAGAAATACTTTTCGAAATCATATGAATTTACATGATCCAACTAAATCGGCGGCTTGCGAAATATGTAGCAGAACTTTTAATTCACGGAAGAATTTGCGGGTTCATATGGCGCGGCATGGTGAAAAACGATACAAATGTACCATATGCGACAATACTGCTTTTTATCTAAAATCAGGCTTGCAGCATCACATGAAAATTGGTCATAAGATCTCGTGAGGAATTAATTGTGGCTTTCAATACAATCAACTACCGCAAGTACTTATGGTTCATGTCTTTACTATATTAACTAATAATTGGAGTTCGCTCGCCGACTATATTAGTGGCTTTTCAATCGACCTCCACAATTATGGCTTTCCAATTCTGCCGTACTAATCATATTTACCTTAACTGCAAAAAATGAGTTTTGAGATAATCGATGCTAAACTTTTGAAACTAGTTTTGCATAAGTTTCTTACAAAATTATTTTAATTTAATTTTTTTTGCCAAATTATTAACAAATAAACGCCAGATAATGTAATTAACAAACAAAAACGAATTATTTTTATTTAATTTTCAGAAAAATGCATATAATAGTTTTTTGTTTAAAATCTACTGTATAAAATATAGCCTAATACTTAGCAATAATGACTTATTTATCAATAAGGCATATTTACCTCAAAACGAAACGTAACAAACTTTTCGCAAATGAAACGTGATCATCTTATCTACCATTTAAGATGTTTATGTTTAATTTACGAACATAATAAATAGGACCAAAACCATGATTCAATAAAACCAAGGTTAGCTCGAAATATGTAAACAAATGGCCATCTTTCTTTTTTTGACGTCACTCAATTCTGAGTTCAATTTCAGATACCGGACCTAATCGACTTTTATGTAGCAAGAGGTATATCTCAGAACTATATTCACATTGAAAACAGCAATTCTCTAGTATCGGATCACTCACCGGTTATCATGACAGTCAGTGAAACTGTAATTCAAAGGGAAAGTGCACCCAGATTAACAAATTCAAAAACAAACTGGGATCTCTTTCGTAAACCTTAACTGCAAAAAATGAGTTTTGAGATAATCGATGCTAAACTTTTGAAACTAGTTTTGCATAAGTTTCTTACAAAATTATTTTAATTTAATTTTTTTTGCCAAATTATTAACAAATAAACGCCAGATAATGTAATTAACAAACAAAAACGAATTATTTTTATTTAATTTTCAGAAAAATGCATATAATAGTTTTTTGTTTAAAATCTACTGTATAAAATATAGCCTAATACTTAGCAATAATGACTTATTTATCAATAAGGCATATTTACCTCAAAACGAAACGTAACAAACTTTTCGCAAATGAAACGTGATCATCTTATCTACCATTTAAGATGTTTATGTTTAATTTACGAACATAATAAATAGGACCAAAACCATGATTCAATAAAACCAAGGTTAGCTCGAAATATGTAAACAAATGGCCATCTTTCTTTTTTTGACGTCACTCAATTCTGAGTTCAATTTCAGATACCGGACCTAATCGACTTTTATGTAGCAAGAGGTATATCTCAGAACTATATTCACATTGAAAACAGCAATTCTCTAGTATCGGATCACTCACCGGTTTTCATGACAGTCAGTGAAACTGTAATTCAAAGGGAAAGTGCACCCAGATTAACAAATTCAAAAACAAACTGGGATCTCTTTCGTGAAATAATGGAGGACAAAATCAATCTCCAGGTACCGATAAGAAATTCTCGACAGTTGGAAGACGAATTGGAGAAACTCAATGAAATAATTCACTATGCTGCATTGGCAAGCACTCCCATTTTACAAAATAAGAAGACACTTAACATATCCTACCCAAAGGAAGTTAGAGAGTTGGTAAGAGAAAAACGACGAGCTCGTAAAACCTGGCAAATTAATCGAACACCGGAGAACAAAACAATTCTTAACAATTTATGTAACAGCCTCAAATCCCTTCTTAAAGAAGTTAAAAATGAATCAATCAACAGATATCTAGTTAGCCTAACTGATGAAAAAAAATCTGATTACTCACTGTGGAAGGCGACGAAGGGACTCAAAAGACCCAAAATGCAAGTGCCTCCACTTAAAAAGGATGATGGAACCTGGGCAAGAGGCCACAAAGAGAAGGCTGATCTATTTGCGGAGTATCTCCAGGAAACCTTCCAACCACTACCAAGACAAACTGCCAATGAAAATATAATATCTATTCACAAGCTGGATGAGTTTGAAATACGGCCAGTAACTCTCAAAGAATTAAAAGAAGAAGTGAAAAGTAACATGAATGTTAAAAAAGCCCCAGGGTATGATTTGATTACTTGCCAAATTATCAAAGCTCTACCTAACAAAGGATTTCGTAAGCTACTACACATAATCAATGCGAGCTTTCGGTTAAAATATGTTCCGAATCAATGGAAAGTAGCAGAAGTAATCATGATACCAAAACCTGATAAACCACCTAACGATAAAAAATCATACAGGCCAATTTCTCTGCTGCCAATTATGTCAAAACTCTTTGAAAAATTATTACTAAAGAGACTTAAACCAATAATTGAGGACCGACAACTAATTCCTCCACATCAATTTGGATTCAGAGAAAAGCATTCTACAATTGAACAGGTCCATAGAATCAC
The DNA here is from genome assembly GCA_963556165.1 of Tipula helvola. Lineage (NCBI taxonomy): Eukaryota > Metazoa > Arthropoda > Insecta > Diptera > Tipulidae > Tipula > Tipula helvola. The sequence continues at coordinate 270,832,442 of OY744481.1, forward strand.
CAACATCATTGAAAGAACGTTAGAACGTAAAAAATTATGCTCAAGCATATTCCTGGACGTCGCGCAAGCATTCGATAAAGTCTGGCACAGTGGTCTGGAATACAAGCTGCATAGAGATCTACCGAGACAATTCTATGCCATACTAAGATCTTATTTATCCAATAGACACTTTCGAGTGAAATATGAGGATGAATACTCTGAGCTAAAGAAAATCTCTGCCGGTGTCCCGCAGGGGAGTGTCTTAGGACCAATCCTGTATTTACTATATACAAGGGACATACCAACCACAAATGAAGGAACCATAGCCACCTTTGCAGATGACACAGCAATTATGGCAGTTGGAAATAATGTCGCTGATGCAACGAGCAAACTCCAGAGGATGACCAATGCGGTTTGTAACTGGACAAAGCGTTGGCGAATCAAACTTAATGAGACAAAATCCACGCATATTAACTTTACTTATCAAAAGGCTTACCACCTACCTATAGAAATTAACTCGCGACTCGTGCCATATGCAAATACAGCTAAATACCTTGGCATGACCCTCGATGCCAAGCTTAAGTGGAGAGAGCATGTCAAAAAGAAAAAAGAAGAACTTAACATAAAGTTCAGAAAAATGTATTGGCTCATAGGTAGAGGCTCTGAGCTTACAATTCACAATAAGCTGCTGCTATATCGGCAAATTTTGAAGCCGATATGGACCTACGGTATACAACTCTGGGGATGTACCAAGCAAACAAACGCCAAAATGATACAGACGTTTCAAAACAAGGTTCTTCGTAGCATCGTCAATGCTCCGTGGTACGCAAGAAATGAAGACCTTCACAGGGACCTACGGATGGAATACATCAAAGAGGAAATAAAAATGCATGCCGCAAAACACGAAATAAGGCTCCAGGAACATGGAAACCCCTATATTCGCCATATGATAGATAACCCTGTCGTTGAAAGAAGACTCCAAAGAACGAGGCCACTTGACCTAGTGAACTTACCAAACTAAAATTAGTAAATAGGTTTAATTGATTATGGGGCTAACCAGTGGGTTACACCCCAACAAACGTGAATTTTACTAGATATATAAAAATTTGTATTTGAAAGAAAAATTGCTAGATGAGCGCAGTCTCAGTCGTAATAAAATAAAATGAAAAAAAAAAAAAAAACTCAATTCTCAATACGTATGTATATAAATTACAACAACAAATTAAAAAAACGAAAAGTAAAAAAGAATTGCATGACGTCACGAATCTAACCTGGGATTTATAGAATCATGGACCAAAACGACAAAAAAACATACACACATTTTCAAAATTTTTTTAAAAACACTTGTTAAATATTTCGCAAAATTACAAAAGGTTTAAAAAATCATTCAATCGATTTCGGCTTATTAGGCCATCATCTGGAGTATCTACTAAACTGTAAAAATAAAAATGTAGTTATATATATATATATATATATATATATATATATATATATATATATATATATATATATATATATATATATATATATATATATATATATATATATATACATAGTTGGAAAAAGCAAAAAGTGAAACCAAAATATACCAATAAAAAAATGTGGGAGTGGTAAACAATAAAATTGGTGACAGCAATAAACATTAAAAATTAAAAAAGGAGTGAGTTAACGACAGGTAAAATTGGTGAGAGCAATAAACATTAAAAAATAAAAAAAATTTATAAATGCTGCCAATGGCTTTATTCTTGAATCTTTCTACAAAAGAAACTAACAAGAAGTATTCAAATCTTAACCTAAAATTATTAAAATTTTAAATATTAACCAATGTCAATACCTATTATTTGTGTTCACAATTCAATTAATTTAGATTATACATATGTGTAACCTAAACATTAATAAATTTACAGGTTCATCAATCCGAGTGGATCTGTTCTTCTTAGTCGCCTAAATCGCGGCTGTTTTAGTATATCCCTGGCCAATTCGTTGGGATGTGCTTCTAGTTTTGAGTAATATTTTGAACTAAATTCTTTAATTGTTTCTTTAATGGTTTTAATTCCAAGGTCGACGTGTATATTGCTATTTCGAATGTACCATGGAGCATTGGTAATACTGCGAAGTATTTTCGCTTGGGTTCGTTGAAGGAGTTCTCTGTTTGACGCGCTGGTGGATCCCCATAACTGAATACCATATGTCCATATGGGTCTGATTATCACTTTATATAGTAAAACTTTGTTGTCTAATGACAGCTGAGATTTTCTCCCCATCAGCCAATACATTTTGGAAAACGTCATTTTTATTTGGTTGCGCTTTGCTTCAATATGTTGTTTCCATGTCAGCCGTCTATCCAGGTGCAAACCTAAGTATTTGACCTTGGTTTGTTGAGGAATATTAATATCGTTTAGTACCACTGGTGGGCAGGTGCGTTTGTTCAGCGTGAATGTGACGTGTGTTGATTTTTTTTCATTCACTTTTATTCGCCATTTCTTCAGCCAGCCCTCGATTTTTTTCAAATGATTCTGTAATTCCTTTGAGGCGGTTTCGGGAGTTTTGTTTGACGCCAGGATGGCCGTATCATCGGCAAATGTTGATATCATTACTTTATTGGTTACAGGCAAATCGGCTGTGTACATCAAGTATAGTATTGGTCCTAGGACGCTGCCTTGTGGGACACCTGCGTTTATATCGTAAAAGCAAGTAGTTGCACTATTTTGTTTAACCATGTATTGCCTTTCAAGAAGGTAGTTTTCCAGAATTGAGTGAAATTTCTTAGGTAAAATCTCTTTAATTTTGTAAATTAGCCCATCATGCCAAACTTTATCAAATGCTTGAGCGATATCCAAGAAGACAGCAGAACAATATTTCTTTTCCTCGAAGGTTCTTTTGATTACATTTACAATTCTGTGTACTTGCTCTATGGTACTATGTTGGTTTCGAAACCCAAATTGATGGTCTGGTTTCAATTTCGTTAATAACATTTTTTCGAATAGCTTGGAAATTGTGGGCAGCATGCTTATTGGACGATATGATGGAATTTGTGTTTCATTTTTTCCTGGCTTAAGAATCATTGTGATTACGGATACTTTCCATTTTTGAGGAATATAACCGGTTCGCATGATCGCGTTGAATATGAATGTTATTAGTTTTATGCAATTGTCTGGCAATTCCCTTATCATTTTTCCAGTAATAAGATCATGCCCTGGTGCCTTTTTAGGGTTTATACAATTTTTAATTGTATTCTTAACTTTCTTCCAATTATACTTTATAGGTTTAAAAGACAATCCATCATCCATTTGCTCGGGTAGCACGAAAGAATTTGTTTCCTGGTGTGGTGCGAATACCGCCGTTAGATGAGCAGCAAAAGCATTGGCTTTTTCTTCATCGCTTCTCGCCCAATCCCCAGTTGGGCGAGAAGCGATGAAGAAAAAGCCAATGTGAGTGGTAAACAATAAAATTGGTGACAGCAATAAACATTAAAAATTAAAAAAGGGGTGAGTTAACCACAGGTAAAATTGGTGAGAGCAATAAACATTAAAAAATAAAAATTAAAAGGGGATGAGTTAAACAGAGGTATATGATTATTGATTAGTCAACGGTCGAATAACAAAATTCCAGATGTTGATTTTTTTTTTTTTTTTTTTTTTTTTTTTATAACCCGACGAATTAGTAATTTTATGGTATGGAATGAGTATGTGAATAAAACAATGCGGGGTCGGTAATTGGTGAGAAACGGATTTCTCTCTGTTCGTTGAGGATATTTTGGTTAAGAAATATAGCTTTTCGGATTTCGTAAGATTCTAAGTTGTCTAAACGTCTGCTTTTTGGTTGTACATGCAATATTTCTAAATTGTTTAAACTGGATGTGTGATTTTCTAACGTTAAATGATTATAAAGGGATGATTCATGGCTACCAGATAAATGTTCTTTAACTCTAACTTCAAAATTGCGCCCAGTCTGTCCGATATAAGAGGAACTACAATCATTGCAATTGATCTTATAAACGCCAGACTTGGAAAGGCGATCAATTTTTGGTTTGTTGTTAAAAATCATTTTCTTAATTGTATTATTGTTATAAAAAGCAAAGCTAATATCTGTATATTGTGTCACGATGTTACTAATCCGTTGACTAGTTTTTCCTATATACTCTAAGCGGCGCCAATTTTTCGGCATTGGGCTCTCAGGTGGATAAATGTTAGCTAAAGCTTTATGTTTCAGTTTTCTGTTTAATAGCTTTAATATAGTCTTAGCTGCATAACCGTTATTCGCTGCTATTTCTAAAATTATATTAAGCTCTTTGTTATAATTGGATATGGTCAAAGGAATGTTTATTAATCTATCTAAGAATGAGTGGAAAGCTGACATTTTAATATTATGGGGATGGTTTGACGGACATTTTAATATTATGGGGATGGTTCTATGGAATGGAAACTGATAGGCTATTAACCTCTTTTCTCACTTGGTTAAATTCTCAATATCCCACCATTAATTTTACGGTAGAAAAAGAAGAAAACAAATCTATTAACTTTCTAGATATAACAATAACCAGAATTAATTCTTCATTAGAGTTCAAAATTTATAGAAAACCCACGTATACAGACGCCATTATACCTAACTCGTCAAACCATCCCCATAATATTAAAATGTCAGTGTGTTTTTTTATTTGCATTCCGGAGCTGCTATCGAGAGCCGTCATATGAAAATAGCTCCGGATAGCGGCTCCACATAAATTGGTAGAGCTAAATATGTTTTATTTCACGTTTTCACTTATGAATTGAATTAAAAATTATATTTTGACGTTAAATAAATATAATTTACCAATAAATAGCACGTCAAATTTAAATTTAGGTGTAGACAATTGACTGCTCCGCATAGCAGCTATCGGGAGCGAATAAAAAAACGCAGCTAGTAATACTTTGTATAGATTGAATGCTAGACAACTTCATTGTAATTTTTTGTGTTAAGGAAAACAAATAAACGTCAAAATATTGTTCATATCTTTTTGTATGAAGTGGCATAGATGCAATTTTATTTCTATAATTACAGACATATATTAAATATTTTTTAATAAAAATTTAATTAAAATGTATTCATTCTATGTCATTTTAAGCTAATCAAGTAAATTTTTTTGTGAAATGCGTGTGAGAAATTAAAACATAAAAAGAAGGCAAATTCGTATTCTTTAGGTTTAATCTTGTGCCGTTTGAGTTTTTTCTATGATTATTTTTTATTAAAATTAAGTTATTTTCAAACATTTTAAGTTAGCTTCATATAAACTGCTGTTTGTTTTCCTTAACACTCAAAAAAATTTGACATATTTTGGCTGTCAAATTATCGATCTATTATATGTACTATTATTCCTTGTCGGTTTTCCATCACGCGCGATGAAAACACCAATTATAGTTCTTTTTAAGTGAACGTAGGTATAATTCCTATTTTGAAAATTTTAACGTATATTCATAAATAAAAAAACAATTTTCCGTGATTTTTAGAAATAAATGCCGATATTCACAATGTTAATTTCACAAAAATAACTTTAAATTCCATTATAATATTTGTTTGTTTATTTGTAATTATCATTTGCTAAGGTCGACTATAGCACTTATAGCTGTATATGACCCAGCTTATTGTTTTTATATAAAACGGTTAATCCAAGTTTCTAGAAAGAAACATGGACGTCCCGAGTCTAATATTTTACTTTCACTGAATCGCACTTTGTGATACCACCGAACAGCACGGATATTATGGGCCTTAGACATTAAAAAATGCAGTACCCAGTACCAATATCTATTTTATTGAGCTGTTATTTGTGATACCCTCGCTTTTGTACACGATATAACGGGCCTTTTACGATACTACGCAGTACCCGGGACCACCAGCTCAATAAAGATGTTCACTCTTCAAGATCTATATTGCGACTCATTATAATATTTGAACAAGCCATACAACTCACAAAAAAAAACAATCGAATGCTAATTTTGCGAATAAATTTTGTCAAAATAATACACTGTCAGATAAATTTACAATGTTAAAAACACAATTTGCTACCTATTATATTTTTGATAGATAGTTATACTGGCTTTACACTGTAGATAGTATAATAGCAAAATAGTATAATACTATTTTACTATCTACCGTAGTCGGTTTTACACCGCATAAAATATTCATAAAAAACAGAAAATTAAAACAAAATATTGAAAAAGAATAATTTCAAAATACACTAAAACGTTTCTAGACTAATTTATCAATAATCCACTGTCAAAATTTTCCTTCTACAATAAAATAAAATAAAATATAATAGGTATTAAAATTTGATAGCTATCAAATCAAAATATTATATTTTATTTTTGCTATTATACTATCAAAACATCGGTTTTACACCGGATAGCAAACTAGTATTATACTATTTTGCTATTATACTGTCTACGGTGTAAAACCAGTATTAGTATAACGAAATAGTATAATTATACTCTGCACTTCGGTTTTCCATCGTCATGGTATAATAGCAAAATACTATTATACTATGACGATGGAAAATCGGTATTAATGTGAGTTGAATAAGTGTACGTTTCGACAGCAAAGTTCGTTGCTATTTTTGCAACGCTTCTCACACAGTATACATATACAAAAAAATGTGTATCGACACAAAATTTGTAACCCACACAAATAAAAAAAAACAACGAGCGAGTTCACCCTCAACTCGCAAAATATTTATGTGAAAACTTTTCTGTATAAATATCTATTAAATCATTTCAAGCCATTTCGATAAGGCTCAGAAACCCCTCCATAAAGACGGATGTTGTTCGCTCAGTATTTAAACCACGTTACATTTTTGGTTCAAAAAGTCAATAAGTTATTCTATTTTGAATTTGGAGGACGAACCTTATTACTCACATTAATTGAGCATGAGCAAAGTACAGTTCTGTTAAGTTCATCACCTAAACCTGCCATGTACGCTTTAAAATATACCATTACTCATACACAGCATTTCAAGATTCCATAACAAATAAATAATCACAACAAATTCGCTGAACAAAGAAAAATCGCATCGCTTTATCACTGATCAGATTAAAATAAATTAAATAGAGCGGTTCTATTTGGGCGAAATGTTGGCCGTAAAATCATTGCAATTGGAACGACAGTAGCACGAAACCCCCCATAATCAAACTCACCAACAGCATGAGCAATACTAATAAGAAAGCATACCGATTAAAATTATTATTTTATTATGTACGTGCGTTTCTCGTATGTAATTTTCATTTTCAAAAACACTTGCTGCTGCGGCAATATATTGCAGATATTTTCACAACAAAATTAATTAAAGTAAGCGGTTTTTTTCGAATTTTTTTTTGTATTCGGCTCACGATGTTTTTGAAATGCCGGATGATGTTGTATATTGCATGTGTATGCGTAGATTTTGCATTGATTTTACGTTTTATTTATTTTTTGTTCTTGTCGATATTCACACATACCTACAATATTTTTTGTTCGGCACTTTTATTTCCGTAACCCGATTTCTATACAATTTTTTACTTACTCCTGCCGCTAAAGATGTTTTCACATCAAAAACATTCAAAATAACAACCAAAGAGTACTAATGCCTAGATGTTTTTTGGTTGTTATTTTAACATTAGTACTAAAATGCAAAATTTCCCCTACGAAATTATTGAACCACCCTATATTGTAAACACATTTTTATTTTGACGTTTATTGAATGTTTGAATTAATACGACATGTAGAATATTATTTGTCTATTTTGAACAGGTTTAAGGATTTTTAAAATTGAGCATGACCATCTGTAACAGATAAAATGTGATTCGTGATAATTACGTCGCATTTTGGCGAGCTGCGCGCCAAAATTTGTGATTACTCAAATGTCTAGATCGAAAATATTACAAAATGCCAACATGGCGGCTGATGATTCCAAAGGCATATATACCAAAATGGCGGCTCAAAGTTATAAATAAAATATTAATTATAGATGTATATTTTTAAAGTATTCTAATCAATTTTGAATTAATAAATTCAGAATATAGCTTGAGCGAATCTCAAGAATTTTCAAGCAGCAATTCTACTCAACCTTAATTGGTTGTCATTCTTTAACCAGGTTCAAAATTGTATCAAACGTCAAAAAGTACAAATACATATCCAAACGAAATACCCACACAACCATACAAAAAGAATATTTCCCGTTGCTAAAATAACAACGAACTTTGCGGTCGAAACCAAGACTTAAAGCATTGCCACATGCAATAACTACAGACGTTTTTCTAAAAACAGATTTTCCATTTATGATTAAATGGCTCCATATTTTGTGGTTAAAATAATGATAAATGATATAAAATAACTCAGATTATTAATCAATAATAGAAATTTACAATAATTTAACAATTTTAATTGAAAAATGATCATTTTTCGTTTCTGCCGTTCCCCGGAAACGGATTTTGACTTAAATGGTTATTTTTCAATTAAAATTGTAAAGTTATTATAAATTTGTTATTTTAATTAATAATTTGAGTTAGTTTATATTATTTATCATTATTTTAAATACAAAATATGGATCCATTTAATCATAAATGGAAAATCTGTTTCTAGAAAAACGTCTGTAGTTTTATAGTTAAGCTTATTTGTGGTGATATGACAAGAAATAAAATAAATGGCAAGCAAATAAAAAATTTTTGATGTGAAAACATCTTTAACGGGGGTAAGTCAAAAATTTCATGTAAAAAAATGAACGGAAAATCCGGTACGACTGAAATTGCAAATTATATACAAGAAAAACGAACACGAAATGCACCGAACTTGCATACGATATAATTCGAATTGCACTTTCCGTCAGATTAAAATGAAAAGACATAAAAAGTATGCATGTGTAGTACATGTGATTAAAAAAATCTGAAATGAAAGTACGTTAAACAAAGACAAATGCACCCATACTTTAATTAAATATTATACATCTTAGCGAGCTGTGAAAAGGGGACTTATACATTGTAACATCGGTATGCTATGTTTATTGTTTAGTATTGCTCATGCTGTTGCTGAGTTTGGTTATGTGGGGGATATAGAAAATAAAAACTATAATAATGGTAAACAGATTCGAATGCCATTTTCTAAAGATACGCGCAAGGAAGAAGCCGCAGGGAGACATGCTACCGTCTTTCCAGCTGCTATGATATTACAGTCAAAATAGCGCCTTTTAGTTTAAATCAATCAAATCAGCGATGCCATTTTGCTTTGTTCATATAGATTGCCGTAACCATTCTCAAAAGTCTAAATATGGAATCTTCAACAATTGCTATATACAAGTAATGATGAATTTTAAAGCGTTCAGGGCATATTTAGATGATTAACTTAACGGAACTGTACTTTGCTCAAGCTCACGAAGCCATGGCTAGACTGAAATATAGTCGGTTATAAATTTGAATTTTCAATTAAACAATTAATGTCGGTAAGATTCGTCCTCCAAATCCAGAATAGAATAACTTATTGACTTTTTAAATCAAAATTGTAGTGTAATTTAAATACTGAGCGAACAGCAGCCGTCTATCTGCATTGGCTTCTCAGGCCCATTGAAGAGATTTGAAATGATTCAATAGTTAAAGGTTTTCACATAATTCTTTTGCGAGTTGAGCGTGAACTCGCCCGTTCTTTTTTTTTATCGTTTCGTTGTCTAAACTTTACCAAAATCTAAAATCATGTTTTCCGAAAGAGGCAGCTCGATCAAAGAAAAAGTACAGGCGTTGTCCGAAAGAGGCAGCAGGATCAAAAAAGAAGTACAGAGCGTTTGGCGCTAGGTGTCACTGCACAATCAAAAAAATATTACTGACGTTTTTCAAAAGGGGACAGCACGTATTAATAATAGTGACCATAAAAATATTTTTGTTTATATTTACAAAATGCACACATAAAAATGTCATACAATTTTTGCCAGCAAATATTTAAGGACATCTTTTGGCATAATGTGAAAGTTGCTTATGCTTTCGGAGTTTTACGAAAGATGGTAGCTATTACCATAGACATTCATAAAAGATTTCTCATTTCATTATAACTAAAGGATAAAAACAAAACTTCTGATATTTCCAATGTTATCGTAGTGTTGTGTAATTTATTGCGTTGCAAATATAATACTTATATGCAATACACCGATAACATTTGAATGGACATTTTTTTATTTTTTTTGTGTTTTTAGTCAAATGAGAAATCTATTATGATTGTCTATGCTATTACGGTTAAAGAAATTTGACATTTATTTTAAACATGATCTATTGACGAATGGAAAAGTTTGAGAAGCGCCTTAAGCGGACAATAGTGAAGTATGTGATAGGCTGTAATAAAAATTTGCTATATGAAGTTATATGGAAATATTGTCTACTTAAATTACATTTTTATTTATGAAAATTGTAATGATTAGAAAATTGAATTAATCCCATATACTATAGTTTAAAGTGTGAGTTTTGTATATCTGATTTATTTGTGACATTCTTATGATTCTAAATATGAGAAACTTATACTTAAATTTTGCAGAAATTTCAAAATAAACTACTTAGTGTTACCAAAAACATAAATGTTTTAAAAATATTAAAGTTTATATTGTATTAATAAGTCAAATCGTAGCAACTGTGGTCTAATAAAGCTCCAAAAATGTTTAGTGGCCGAAATATATATTTACAGTGAGTTTAACATAAAATTTCTGTAATTTTTAAGTACAACTTTTTACTTCTTACACTTTCTGCCGTAGGCACTTGGCGAAACACACTTAATAAACACATTTTTAAAATTTTTCGATTCGAAATCGATCGAGTGATTTTTTAAACCTTTTGTAATTTTGCGAAATATTTAACAAGTGTTTTTAAAAAATTTTAAAAATGTGTTTACAACTTTTTAATATTTAAAATGAAAAAAATGTCCTAAATGAATCAGATATACTAAAATCACAATTTAAACTATACATATATGGGATTAAATTAATTTTCTAATCATTACAATTTTCATAATTAAAAATGCAATTTAAGTAGACAATATTTTCATATAACTTCATATAGCAAATTTTTGTTACAGCCTATCACATACTTCACTATTGTCCGCTGAGGCACACCGTTCCATTCGTCAATAGCAAATTTCACCATCGTTATGTGGGGCGACATCTAGTTTCGGTTAGCAAACCTGATTAGCACCCGTTCTTATGGTGTGGTGAATTTAATCGAAGCCTCGTCGCCCGAATCGCATAAGTCGCTTTCACACGCACCATACCACTATCGAAGTGGATTAGATAATTCGCTTCCATATATGTCTTTTCACACGCATCGAAGATTACTAATTTGACTTAAGTGCAACTAGTTTCATTTCGAAACGGTAGACAGACACAAAGTTAATCGCGATTTTCATTTATCCCGATTATCAAAAATCGCGTTGTGAAAATGAAATAATCCAGTTTTTTGTGAAGATTGTGTAATGATAGTCGTCTGTCATTACACGATTTCCACCTAAACCGGATTATATTTTGTTTCCACAACGCGATTTTTGACAAAAACGACAACTGAAAATCGCGATTAACTCTGTGTCTGTCGACGGTATTGACGATTGGAGCATCACGGATACCACCTAGTGGAAAAATTTTAAACTGAGGTACCTGATAATTTGACGTTCGAAATTATTGTAAACAATTCCAATTTTGAACTGTAAACACAATTTTTACTTACCGGATTGCTAATAATTGTAAATTATTCCAATTTCGGACTATAAAAACAATTTTTAATTACCGCATTGCTAAACTTTCTTTCGTCGCATTTGTGATAAATGTCATTTTATCAGGTGCATCATTTTAACTATTGTCCTCGAGAGGCGCTTTCTCTACTTTTACAATCGTCAATAAGATTATATTTGGAACCGAGTGCACGATGGATTTGCTATTCAAAGGGAGGTGTCGCATTACACAACAATGCTGAAACCTTCTATTGCCGTATGTCGTCAGCTCGATCTTTAAGCACGAACTGTCACAACTTTATCAGTGACTACATGAAAATTTAGAATAAAAATGGTGGGAAATATGAATAAAACTCGGTTGCCATTTACATTTACATACTAATATTATTTATTTGTCGATGATAATTATAGCATAGACATTTATACCAGATTTCTCATTTCATTATAACTAAAGGAAAAAAACAAAACTTCTGATATTTCCAATATTAACGTTGTGTTGTGCATTCTATAAGGCAATGATTTTAGAATGCGTTGCAAAGGTATACCGACTAAATCCAAAAAAAAAATCCAAAAGGTACAAAATCCAAATTTTTTTAAGAATCCAAAAACGAAAATCCAAATAAGACAAAATCCAAACAAAAAAAATCCAAATGTGACAAAATCCAAATGTTACATTATTATCTTTGTCTCATCCATTTTTCATAATCACGCTTTTCAAAATCCCGATTCTGCAAAAATAAAAATCCCGGTTTTCATAAAATGCCGGTTTTAATTTTTATTTTGGATATGTATCGTAATCCAAAAATAAAAATCCAAAAGGGACAAAATCCAAACTTTTGAAAGAATCCAAATGTCGAAATCCAAATAGGAAATAATCTAAATATCGAAAAGCCAACTGGGGTGAATTTCAAAATTATTTGGGAGCGCCCCGAAATTTTGATTTTCAACATTTGCGTTTACAAAATGTCGCTTGTAATCTCTCTTTTTATGTACAGTATATTTATTTAAAAATCTATTGTATGTTCAGAATTTATATTTTTGGTTTTTTCGCTTCGTTAATGAAACCTCCATTTTCTAGAATTTATAAAAACCAAGATTGTGTAAAACCAAGATTTTGGAAACCAAGATTTAGTACCCAACCCAAACATATGTATATATATTTGCATATGAATAATAATGCCGAATACAAACGGAGCAAGACAAAAACGGAGAGTGCTATTAGCCAATGTGGTTTCATCAATAATGCTGTATGGAGCTCCAATTTGGGCTGACGAAATGAAAATCTCGTATAGGCGTAGGTTAAACTCCGTTTATCGACTTAGCGCTCTAAGGGTGATCTGCGCTTTTCGAACAGTTTCAGACGATGCAGTGTGTGTAATCGCAGGAATGCCTCCGCTGGACCTCTTAGCTAAAGAGCATAAAAGGTTGTATGAAGAACGTGGCAGCGATGTGAATGTTGCAGAAAGGAGGAAGATTTCCCGAGAGGAAACTACGACCGAGTGGCAAAGTAGACGGAGCCAATCAAGCAAAGGCCATGTACTCATCGCTTGATTCCTCAAATTGGAGTTTGGATGGAACGGAGATATGGGGAAGCTGACTACTATCTTTTTCAATTCTTAACGGGACATGGCTGTTTCCGAGAGTATTTGTTCAGGTACAAACACGACAATAGTCCTTATTGTCCAACATGCACTGAAGCAGTGGAGAATGTGGAGCATATATTTTTCGAATGTCCACGGTTTGCAGGAGCAAGACATGTGATTGAGAGAAGTATCGGAGAGCATGTTACTCCTGAAAACTTATTGCAGAGGATTCCGCGCGGATGTTATATTGTGAGGAGACTTGGATCGCTGTGAGTGGAAGTAACTGTGACGTGATACAACAGCTTAGGAGGCTCGAAAGGGAAAGATTCGGTAGTTCATCCGTGCTATGACCGTCAATGAGTAGAAGTGCAGCTTTTGCTGGGTGCCTGCCCCGCGACGTAATGTCTAGCGATAGTTCCGTGGGGCTGTATGGCACTGGTATTGGAGGGAGGTTTTAGTTGGTAAAAATCCAACAGCCATACTTGTCAGTATATGGTTTACAGGTAAAACTCTTAGAAGATCTCCTCCCGCCACCAAAAAAAAAAATACACACACAATCTGATATTTGTTTTAAACTAAAGAAAATCAAAAAAAAAAAATCCAAACTTTATCAAAACATTTTCCGCGCGGAAAATGTTTTGATAAAGTTTGGATTTTTTTTTTAGATTTTTTTTGGATTTTAGACATTTGGATTTTGCCCATTTGGATTTTGTCCTATTTGGATTTTAACAGTTTGGCTTTTGTCATTTGGATTTTACTTTTTGGATTTAATTTTTTGGATTATGACACAGATCCTTCTCCTTCACCAAAAAGGGCGCGCGAAAAATATTTTCAAAAAATTTGGATTTTTTTTTGGATTTATCGTTTAAATTTTGGATCGAGAGAATTTTGAACGAGTACTGTAACGATCATTTAACGTACGTGTAACGTACAACGTTTTATTTCATACTATATGGGACATTAATTCGAATTTTTGATTTAAAATTGAATTTTAAAGTAAAAACATGAATTTGAAATTTAAAGAAAATCAATCCAAATGATTTTCAAATTATCAAGTTACCTTAGTTATTTTTATTTTATTTTGGTTTTACAGTCTACTCTACTGTAATAGCTCGTTTTCCGGACACTTTTGTTCTCTGACGTAATGATTCATTTCCCGGACTGAAACCAATCACGTAAACATTGATTTTCGGTATAGTATGAAATAAAATATTTTTATTTCATACTATGTATGTATACGAAAATCAATTATATTGTATATACTGCGAGTCGAGTCGAGTTTAATCCTAGTTTAACTCTCACTATATACAGAGTCGAGTTATTTTCTAACCAACTCTTGGTGTATATACTGCAGAGTTAAAAATATGCAGAGTTCAAATAGGATTAAAACCGAGTTAAAATAAACGAAAAAAAAATTTAATAGAAAATCATTTCAGATTAATTATTCTTCCTGTTGATCACCATAAATGTGTTGTTTTAATTTTTCCAGCGATATTTTGTCTAAAAAATTGTAATTTTCAAATCCTGATAAAAAAATATATTTATTCAAATTAATTAATTAAAATCTTAATAAACAAGGGATTTAAAATAAAACATCGAATTTGATTGAAAAAATTAAAATGCAAATTATTTATGATATTTAAATATATTTTTTGTATATTGCTTTCATTCTTCAATAACATAATCTGAAATAAATAAATAAAATGGTGTGTATAAATTCTGCATTAATTTTGTTGTTGTTTTTTTAACTCTACTCTACTCTGCGTATATAGTGCATTTTTAAAGTAGAGTTTAACTCGACTCGGCAAATTATTAGGTCGAGTCGAGTTTAACTCGACTCCGTATATAGTGAGAGTTAAACTAGGATTAAACTCGACTCGACTCGCAGCATATGTTTACGTGATAGATTTCAGTCCGGAAAACGACTCATTACGGTACAGAAAAGTGTCCGGAAAACGAGAGCTATTACAGTACAGAAAAAATAAAACCAAACAAAAAAAAAATAACTAAGTAGGGTAACTTGATAATTGGAAAATCACTTGGATTGATTTTCTTTAAATTTCAAACTCATGTTTTTACTTGTTTGTTTGTTTTTTATGTCGTTTTCGATTGATAAAAAAAACTAAAGTCAGTGCAAAAAAAACTAAACTCGCCATAGTAAAAAATGTTTGAGTTTAGTTTTTTTTGCACAGAGTTTAGTTTTTTGGTCAATCGAAAACAACATTAGTTTGCTCAGGTTAGATCTTTCGATCCATAAGACCGGTGGTTTATGACAGCATGTAATTCCAGAAATTTCTCAAGGGAAATCCTGGTATGCCGAATTTTACTGTTAGATTATTTTATGTATTATGTATTTAAATAACGGTTATTCCAGAAACTCCTAGAAGAAGCCCTGAACGTCCCCGAATATAATTTTATTTTATTTAGATAAATTTCACATTAAAGTAGATTTTTTTTTATTTCACTGAGTCGCACTTTGTGATACCTCCGAATAGCACAGATACTATGGGCCTTATACGATAATGCGCAGTACCCGGGACCACCAGCTTAATAAAGATGTTCACTCTACAAGATCAGGGTGGTCATTTTGTGGTGCTTTATCACACTTTTATATCACAAGTGGAGACTTTTTTGTGTGATATAAAAAATTGGAGAAAGTCTACAAGTACAACCCTGCAAAATGAATCTTAAGGGGAAAATAATGAATTTTAAAGGGAAAATAATGAATAATAGTGATAAGTTCATAACCTCAAATGTGATTATAAGAAAATTTTATATGAAGTGCTAGTTGAGGTGGTGATACAATTTAATTCAAAAGTAAATATGGTAAATATTGAAATAAAATGCATTTTAATTTAATAAATTCCAATATAACATGTTTTTAATGTTTGCGTTTATCGTAAAAATATAAGAATACGGGGTCAGTGTGTTTTGTTTTAATTTTTTATTGAAGTGTAAATTATGGTCGGTATTTAAACATCAAATTTGAATAAACTAAAGGGTTTTCTAGTTAAGTTACGTTAAAAATATAATAATTAGTCTTTTATTAATCAACAATTTTTTTTGCACTGCGTGTCATGGTAATTTTCATTCATTTTTTTAAAATTTTAATTTTGTTGTTTTTGATCAAACTCCATATACTTTAATAAAAAGCTACAAAATAAAAGTTTTAAAAAAATGAATGAAAATTACCATGACACGCAGTGCAAAAAAAATTGTTGATTAATAAAAGAATAATTGTTATTTTTTTAACATAACATAACTAGAAAAGCCTTTCATTATTTCTATATAAAAAAAAATTAAAACAAAACACATTGACCCCGTATTCTTTTATTTTGACGATAAACACAAACATTAAAAACATGATATATTGGAATTTATTAAATGAAAATGCATTTTATTTAAATACCTACCACATTTACTTTTGAATTAAATTTTATCACCACCTCAACTAGCACTTCATATAAAATTTTCTTATATGTAATGACATTTGAGTTGATGAAGGAACTGCAACTTATCACAATTATTCACAGCAAACTGCATATACATAGTTTGATAAAAAACAACTAAATTAAAGTTTTAAAAAAATGAATGAAAATTACCAATACACGAAGTGCAAAAAAAATTGTTGATTAATAAATTACTAATTATTATATTTTTAACGTAACATAACTAGAAAACCCTTTAGTTTATTCAAATTTGATGTTTAAACACCGACCATTATTGAAACCGAATTGTTCTTTTACCATTTAGTTTATTACACAAAACATACTTGTTGATTTTTATATCTCGTTTTTCTTGTAAATTTAACAGTAACCCATTTATTTTATTTCAAAAATATATAAATGATTATTTTGTTAATAGATATTATTTATTTATAATTCACGTCAATGTAAATTTCATTCATATTTTTGAAATTTTATTAGGATTGTTTTTAACCAACCTCCATATTAAAAAAATTTAAACAACAAAATCAAAATAAACTATTTCTTGCATTTGTAGAAGTAAGACGGAAAGAAAATGTTGTGGTCTTTTTCATTCAAATAATATATGTTGTTCATCCATGATGACACCGCAGTAAGTTACGACAATTTCTTTTTCTCAAAGTATTACCAAATGTGATATTTCACCACAAAATGACAACACTGCAAAATAAATTTTAAGGGGAAAATGATGAATGAAAGTGATGAATTGATGTTTCTACATAACCTCAAATGAAGGTTTATGAACATAATGAAATTTATGTGTGATAAACCAATACTCAACAGCAAATGTGATTAGTGTTTAAATAAAATGTCAATTAAATGCATTTTTATTTCATTATAATAAATAATTATTCTTTTTTTAATCAATAATTTTGTTTTGCATTTCACATCATGGTAATTTTCATTCATTTTTTAAAAATTTAATTTTGTTGTTTTTGATCAAACTCAATATACTTTAATAAAAAACAACGAAATTAAAGTTTTAAAAAAATGAATGAAAATCACCATGATATGAAATGCAAAACAAAATTATTGATTAAAAAAAGAATAATTATTATTTTTTAACATAACATCATTAGAAAAGCTTTAAATTTACAAGAATTTAATGGTTAAACACAGACCATTATTTGCATTTTGTGAAGTTATGTTGATGGTTTATGTTGACTTTTTTGTTCAAGAATTTCTTTATTTTTGTCCATTTCTATTAGGGGGATCATTGTTTTTGTGAAATTTGTTATTTCAGGCAATTAGAATGGCTCTTTTAACATATAATTAACTACAAAAAACTTAAATAATTGTTGATTTTATATTTCGTTTTTCTTGTAAATTTAACAATACCTAATTTATTTTTTTTTCAAAAATATTTAAATTATTGTTTTGTTAATAAATATCATTTATTTATACTTCGCGTCATTGTAAATTTCATTCATTTTTTGTAATTTTTATTAAAGATGTTTTTAACCAAACTCCATATTATAAAAAAAAGTAAACAAAATATACAATTTTTGGCATTTGTAAAAGTAAGATGGAAGATATTGTGGTCTTTTTCATTCAAATCAATATCCGACATGGCATTGTTCATCCATGATGACACCGAAGTAAGCTACGACAAATGTTAGCTTATCACAGTTTTATCACCAAATGTGATAAAGCACCACAAAATGACCACCCAGAAGATCTATATTGCGACTGATGTTTTTACTTTAAAATTTAATTTTAAATGAAAAATCGAAATAGGCG
Organism: Tipula helvola; assembly: GCA_963556165.1. NCBI lineage: Eukaryota > Metazoa > Arthropoda > Insecta > Diptera > Tipulidae > Tipula > Tipula helvola. The sequence continues at coordinate 270,850,926 of OY744481.1, forward strand.
TGTCTGGAAATAGACGTTGAGTAAATTCACAGTAAATTTAGACCATTATTAGGCGTTTTCGGAAATAGACCATGGGTAAATTCGCAGTAAATTTCGACCATTAAATTACACTATAATGGTCTAATTTAATGGTCTAAATTTACTGTGAATTTACTCAACGTCTATTTCCGAACACGCCTATTGACGATTGTAAAAGTAGAGAAAGCGCCTCTCGAGGACAATAGTTAAAATGATGCACCTGATAAAATGACATTTGTCACAAATGCGACGAAAGAAAATTTAGCAATGTGGTAATTAAAAATTGTTTTTATAGTCCGAAATTGGATTAATTAAAAATTTGTAAGTAAAAATTGTGTTTACAGTTCAAAATTGGAATTGTTTACAATAATTTCGAATGTCAAATTATCAGGTACTTCAGTTTAAAAATTTTCCACTAGGTGGAATCCGTGATGCTCCAATCGTCAATAGTGTAATTTAATGGTCGAAATTTACTGTGAAATTACCCATGGTCTGTTTCCGAAAACGCCTAATGTCCCATGTATGTAGTATGAAATAAAACGCTGTACGTTACATGTACGTTAAATGATCGTTACAGTACTCGTTCAAAATTCTAAATAAACGTCGAACTCGTACTGTAAAAACTCATTTACCGTCCTTGTGACGTAAATAACTATTTAGTCATCGACTTTATTGAAAATTAAACAGAAACCTACGAATTACCTACTCTTTATTTATTACGATGTAGTTTCACGTGCCTATTGTGATTTTTACGATTACTTGAAATATGTTTACATATCTCACAGACGATTGATTTCTTTTGATCGTGACTGTCCATATGCGATTTATAGACACCGCGTGATTTATACGCTGTTTTACAAATTATACACTTAAAAGGGCGTTCATCCGAATGTTGCCGTACATGAGCCGCCCGATGACTAAACGTACTAAATGCAGCATTACAATGATAACATTTAAAAGGTTTCTCGCCCGTATGCGTACGTTTATGTGTGACCAAATCTGATTTGGTTATCGTATGAAAATCACATTGATCACATCCAAATGGTTTATCACCAGTATGCCGTCGAACATGTGTCATAAGTGCTGAATTAAGACGAAATCTTTTACCACAGAATTGACACACAAATTGATTATCGTCATGCACCCGAATATGAAAGTTGAGTTTTTTTTGGGACACAAATAATTTGCCACATTGATTACACTCATAATCGTTTTTGAAATGAAGGTGATGAATTTTTTCTTGGTGGGCGCGAAGTGATGCAATCCTTTTATATTTAAAATTACAAAAACTGCACATGTACATCTTGTTATTGTCCGTCTCATCCGTTACTATTAGTGTGTGTTCGATCATATCACCATAACCTTGTGGTAAACCATTTTCGTCGTATTTTATCCGACTGGGCCGCTTTCTTTTAGGAGCTGAACTTTTCGAGGCCGTTGCTTTAGTACATTTCTGAATCACTGTGTTTACATCAAAAATATCTAAGAATATGTCTGGTTCTGGAGTTAGCCATTGATCATCGTATTTTTCGTTTTCACTGTTAAAATCTTCTATTGATTTTTGTCGAGTCTTCAATTCTTGGCGAGACATCTCGTACTGCATTTTAAACTGTGACATGAGATGCATGTGCGATTTCCAGCATTGTTTCCGGTATTTAAATGCAACCACAATAAAATCAATGCAGTCCTTACAAATCACACATGAAATTGAATCGTATTCTGAAACCTTTCAACAAAAATAAATTAATAAATTTTAAAAATTTATTAGATTTCATCTTGAACACTTTAGGACAGAAGAAGCGTGTAGAAGAGCACTCGTTAGTATGTATACTTTTCAAAAATGATTTCTACCTCTAATCCAGTGCAAGCTGATATCATTGTAGCCAATGAGGTATATTCGGCATTCACCAACTTTTTGACAAATACCGATTCGAATTGATCACTAGACGAGAGGCAAGTTCTGCATACATTATCCATTTGTAACAATTTTTTGGTTTAAAAACAAAACACATTTATTTAAACTGATTTTTATTAAATTTATTTACAAACAAACAAAATATTGTGTCAAAAGTTAAGTGTCAAAAATCATGATTTTTAAACGGGGGTGATTTCCCCATAGAGTTAAAAGGTATAGAGGAGAAATAAACAAACGTCAAGTGTAAGCAAAGCTGTGGGAAAAAGGGATAGCGATAAAATAGAACAGGGCCATATTTAGAATTTTATTCAATAGAATGGGTTGCTTAAAATAAGACAATTAAAGTTTAAAAAATGTTTTTATTTTAGTTGCAAATACACAGATAGTTATTATTTGTTTCAATTTTGTAATAAAATTAATTTTATTATTAAAAATAATTTGTCTAAAAACATCATTATTTTACACTTTTAATGCGGACCTGGTAAAAATAATTGCAAACAAAACGTAAATTTCCTAATTATCCAACAACAACAAATGCACTTTTTTATCACAATTTACAATGTTTATATCACAATTTTATTTTTGTTTTATGTAAACCAGAATAAAACTTCTCGATGAAACGAAATTCCCGATAATTTGTTGCGAGTATTGTTACGACATTTTCTGGGGTGGGATGTTGTAACATCACTTTCGATTCGAATTCGATAGATTTTATGTCTCATGTTTCAAGAATAAAACTTTACTCTATTTCGTTTTTCAATTATTCTCTTTTTCTTGATATCTCAGCTTGCTTGAATAAAACAATATTCTATTTGTACTTATACTCATGATTATTTATCACTCAAATTTTTGTTTAGTGATACTTTATCGAATTGAAGGAAAAGAAAAGTACGCAACAAAAAGAGATGACAATAGAAAAAACGTAATCAAAAAGCGAAATAGAATACAATTTTATTCTTGAACCATGAGACATAAAATCTATCGAATTCGAATCGAAAGTGATGTTACAACATCCCACCCCTGTTTAAACACTTCATTTTTCATAAATTTGTATACCAGGGGCCGAATTTCGGTTTTATGACAAATGAGTATGACTAATGACTTTATTATTTTTTTAGACTCGTCAGTTCTCAGGTTCAAAATATTTTCGATTCTGATATAACTATGAATTTTGACGTGCTATAAACTTTATAGCATGAGTTTTTTGGGTTATTGGGTTCTATTATTGACATTTGGGAAAGTACAAAATATAATATTCAAACCGTTTTATGCACAACACCTAATAAAATAAAATAAATAAAATGAAATGGATATCTTTATTTTAAGAATTCTTATACCACTGACACACTAGGGATTAGCTAAGCGCGATTAATGAAACGAGATTAGCTAATCCAACCCAAATCCATTTGCGTTGACAGACTAGGGATTAGTTTCTTGCAGACAAATAAAATATTATTATTGTGATTCGCTGAAATATAGCTAGTAAAACAGCTGGACTCATTTTTAATTCAATATTTCTAAGATTTATACATTAAAACAAATACTAGATTTTCTTTTTCCTCAAAATTTATTCAGCACAAATTGTTTAAGATGTCATTGATTTTATAACTTCTATCGTAAATTCAGGCCATTTGCATTTTCAGCAATGTTTAAATAATTATTTCACATTGTAGTACCACTTGTACCATCACTAAACCCAATACAACGAGATAAGCTCGAAAATTTTCAAGGATTAGTGCACTAATCTCGATTAGTCCTAATCCTCAAATAAAACGAGATTAGCTAATCTTCAACTTGACACACTGCAGCTAATCTCGAACAAAATCACTAATCGCGCTTAGCTAATCCCTAGTCTGTCAAGGGTATTATGCATCAAACAGATAAGCGGCGCTAACAGCGGTGCTAATTTAGAATACATGGATTTCCATAAAAGCGAACAGGTAGAGCGGCGCTAAACTCGCAAAGTTTCTATTTTTTGAGGCGTTCAATGACATTTATAATTGTTGTTGTTGCTTTTATAGTAAATACTTGGACTTGGAAACTCGTAATTTTAGCTGAAATGTACATATATCCAAATTGGGCATAAGAGAAAGACAATTGTAAAGCAAATCTAAATTTGAACATAAATTTGGTCGTAATAAATCATTAAACAAATATTTTTTTATGAAAATATTTTGTTGACAAAACCCAAACAACGAACGAGGTTGAGTTAGGTTGGATTGAAATTAGGTTTTCGTTAAATTTCTAAATGGCGTCGATCGTTTCCATGAAATTGAGTCAGGTTGAGTTGAAAGTTTTTTACAGCCCGTTATATTATATATAATTAGGACTTTTTTATTGCATCCTTAATTTTTTGTCAATATTTGTTTGTAGTATTTAAGTATTGTAATATTTTTTTATAGTGTTAATAATAAAAATCCTTAATATTTATTCGCCGCGCCATTTTGAATTTCAACTCTACTCAACTCAGGTATTTTCGTTGAGTTCAAATTAACTCAACGAACATCCAAGTCAACCCCGTTTCCATGAAGGCGCCCGTATGCCGATAGACTTAAGGTTTTTTAACACGCAGTCTACACTAAAAGTTAGTTTTTTTTATCTTTTTAGTAACTTTAATGACCAATGTACCAATTTTGTTTTTTTTTCTTTTGCTCCAAAGAAATATACACAGAATATAATGCCAAGAAACAAATTGAAATGAAAATATTTTCACGAAACGCCAAAAATGCGCTAGAAAGAAAAACAAAATCAAAATAAAGCAAGAGCAAAAAACCAAAATTGGTACATTGGTCATTAAAGTTACTAACTTTTTGTGTAGACTGCGTGTTAAAAAACCTGAAGTCTATCGGCATACGGGCGCCTTCATACGAAAGTCTTCGTAAACGTAACGTATTTGTGTAATAGAAATGCAAATAAATTATAATATCTATAAGGGAATTTGGTCATAATTCTCATAGTAAAGCTTGAAGCAAAAATCTGCTTGTTGGGGTGCATTTAAATGCTAGTACCTGTGCCTTGGGTAGAGATGGCACCACTACCCGTTGAACAAAAAAAATGAAAAAAATAGTCAACAAAATTGTATGTGCACATAAAATTGTCCCCTATCTTTTAACCGAGATTTTATTTTTTTATTTCGTTTAATATTAATATTATATTCGCTTTAATATTTAATTGAGTTGTTAATTGGGATTCATTCAAGTACTAGTAATGCCATCTCTACCTAAGATTCATGTTGTCTTCAAAATTTGTTAGCGATTTCCCTTATAGGTTATTATAATTTATTTGTAGAAATGATACGTAACCGAAACATTTGTCACAAGAGAAATGAAACAAATAAATGTTACATTTTTTGTTCGCTTAGGCGTAACATAATTGAACAGTTTCTGTGTAACTTTTACGAATAGCAATTATGTAACATATTTGATACTCATTTGCGATTCGTAAAAGTTACAGCAAAACAGTTCAATTCTGTTACACCCAAGCATTGATATAAATGAACAGTAGCCTGTACATTCAAAAATTATTTTTTTAAAATTAAAAGGCAAACATGATTTAGTTATAACTTATATTTTATTTATACATATATTTAAAAAATAATAATCTAAAATAAACAAACTTATAATTTTATAATATACTATAATATAATATAATAAAAAATTGTTTTTAAATGTGAAGCTAATAATCTCTATATCTATTTCTCTTTAACGTACGCCTACAATTGCTCAAACGATGGTGTAGTTGAGAAGTAGTTACGCACAAAATTAACGGAAGAGCGATTTTAGTTTAAAAAATTCTAATAGATGGCTCTATACCAATTTTGTTTGTGGGGAATGTCATATTTTTAACCCTAATCCAACCAAAGTGTGCTTTTTGGTTCATTTGATAAATGCATCGATTTTCAAAATAATGTTAATTTAGTTATAAACTTGTATGTATTTTATTTTAAAACATTTCCATACATTCCATACAACGTACTTGGCATTCTTTGCAAAAATTTAGGAAGTTATTTGATTAGAATTTGAATGTACTGACAACAAAAATATGCTGGTTGGTTTAGGGTTAAAAAAAAAAATTTGTTTATGTTTGTGATGCGACACGGCAATTTTTAAATCGCAAAAATATTTTAATTATTTTGTTGTTTAATGTTTTATTACGTATTATTATTAATTATTATTAATGGAACAATGTATTTTTATAAAAATCTACCAGTTTTATTTAAATTGAGGTTATGTTTTACTACTGTCACGAAAATTCGCGTTCCATTGGACATCTACTCACAAGTACTTGCAAGTAGCAAATTGTTTCCAATGGAACACTACAATTATCTTCTTTGTTCATAAATTCTCATTGGGCAAATCGTGTAGTGCCGCATGATGGTGCAAATCTACATAACATTGAGATGCGTGCGCATTTTCGCTCTCTACCTCAATTTTTCTATTTTTTTCCTTTATAATGCCTGTATTCCATTATGAAAAATTTACTGACTGCTGGAAAAAATGAAAGAAGACAAAAAAAAATGTTACATAAGACGACCCAAGTATAACAAATCTTAACTCAGTTGTGAGTTCCATCATTTTTAGTAAGTTTTACAGGAACTTGTTTGTTTATAGGGAAATTAATTGACATCATTACCCTCTAAACATGGCGAAACGCTAACGTAATGCAAGCGAAGACATTTATATATGAAACTCTTCGCAAGCGTAAGGCCCGTTGTACATTTCAGCTAAGCTAAGCTATAAAACATATCTTAGTTTAGCTTAGTTTAGTTCGCTAGCTCGACATCCGCACATTTGAGCTAATAAATTGGTTCACACATCCTTATACTCCTATATTTTATTTGTGACGCACCCATTAGGTTACTTCAAATTAATTCTGTCCATCGAAAATACGACATAATAATGTCTGCAGATGAATTAGAAAAAATTATAGAAAATAAACTTTATTATCTATATGATAAATATGTTTAAGAAATTTTTGCTTTATTATTATATATTTAAAATGTCTTCCTTTCGTATATAATATTTTGACAGAATGAAATTTAAATAACATTGTATGTGCGTCAAAAATAAAGTATAGGAAAATGTCATTGTATATGTGAGAAACATAGCTGAAAATTGTAAGGCGAAGACAACTCGAGCTATGTTTATTTTCATAGCTGAAAACAGTACAACATAGTTTGCTTAGCTTAGCTCATGTGTGCAACGATTCATTAAAACCCTTTATTTACAAACAGAGCTATGAACATAGCTCAAATCGTTTAGCTTAGCTTAGCTGAAATGTACAACGGGCCTAATGCTCAGGTGAAGCAAAAACGTAACCTTTTTATCGCAGCTGCTATATGAAAATTAAAATGAAAGCGAAGTAATTTAAATGTCTGTATGTATGGGTAGTTCGCATTTATCTTCGCATTCTTTTCAATAAAGTACTGTTTGTGACACGAAAGCGAAGGGTTTTTGTATAAATTTATTATGAAAATAATATAGAAACGAAGTGAAAGCGAAACACTGGGCGAAGTAATTTTATTACGTACTATATTCGTTTAAACGAATATTTTTAAAAATAGTTTTGAAATTAAAATAAAAATAAAAATCATAAATGTTGATTACTAACATAAAAAATTGTATTAATTCATTTTAAATATTTTTAAAAACTTTAGGAATTTATTTTGTTAAACCACCTCTGTGCGGTTTCGAAGAATCTCTTCGTTGAGGATTTCGAAATTGACATACACATTGACGACACATTTCTGGAATAATTAAATAATTACAAGGATAATCTTAAAATGATTTCAATATCATAATCATATTTACCTTTGAAAAAATTCATTATATTGAGTGTGTTGGCCTGAATATTAGAATTCTATCCAAATCTCCGAATAAAAAGAAAAAAACTATCTATAATTGAAACAAACATCAAACATGTCTTTAGAACAAAAAAACCATTAAAAAATGTATATAAAATACCGTCACGAAATACTTACATTACAAATATCAATTTTATAAAAAAGAAATTCAAAATGGCATCTCTACAAAATAAATATTTTAAGAATGAAAGAATTATAAGAAAGTATCTACACACAATGTACATACATAGTAGGAATAGGAATAAAAAAAATGAAACGAAACTAGACTGTGAAAGTGTAGTGGTGCATCAAAGAAAAAACTTTGCGCTTACGCTTCGCTTTGGTAACGCCTAGGCGAGACTTCGCAAATTTATTTGAAGGGTATTTATTTTTTTGTCAGCCATATTTATTAATAAGAAATAAACATTTGATGTGTACTACAGTAGTACGCATTATAGTTTTAGTTATACGTTAATATTTTTGAAGTTTTAAATCAGGAATGTAAGTAATAATATGTTATATTAATTAAATAATTTTTATATTAATAATTACTATAAAACATTTAAATAATTTTCTTTTAAATTTTAGACTGTTGGATGTTCCTGTAATTCCCACATCTTCACTTCGATATTTTCATGGCACGACATAAGATAATCATAGATTTTTATAGGTTGTAGTTTATATCTTAATATTAAATAAATAAAAATGAAAAAAAAAAATCTAAATCTATTTTATTTTCAATAAAAAACCTTATCAATGTGCATAAGAGAGATTTTGACAGTACCCAACAAGCCTAAGAACAATTTTGCCCAACAAACATGGTATTGAGTTCCATCCAGTTCCAGCTTTTCGCGACAAGTTTCATAGTGTTTCTTATAATAAAATGGAACTCAAATGGAGCTTATTCTGAACTAAGCTCAGATTGAGTACTGGAAATTCGAGGTAAAAGGTTGAGGTAAAAATACTTGGGGAGTGACAAAGAAAAAACTTCGAAAGAAGAATTTTCTATTTTATAGCAAAATCGCATGGATAAATTTTGACAGCAAACAAAAACATAGCCAACAAATATGAACAAAATTATCCGTTATTCTTAATTTGTATATTTTCACCTCTCAAAATTATCTAAAAAATTAAATATTATTATCACCCATATCAGAATTATTATTTTTCATTTATTTTCCATCACAGAATAAAAAATAACAAATACCTTTACCATAAAAATGACGTACTATGAAAATTAAAATACTTTTCATACCACAACCACACGCCTCGCCTCGAAATTTTTAGTTACCACAAATGTGAAGCTGAGACCCTTTCATACCTGCGGCGTCGGCTTTGCACATTTAGTTACTATTATGGATGATACCGGTCTGTATAGACGGAATGGTCGAGTCCACTTTATGGTCGTGATAAGCGGTATTGTAGTCGCGCATATGTGTGTCACTGCTATGAGGTCGAGCGCACTTATGATTGGCGATGATACCAAAAAATCCACTGCGTAGCGTGATGCTGCTCCGTTCCTTAGGTTTAATCTGACTCCATAGATTTAATCGGACGCGTGGTGACGATTAGGTGACGACGTTATTTTACAGGAGGACGACAAAACTTAATATTTTGGTAAAAATTAAACTTACAAATAATAAATAATGTTGATATAAATAAAAATAGGTGTTATTTGGCAAAACTAATTAATTTAAATGTTATTTTTTATTGTGTAAATCAACCAAAGGCGTCGTAGAAAAACAAAAACCCAATTTTAAAAATATTGATGTTACGCCTTATTCATATTAAGCCATCGATATATAAAAACTTGTGGCTTACGTAGATGCCGATAAACGTTTATATGTGAACGCGTATTTCACCAATTTTCCCAACATGAATAATCACAGGCACAGTATTTTATTATTGACAAGATTATTAATAATTACATTAATTTCAAATCCACTATTTTAATAAAATTAATTAATTTAAAAATTACAAAAGTTATTTTTGTAATGCGAGAATGCTAAAAATGTGTTTGCCTGAAAAATGGCGTTTATTTTTTATTATCTGTCGAGAGTTTACAATGCTTTATGGCGATAAGCAAAAGTAGATGTCACTACCCCTGTGAATGTGGATTAAGCTCTCAAATTATTAAAAATCATTCGCCGAAAAAGCTTGTGAATTAAACTTTTGATAAATAAAATTATAAGAAAACCATTAATTAATTTGGCCATAAAATGTTACACGCCTATTTCTTAGAAAAAAGTTTTGTTTTGACATTTAATCCACATTCACATTACTAGTGTCACCATTTTAGTTACATAAATTAATAAAGCGTATTCTTTTATATTCTGTTTTTTTTATTGACGATTGGAGCATCATGGATTCCACCTAGTGGAACATTTTTAAACTGAGCTACCTGATAATTTGACGTTAGGAGTTATTGTAAACAATTCCAATTTTGAACTGTAAACACAATTTTTACTTACCGGATTGCTAATAATTGTAAATTATTCCAATTTCAGACTATAAAAACAATTTTTAATTACCGCATTGCTAAATTTTCTTTCGTCGCATTTGTGACAAATGTCATTTTATCAGGTACATCATTTTAAGTTTTTTCCTCAAGAGGCGCTTTCTCTACTTTTACAATCGTCAATAAAAGTGAATAGGAAAATAGTACTAAAATAAAATTACCCTATGAAGTAGTTTTCTGTATTTTGACATTTTACTCTTTGAGCAACCGAATTCGGAATTCGGTACGCTACAATATCAATTATTTTATATAGGTCCATTTTACAAGAGAATTATAGCAAGAAATGAGATATTATGAATTTGTAAGCTACATATGAGCTAGATTTTTCGGTAAATATAAAACAGTTGGACCAAAAATGTGACTTTTAGGTTATGTTGACAAAGCTCTTCGCTTTGCACTATACCACAGAATACCCAGAAGCGACATAATGCGGTTTTTATATGGAGAAAAGTGGATTCATTTTTTTGACCTTGGTTTATAGAAGGTAAGATTTTTGGTGTAAAATTATCGTTCAGTGGCTGACAATTCAAAATTAACATGTAAAATATTGACGATTGGAGCATCACGGATTCCACCTAGTGGAACATTTTCAAACTGAGCTGCCTGAAAATTTGACGTTTGAAATTGTTGTAAATAATTCCAATTTTGATTTGTAAACACAATTTTTACTTATCGGATTGCTAATAATTGTAAATAATTCCAATGTTGGACTATAAAAACAATTTTTAATTACCGCATTGCTAAATTTTCTTTCGTCGCATTTGTGACAAATGTCAGTTTATCAGGTGCATCATTTTAACTATTGTCCTCGAGAGGCGCTTTCTCTACTTTTACAATCGTCAATAAGGTAAAAGCAAAAATTTTTTGTCCACGTAATATCGGTTCTGGTTGTTTATTATTCTGTGACTATTGACGATTGGAGCATCACGGATTCCACCTAGTGGACAAATTTTAAACTGAGGTACCTGATAATTTGACGTTCGAAATTATTGTAAACAATTCCAATTTTGAACTGTAAACACAATTTATACTTACCGGATTGCTAATAATTGTAAATTATTCCAATTTCGGACTATAGATTGTGTTTTAGTACATTAGTTCAACCTTTATTCCACTCGGCGTCGCGACGTTACGGGGTCAAAATTTTTGTTTACATTTTTTTTATATGGATTTTAGCCCAAAACAGCTCTAATAAAAGTTTAAAAAAATGAATGAAATTTACCTCGGCACGAATAATAATTAAATGATATTTGTTAACAAAAGAAGAATTTGTTTATTTTCAACATAAAATAAACGGGTCGCCGTTTTAATTGTTAGAAAAACGAAATATAAAATCATCAATTATTTAAGTTTTGTATGGTAAATTTTATGTTAAAAGAACCATTTAAGCTGCCTGGAATAACAAATTTCACAAAAAAAATGATCAGCAAGGAGCTCCTAATAGAAATGTTGAAGAAAAATTTAAATTCTTGAACAAAAACAAACATAAAGCATCTGACATAACCTCACAAAACACAAATAATGTTCGATGTTTAAACATCAAATTCTTGTAAACCAAAAGATTTTCTAATTATTTTATGTTAAAAATATAATAATTATTCTTTTGTTAATCAATTATTTTAGCTTTCACTTCGTATTATAGTAATTTTCTGTAATTATTTTTCAATTTTAATAGAGCTGTTTTTGATCAAACTCCATATAAAAAAAATGTAAACAAAACGCATTGACCCAACGTTCATATACTCTGGTGGTAAGTAGACATACTAATCACACAATCTATAAAAACAATTTTTAATTACCGCATTGCTAAATTTTCTTTCGTCGCATTTGTTACAAATGTCATTTTATCAGGTGCATCATTTTAACTATTGTCCTCGAGAGGCGCTTTCTCTACTTTTACAATCGTCAATACTTTAAAATGTCGCAGTCGAGTGTGGAACGTATTGCCTTGGCTTTGTAGATTACTTCATTGCGATATATTTTGATTTTTTTTTCAAATTATCACTTAAAAATAAATTATTTGTCAATAAATTGAATTTATTTCTATAAAATTAAACGATATCAATCAAATAAAATTAATTTACATAATAGGAAAATGAAATAAAGAATTTTTATTTTTGAAGCTCAAATCCGAGGCGCCTGGTATGAAAAGTACTTAATAGTGTGTGCGAGAAATATGTTATCATCGTACACAAAATTTATGTAGATGTGTTAGAGATTTGAAATAAAAAGTACTCCATTTGATACTTTTTGTCAATAATATGGCATCACACTAACACAGCCACAACTGTTTTGTAATAAAAATGTTTACTGACGAAGTTCGGTGTCTCATTCACACAACCACCGATTTTATATTTTTATCTCAATATATTTTTGGTGATAAATATTTTTTCACAATGGAATACCAAGCTTAATGGTACTATTCCACTAGAAAAATTCCTGAAATTTTACGCATAGTAAAAAAAAGAGGAAAAGAGCAAAAAGTCCGAAACTCTATGTAATAGACAAAGACCACGTTTTTTTGTTTATTTTTTTTTATAGCAAAATTTTAAGGAGAAATATTGACAGCACACAAAAACATAACCCATAATTATTTAAAAAAAATTAATATTAATATTAATTAGGTTAGTTTTACAGTTCAAAATTATCTAAAAATTAAATATTATTAATGCCTCAATTCCATTGTGAAAAATTGACTGAGCTGACTTCAGTTGGAAAAAGACAAAAAAAAAATAATCCAGCAGAGTGACAAAGATAAAGTATGTTGTTATTGTTTTTTTTATAGCAAAATTTGATTGACACATTTTGACAGCAAACAAAAACATAACCAAAAATTATTAAACAAAATTAGGTATTAGTGTAAATTCTATTATTTTCACGTTTCAAAATAATCTTTTTTTTTTTTTTTTTTTTTTGTTAAAATAAATTTTATTTATTTATTTAATGTTATTACAATCTAGTCTCCTGGACTAATGAGCAATTTGTTTCTGACTTAATTTACTAACTTAATATTAATCTATGGCTTCTTCCCATTGGCGTTCCATAGAGTCTGGTAAATTGAATTAAACCACATCTTTGTAGTGGGCTTTACACAGCACAATGCTGTTTAAGCTAACAATTACACCAACTCAAAAGGTTTGGTTCTTTTAAGTCTACGTATTAAATTCGTGTTGCTTAGAAGCTGAGTTGCCTCAATGTTCACATGATGCCGGAGCCTCTCTTCATGTCTCCGCGCTTTCTCCTGAATTTCATTTACGATGAGGTTCACTTTAAGGTCCCTATGGAGATCATTGTTCCTGACATACCAAGGTGCATCAACGATGTTCCTTAGTGTACGTTTCGACAGCAAAGTTCGTTGTTATTTTTGCAACGCTTCTCACACGGATAGTATACATATACAAAAAAAATGTGTATCGACATAAAATTTGTAACCCACACAAATAAAAAAAACATTCAAAATAACAACCAAAAAGTACTAATGCCTAGATGTTTTTTGGTTGTTATTTTTACATTAGTACTAAAACACAAAATTTCCCCTACGAAATTATTGAAACACCCTATATTGTAAACACATTTTTATTTTGACGTTTATTGAATGTTTGAATTAATACGGCATGTAGAATATTATTTGTCCATTTTGAACAGGTTTAAGGAATTTTAGGATTAAGCATGACCATCTGTAACAGATAAAATGTGATTCGTGATAATTAAATTGAATTTTGGCGAGCTGCGCCAAAAGTTGTGGTGATTACCCAAATGCCTAGATCGAAAATATTACAAAATGCCAACATGGCGGCTGATGATGCCAAAATGGCAGCTCAAAGTTATAAATAAAATATTAATTATAGATGTATATTTTTAAAGTATTCTAATCAATTTTGAATTAATAAATTCAGAATATAATTTGAGCAAATCTCAAGAATTGTCAAGCAGCAATACTACTCAACCTTAAACTTGTACCATTCATTTACAACCAAGTTCAAAATTGTATCAAACGTCAAAAAGTAGAAATACATATCCAAACGAAATCCTCATACAACCATACAAAAAAATATTTCCCGTTGTTAAAATAACAACGAACCTTGCGGTCGAAACCAAGACTTAATACCATATTCTGAAATCTTTGGATGATATTTACGTTGCTCTGTTTGGTACAACCCCAAAGTTGAATACCATACGTCCAAACGGGTTTCAATATTTGCTTATAAAGTAGCAGCTTGTTGTATGTTGATAAAGAAGAGTTCCTTCCCATCAGCCAATACATCTTTCTGTATTTAATTCTTAGTTCTTCACTTTTCTTTTTGACATGTGCTTTCAATCGCAGTTTAGCATCCAGGGTCATGCCGAGATACTTAGCTGTGTTCGCATACGGTACTATACAACATATAAAATAATCTAAAAAATTAATTATCATTATTTCCCACATCAGAATTATTTTTTTCGAAGATTATCCGTCATAAAATACAAAATTAAAAAAATCTTTCCCGTAACAATGCCACACTATTGTTTATTAGTATTTTGACAGCAAACAAACACATAACCTACAATTAATTAACAAATTAAGTATTACGTGTTAATTCAATTATTTCAAGTTTCAAAATTATCTAAAAAATTAATTATTATTATTACTCATATCAGAATTATTTTTTTCAAACATTATCCATCATAAAATACAAAATTAATAAAATCTTTACCATAACAATGCCACACTATTATTTTATATGTTTTGACAGCAAACAACAACATAACCTAGAATTAATTAACAAATTAAGTAGTATGTGTTAATTCAATTATTTCTAGTCTCAAAATTATCTAAAAAATTAATTATTATTATTACTCATATCAGAATTATTATTTTCGAATATTTTCTGTCTTAAAATACAAAATTAAAAAAAATCATTCCCATAAAAGTGCCATACTATTAAAATTAATAATGTGTGCGAGAAATATTTCTCATCGGTACACAATATTTATGTCCTTGTATTAGTTGGACTGCCATAAATAGTTCTCGATTTGAACTTTTTTTAAATTTTGATATCAGTCCACTAACACAGACACATCTTTTTTGTAAGTAAAATTTTGACTGACTCCGTTGGGCATCTATTAAAAAATTAAAAAAATCTCTACCAAAAAAACGTCATGTGTTTTTTATTTTTATTGTTTTATAGCAAAAATTTTAAGGGGAAATTTGACATTACACAACTTCATAACCTATATAATAGATCGATTATTTGACAGCCAAAATATGTCAAATTTTTTTGAGTGTTAAGGAAAACAAACAACAGTTTATATGAAGCTAACTTAAAATGTTTGAAAATAACTTAATTTTAATAAAAATAACCACACAAAAAACTCAAACGGCACAAGATTAAACCTAAAGAATACGAATTTGCCTTCTTTTTATGTTTTAATTTTTCACACGCTTTTCACAAAAAAATTTACTTGCTAATCTTAAAATGACATAAAATGAATACATTTCAATTAAATTTTTATTAAAAAATATTTAATATATGTTTGTAATTATAGAAATAAAATTGCATCTGTGCCACTTCATAACACAAAAAATCACAATGAAGTTGTCTAGCATTCAATCTATTGCTACAAAATTTAAGCCTTTAGTAATTTAGTATTTATTCGATTATTTTTTCGTCTCAAAATTATATAATAAATTAAATATTATTAATACTCATATCAGAATTTCATTTTTTCGAACAATTTCCGTCACAGAATAAAAAATTAAAAAAATCTCTACCATAAAATCGTCATCCTATTAAAATTATTAGTGTGTGCGAGAATTATTTTTCATCATATACAAATTTTATGTACGTGGGCTAGTGACACTCCTATAAAAAGTTCTCGATTTGATACTTTTTATAGGAGTGTGCACTACTACAGACACAAATATTTTTGTACTCAGAAGGTTTTTTTTGTTTCATTCCCCCATCTACCAAATATATATTTTTTGCTTCCTTTAATTTTACTGGCAGTACATTTTTTCTAGTGGAATACCGCCCTTAAGCAACATTTAAAAAGACCTAAGTAAATTTGTAGTAAAATTCGAAAAAAAATGGCAAGCGATTTATTATCCATGAAAATGCGTGTTCAAATTTTTTCGATATTGGATTTTGTATACATATTTTAACTTTTTATATGGGCAAGGTAGGTGGTTTGGCGTCTATTGGAAGGGGCTCCGTAACCTTCCAGTAGGCGCAAGTGTACGTACTGCCTCCTCGTGGCAACCACCGGTAACTGTAACCATTAGGCTGAATGTGGCTTTTTGTGACAGGCTAAAGTACGGCGCTAAAGGAGAAAACCTTGACAAAAAATCCCTAATCTAAGGTGAAACAGCATATGCCGATGGATGAATGGCTGATAGGTTAATCAGTCTATATATGCGGACTCTGGATACCAGGCACCCTCCAGTTTTATTTAGCCTTCCTGTAGTAAACCTGGGTGACCTACAGGCGACTTTTTTATTCCCAGCAACTCGCAAGAGTCATATCCAAACGGTAGACGAGGCACGGGAAGGAATACGCGGGAGTGGGTCTGCCCTCTCAAAGTCCTTGAGTCCCAATGCTACCGCTTTTCTAGCAGAAGTAAATGTTATTACATCTAGGAGGGAGAGCAATGAGCCCACATAGTATGTAATGCCAATGCGTGTAGAAGTACTTCCTACAGTAAACATCTAGGAGGGAGAGCAATGAGCCCAGATAGTATGTATCGCGTGTAGAAGTACTTCCAACAGTAAACATCTAGGAGGGAGAGCAATGAGCCCAGATAGTATGTCCCAGCAACTCGCAAGAGTAAAATCAAAACGGTAGACGAGGCAAGAATAGGAATATACGGGAGTGGGTCTGCCCTCTCGAAGTCCTTGTGTCCCAATGCTACCGCTCTTCTAGCCGAAGTAAATGTTATTACATCTAGGAGGGAGAGCAATGAGCCCAGATAGTATGTGTCACGTACCGGTCGGCAGTATTATCAGGTTCATTAAGAGCCTGAATATTGGCTGCACGGATAATTAAAACATCTAGGAGGGAGAGCAATGAGCCCAGATAGTATGTATCACGTACCGTTAGGCAGTATTATCAGGTTCATTAAGAGCCTGAATATTGACTGGACGGATAATTAAGTAGGGCTTCATGCACAAAAGATCTTTTAGGTCGCAGTGCGGGGAGGCTTGAGCCCCCACATGGCCCTCAAGTAATAATAATAATAATATGGGCAAGGTAATTTTAATAAATTTGTCACCAACCAAATAAATTATAATAACCTATAAGGGAAATCGCTAAAAAATTTTGAAGACAACATGAATCTTAGGTAGAGATGGCATTACTAGTACATACTTGAATGAATCCCAATAAACAACTCAATTAAATATTAAAGCGAATATAATATTAATATTAAACGAAATATAAAAATAAAATCTCGGTTGAAAGATAGGGGACAATTTTATGTGCACATACAATTTTGTTGACTATTTTTTTCATTTTTTTTGTTCAACGGGTAGTGGTGCCATCTCTACCCAAGGCACAGGTACTAGCATTTTAACGCACCCCAACAAGCAGATGTTTGCTTCATGCTTTAAGCTCGGTATGCTGCTCGAGCTAAGATAAATTTCCTATACAAAAAACATATAAAATTTAGCTAGCTAAATGCAAACTAAAAAATTTCGCTCACGATTTCGCTGATCGGTATGCTGCTCTACGCGAAAAAAAATCAAACTGATAGTTTGCGTATTGTAATTTATACCGATTTTCCATCGTCAAGCGTATTTTGTTGAGAAAAATTTAATTCGAATTATTTTGGAATTATTTTTTTTTTTAAGAAAATTAGCCACGATTTATTTTCTCGATTTAATTTTTGTATTCTATGTTGGTACTTCTCCTGTTTTTCATTCAAATGGTTACGTATTTTTTTTGTTCCGAGCTCGAATTAACTAACTCAAATTTTTAATTCGAATTATTTAACTCCTGTCACGTGCAATTGTTGTTGTAAATTTCTCAACAAAATGCACTATTGAGATAGTTTACACCGCCATATTTAGTCGTGGACTATCCACTATATTCGACCTAAACTGCATAGGTCACATGGTGTAAACGCTATAGTTACCCAAATTGGGGGTAAGTAAAATGTGTGACCTAACCTAAAATAGGTCAACTAGAAATACGGTGTAAACGGTTCGACCTAAGGAGTGTCCAATATTTCAATAGATGCGATTTGTTACTTATTATTTTTACAGCACAAATAATGAATAAAAATAAAAATATTAAAATTAAAATTATTAAATGCCAAAATGATATAATATTAAATATAAATACATTTATTGAAATATTTTAATTTTTGACATATGGACCAATTGCGACCTATATTTACTGTGATGTAAACGGTCGGTAGGTGGACTAAAATAGGTCGCCATTTAGGTCAGTCCACTAAATATTTCGTGGTGTAAACTAGCTCAAACCAACAAACAGAGATTTTCTTGATCGATTGACGCCGAAATTGAGATTGCTTTTCATAGAGGGAAAAAAAACAATCGAAAACGACGTTTAAGTTTTAACGTATATTTAAATTTAACGCCCGTCGCGCCGATCTGATAGCTTAAGTCGCTTTCACACGTACCATAATCCAATACCGAACTGGATTACATAATCCGAAAAATGGTCGTGTGAAATGTGCAAATCTGATACCGAAGTGGATTATCAAATACACTTTATAATTCGGTATTTTGTAATCCACTGCGGTACTGAATTACCGTGTGAAAAGAATGACAGATATTAATCTCAAAACTGAATAGATGTTTTATGAATTTTTATTAATTAATATCTAAATTAATATTTTTTTTAGTTGAATTTGGAAAGTTTATCGAAAATTATTTATATTTTGTTTAATTAAATTAATATTTTAAAAATATGTAATTGATTTTTATCTTGTTTACAAATATATTTTTGACAACCAATTTGTAACATTAGTTACGTTTCTGTCAAATTAGTAATCTTCGATGCGTGTGAAAAGACATATGAGAGCGGATTATCAAATCCACTTCGGTAGTGGATTATGTGCGTGTGAAAGCGACTTTAAGCTCAGCTCATGACGGGCACTTATGATGTACATACCTACACATAAAATTTAGTAAAAAAAATAATTATTCTTGGTTTTGTATGACAATAACATCTTTAAAATGACGATTTTTCATATGTGTCTGAAAACTAGTGCCCTGGAAAAATGTTTTACTACACAATTCACATTTATATGTCGGCAAGGCGGAATGCTGTCGCAAATGGAACTTTATTCGTCCGGGCGGGAATTTTTTATGACAAAATTCGCATTCGATCGATTGAATTGAATCGTGTGTTTTCATGTGACCCCTAAAAACTCCGCGCGTTTTAAATGTTTTCGAACATATTACGCATTTGTAAGGACGTTCGGCTGAATGCTGCCGTCGATGATTTGCCCGACCGCTAGAAGTTTTAAAGGCAACCCCACAAATATGACATTTGAATGGTTTTTCACCAGTATGCACACGGTTGTGCACATCCATACTGCTTTTTTGTGCTGCGCGAAAATCACAAAGCAGACACTTGTATGGTTTCTCACCAGTATGCCGTCGTTTGTGTTCAGCTAGTGATTCTTTACCTTTGAGCCATGCGCCACACACGTCACAAATATATTTTGCAGGAGCATGCACATTTTGATGATTTACTAATCGGTCCTTTCGATCAAATACTTTACCACATATTTTACAATCGAATCCATCACGTTTTTTTAACGTAACTTTATGAATTTTAATCAAATGGTCGCGAATAGTCACTGGCCGCACGTACACTTGATCACACATTAGGCATTGATATCGTTTACCATATATACTACTCTCATCGGATGTAAAATTAACATATTCCAAAATATCTTCATCCTTACTGGGCAAAATTCGTCTGTTCGATGTTATTGGCGTTCTCGCAACATTCTCTTCGTGTATCTTTGGTTTCTCATTATTCAATTCGGTTTCATCAATGAATTCTATTGTAAAATTCCCAGCCGCGTCGCCGAATTCATCTGTATTACTGTCTCCTGTATTACTATCTCCTGTATTACTGTCTTCTGTATTACTGTCTCTTGTATTACTGTCACCTGTTTCATGCATGCCTTCATCATCGCCATCATCTAGCCCCTCTGGTTTCACTTCATATTTTCCATCAATTTGATATTGTTCCATCAAAAATAATTGCGACTTCCAGCATTTATCCCGATATTCGTAAGATCGGATTACTTCGTCGATACAAGCGTTACATATATAATGTGAGAATTCGTCGTATTTTGAAATCTGTAAAACGTTTCAATTTTATTTCAATCAATCGTTTAATTTATATATGGCCAACATCAAATTTACCTCAAGCCCCGTGCATAGCAGAATCATTTGAACGATTTCCGCTGGTTCACCTGTATTCACATGTATTTGTTCGAATATTGAACGTAATTCTACGGTCGATGTTAAACATGTTCGGCATATATTATTTGACAAATCCATTTATCAATTTTAATTTATTCATTAAACTTCTATTTCTATCTATTCCTTAAACTTCTATTCTCGAGAATATGTCACTAATATACAGGAATTCATATTTATATAAACAAAATTTTGACATTTTAACTATGCCCAGCAGGAAAATCATTCGAGTCGAATCATCATGAGTAGTGACAGTCAAGCATGACACGTACATATGTAGTCTAATGGCCGGTCTCCACTCGTCGCGACGCACAGTCCAAATGATTACCAAAAAGCTGGCCAAAATTAAAAAAAAAAAAATTTTATTTAGGTATTTTTTACGTTGAGTTGGCTTTAATAATACCCTAAGCGTCTGAAATTACTCATACGAAGGACAAAATTCCTTTACATGCTCTAGAATTTTAGTTGCAATATTGACGATTGTAAAAGTAAAGAAAGCGCCTCTCGAGGACAATAGTTAAAATGATGCACCTGATAAAATAACATTTGTCACAAATGCGACGAACGAAAATTTAGCAATGCAGCAATTAAAAATTGTTTTTATAGTCCAAAATTGAAATTATTTACTATTATTAGCAATCCGGTAAGTAAAAATTGTGTTTACAGTTCAAAATTGGAATTATTTACAACAATTTCGAACATCAAATTATCAGGTAGCTCAGTTTAAAAATGTACCACTAGGTGGAATCCGTGATGCTCCAATCGTCAATTGACGATTGTAAAACAAATAAATTATAATTGTAGTGTTCCATTGGAAACAATTTGCTACTTGCAAGTACTTGTGAGTAGATGTCCAATGGAACGCGAATTTTCGTAACAGTAGTAAAACATAACCTCAATTTAAATAAAACTGGTAGATTTTTATAAAAAATACATTGTTCCATTAATAATAATTAATAATAATACGTAATAAAACATTAAACAACAAAATAATTAAAATATTTTTGCGATTTAAAAATTGCCGTGTCGCATCACAAACATAAACAAATTTTTTTTTTAACCCTAAACCAACCAGCATATTTTTGTTGTCAGTACATTCAAATTCTAATCAAATAACTTGCTATTTTTGCAAAGAATGCCAAGTACGTTGTGTGGAATGTATGGAAATGTTTAAAATAAAATACATACAAGTTTATAACTAAATTAACATTATTTTGAAAATCGATGCATTTATCAAATGAACCAAAAAGCACACTTTGGTTGGATTAGGGTTAGAAATATGACATTCCTCACAAACAAAATTGGTATAGAACCATCTATTAGAATTTTTTAAACTAAAATCGCTCTTCCGTTAATTTTGTGCGTAACTACTTCTCAACTACACCATCGTTTGAGCATGAGTAGTTGCGAGTAGATACAAGTACTTGTGAGTAGTTTACTCAAGCCAATGGAACACAGCAAATAATCTATTGACGATTGTAAAAGTAAGGAAAGCGCCTCTCGAGGACAATAGTTAAAATGATGCACCTGATAAAATGACATTTCTCACAAATGCGACGAAAGAAAATTTAGCAATGCGGTGATTAAAAATTGTTTTTATAGTCCAAAAATGGAATTATTTACAATTATTAGCAATCCGGTAAGTAAAAATTGTGTTTACAGATCAAAATTGGAATTATTTACAACAATTTCGAACGTCAAATTATCAGGTAGCTCAGTTTAAAAAATTCCACTAGGTGGAATCCGTGATGCTCCAATCGTCAATAAGGGAAATCGCTAACAAATTTTGAAGACAACATGAATCTTAGGTAGAGATGGGTGGTTTGGCGTCTATTGGAAGGGGCTCCGTAAACTTCCAGTAGGCGCAGGTGTACGTACTGCCTCCTCGTGGCAACCACCGGTAACTGTAACCATTAGGCTGAATGTGGCCTTTGGTGACAGGCTAAAGTACGACGCTAAAGGAGAAAACCTTGACAAAAAATCCCTAATCTAAGGTGGAACAGCATATGCCGATGGATGAATGGCTGATAGGTTAATCAGTCTATATATGCGGACTCTGGATACCAGGCACCCTCCAGTTTTATTTAGCCTTCCTGTAGTAAACCTGGGTGACCTACAGGCGACTTTTTTATTCCCAGCAACTCGCAAGAGTTAAATCAAAACGGTAGACGAGGCACGGGAAGGAATACACGGGAGTGGGTCTGCCCTCTCAAAGTCCTTGAGTCCCAATGCTACCGCTTTTCTAGCAGAAGTAAATGTTATTACATCTAGGAGGGAGAGCAATGAGCCCAGATAGTATGTAACGCGTGTAGAAGTACTTCCTACAGTAAACATTTAGGAGGGAGAGCAATGAGCCCAGATAATATGTATCGCGTGTAGAAGTACTTCCAACAGTAAACATCTAGGAGGGAGAGCAATGAGCCCTGATAGTATGTCCCAGCAACTCGCAAGAGTAAAATCAAAACGGTAGACGAGGCACGGATAGGAATATACGGGAGTGGGTCTGCCCTCTCGATGTCCTTGAGTCCCAATGCTACCGCTCTTCTAGCAGAAGTAAATGTTATTACATCTAGGAGGGAGAGCAATGAGCCCAGATAGTATTTATCACACACCGGTCGGCAGTATTATCAGGTTCTTTAAGAGCCTGAATATTGGCTGGACGGATAATTAAAACATCTAGGAGGGAGAGCAATGAGCCCAGATAGTATGTATCACGTACCGTTAGGCAGTATTATCAGGTTCATTAAGAGCTTGAATATTGACTGGACGGATAATTAAGTAGGGCTTAATGCACAAAATATCTTTTAGGTCGCAGTGCGGGGTGGCTTGAGCCCCCACATGGCCCTCAAGTAATAATAATAATAATAATAGGTAGAGATGGCATTACTAGTAGTTGAACGAATCCCAATAAACAACTCAATTAAATATTAAAGCGAATATAATATTAATATTAAACGAAATAAAAAAATAAAATCTCGGTTGAAAGGTAGGGAACAATTTTATGTGCAAATACAATTTTTTTTGGCTTTTTTTTTCATTTTCTTTGTTCAACGGTTAGTGGTGCCATCTCTACCCAAGGCACAGGTACTAGCATTTTAACGCACCCCAACCAGCAGATGTTTGCTTCAAGCTTTACAATGAGAATTATGACTAATTTCCCTTATTGACGATTGTAAAAGTAAAGAAAGCGCCTCTCGAGGACAATAGTTAAAATGATGCACCTGATAAAATGACATTTGTCACAACTGCGACGAACGAAAATTTAGCAATGCGGTAATTAAAAACTGTTTTTATAGTCCGAACTTGGAATTATTTACAATTATTAGCAATCCGGTAAGTAAAAATTGTGTTTACAGTTCAAAATTGGAATTGTTTACAATAATTTCGAACGTCAAATTATCAGGTACTTCAGTTTAAAAATTTTCCACTAGGTGGAATCCGTGATGCTACAATCGTCAATAGATATTATAATTTATTTGTTGTAAAAGTAAAGAAAGCGCCTCTCGAGGACAATAGTTAAAATGATGCACCTGATAAAATGACATTTGTCACAAATGCGACGAAAGAAAATTTAGCAATGCGGTAATTAAAAATTGTTTTTATAGTCCAAAATTGGAATTATTTACAATTATTAGCAATCCGATAAGTAAAAATTGGTTTTACAGAACAAAATTGGAATTATTTACAACAATTCCGAACTTCAAATTATCAGGTAGCTCAGTTTAAAAATGTTCCACTAGGTGGAATCCATTATGCTCCAATCGTCAATACCGTTCACTCAAGCTGCAGTCATTGTGTTAAATTAGTTAATAAAAGAAACTAGTGTAAAACAATACGTAGAAGATTAAAAATACAACTAATTTAATCAAATAAAATGGAATCAACTCCTGGAGGTATGTAGAATTTAACAATCCGTGCGTTTTTTTATTATATCGGAGAGATCAGACAGATAATTTATCGGAGAGAACAGAGCCATATATTATAGAATATATATATACGCCATAACCTACTTTTACTATGGAAAAATTTGGACTAATTTTTGTGACCTTCATTTGAAAATACGGGAGGTTTTATAGTGGTTTGAAACATGACAGTGTACAAAATGGCGAAGCTACATAGTTAATTGTTGTGTGGCTAACTTCATCATGTCAAAAAATACGGGAGGAAAAAAAATCGTTTAGTCCACGTAATGGCGTATATATATACTCTATAATATATTGACAGAGCGATTGTCATCTGAAAAGGTCTTTCTCAGATTTAATTACACTGGAAAAAATAAAACGAAACAAAATTGCATGCAAATCTTTCTTCAACTCAAAACACCAAATTTAATTAAAACAATTATATTTTATAATTACTTAATTAGAAAACAAAAAATTAAGTAATTATTTATTTTAATTTATTAGCTTTCTTAATAATTAAAACAAATTATTTTTTGGTATAAACTTATAATTTGCAAATTTATTTATGGAAATATAAGCATACCTAATACAAAAACAAAAAAAAATGTTTTTATAATAATAATTATTATTAAACTTTTAATTAATTAAATTATTTAAAATTATATTTAATTACAATTCCCAATTTCAATTAAAGAATCATCAAACGCTTCGGTCATTTTGCTGTCAAATTTATACAGTCAAACCTGTTTTTGTGCGGTCTTTTTTTATACGATTTTTTTTTATGCGCTTTTTTTGTGCGATTTTTTTTTGTATGCGATTTTGTTTGTGCGATTTTTTTTTATGCGGTATATGAATATCGAGATTCTGTTCAGCCATTTTCATACCTATTGCATCATCCAAGTTCATTAATCATTAGACATGCTCAATATTCTTATATTCCATATTTCAGCAAATTGCAATATGTAATTACCTATTATCTTGCACACAAAGAATATAATTTAGTTAAGAGAAATGTTTACTTCACAACCAATGAAATGCGTAGTAGGTAATAGCACAGAATAATAAACAACCAGAACCGACATTACGTGGACCAAGAAATTTTTGCTCTTACCTTATATTTTACATGTTAATTTTGAATTTGCAGCCACTGAACAATAATTTAATACCGAAAATCTTACCTTCTATAAACCAAGGTCAAAAAAATGAGTCCACTTTTCTCCATATAAAAACCGCGTTATGTCGCTTCTGGGTATTCTGTGGTAATAGCCACATTGATTGTTAACCTTGAACATAAACTAAAAAAATATACATAATGATGTAAGAAAAAAGGAAATTTACCGTTTTATTTTAAAATGAGAAATTAAAATTTGTTTAAATGTTTCCATGTGTAATTTAAATTCGTAAAACTTTGACATATTTTCTAAGGGAGACTTTTTTATGCGGTCCCTATCCACCGCATAAAAATTTTTTTTTTTAATTTTTTGTCCAAAATTACTTATTATTGACGATTGTAAATGTAGAGAAAGCACTACCTGTCGGAATAAAATAAAACTGAAGCGACCATACAAAAACTAGCATCAGCGCTCGCAGAACGACTAAAATATGGTATAGCGGAATTTTTTAAAAGTGAAGCGGCTATGTATAATGTTGTCTAAAACCACGGCTCCAATCGTCAATAGCGATTTACGGAGTTTGTGAATATTTATTGACGATTGGAGCCGTGGTTTTAGACAACATTATACATAGCCGCTTCACTTTTAAAAAATTCCGCTATACCATATTTTAGTCGTTCTGCGAGCGCTGATGCTAGTTTTTGTATGGTCACTTCAGTTTTATTTTATTCCGACAGGTAGTGCTTTCTCTACATTTACAATCGTCAATATTTGTGCGTTTTTTTTTGTACGGTCCCTATCTACAGCACAAAACAGGTTTGACTGTATACCTAAATCTGAAATATCTGACAAAAAATTCAGAGAGAAAATTTTGTTTCAGATAAAGATAATGATCTGAGACAATAAAAAAACGCAATAGATCGCGATCTGAATTATCTGAAAAATAAAAAAACGCAAAAGGTCTTTTTTCAATCTCTCTGATCTCTCCGATATATTAAAAAAAACGCACGGAATATGTTTTAAAATATTATTATTTTAAACAATAAATATTAATTAAATAATGATTGTTTGTTTTTTTTAATTTATTATATTTAAAAAAATAACTTGTTTTTAATGTAAAAGTTATATTGTTCTGTCGTGTTCGGCCATAAAATGCATAAGAAGTTGCAGCTAAAAGTATTACCTATAAAATAAAATAAAAATCAGCTGCCCCTCGATTTTTTATGGACATTTTAAAATAAAAAATTGTTGGCCTTACTAAATGAACAAAACGGGAAAGAAATCAAAATTTCATAAAATTTAAGTTATTTGACGAATAACGGTGGTTAGAAAGGGATGAACGGGATGAAATTTTGTAAATGTGACTAAAGATTCGTAATCGTACCATGAAAATGGCATGCACCTTGACTTTAATACGATATATACGGTATTTTATGCAATGGGGTTGTCAATAAGGGATGAAGGGGGTGAAATTTTGCAAGTATGACTAGAGATTCGTGATCAGAAACCCTAAAAACCCCCGAGTAGAGAATTTCAGAATTTTAGCCAGCTTTTCGGCAATCGGCCCCACTGTGCGACGGACTAAAATTGCGTCGCGACGAACTAAAATTGTCAGCACCCGAATTCCGGTTCAATGATAAATGAAAATGAGAAATGACTTGATTTTTTATTTCGCCTACTCTAAATAAAAATGCAACCGACTAGTTGAAATAAAAAATCAAGTCATTTCTCATTATCATTTGTCATCGAACCGGAGTTCGGGCCCAGGACGTCATGAAAAAATTGGTATATTATACCACAGAATACCCAGAAGCGACATAACGCGGTTTTTATATGGAGAAAATTGGTCTCATATTTTTGACCTTGAAAGGTAAGATTTTCGGTGTTAAATTATCGTTCAGTGGCTGAAAATTCAAAATTAACATGTCAAATATAAGGTAAGAGCAAACATTTCTTGGTCCACGTAATGTCGGTTCTGGTTGTTTAATATTCTGTGATTATACTTACAACTATGTACTAACATAAAAAATAATTATATATTCTCTGTTTTTGTGTATAAAATGCAAATCTATGTACAATGTCATTTTGGATAGTGAGATAATAAAATATACAAAATCTAGACTTGTCTCCCATTTAGATTTGCAGTTTTTAGGATTTTTTATTTTATTTAAGTAAATTAAATTCAAGCTGCTGACAAGCTGAAAGAAATGTATGATAAACCTTTAATAATATGATCGCTCGTTTTGCCATCGACAAGTCTTGTTACAAAAACAATTTTAAATTAAAATAATTCAAAAGTAACATTTCATTTTCAAAATTAAATTATGTTTATTGTTATTGTTTCAATTATTATTAATTCTCTAATAATTTTGAACAAACAACAATTTTTTTGGCATTGGCACAAATAATTAGACCCGGGATCTCCATTATGCAAATTTCCTGATATATTCTATCATGATAATTTATGTTTGTATGTGTTTTTTTCAATGTATTGAGAAATATTTGTGAATGAACTATCATATCTGGGGACATTACTAGCATGATAATTGTTATGTTTTTGTCAAATAAAAACAAAGAAATATAATTCAAAAATAAATAAAATTTAAAATGGATTTTGATGAACAAATTGAAATTCCTAAAAAAAGAAACACCAAACGAGTATTTTGGATAAATGCTTTATTGGGTATTTTCCACAAACATTCATTTGCTCTATATAAATAAATGAGCTTTAATATATTTTCTACATTAAATGTTTGCGACATTTTTTTTACATATATTTTGATGTCTTCACCCTAAAAAAATTTAAAAAAATGAAAAACATAACCTAAAAAGTATGACATTCGTAATAATTATCATGATAATTTTTAAGAAAATATCAGCCTGATAATTTGCTGCTAAGTAGTAAAAAAATTGAATAGCATACTCACACATACATTGAAAAAAATTGCTAGCATGATAGAACATATCAGGAAATTTGCATAGTGGAGATCCCGGGTAACACAAATTACGCTCAGTTCGTAACATATCATTATACAATGGGCGCTTTCAGAGCACCAAACAGTTGGCAACATGTTGAGTAAAATCACGGCCAACGCTATGAAATTTAAGAACTTTATTAGTAATTCAAATCAAATTAGCAATGATTTCACTAAACATGATGCCAACAGCTTGCGGATCTGAAAGCGCCCAATAGGTATTTTCGATTGGCGTGAATTAACTGAATTAGAATTGAGTTACTATTTAGATAATTCAGTTGCTATATTTAGGTAATTGAGCTACTGAAGTGAATTGGGTGTTCGATTGGTTCCATTCACTTCAGATAAACGTCAAAAAAAATCATGTAAAATTTGGTTTTTGTTAATTATAGTTTGAATAAATATAGAAATTAAATATATGATATTAAAAATTGTTAAGAATATATCGTCGATTTGCGAGAATAGTGACACATCTCAAAATATCATATTTTTGAGGAAATCGATTTGAATTTTTTTTTTTTGTGTAAAATAGTTGAATTCATCAAATTCAACGACACATCTATTAAAAACTATGGGTGGTTTAGAAGTGACACTATGCCAGATAAAAGATTGTTACATTTAAAGGATTTTTTTCCTATTATCTCAAAATTGGCCATTTTTGAGATGTGTCACTATTCTCGCAAACCGACGATATACAATCTATCTATAATCATATCGAATTTTACAGACTTATTTATTTATTTCAAAATGAAAAATTTCATGCGCAAACACATTTTGAACAAAATAAAACAAAAATCCCTAACTAAATTAACTACACGAGCAAAATACATATTCAGATAACTCAGTTGCTTATTTTTTAACAGAAGTGAAGAGTTGTGAATCGAACACTCAATTCACTTCACTTGATTCAGTTAATTCAGCTAACTCTGTAAATTCACGCCAAACGAAAGTGCCTAATATATTACAAGGTATATGCTTGACAGCTGAAAGCACGTGGAGTGTGACGTCACTCAGAGTCAATTTGGATATTTTTAGGTTTTGGAAATGGAAATAAGTTTCAACGATTCTACACGATAGAAAAAATACAAATCCCAGCCAAACAGAGTCAACGTTACGAAATATATGCATTACTCAAGATGACGTCTTTTCTTCTTCTTCCGCTGGCGCTACATCCCATGAAGGGATTTGGCCGCCTCAACGTTGCTCCTCCAAATAATACGATCCGCCACAAGAGAACGCCAGATACGGTGACCGAGTGTGTACAGGTTCCTTTCAACGTCGTCCATCCATCGGGTAGGTGGTCTTCCACGAGGTCCTACTTTCGTTGGTGCCGACTCCAAGGCCTGTTTGGTGGTCCGATTTTGTGAACGAAGTACGTGCCCAAGCCATCTTAGCCTTGACGATTTTATGAATCCAATGATGTCAACTTTATCGAGATCATTTCTGATCTCGTGATTCATTCGCATTCTGTACGTGGATCCTTATTTAATGGGACCGAGAATTCTTCTTATGATCTTACGCTCAGTTACAGCGATTTTCTGGATGTTTTGCGCTGTCAGTGTCCAAGACTCGCAACCAAAGGTGAAAACTGGTCTTATCAGCGCCTTGTAGATGTCCAATTTTATTTTGCGCGATATATGAGGAGACTTGAAAATTTTTATATTGGCGTAAAATGCTCGGTAGCCTGCTGCGATCCTCGATGAAATGTCCACAGAAACGGAGTTTTGCTCAGTGCTCAGTGATCCTAGATATTTGAACTCATTCACCTTTTCATATTGAGTATCTCCTGAAATGAAGTTCTCACGAGTCTGCCTCCTCGCGGTCACCATGTATTTGGTCTTCGCTTCATTGATCTGAAGGCTTATTTGTTGGGCTGTTAATTCCAATGTGAGGAGGACTTCTTTTAGAGATATGATGTTGCGACCCAGAATGCAAATATCGTCAGCGTATGCTAATAGCTGAGTTGATTTATAATACAGGCAGCTACATACACTGCGCCATATTGAGCTGACGAATTACATACTCCAATGATAGGTTGAAAAGAGTTTGAGCTATTGGGTCTCCTTGCCGTACTCCAGATGTTATCTCAAAGGCATCCGAAATTTTGCCTTCTATTAGCACCTTACATATTCAGCCTTCCATTAAATGCTGGCACATTGAAACCAATTTTGAAGGTATGCCCAGGTAGGACAATACGTTCCATAACGTATTCCTCTTAATGCTGTCGTACGCCTGTTGAAAGTCTATGAATAGACTGTGTACAGGGATGTCCTTTTCATAGCATTTCTCCAGCAAAATCCTCAGTGTGAAAGTTTGATCGGTCGTTGATCTATTTGGTCGAAAACCACATTGATAGTCACCCAAGATCCTCTCGCTATAAGTTGATAACTTTGCTGCGACTACGTTGGCCAAAACCTTGTAGCCTGTGTTCAGCAAAGCTATACCGCGATAGTTGTTGCAGTTCAATCGATCTCCCTTTTTATGAAGTGGACATATATAAGAGCCGTCTTCCACTCTACTGGGATTTCTTCTCTAGACCAAATTGTTGATATTAGCTCAAACATGCGGCAGAACAGATAATCACCGCCATATTTGAGCATTTTGTTGCAGATATCATCCTCACCAGGTGTCTTGTAATTTTTCATCTGCGATATCACGTTCCGCACTTCATCATATGATGGAGGAGGTGGTGGTGTCATCGCGACGTTTGTTGCTGGGAAGGTGGTGCCTGTTTATTTAAAAGCGAGGAGAAGTAATTTCGCCACACTTCGAGGACGGTTTTGGTGTCCATTTCCAACTCACCGGATTTGTTGCGAATAGCGCTGCTACGTGGATGAAAGTCCGTAGCTAATTCTCTTATGCAACGATATCTATCTCTCAGGCTAGAATTTTGGATGTTGCGTGCCTGTTGTTCATGCCATTCCCGTTTTTTCCGCCTACATAGCCGATTAGCGATTCTCCTCGCAGTCATGTAGGCGTTATGGGATTGCCTTGTTCTTTGCGATAGATTTCGTTGTCGTGCGCAATCTTTTTCCCGAATAGTACCAATACAATCATCATCAATCCAGAGATTTTTAGGCCTTGATGGATTTTGGCCTATGGTGGACTTTGAGGGATCAGTTACCGCCGTGTTGATAATGTCCCACTGTTCTTGAACAGAGTCAGAAGTGGTTTATTTTCCAAGATTTCTGATACAGTCATCCCGTAGGTGGTCCTGGTAACTTGGTCGATCAATGCCGCAGTGTTCCAATGAGTAGTGCGCTGGAAGCGATGATTATATGTGGTTGATTGACGAAATTTTAATTCAGCAACTACCAGGAAATGGTCTGAACCAATGTTAGCTCCGCGTTTAGTTTTGATGTTTTTAAGGCTAGAAAAATGTCTCTTGGACAAGAGGATGTGGTCGATTTGGTTGACCGTTGTCCCGTCGTTTGATTTCCATGTAGCTTTATGAATACGCTTATATGGGAAGTATGTGCTGGCAACCACCAAGTTATACAGTAAAGCAAGCTCGATGGTGCTCGTCCCGTTGTTGTTTGATGTATGGTGCACGGAGTTTGGGCCGATAGTGCTTCGATATGTACTGCCAGCACTGCCAATTTGAGCATTGAAGTCGCCCAAAACAATTTTAATGTTTTGTTGCGGAATTTTGCTCAGGACGGTTTCGAGGTGGCACTATTCTGGTTTTCCCGGGAAATTGCGAATTGGGAATTAATTTATTGTCAGTTTTTAGTGTATATTGGTTCTCTTTTTTCAAAAGCATACTGAGCGATTGGCATTTTGTTCATGATTTAGGAAAAAAAAATTCCCAACCAAACTTTTAGGGAAAAATAAACAACAAAATTGCTAATGGCTGTATGACACTGGCTAGTTTCTCGCATTGTTTAAGTGATTAAAAATAAAACTAGAGCAGGCCAAATAATGCATATATAAAATATTCATAAGAGTGAGTGAATACAATATAGGCAAAAAATAAAAATAAATTCATGAAAAATTGATCTAAAATTTCATTGCCCACTTTTGTAGCAATTTAAATGGAGCAATTCTAGCAAAAAATAATTCAATTTTAATTTTTTTTTTTGACATAGACAGCTTGTTTTTGACATTTCGTCATATTTTTAAAATAAATATTTTAGTGTGGTGTTTCTGTTTATCATATTTCGTCATATTCTTAAAATAAATATTTTAGTGTGGTGTTTATCATATATCGGACGCGGACCTATTAGAAATTTTAGTAGCAACTAACATTCATATGCTACGAACAGCTGCTTATTTAAATATAAGGAAAGCTGAAAAAAAAGAAATTGAAAAAATATTCTTCGAAATAGCTGTTACATCGAGAAAGTGAAGGATTCAGCCATAAATTGTTAAAAGAAATAGAAGACGAGGATGTACCCCTATACAGGAAGGTTCTGAGGATGATTATTTTAAACGAATAGAAACAAGAGTTAAACTTAGATTTTTATTGATTCATTTTGATATAAAAATCGTTAAAATATAAATTATAAATATATGTATATTGAATTAAAAAATTACATTAATTATTTCTGTTTTGTTTTTCGTCATTTCTTTTATCTTGAATCGTATTTATTTCATATGGCATTATTATTTTATTTTTGGCGAGTGTTCGGAGATCGTTGTCGAAATTTGCTATTTCTTGGCCAATATAATTTGAAAAAGCTTGTTGACTGTTTTTTAAAATGTCAAAATAAGTACATATAGTGTTGTCTCACTTTATAGCACTTGAAAACTAGCCAGTGTCATACAGCCATAAGAAATGGAACTACTTTTTCCCAATATTTAGTATGCTTTGGAAAAAAGAAAAGCAAAATATACTAAAACTTGACAATAAATTAATTCCCAATTTGCAATTCCCCTGGAAAACCAGAATAGTGCCACTGGTCGTAGAAAGCGTCTTTGATTTGACCAGGCTTCTCCTCGGTGGGGGCATGAATGTTCACAAATGAGATGTTAAAGTGACGTCCATGAAACCTGAGTGTACAAATCCGATTACTGACAGGTATGAAGTCAGTAACAAATTGGCGACATCGATTACTAATCATGAAACCGACGCCAAATTCATGTTTATTCGTGTTATTGCTATGACAGAGAGTTAGTCCGAAGCGACTTTAATCAGTGATGTCATTGCCGATTAGTCTTGTTTCCTGTAGCGCTACGAGGTTGAGTTTATACGTAGATGCTTGTTCGAAGAGTTGATGGAGGCTCTCCGGGCGGTTTAGGCTGAGTACGTTCCATGTTCCAAATTTAAAATCGTTGTCCTTATATCGTGTCCGAGGTCGTTGATGTGAATCCAAAAATATCCGAGGCTCATGTTGAGGTTTCGTAAGATGGCATCACTAAAAGGAAAAATGGCGATATATCGATTGGTTGGAACATACCTTGTATATTTATTATACCATGCTTATATATAACAAATAAATTATAATTGCTGTGTTCCATTGGCCTGAGTAAACTACTCACAAGTACTTGTATCTACTCGCAACTACTCATGCTCAAACGATGGTGTAGTTGAGAAGTAGTTACGCACAAAATTTACGGCAGATGGATTTTAGTTTACAAAATTCTAATAGATGACTCTATACCCATTTTGCTTGCGGGGAATGTCATTTCTTTTAACCCTAATCAACCAAGGTGTGCCTATTGGCTCATTTGATAAATGCATTGATTTTCAAAATAATGTTAATTTAGTTATAAACTTGCATGTATTTTATTTTGAATCATTTGCATACAACGTACTTGGCATTCTTTGCAAAAATTTATTAAGTTATTTGATTAAAATTTGAATTTACTGAAAACAAAAATATGCTGGTTGGATTAGGGTTAAAAAAAAAATTTTTGTTTATGTTTGTGATACGTCACGGCAATTTTTAAATAGCAAAAATATTTTAATTATTTTGTTGTTTAATGTTTTATTACTTATTATTATTAATTATTATTAATGGAACAACGTGTTTTTTATCAAAATCTACCAATTTTATTTAAATTGAGGTTATGTTTTACTACTATCACGAAAATTTGCGTTCCATTGGACATCTACTCACAAGTACTTGCAAGTAGCAAATTGTTTCCAATGGAACACTACAAATATCTATTGACGATTGTAAAAGTAAAGAAAGCGCCTCTCGAGGACAACAGTTAAAATGATGCACCTGATAAAATGACATTTGTCATAAATGTGACGAAAGAAAATTTAGCATTGCGGTAATTAAAAATTGTTTTTATAGTCCAAAATTGGAATTATTTACAATTACATATTAGCAATCCGGTAAGTAAAAATTGTGTTTACAGATCAAAAATGGAATTATTTATAACAATTTTGAACGTCAAATTATCAGCTTATACTTTCGAAGTTTTCTGGAAGATGGTAGCTCTGGCGGTTAAAGAAAATTTGACATTTGAACATGATCTCCCTGCCGGCACAAAAAAGTATTCATAAAAAGTGAACCACTTACGAACAGCTTACGAACGGTTTTTTTTATGCGGCACCACTACTAATGTACATATTTAAATAACGGTATATGTACATAGTTTTCTTCATTCAATTTCTAAAGAGAATGTGCTGTTTGAAGGCGCCCGTATGCCGATAGACTTCAGGTTTTTTAACACGCAGTCTACACTAAAAGTTAGTAACTTTAATGACCAATCTACCAATTTTGGTTTTTTGGTCTTGCTTTATTTTGATTTTGTTTTTCTTTTTAGCGCATTTCTGGCATTTCGTGAAAATATTTTCATTTAAATTTGTTTATTTGCATTATATTCTGTGTATATTTCTTTGGAGCAAAAGCAAAAAAACAAAACTGGTACATTGGTCATTAAAGTTACTAAAAAGATAAAAAAAAAACTAACTTTTAGTGTAGACTGCGTGTTAAAAAACCTGAAGTCTATCGGCATACGGGCCCCTTCGCTGATGAGGCATATCCGCTAAAGCGTAACCTTTTACGGCCATTCGGGCGTAAATCATTAAATAGAGAAAAGCGAGTATTTAATTATCGTCTTTCGCGTGCTCGACGTTTAGTGGAATGCGCATTTGGGATGCTTACAAGAAAATTCAGGATTTTTGAGAATACATATTGGTATGCCGGAAAATGTAGAAACATTTGTGCTGGCCGCTTGCACATTACACAATTTTATAAGAATAGAGGAAAATAGTGGTAATAATTTAATAGCCGAAGCACAAAATTGTTTAAATTCAGCGGAAATACATGATATGGAAAATTTAAGCAATTCACGTAATTCCATAAATAACGCTCTCTCAGTAAGAAATAATTTTATGCGTTATTTCAATTCAGCTAGCGGCTCTGTGCCATGGCAAAATATTTATATTTAATTTATATGTTATATCTTTGGAATAAATTAATTAAAGATACTTACCACTACAATTCATTTCTTGGGCCGCTTCCTCCCACAACTTTGACACAATGTTTCGATCGCCGTGCTTCTTTAGTTTATAATTAAACAAGACCGGCCTGGATTGAATCGCGTAAATGAGCTTTTCGCCGTCACAATCCGACATCGTGGCTGTAGTTAAAAATTTACCATTAATGCAATATATTCTTGGACAAATTTAATGTATCCATTTTAAATATTATTTATAAATTAAATTAATAAATAAATTTAAAAACAAAATTCTTGATTTAAAAATTGAAAATACATAAAGAAAATCTATTAAAAACTAACCTCAAGAAACTTGGTACACTTGATATATTACTATATAATATAAAAAAAATATAAAAAGTTATTAATTTTAAAAAAATATTTAAAAATATACTTTTATTTTGACAAAAATTGATTCACGAAACAGAGATTACGAAACAACTTCAAGGCGCCCGTATGCCGATAGAGTTCAGGTTTTTTAACACTCAGTCTACAATAAAAGTTAGTTTTTTTTTATCTTTTTAGTAACTTTAATGACCAATGTACCAATTTTGTTTTTTTTTTGCTTTTGCTCCAAAGAAATATACACAGAATATAATGCAAATAAACAAATTTAAATGAAAATATTTTCACGAAACGCCAGAAATGCGCTAAAAAGAAAAACAAAATCAAAATAAAGCAAGACCAAAAAACCAAAATTTGTAGATTGGTCATTAAAGTTACTAACTTTTAGTGTAGACTGCGTGTTAAAAAACCTGAAGTCTAACGGCATACGGGCGCCTTAATAAAGCAAAGAGTGGTCCGCCATTTTTTTAGTAAATTTTTAATTTGTTATTAATTTGTGTTGTTAATAAATCAAATTTAGTGATTAGTGATAGCGACAATATATACTATTGTCTATATTTTTAGTTACATAAGATGTTATTTTATTTTAATATTTTAATAAACTAGGTAGTTGAGCTTGAAATAGAATTCAAATGTGACATATGTAATATGTATTTTATTAAGAAGCACTAAGCTTGTCACTTATGAGTATAAGTAAAAATAAATGTAGTAACATTTAGTACAGGTTTAATTAATAATTAATTGATATAACTTCAAATAAATAAAATCATTTATTTGCTAAAAATAAAATAAAATACGTTGTTTTCATTTATAATTTCTACAAAATTAAATGCGGAATAATACCTAAATCGTACGTAATGTTCATTCTGGAAGGCCCATAAATGATACGCCCATGTGAGTTCATAAATGTTACGCAAAAGGTGTACACATTACGAATATTTTTGTATATACCATTACATCAAAACCTGCTAAAATTCTCGCTTGAGAAAGCCTGACGGCGTTGTATAAAAAAATTCAATTTTTTTCGTTTCTTACCAATACCATATATTATTGACGATTGGACCATCACGGATTCCACCTAGTGGAGCAATTTTAAACTGAGCTATCTGATAATTTGACGTTCAAAATTGTTGTAAATAATTTCAATTTTGATCTGTAAACACAATTTTTACTTATAAGATTGCTAATAATTGTAAATAATTCCAATTTTGGACTATAAAAACATTCGTATATAAATTTATTTTTGTATTCACAGATGCAAAGAAACAGTCTTAAGCCGCGTCCACACGGGGTGTGAAATGTACACTTATGCGTGCGTGTTCGCTTATTTAGCGAATGTAGGCGGTTATGCGGGATGTGTATATTTATCACATTTCAGTACACACGATTCGTTAAAATATGTTCATTGATCACATGTAGGCGAATGTTAATGAACATTTCTACTCTGGTATATATTTTTAGTACCTTGATCATACAATTTTTAATGAAAATATTCAATCACATTCGTCATGTGAAAACCATCCACACGACGTTTACATTCGCTAAATGCGCGCATAAGTGTACATTTCACACCCCGTGTGGACGCGGCTTTATCTGTCAATGGCAAACTGGTATCACTCACAACCAACTACGACACACTTTCTCCCCATTTTCAGTAAAAATAAAAGAAACCGAGGAAAAATTTTGTGTAAAAATCACAATTAAAATATCTCAAATCAAATTAAATTGAATTTAAAACTATAAAACGGTGACAAAATAGAAAACACACGAAAAGGAACCAAAAATTAAATAAAAATTTATTGATGTTGACAACTTTGACAAATCTTTAGTTTTCGTTTTTGCCGCAATTTGCCTCATCATCATTTATTTGAAAATTATATTGAACTGTCATTGGGCGTATCCAGCACACAGATATCTACTTTTGAGATAATCTCAAATGTAGAATAGTCTCAATTGTAGACTGCCAAATGTGCTGGACGTAAAATCTACATATTAGTTTTGGTTTGTGTCTTAGATTCAATTTTTCAATGTTGTAATGATCCATTATTATTTATTTTCTAATTTCAATTTAATTAAATTGATTCGAAAGATTTCAAATGTGCATAATGTGCCGTTGTCTTTTTAATATGTACTCGTATAACAAAATTTTCCATTAAAAATGTCAAGAAAAAGCGAAGATACAAACCAAGAAATATCTACTCAAATGTAGATTAAATTTTTTTGCCTCACTAAATAGTGAGAATATCTACATTTTTCTAGTGAGATATTTTGCATCCAGCACGTAAGATGTGAGATATCTACTTTTTTTAGTGAGAAATCTATGTGCTGGATGCGCCCATTGTATTAGCGGTCCATTCTAATTCTATTGCCTAATACCGATTTTCCATCGTCATAGTATAATAGTATAATAATATTTTGCTATTATACTATGACGATGGAAAACCGAAGTTCATAGTATAATAGTATAATTATACTATTTCGTTATTCTAGCTATCAAAAATATAATAGGTAGCAAATTGTGTTTTTAACATTGTAAATTTATCTGACAGTGTATTATTTTGACAATTCGCAAAATTAGCATTCGATTGTTCTTTTTTGTGAGTTGTATGGCTTGTTTAAATATTATAATGGAATTTAAAGTTATTTTTGTGAAATTAACATTGTGAATATCGGCATTTATTTCTAAAAATTATGGAAAATTGTTTTTTTATTTATGAATATACGTTAAAATTTTCAAAATAGGAATTATACCTACGTTCACTTAAAAAGAACTATAATTGGTGTTAACTTCATCGCGCGCGATGGAAAACCGACAAGGAATAATAGTATAATAGTATTATACTATTATGCTATTATACTATTAACGATGGAAAATCGGTATAAGGTTGTGCATTACATGTCCACAAATTTGTTTCACTTCTCATGTGACAAGAGCATTTATGTAACATTTCTATTCATTTTTGGCGTAACGTTTACGAACACATTAGAAGAAGAGACTCTTCGTAAAATGAACGTTTGCATTACGCGTGGCCGGCAGGGCTATTGAAGGAAAAGAAAAGTACGCAACAAAAAGAGATCACAATAGAAAAAGCGTAATCAAAAAGCGAAATAGAATACAATTTTATTCTTGAAACATGAGACATAAAATCTATCGAATCGAAATTGAAAGTGATGTTACAAACAACATCCCACCCCAGAATTTATTAAGTAAAAGAGGCGTTTTTAAAAGTGTGGCAAATCTACGAAAAATGTTCCAAATAATAACTATTTGTTGATAATACACAAAAAAAAAATCGCTGGTTAAAGTTAGAATACATATATTTTATTATTGAACTGTAATTTTATGATGATTTTTCATATGGGTTCGCCAACAATGACGTTGAATAAAACCCTTCCCACATTCGCTACATTTGTGTGGACGTCGGCCAGTGTGCTGCATCATGTGTACGCGATGAGGTCCTTTCTGTGAAAATTTCCGTTTACATATTTCGCATTCGAACATTGCACTAGGCTCATGAATTTGCATATGCCTCTTTAAGAATTCATTTAGTTTAAACCCTTTGGTACAAATTATGCATTTAAATGGTTTCTCATTAGAATGTGACCGCATGTGTACCGCACGATGACTCGCTGTTCGAAACGCTCGGCCGCAAACGTGACATAAGGCTGGTTTCTCACCAGTATGCGTTAACTTATGCTTGGTTAAGC
This sequence comes from Tipula helvola, assembly GCA_963556165.1. Taxonomy (NCBI): domain Eukaryota; kingdom Metazoa; phylum Arthropoda; class Insecta; order Diptera; family Tipulidae; genus Tipula; species Tipula helvola. The sequence continues at coordinate 270,891,097 of OY744481.1, forward strand.
TGGATATTTGGGCAGCCCGAAAATCGCATGAATCACATTTGAATGGTTTCTCCCCTGTATGACGACGGAAATGCTCAGCAAATCGTCCTTTAGACACGGAAACGCCACATTGCTGGCAAATAACTTTAACTTCTTTATGCTTTCTCACATGAATTCTATTGTATTGATTGTCCGGCTTTATACTAAATTTGTGAATATTTTCCAAATGATCGATCATGAGATGGGCAGCTAAATATTTTTGTTCGCAATGTCGGCATTTATATCGCTTTCCTCGATACACAGAATTGTCCAAAGTAATGTCAGCATGCTCCTTTAATTTCTCGGTTATCTCAGATTTATTAATAAATTTGATAATTTTTTGTGTTTTAACAGGTCGAGGTTTCGGTTTCTTTTTAACTCTCCTCTTAGAGTTCTTTAACACATTTTGCATTAAAAATTCATGACTTATAAAAGATGGTGTTTTCGGTTTTGTTATAGCCCGCTGCTTAGTTGCCTGTAAAATTTTATCCATTAAAATATTGTGCGATTCCCAACATTTGGAACGAAACTCGAACGCCAAGCTAACGGCATTAATGCAAGAATCACATATTACATTGGAAACATTGTCATATTCAGAGAACTCTAGTCCTGTGCACATCGAAATCATTTTAGATATTTTAACAAACTCATTATTTACCAGTTGCATTGAAAATATAGAAGCCATGTCTAATTTTTCGATTAGGCAAGTTTGACAAATATTTGAGGTGCATGGATTGGGATTCGTAGTTATGACGGAATTTGTTTTGGAATCTTCGATGAGAGCGTCTATTTTGCATAGAATTTCCATATGCTTCGGTGTATATATTTTTGAAGGGGCTTTTGATGATAATTCATCCTTTATTTTGGAGACAGCACTTCGGTATCGAGTGAATCTATTCCTATGATATTTATAACCATGTTTAATGCGTTCGACGTCAAGTGGCCCATATTTTGGTATTAACTCATCTGCAACTTCTTTCCATAACCTGCTACATATTGACGCAGTTCTTTCTTCCATGGGCAAGCTGTAATTGAATAAAGGAGGACGAGCAAAAACCAGCCTGAGCAAATTATCATCAAAAGCATCTCTATTCGCTATGTCCCATTTTCCGAGATTATTTTTTACTATTTTCACAGGTTGTCGAAAACCAAACTCATCCGAACTTTTCAACATTTTCACAACAAAGTTTTAAAAGAATTTTAATTGAAAAATTGCCAAAATTAATTCAATAATTTGTTTATTTTTTTCTCTGACTTGGTTGTCAAAAATGAAATAATACGAATGTCGATAAGTTCGGCCGTGTGTGAATAGTGTAGTTTTACTTTGGGAATTTAGGCTGTTTCCGAAACCGAAACTTATTTTGTGGAATCTAACTTATTCAATGTATGTACATATGTACATAATTTATTATGCAATAATTATGTCCCACAAAATAAGTATCGGTTCCGGAAAGGGCGTTAAGCCCTAATACCGTAGACAGACACAGAGTTAATCGCGATTTTCAGCTGTCATTTTTGTCAAAAATCGCGTTGTGCAAACAAAATAATCCGGTTTAGGTGAAAATCGTGTATTGGCAGACGACTGTCATTGCATAATCTTCACAAAAAACTGGATTATTTCGATTTCACAACGCGATTTTTCACAATCGGGATACATGAAAATCGCGATTAACTTTGTTACTAAAGATACATGTTAAACCGAAAGTGATCTGACTGAAAACGTCTGAGTTAAATTCAACATGTAAACGGCGACTTGGCTGAAAGTTATCTGAGTTCGGTCAACTTAAATTTGGTTGGTTGAGTCAGTTTGTATATTGAGTTAAACATGTAAACTATAATTTAGTTGAACTGACAGATTTTTTCATACAGGCAAAAGGTTTTATACATGTTTGAAGTGATTTTTAAATTATGTTAAATAATTTTCTAATAATTTAAATATAATTTTATAACGAAGTGACATTTAAAATGTCAATTCAGATCAAATAAAAAAATCCCATGTAACCACCAACCCAAAGTTTCAGTCAGATCACTTTCAGTCATAACTCAGTCAATCACTTTTGCGTTTAACATGTATCTTTAGTATGTGTCTGTCTACCGTATAACTGATACATACTTATTTTGAGGAACCTAACTTATTGCATAGGAAATTATGTATGTACATTGAATAAGTTAGATTCCACAAAATAAGTATCGGTTTCGGAAACAGCCTTTGCCCATAGTACAACCCGTCAAACAAGGTGTTACGTTTACGTAACACTAGCGAAGAATTTTGTTCATACAACTCTTCGTAAACGTAACACTTTGGTGTTGCAATAACGAAGCAGTTATGTCGTTCCCGTCCTATGATAATTAGACTTTTTGCGAGGAGTTGTCAATGTGTTAGTAGCTCGTAAACAGTTTGCTTGAGGTGGTGCATTTTAGTATACACACACCCCCGCCGTCTCCACTATGAAATTTTACTGAAATTTGCTTTCATGAAATCAATTTTATCAATGTATGTGTGTGTATACTATACAGAAATGCAAACTTTCAGAAAACTTTTAGGTTGAAATTTCTCAAAAAAATTTCATGAAATCTGTATGTTGATTTGTTGTTGTGTTTTATTGACTATTGGAGCATCACGGATTCCACCTAGTGGAAAAATTTTAAACTGAGGTACCTGATAATTTGACGTTCGAAATTATTGTAAACAATTTCAATTTTGAACTGTAAACACAATTTTTACTTACCGGATTGCTAATAATTGTAAATTATTCCAATTTCGGACTATGAAAATAATTTTTAATTACCGCATTGCTAAATTTTCTTTCATCGCATTTGTGACAAATGTCATTTTATCAGGTGCATCATTTTAACTATTGTCCTCGAGAGGCGCTTTCTCTACTTTTACAATCGTCAATATTTTGTTTACATTTTTTTTAATTTGGTGAATCCCATTATAGAAATTCACATCAGCTCAACACAACGACTATCATTTCGTTCTTTTTAAATTATTTTTATTTTGAAATTTGGTTTTAATTATTGTGTTGTGTTTTTATATAAGAATAAATTATAAAAATAATATAGTTTTGTAGAACTATAAAAATGTGCGAAAAACATGTTTTTGACATTAGCAGAAATTTTTCATGAAAGCAAAATGCCCAGTGATGAAATTTCATCGACAGAAATTTATTAATACATTGAAAGAAACACATACAATCATAAAAACCATGACATAAAATTTCATAGTGGAGACGGCGGGTTAATTGATAAAATTATTTCATGAAAGCAAATTTCAGTAAAATTTCATACTTTTATGCTTAGGACATAACATCGGCAAAAAATACCATAGTATCATTTTCCAAATTCTCTACCAACCAAATCATTTTAAATGATATAAGCCCCGCCTACCTATTTCATAATTTAGTTGAAAAAATTCTAAAATATGCTACTATGGTCTTTTTTTCTGATACTATGGTATTTTTTTCCGATGTTATGTCCCAAGCTTCATAGTGGAGACGGCGGGTAACATGACAAGAAATTCGTTTAAAAACGAGTTGTTTAAATTTCTGTCTAGATAATTGTTAAATTTTGTTTTTTGTATGTTTATTTAGCGATTGTATATAATATTTACTGCAAGGTAATAATAAATAAATAAATAAAACAAATGAAAAGGGATGTACATAATCCATATACAATAAAGGTAGATCCACACGATGTGTTTTTACAAGTACTTTCACAAATGTGTCAACATTTGTGACAATTTTTTATGACCACACGTTGTATTTTTGCTTTTGTGATTACATATGTTTCCACACATATGTAATTTTCGCAAATGGCTTTTATCCATTTTGGTATGTTTTTACATAGGATATAACCTCAAAAAATTTAACAAATGTCATCAAACAGGGTTTTGACCGTAATTTTTTGTTTTCTTTTGTTTTTTATTTTAGGTATTAATGAATCAACGAAATCAAAGTCGCCTCGCCATAGATTAATCTATCGTCGTCCGTATTAATATTGCAAAACACAAATGTTTTTAATGAACGTGTGGATGCGATTTTCAACTTCCCAAATGTTTTAAAATACATTTGTATTTTTTGACATATTTTAGTTTGTTAAAACATAAGTAAAAACACATCGTGCGGATCGACCTTAATTTTAATTCAAAATAATTTTTATTGAGTTCACATCGTAACAAACTATAACGAGAAAATATTTACCATAGCAATATATAGTATTTGAGCAGCAGCAGACCCGTGCCGTACCCGTAGGAAGATTTTCTTTTTTAATTTTAATATTTTCTAATAATTGTATGTATGTTTTATATATAATTTTGTTAATTTATTTTTCATGTTCCTAATTTTTTGATGTAAAATATTTTTAGCGTAATAAAAAATGGCCTTGACAATGAA